>CP099844.1:21124531-21724531 GCA_030062745.1 Capitulum mitella | reverse complement strand
CCGCCGGTGGTCGCGCCCGGCCCGGGATTCCAGGCGAGATCGAGCGGCGCCTAGCGGCCGGCAGGCGCGACGTCGTGCGCCTGCGGTGGCGGCTGGTGCAGCTGGGCCCGGCTGGGACTCGCGGGACGCTGGGAGTGGTGCCACTGGTGCGGTCAGTTCGGCCCGACGTCTGTCCGCCCGGCGAGGCGGCCTAAGTTTCATGCGTGATTTCTCCGATCCGCTGGGTCAGATTACGAGGGCCGCCAGTTACGCCAGGTGACAGCCAGAAAATTGGCCGTCCATGCCGCCGTCTGGCCGCCCCCTGCGACCGGCTGCTCGGCCCCTGCGGTTTTGCGACCATCCAGCCTGCCTCTGTGGCTTCCCAGCCAACCTCCAGGCACGGCCGCCGCATTGCCATCGGCTCGGTGAGGCCGGACTCAGTGCCTTTGACTGGCCGGGCTACCTTTTCCTCTGCGCCCTGACGTCCTCCACCGGTGGCGGACGAACTGAATAACCTAAAGCAGCGGGTCTTGAGGCCCGCACTGTTGCGAACCTCGTGCCGGGTGCAGTCCGGTGAAGCCTGAGAGTTCTCCGTCGTGATTGGGTGGCCCATTCAGCCGGCCGGGCCCTCGCTGAGCACGCTGGAGTTCACTGGCGCAGCCAGTCCTGCGGGCCGGTCCTCGGCGGAGACGGGTGTCTCTTACCGTCGTCAGGCGCGGCCACACCCGCCAACCACCAGCTCGTCTCGGCTCGCATCGCGCCGCCATCTGCAGCCGCGCGCCGGCTTTCGGGCAGCGGCGCCGATTTGCACAATTATCTGGCGCGGCGATCGCCTTAATTGGCGTTCGGGGAGTCATTAGCGTCATCGGCGGCGCAGCGATGAGGCGGCGATAGCGGCCGGAGCGGAGCCGCTCGGCGGAGTGTGGCGGCAGGGCTGCCGTCTGGCGGCCGGCCGGCCGGCGCCGCGGGGCACCCGGCGGCGGACCGGACCCCGCGAGCCGGCGTGTTGACCACGTCCGCCGGAAACGGCTCGGGTCGCGCGCTCGGCGCGGCTCCGCCTCCGAGTCGCACGGACACTACTCGGGGCTGTGATAGCTGTGGGAAAAAGACGCCCAAGAATTTGTTGGGCTTCCTCCGATCTCGGCTGCCGGTTATTCCAAGATGGGAGGTGGTAAAGGGAAGGAGGCGGGGTTGTGGGGACGATCTGTATCTCGAAAGTCCGACCGTCGGACGGTTCTTGGAAACTGCAGGCTGACAGGGGGCGGCTGCGGCAGATTTATCGACCAGGATCCGCGGAGGCCTGTGAACGATGGATAGAATCTTCTGCCCGAGGGCTCGCGCTTGGCGGGACTGGGACTGGTGACGCGTGGAGGACTCCATCGGAGTTTAGTGGCTCGCGATGGCTACGCTGTGTCCCGTGCGACAGGACAGAGACGGATTCGGAAGTCAGCGAACTGTGTCGAACGTTCGCGACGAGTCAGGCCGTGCTGTACCTCAGTCCTGATACCGTCCAGCGGTGCTGTACCGCTCTGTCCGAGTACCGTCCAGTCGTGCTGTACCGCTCTGTCCGAATACTGTCCAGCCGTGATGTCCCTTTCGGTCGTGGTACCGTCCAGCCGTGCTGTACCTCTCGGTCGTGGTACCATCCAGTCGCGCTGTATCTCTCGGTCTTGGTACCGCCCAGCTGTGCTCTACCTCTCGGTCTTGGTACCGTCCAGCCGCGCTGTACCTCTCGGTCGTGGTACGGTCCAGCTGTGCTCTATCTCTCGGTCCGGGTACCGTCCAGCCGTGCTGTACCTCTCGGTGCGGGTCGCCGGCCGGCGCCGCGCTCCGCTCTCCGTAAACACGGCACACACACAAACAGCTCGGCGGCGATAGGGCGGCGGCGGCGGCGGCGGCGACGGCGACGGCCGGAGGCGTCCGCACGCGGCGGCTGATTATCGGCCGGATCAGGTCGTCGGGGCGCCGCTCCTGACGGGACCACGGCCGGCCGCCGCCGGAGCGGCGCGGAGACTCGGCTCTGGAGGCATCGGACGTCGGTTGTGTGCTTTGGAGTGAAGGGAGGTGAGATGCCGGAAGTCGGGTTTGTCCTTTGGTTATGCTGTCATATGCATGGGTTTATTTGTTTCGAATAGAGTTAAATTCACGGTGTCATTTTTGATTTACGTTCATTGTTGGTGCCATGTGTGTAACAAAATAATAGACGTAGGGGTGGATATACGCCGTTTGGTTATTACGCTCCACAAACATTATGTATTCTTTGTGTGACATGGACGAGGCCACGTTCAGTATAGGTATTGCCAGACAATAACCTGGATTCTCCCATATCCAGAAATACACAAAAAAGACGTGTCTGCTCCTGTACGCCGGTGACAATAGATGTTGCTCTGAAATGATTTCTGACCAGCTTTGATGAATTTGAAAAGCTATCATTAAGCCATGAGTGTCCCATTCAAAGCTACGCATCAGTGATGTGCTTGGAAAGTTCCCAGAGAGATTAACGACGCCTGCCCCGGATTACTTCTTTGTTTTGTCCCGGTCGTCTCCCCGCAATTACGTGTGCGGAGGCCTGTTATCACTGCGCGCTCCCCCTCTGTGAGAAATGACTCCGATGGTGGCGGCGGTTGTTATTCTTTAAATCCTGGTATTCCGGCTCGGGGAGCTACTTAAATGATCGGCGAACCACAGGCCCGGTCCGCCCAGCGCGGGGCGGACTGACGGTCGTCTGAGGAGCACTTCCAGAAGCGGACAGCACGATTGATGGTGCGCCGAACCTGGCGTACAAAGTGCTCCTGGGATAGACACGCCATTTAACGGCTTCGATTCAGTGGCGGGGCAGTTCACTCGGAGACGTCGGCAGCTCGAGTCCTCCCGCGGGCCGATGATCAATGGGGGCGCGGGCCGTTACAATGTTCGGGATGGGCGGCAACTGTAGATTTATAGTCTGAGGTCACACCTGGGACATTCTACTCAGAACACGCTTTGGGCATGATGTGGATGCGAGTGACCTATGGAAGTTGATAAAGTTATTCGGATCGAAGCTGGTGGTTGTGGATCAACTCATGAAATCAAGTGGTGGAAAACTTTTGTGGTTTATTTTGAACGCCTCTGCATTCAAAATTGCCATTTCTTTCGTTGACTCGCAAGAGTGTGTCATGTGTCATCTTCCGTCCTTTAAAGTGAGAGGTCTTCAGCATCAGCTTTGTTAGAGAGGGACTGGTCGATGCCTTCCTTTCTCCTTCGTGAAGTACACCAGTTACCCTAATGTTGTTGTTTATTGGTATTTTCGGGCACGCCGATTACTGAGGTCATTTTGCGCCCATCATTACCCTAGTGGGTGTTGCGCCGAAAGAATCGTCTAAATACACGCGATATATGTTAAAGTTCTTATCCCATGTCGGAGTCAGTGGCTTTCGATATGGTTCCATTTGATCCTTTTCACCTGTCACAACAGGACAATTATCACGGACGTACCGTTGTAGCCCGGAACGGCGTCAAATCGGAACTCCCCGGATCGGCCGATGCTGCCCCTGGTGCCGATCAGAGGACGGCCCAGTGCGGACACGGCCGTGCTGTGATTCTCTGACAGCTGGTCAGTGCGGGCAGGTGCGGCTGACGCCGGCCGCGGCAGCTGGTCGGTCCTGTCAGCGGGGTGGGGCGCCGGTCTTGACCTGTTCACCAGCTGCCAGAGGCTGGCGGTCACGGCGACGAGCGGCGCTGTCGTGAGAGGAGTCTTGGTCGAGGCGTCCGTCCTTTGCTGGACGCTGAGGTTGTCGGTTCTCTCCCCAAAACTTATCCAGAGACCACCGATACGGTTCGGATGCAACTTTTTGCTGATGTTTGGTACGGTCGCCGTCAGTATGGGCACCGGAAAATCAGTTGCAAATTCTACCGTCTCATGCTGTTGCAAAACTACTGTATTTTCGTTGAGAAATGCCCTTAAAGGTGACCTCAGCTGTTGGGCAGTGTGCAGTGGACATACGTCACGTTCACAGGCTCCTGCATTGTTCCGTGTGTCGTTGGCGGTGCGGTCCGCCGAATGTAGGTCGCACGCTGGTTGCGTTCATGTATGCAGCCCTGTTGTGACAGCAGCTGCGAGTGCACATGCTCCGCAGTCCATTGTGGTATGAACTGAAGACCACGTCAGTGTCTGCAGTGAACCGGTGCGATGGCTTTGGCAATACTTTCACGAGCTGTTTCCAGTGGAGCATGTCGGGCGCGGAGCCGGCATTTCGTGGTCAGAGTCCTCAGGCAAAGTTCAGGGCGGTGATACATGCTGGTGAGGCCCGGAGGGGCAGCACAGCCCGACCGCGTCAGAGCGCTGTCAGAGCGGCGGTGAACCCCGCCATAGCGGCGTCATGCTGTCAGATTTACAGCAGCCGATTCCGGTCATGTCTGCAGCAGGTCCGGTCAGAGCGACGGCCGACACTGGTCATGTCTGCAGCTGGCTCGGCCAAAGCGCGATGGCAGACCCGCGCACGGGCGGCGGCAGACCCTGGCCAGAGGGGCTGCAGACGTTGTTTTGGTCATGTCTGCAGCGGGCCGGCCATGTCTCCAGCAAGTCCCAATGATGCCCGCAGCCGATCAGGGCGACGGCGGCTCTGCCCGGGCGGCCGCGCGGCGGGACCGGCCGCGGTGCGCGCCGCCCTCCTCCGGCCGACATTAGAGGAGCCCGGCCCGGGGCGACGCCCGGGGCGACGCCCGGGGCCGGCGGCCGGCCGCGCCGGACGATCCCGGCTCATTACGGCCGCCGCCAGCTGCACGAGCCGGCCGGATGCGGTGCCTCCGGAAGCGGGCCGCGTTTACACGAGTCCCCGCTCCGGGCCGAGCCGCGCTACCGGGCAGACACGCGCCGCGTTAAATGGCGTCGGAGCCGGAATGGGCCATTGTGGCCCGGCGAGGTGTCGCGTCGCGAGTTTCGGCCGAGGGTCCGTGTGACGTGGGCACCAGCCTTGATGGCGTTTCGTTATCCGTCCATCAGAGGGTGGCTCGGGGGATTTGGCGGGGAGCCGGTCGGTCGTCGTCACAGTCCGTCTGATGCGGTTCCCGGCCGGGGGGAGGGGAGAGGGCGGAGCGGCAGCGGGGTGCGACCAGGAACAGGCCCTGGTCAGGAGCGGACCCTCGTCAGGATCGGTCCCGGCCGGCAGTGGGCCCTGGCACGGGCTCCGGCCGGTAGCTGACCGCGGGCAGTAGCGGGTCCGACCCTGACGCTGCCCGGCTGTCGGGGACGCGCCGCGCTGGGCGGCCGCCGCTGGGACCTGCCTCCGGCGCGGTGGCGCCCGGCAGCGCCAAACAAAGCCCATGGTTTGGGGACTGATGGATGACTGCCGGGCCCGGCTGGCCGGGCGCAGCAGCGCCGCCCCGCGGCGCAATCGCGAACCAGCGGCCGGCGAGAACGGACGCCCGCGGTCGGCGCCGCCTCGCCGGCCCCGCTGCGTGGGCTATCTCCGTTCACGGCGCTCCGCTGCGCCGGCTATTGTCCGCTCACGGAGCCGGGCCCGCGCGGCCGTGACCGGCGCGGGGCGGCAGTTAACGAGCCCCGCATCGCGCCCGGGCGGCCGGGGGCCGGGCCTGGCTGGGCCGGACGGGACAGTCCGCGACCATTTGTCAGCCGGGCCGCGGCCGGCCGGCCGGCCGAGATCGGTCGGCGGTAATGAGAGGCCGCCGAGACGGCAGCGCTGTCGCCCGCGGCCCTAGCGGGGCGCCGCGCGGCCGCGGGACGGGAGCGGCCGCCGACCGGAGCGGTCAGCGGATGGCGGTCATGCGTTGTGACCATCCCACCGTAGATAACTGAACGCCCGGCCGCACGGCCGGAACGTGCGGCCTTAGATCGCCGCCTGCAACAGCTGGTACCCGTGCGTTTCTTCGCCACGCCTTTAGGCCGTTCTGGTTTTGTCCGGGTAATTGCTGGTCCGTTTTCTTTGTATGAACACATTTTCACGGGTCTTATAGGTTAGTTTTCCCACCGTCCGTTTTCAGTGTATCTGAAGGCGCATCTTCCATATTTCTCATCACCTATTTCACCCGATTCTCATTTCCCCGATTTCAATCTCGGGTCTCCCCATATCTCTCTTCTTATCTCCCCTACCACGTGTCACGTCCTATTTCCTTGGCACTAACTCAGTGTCTTTTTTTATTTTGCTATCTGATGTGGTCTTTTTTATGTATGACACCCTGGTGTAGACCCGGTTTTTGTGTTCCTCTAATCCATTTTTACCTGTTAACCTTCCGAATTCCTGTGGATCCGTGGCTAATTTGTGAGACGTTTCAGCGTGAAGTTCTAGTTACAATGTTAAATTGTTTCCATTTATTGGCGAGGAAACGGGAGGGCTGTCTGCATCTCAGAAGCCTTTTCTCGCACCGACTTTTTGTGCTGAATTTGAGAGATTCAAGGCCGTTGGCGTCATTAATGATATTTCATGCCCTTCGGACGTTTTTTTTTTGTTAATGAGAACGAAAATGATCCCAAGGAATCATACACGAGCTTTTGAAGTCGTGCTTTCCGCAGAGGCGATGCGATATGTTAGGACCTACCAACTGGCGCCCTTCCGCGCTGTTTCTGCTCCCATTTTTGTTTCCTGACTGTGGCATTTACGACATTTAAGATGTAGTCGATGGACGAGAGCGTACATGGCAGTCGGGATGTCCGGTAAGAGTCGATAACGAGAAACTCACCGATTCCTGAAGTGACGAGTATTTCTAGTCGAGCTGGCATCTAACCAGTCTTAGCTGTCTGCATTGGGCGCGCTCGCTCCTCTGACTCGCTGACATCAGCCCGCTGTTGAGCGTCGGTGACAGGCGTGGACAGCTGTTGACCGCAGTGGCGCAGCTCCGCGGGCGGCCACTGCAGACCTGTGCTCTTAGTGTCTTGACGAAGGCCGCCGCTGACCGCTGCTGACGGCCGTTCGTCGTCACGCCTGGCCGATGTGGACCGCTGTCGACCTGTGTCGACCTCTCTCGACCCCCTTCGACGCCCTGTGTACCGATGTTGCCTCTTGGCTTCCGCGCCGTGGTCGGTCTGTTCGCGTCCTGACTGCCTTCATCGACCTTTATTGACCTCAGTTGACCCCACCAGTCGCCGCGCCCGGCCCAGCTGTTGACCGTTGCACTGGCGGCGCGGCGCCGGCTGCCGACGACCGACGGCCGTCGGCCGGCGGGCAGATCGATACCGCGGGCTGGCGGCGGCACGTTCGGGCTCCTGGCCGTCTCTGACTCATCGTCAGCCGGCCCGGCCTGGCCCGGCCGGACGCCGCGGGACACACGGGACGCTCCGGGGCCGGCCGGCCCGGACCGCAGGACCGCCCGACTGCACGGGATATTGCCGTCGTAAAGCGGCCGTAATCCGGAGCGGCACGTTCCCGCGCGGACGGCCACATTTTTCGGGTTCCAATTAGGCCGCCGCTGTCGTCTGGCGGGCATGCGCAACAGTGCAGGCCGCCGGGCGGGCGGCTGCCGACCACGCGGCGAGACCGGCGCGCCCGGTGCGGCGGTTCTGGCGCGGTCGCGGCAGTCGCGCGGCGGACGGCGCGCGCGGGCTATCTTTAGGCGGCGGCCGGCCGCAGCTGGCAGGAGCGCGCCGGGCCTGTTTACATTGCCGTGTCAGGCCTGTTTACACGGGGTGCGCCGATCGGGTGATATGTTTATGGAATGACACAGATTTGTGGCGGCCGGGCAGCGCTGGCGTCGCCTCTGCGGGACCGGCGGTCTGACCCGGGCCGGCCGGCGTCGCCCCGGGTCGGATCGGCCGGAGGCGGACCCGCCGTCGGCCGGAACCGCCGCCGGCGGACGAGCGGCGCCTCCCGGGAGAGAGTCCGCCGCCCCAGCCCCGCTTCCGCCCCCGCCGCGTCGCCGTCTCGCCGCGTTTCGGAGCGGGTCGAAGCCGGCGGCGCCGTTGATGGCCGGCGTAAATAGTGTGTCGTCGCCGTCGGCGGGATCCCGGCGGCCCTGGCCGGCCACCGGGACGCGGCCGCCGGCGTGTCGGGCCGGTTTGTTTTATCGGCGCGCTCGTTCGAGCGGCGGCGCTTCAAAGGCCGGCCGGCCGCCGGCCGTTCAAAGGCGCCGCCGGCGCGCTGCCTCGTTACGGCCCCTCGGCTCCGGCCGCTCTCGTGATATTGTGCACGGACAAAGCGTTATCTCCGCCTATCGTCTGACAGCGGTCCCCACTCGAGCCGCGCGCCGTCCCTTTTGGGCCGGCGTCCCTAATCTGGCGGGCCATCTGACGGCCCGTCGGGTAGGGTTTCCAAGACGGAGGTGCCTGGCGCCGCGAGTCTCGCGCAGCCTCCAGCTGACCTCTCCCCGGGCGGCAGGACTCTTTAGCCGCGCACACGGCCGGTTACAGCGGCCGCCTGCCGGAGCTCGCGTTGTCGGTTGGGCGCGTGCGACCGCTCGCCCGTCCGGCCAGCCTCGCACGCTCTCCTCCTGCACCATTGTTTGCCGACTGGACAGCGGCCATAAACAGTGCTGACAGTGGCAGGCCGGCCGTGGCTGGACGGGGATTTGCGCCCCCGCCCCGCTGACGTGCAGTCTTGATGCACGGCCGAGCGGTGCGCGGGGGAGATTACGTCGCGGAGCCGTGTACCGCGTGACATGTCGCCGGCCGGGCGTTGCATCATGGCCGCGGAGCTCTCGATCGCGAGAAGTCACTGCGAGGCGGTGTACTGCGCTGAAGATGCAGATTGGGACATCGTGTCTCAGGGGACATGCATGGGGTGCTGTTTTGCATCGTGGCTCTGGACCGGACTGTGCAGATAACGGTTACTTGCACTGGGCCCCTGTTGCCGGTAGCCGGGAGCAGTCCTGCCCCTCCCCACGCCCCGCGTCCCCGCTCCCTGGTCCCCTCTCCCTGTTCCCCGCTCTCCGGCTCCCTGCTGAGCTCTTACGGCGCCAGGACCGCCGGCAGCCGGCCGGCCCGGCTGGCGGCCCACCGACCCCATCAGCTGCGTCCAAATTGGCCGTCATTTGACGGCGGCTGTTTCCAAACAGAGCCGGCCAGCTGAAAGGGCTGCCGGGAGGCTGGGACGTCAGTCTCAGCCGCTCTGTTGCTGGAGCCGGTCCGGCGTCCCCGTCGCGCCGCCCGCGGACGAGGGGCCGAGGGGGGGGGGCAAAAACGCCCGCTGTTGGGCCGGGCCGGGCCGGGCCTGATGGCTTCGCACCGTCCGGCGACGCGCCTGGCCAGGCTCCAGCGGCCTGCTCTGCACCTGCGGCGGGGGGGGGGGGGGGGGGGGGCGCAGCTGCTGTCGACTCGGGCCGGCCGAGCGTCGCCCGGGGCAAGCCTGGACTCTGGAACTCCCGTGATAACGTGGAGTGGGCGGCAGACGTTCGGCAGTGGCCGGACAGCAAGGGAGTTCCGGTTGTCAACCACTCTGGTACGGCCTTTGACATCGCTGCCACATGCTAGCGCGACTTGACCACCGAGACACGGTCAGAGGGACCACTCCGTGGCTGTTAGCACTCTTGCGGCTCTGAAATGGTGGGCGCCATCCTCTGTTCTGGCAGACCCTCGTCCTCTGCTCCGGGCCGTCACGCTCCGTGACGCCTCAAGGCCGCCTCCGTGGAGAGTGGGCAATTGTGGCGCTGTCCAGCTGGCTGATGGACTCCCTTCGGCACAGACGGAAACATAAATCGATGGCCGTGAACGCCAGGAATGCTGCCCGCACAAGGGCCAAATCAGCCTGTACGACAAAAACGCCATCGGTTTCCACCGGCTGCGGCCGATACCGGGTGTGATAAGGCTAAAAAGCGGCTGATGTATTCATTGTTTGCTCGTGCCCCATCCAGTGATTCAAACGAATGGTTGGAATTTTTCTCGTTGTAAAACGGATGATCCCTGTCGCTCCAGGTGGTTACACAGTGAATAATTCCAAATTCCAACCGGTACGGTCCGGAGAGCATCGTGCCCAGGCGCGTGGGCCGGGGAATGCCGTCGCGGCGTAATTTGTCTTCGTAAAGTGTTGTATATTTACGGGCGTCCTCGGCTGCGGCCAGTTTGTTTTTGCGCCGTGATACGGTGGCGGTCGTCACCACCATTACTCGACTGGCCGGACATTCGGCCGAGTCAGGGAGCTCCTAACAAGTGACCTGGCCGCCCGTCTGTCGTGCGTTGCGGCGCCGGTCGCTGCCACGGTGGGAAGAACGGCAGGGGTCCGGAGAAAGCCGCGTGAGTTGGTTGTCTCCTGGTGTACTGGTCTCTGCCAGTGCCGGCGGTGACATTTACAGTACAAGGTGGCTCCGCTGAACTGGATATTCATGGGACAAATTCCGCGATCATTGGTGGGACGTTGGTCGAAATTCGTGACGAACTCAGCAAAGGGCCCTGCTCTGCACTTAAATCGTGCGTTCGATTTCGCGTGACGTTTGGGCCACTTATGAACCACTGAGTAGGACTGGACTTTGCTGTTCTTTGCTCTTGTCTCCGTAGGATAGATATTGCAGGTAGTAGGAATATGAAAATTGTTCTAATTGACAATAGGAACCAAAGTTTGGAAACGTGAAATGGTCGCTGTGCCATTGTGTGCACGATGTTTCAGTCCAGATTTTGCGGCTTTGTCTGAGAAGATATTTCTTAGTGTCTCTTGCCCCCCCCCCCAAAAAAAAGCGAATTTTCCAATCCTGCTACTGGGCGTGTAGTTGCGAAATCACGAGCCTGGTTAGCAGGTCGTGCAGTCGCTTGTCCACCATCAGCTGTCTGCTGTCTGGAGCACCGTGAAAAACTGCACTGTTCTTGGCCGGGCGGGCCAGGACCATGCTCCGGCTGAATCAGACACATCGCGCCTGCCACCGAAATCACTTCTCTTGGCTGTTTGGTCCGGGACGGCCCTTTGAGATGCTAATGCCGTGAATGTATGCAAACTGTATTGAATTTATGTGCATTGTATACGATATTAATTCTCCGACTTACGGCCTGGCCGGACCATTCGCAAACAGAAGAGCCTTCACAGCTAAGCGTGACGGCATTCGGACATGATGTATCCGCGTGTGGCACACCACCTCCGTCCCGGTCAAGCGCGACTCAAAGGGCGTTGTCTGGCGGCTGAAAGGGCCCGCTCGGGCGCCAGGTCGTGCCATCTCGCGGTGCGCGCGCATGGGCGGCCGGGCCGGGGCCCCGCCGCGCCGGCGGCGCTTTGAAGTCGTTCGCCGCCGGTCGGCCGGCCGGCCCGGGTCGCGGCGGCGCCTTTGTTGCAGCCGTCTCTCTGCGCCCGCCCGCGGCGGCCGCCGGCGAGATGACGCCCGATACGGCCGGGTTATGTACGTCTACTGGCTGCCGGCACAGACGCCGGTGGTCGGCCGGCCGCGGCGGCGGTGGGCGGGTTTGTTAATTAAACAAGCCACGGTGGCGGGCTGTGTTGAGTTGCTCTGGGCTGGCGCCAAACGTTGGAATGTCGACAGGTACGCCCTTGCGTCGTGTTGGGCAGCTGCGCGTGCAGTTTATTTTGCAGATAGAAGATGACCGACTGCTTCTGAATTTTTTGTTCTGCAGGTGGGCGGTGGTCGCCGTTCGACCTGGCGTCCATAAGCGATTTCTCATCATGATTCAGTAAATCATGTTGCATTCATCTCCGCCCTCACTCTCTGCGTCATCTCGCCATACACTTCTTGCCACGTGGGGGGTCTCATTCACGCCCTAATCTCTCCCATGATCTCTATTCATCTTCGTCACCGCCACCCACTCTGTCGCCTTCGTCTCTCAGTGCTCTGGTCCGTCCTCATCAGCGCCAGATCTCTCTGTCCGCGGCAGTCGGGCCGCCTCCCCTCCCGCTGACTCAGTCTTGTCACACCGGCGCCCGTCGTCTGATTCCCGTACCGTCAGGATGGCGGCCAAGCCAAACGGGTCGCTCCGGGGCGAGTAGGCCGTCCGGACCTGGCGCTCGACACGGCGGCGGCGGCCGGCACGGCTCGGAGGCGGGACGCAGTGGGAGCAACCCACCGGCGGTCTGAGGCGCGTCTCTCTGCTCTCTCGTGGTTCGACCCCTTCGTCAACGGCTGTTGAAGGTCCCTGCCAGGCGCGTTTTGATTCACCGCGGCCCACGTCTTATCCTCGTGCGAAGGGTGATCGCGCACGCCGTGCATCCTCTTCGTGGTCGCTCTGACGACCTCGCGACTGAGCCCTCCGGCGTGCGCCGCCGTGGCGGGCGGTGACGTCACCGACGTTCCCTGCATCCCGCTGGCAGCGCCGGCGGCCGCCGCGGTCTTGGCCCCCGGGCGGCTCCGTTCCCGGTGAGTGACGACGGCGTGGTGCCGCGCTTCGGTCCCGATGAAGCTGCCAGACGTGGCGATTGGACAGATGGTCACTTTTTCGCCCGGCGAGCAGGACTGCCCCCCCCCCCCTCCCCGGCAGCGGAGCGAGGGGAAGAAGTGGTGGGACGCCAGACTTCTGCCGGTAGTCCGGACACTCGCTGCCTTCCTGGAACTGGAAGGTCGATTCTCTTAGAGGGGAAAGGCGAGATTTTTCCTCATGGCGGAACATTTTTCGAAGCTAAGCAAATGTCTTACGCTCACCAGACCAACACATTGCAGAGTCCGTGGTGGGAGACGCCGCATGTGACAGCCACATTGCCGTAGATCAGGATTTGGGTCTGCCAGGATGTTGGGCGAGTCGCCTGAGGTGTCGGGGAATGGGAAGTTACAGATGTAATGGCCACCCGCGTAAGGAGAGCTCTGTGTGCGATCGTTCATGCACTAGCCGTAATTGGCCCTCTGAGGTGTCACGGGGCAATTCACGCGAGGGTAAGGCCCAGGGCGAGCTTTGCCCACACGTGAACACCTACTCTCCCTGCACTTCCGAATGGCTGAACAAAAACTGGTTTTTCCACATCGGGACTCGAACTTCGTGCATTGCAAAACTGTTGCAGTCGTTTTAATTGTACAGCCAGTTTTACTCATGGTCTGCAGCTTGCTAACTTTTCTCCGGATTTTTTTCTCGCCTCCGGCAACTGTCTCACCAACCTCGCCAAGTGAAAGGTTAGACGGCCACCTTCCGACCCCTTTGAAACGTCAGGCGCGTGTGCGGGCTCTGCGGCGGGAATCACCAGCGCGAATCAGCTGCCGGCAGCGCCGGAGCTGGAGAACCTTGACCGGCTCTGTGCCGGTACTGTGCCTGTGTTCTGTGACGGCGACGTTCTGTGCCGACGAACGTCGTCCTGCGCCGGGAGATGGCGACGATCGCCCTGGTGGTCCGTCCGCCTAGCAGTACTCCCAGGATGCGTCGCCTCCGCCTCCGGACCACCAGAGGACCAGTACCGGGGACTGTCCGCTCGGGGCCCTCAGGGACGGCCGCATGGGGACTGGGGCCGGCCTTGCACCCTCTTCCGGGCCCGGCGCAGTGTGACGAGAGAGCCAGAGCCAGGCGCGAACCGAACGGAAGTTTCACCTCCGCAGCAGCCGGTGCCGCCGTGCCGTCGGCCACTCACCGCAAGTGTCACGTGTTGACGCCTGCTGCCGCCGCAGCGCTGCCGCCAGCCAGCCAAACAAACACGGAGCCCGAGTTTACGGTGTTTAAATGCGGCTGGTCAAGGCTGGCCGTCTGACGCGCTGGAACGGCGATGACATGCAACTGCGTCGCATCTCCTACAAAGGCTCTTCCAGCCCGGCGATGCATATCTCGTGGCGTTCTCTCAGCCTGAAACGGCCGGACGATTGAAGCACACTGAAGTCTCGGCTGGGTGTTGCGCGTGGAGCCCTTCCATTCCAGCATGGACAAGCCGTGCTCGTTCCCGCTCGGCTCGCCAGGCTGACGTCATCACGTTTGGCGACGTTGACGCCTGGCTGACACCGGATTGTGTACCGTGGCGACGCAGCGGGGGACGGCCCGCTGTGCGCGTCCGGCCGGCCCCTAGGCTGCTGTGGCGCCCGCCGGTGACATTCGGAACACCGAGCCGTATAGACGTGTCAGGAGCACGCATAGCAGCCGTCTGTCGGACGGAAGGCCGAACTTCTGAAGGGCCGGGCCGGCCGGGCCGCACAAAAGGCGGCCCGACGGCCCTCGGACGAGCAGCCGCTTTGAAGTCGCCGACGGGACGCGCCGGACGCCGATAGCGCGTTGTTCGCGCTGAAGGAGCGCCGGGCGGCGTCTCTGAAGCAGCGGCTGGTGTCCGGGCGGCGCCTCTGAAGCCTCCGAAGCAGCGGTTGGTGTCCGGGCGACGCCTCTGAAGCCTCTGAAGCAGCGGTTGGTGTCTGGACGTCGCATCTGAAGGAGCGGATGGTGTCCGGGAGGCGCCTCTGAAGCAGCAGCTGGTGTCCGGGCCGGAGAGGCCTCTGTTCTGAGTCGGCCCTGTGTCGTCTGAATCAGCGGCTGCCGTCCGAGCCTGGATCGGCATCTGATCAGTCATGTTCCCTCTGAATCAGCATCTGCCGTCCGGGCCTGGATCGGCATCTGATCAGTCGCGTTCCCTCTGAATCAGCAGCTGCTCTCCGGGTCGGAGAGGCCTCGGCTCTGAGTCGGCCGGGCGTCTCCGCCGGTGCCGGGAGAGGGCGCCCGCCCAGGAATCCAGGCCGGACGTGCCGTCTCCCCCCGGCCCGGAGTCTCGCGCGGCGGCGGCGGCCGTGCAGAGTTTGCTCCGCGGACGTTGCGGGAGCAGCGTCGGCCGGCCGCTCCCTGGGCCGACCTCTGTGTGGCCGTCGAGAGAGGCCGGTCCGGGGCGGCAGTCCGTCGTCTTAGGTTTCTCAACGCAGTGCTGTAGTGCGGCGGCGGACTGCGGCACGTTCGGGCTTCGCCTTCCTCCTCGCCGTGGCCTTCGGCTTCGCCTTCACTCTCTCCCCATCCCTGGGCCTTCCCGCTTTCCAAACGCATCCATTCATTCGCTCGCTCACTCCTTTGATAGTTAATGATCTGCGCAACTATTTGCGCGCTGTTTTCAGCTGTACTTACGGCCTCCCCACTTACTGTGTGGGACTGAAATGCTGTGAAGGGTGGTGTCGTTTTAGCGGTATATTATGTGGCACCATCGACTGGTGCTCTGATGACCTTTCCATTCCAGTATAACAGAACATAGTTTAGTACAGCTTGTATTTGTGCTTCTTTGATATGTCAGTACGTTTTTTTGTTCACCCAAGGCATTGGAACAAACCGTGGCGTTTACTTATGTTGCGGTGTTAAATATGGCTATCTGGCAACTGACCAACATCGAGGAACTTCTTGAGGAACGTCTTTTCACATTCGCATTGTCATCTCCATCGTTCTGCCTCACGACCCTCCGCCTCCCTGCCCTCTCCTCTCTCCCGTTCTCCCTATTGTCGCACGCTCTCCTCCGTTCGGTGACGCCGTTCTGCGGCGCGGCAGCTGGCGCCTTCTCTGCAGACGCCGATGAACGGCCGTCGGGCGGCGACATACGACTGCCATCCTTGAATGGGTGCTAATTGGCGACGACCGCTGTTGGTTTAGCGGATAGCGGCGCGCACCGATAAGCGGATCATAGAGACCTCGTGACCGCTGCGCCGACCCTCGGGCCGATAAGCGCCCGGCCGCGCGGAGCACTCGTCTGGGTGCGACCGGTAGCTTATGGCATCTTGACGTTTATGACTTGGGAAAGGAGATGTTATTTTCTTGGTCGTCCTGGGATTAGATACTGATACAGTTTAGTGGGATTAGATACAGTTTGTTCACGTAAACATTCAGTTTGGGCGTGTCCTAAATGTCATACCCAGAAGAAGGAACTCAAGTAATACTACCGCATTTTTGATGCTTGGTTAATTCGGTCAACAGCAGTGTTTTGAAACACAGGCTGGTAGTTTTAAGCCAGTTCGTTTTCCAGATCGGAGATTGAGAAACGGCCCATTGAAAAATAACATTTTCAGTTTTTATCCCTTACTTGTACTTTTGTTGCTACGGCTAAATCAGCTTGAGCGAATGTAGCAGTCGACCCACGGACGAAACTCCGCATGTGTTGCGGGCTCCGAATCTCGCCGTGATCAGCGGGCTGGCGTTATCGTGGCTCGCTGCCGCTCGGCAGGGCCTGATGTCGCCGGCCGAGATGGAAAGCTAAGCCTGGTGCCGCGCCCGGTGGGCCGTAAAGCGACAGTAATTTGTCGAGTCGTCCGCTCGCTCTGAACCAGGCTTTCAGCCGCCACCATTCCGGCGGACTGATTACTGAAATTTCTCGGTATTTCGCGCGCGGACGTGGCACGGAAACGCGGTGTGTTGCCGCGTCTCCCAACGCCGAGCATCTTAACTCAGGGCGGAGTGACCAGCTGCGCAAACAGCTGCACAAACAGGCGTCCGCATTAATCAGGCGGCGCTCCTGCCGGCTGCGGCGGCCTCCGGGACCTCCTCCGGCTCGGCTGCCCCTGCGCCGCCGTCAGCCTGCAGCGGCGTCCGGCGCGGCCCACATTAGCCGCTGTCACAACGGCCGCCGCCGGCCGCCAGCGTGTTTGATGCCGCGTCGGCGCCCATTTCGGCGCTTCGCCGCGCGCTTCGAGCAGCGGCCGCCCGCCGCCGGCGCACTGGTCACGTGACGGCGCAAAAACAGCGGCGGCCGGCGGCCGGGCAGAAGGCCGGCCGGCTCGGTTGTCCCCCTGGACGGAGAGCTCTCCCTGTCCGGTTCATTTACCGGTCTTACGACGGGAAAAACGCCTCAGGTGTGCGCCGAGTCACGGGTTAAAGACGTCCACCTCCGCAGCCGGCCGGCCGGCGCAAAAACGAGATCACTTGCAGTGAAGTGAGTCCGCGAGCAAACTGCAGGAGGCGTCTGTTAACTGAGCTGCCTTCAAGAAGCGATATTATCTGCCTTCAGCGCTAAAAACGCCGCGGGAGAGAATCACCAATTAAGTTAACGGGTCCGCGAAGCACGGGGTGCCCGTCGATTTCTCAGTGATGGATTCACTAGCCGTCGGCCAGGTAGCTGAGAGCTCTGAATAACTAGCTGACAGCGTCCTGCAGGCGGTGCCAGCGCAGGCAGGCTTGAGCCCGGCCGGCGCCCCGCGCCCCCGCCGGACCTGCTGCGCTGCGTGGTCGGCCAGGTGTGCCTTCCGCCGTGCCGATAGCATCGGCGCCGATTGGGGTCAGCTGGGCCCGGTGGCGGCCCGTCAAGTGGCCATATCGCACGGGAGCGTGCGGCGGCGGCCGGCCGGGCCGGTTCGGACTGCGCCGGCCGCGTTCTGCGGGGACCGGCGGCGGCGTCGCTTACCAGTAGCGGTTGTGGTGTATTTGAGGGGCTCGGCGCGTGCATGCAGCGCGGCTTGGCAGGCCTCGTTGTCTGGCGTCAGGCCGACGGACGGCCTCTTGCGTCACGCCGAGCATCGGCCGCGGACGGCTGGCGGGGTGCCGCCGCCGACGGGTGTGAAAGGGCGCGCCGCGCGTGTCGCGCCGCGTTTGCCTGCAAAGCGTCACGTCTGCCGCGGCGCGCGTGTGCGCTCGTGCGGCGCCGCCGCTGTTTGGCCGACCGATAGCTGCGTTGGACGTGTAACGGTCCGCGGTCACACTGCGCAGACCCGCGCAGCGGGGGGCCGGGCGTGCCGGACCCGCTCCGCCCGCCGCCTGCGCCACTGCGGCCGCCGCCGCGTGACCGCGGCGGCGTTACGCGGCCGCTCTGCCGGCCTCGGCGCCGCGGCGCCGGCTGTCGTGTCGGCGGCCCATCGCGGCCGCGCCGTGCCGCCGGCCGCTGCAGGCCCGCCCAATCGGTCAATCTGCGATCGGCGCGGCAACGACCTGAGCGGCGGCCGACCGGCTCCGGCGCGCCGCCTGCCGCGAGCCGCCGGTCTCGGCCGGCCAGCCGGGCGGACCCAGCTGTCCCCCGAGGGAGGCCCGCGGGCCCGCCGCGCCGCACGACTCCGCCCCGCCGGCCGGGCCGCGTGATGGCGGCCGGACTGGGCAGTTCCGGCTGCCTCTCACGATTCTCGCTCAGCGCGCCGAGACGCCGCTGGCATATCGAGTAGGCTGGGCAGTTCAAGGCAGCAGCAAAACCTGGCCAGACAAATACTGAGGTCGATACGCAGACGCTGACTGGAAATGACCCGCGCACGCACAAAATGACCCGTGCCGCGCGCTCTGCCTTGCTCGGCGCTGTCTGCGGGCATTAGGACGCTCCTGGTCGGCTTGGCGCCTCGCGCCAAGAGCGGACCCGGCCCGGCCCGGCCCCGGCGGCGGCGGGCCGTGCGGTCGGAGCCGGAAGCCTCAGCGGTGCAGGCGCCGCTCCCGGCCCCGGCCGAACCGGAGCCGTCAGCTCTGCCACGGCCGGCTCGTCTCCGATCAACCGCGGCGGCGGCGGCGGCGCCACCGGAGCCGGCCGGCGGCGCAGACCAAACAGCGACCGCCGCCGGTCGGGCTGCCGACGCCCCGCGGCGACTGCTGACGGCCCGCGCCAGACGCTGTGGCTGCTCCGGCGTCAGCGGCACGCCGAAACTGGTGTTAGGTTTGGGCTACGGGAGACGTTTGCTGTGAAAGCTCAGGCAGTGTGTTGCTCCTAAATTATATGCCAGGCCATGTGGCAGGCAAAGTGGCATGTCCACCTTAATAAGTCTAATCTGAGGCTTATGGTGTTGCATGGGATGAGGTACATCAAAAAGGCTCCGGCCTGACCAGTTTGAAAGCTAAAAATATTCCTCACCTGTTGCTTCGGAACGCGAAACAGGCGTTGGTGCATCTCACTGGTATTGTTCAACACTCCGAAGAGAAAGCGCACCAATGAAAGTTGAGCTGTCACCCCGATCTCTGTCTCGGTGTCACCTTTTTGGCGTCCGGCCGTCACGTGCAGGGTGAATGCTGTGTTTCGCAGTCCCTCCGTGTCTGACGAGTGCCTCACGCCTCTGTTCTTTGTCTGGTGCATGACTTATGACTGTGCATTTGCGTCGGACGCCCGACACCGTGTCGCTATTGTCCGGCCGCGGCCGACACGTGCGGCGTGCGACTGACCCGCGCCCTCCGCCCGACAGGGGACGTGCTTAGCGGCGTCTGCTACGTGGGCGTGCTGAACGTGCCGGCGCTGCGCGGCTTCGTGCTGGCGCCGCTGGTCGTCTACCTGGCGCTGGGCACCGTCTTCCTGCTGGCCGGCTTCGTCTCGCTCTTCAAGATCCGCACCATCATGAAGCATGACGGCACGCGCACCGACAAGCTGGAGAAGCTGATGATCCGCATCGGCGTGTTCTCGGTGCTGTACACGCTGCCGGCCACGCTGGTGATCGCCTGCCTGTTCTACGAGCAGGCGTTCCTGGACCAGTGGACGCTGGGCTGGCAGGAGCGGCACTGCGGCCAGAACGACCCGGCCTGGTCCAAGTACGCGATCCCGTGCCCGCGGCGCACCACGGCCGGCCCGCTGCCGCAGCCGCACTTCGAGTTCTTCATGATCAAGTACGTGATGCTGCTGATCGTCGGCATCACGTCCGGCTTCTGGGTGTGGTCGCGCAAGACGCTGCAGACGTGGGGCCGGCTGTGCGGCCGCGGCCAGCCGGCCGTCGTCTATAGGACTCCGGACGGCCGTGTGGTGCAGCCCAACCACGTGTGAGCGGCGGGCGCGCGCGCCGGCCGGCGGCCCTGCCGGCGGCAGGCCGGAGCGCTGTGAGCGAGGGACGCGGACGCGCCGGACACAGCTGTGTGCTCTCAGAGGTGTGGTGAACTCCGACGGACGAGCGCGTGCCTCGCGGGCCTCTCAGGCCGGTGGCGGTGGCCGGCCGCCCGTGATCGGCCGTGGACGGTGTCCGGCCCGGACCTCTCGCGGGTCGGTCGGCGGCCCGCCGCGGTGTCTGCCGCCGGGCTCAGGCCGCGTCGCGGCGGACGGTCGGCAGGCAGAGACCGGCCCGGCGGCTGCCGGCTGCCGGCCGCGACGTCCTTGGTGTGACATAGCGTGCCGGCGTGCGTGGCGGCCGGCCCGGTCACGCGACGTCCGACCGGCTGGCCTGCCGGGCGACGCGCGACCGGCCAACCCGACCAGCGGACTCCGTTGCAGCGGACGGACTCGGCGAATGGGACTCTGCCGCCAGCCCGTCAGCGCGGATTCTGCTAACGAACTTTGTCGGCGGGCTGTGCATGGCGGACCGGTCGGCGGAACGCCGTCATCTGCCTGCAAGTGGCGAGCGGGCCGGCGTCGGCCGCTGGTTCCGTCTGGGTCCCTTTGCGCCGCCGGGCGCAGGCTGTGCACAACCCTGGCACGGCCTCCGTCGCCGGGGTTCTGACCGTGTGCTGGCGCTGGACGCTGCTGTGTCCGCCTGTCGGCCGGACGGGAGGGGGCGGAGAGCTGCGAGTCTGGAACACTGCCGCAGTGACGTCACACGCTGTACAGCGACTGACCGGGGATGGCGCGCCACGGTCTCCGGCGCCTCCGCCGCTGCAGGAGGACGGTCCGAGAGGATGACTCGGTGTCCTCAAGAGATCGTCGTCTCGCCGCCCGGCCCGCTTCCCGGCGGTGGCCGGTCAGAGTGGGCCAGGATCTCGGCCAACCGGCCAGGTGAGTTCGTGCGCGGGCCGATGTGCGACGGGCTCAGCGTCCGTGCCGTCTTCTTTCGTCACGCCGCCGTGTTGCGGCGTGTTAGGACGGGGAATCGCCGTCATTTATCCTCTTACGTCGCGTTGCAAGCGACACCTGCGGTGTGCTTTCTGCTGGGTGCGGAGCCACCCGCCAGGGTCGTCATCCCGGTCACGGGGACGCTGTTGTGTGTGACAAAGAGCTTAAGTCCGCACCGTCCGTTCGCCCGACTCAAGGCTCGAATCTCATCAGCGCACAAAGCCGGATTCGGCTGCGTTCCGGCGGCCATTTTGGCGAGGTGTCGCTCGCCTTTTTCGGAGGCCGACGTGTTTTGCTCCTCGCCTCCCGGGGGATGGCAACTCGATTTGAAAGCATCTCTTCCGGTGTCCGCCCGACGACGAGGTAATGGCCGTGGAGAAACCGTAGCGTGGTAAAAGTGTCGATTTTCTGCTCTTCATGGTGTGCCGTGCCGGCTTTTCATTAGCACCTGCGAGCGGCGAGTCGGTGGGGGTCTGGCTGGGATTATTACCGATCGCGCCGGAAAATCGTGCCTGTCCGCGTTTTGCCACCGCAGACTCCGCGCGCGGTGCGGCGCTTCGGCGACGGCCGTGCGCCGAGAGGGTGTTGCGAATGGGGCCGTCACGGTGCCCGCGGGCCGGGCGGCCGAGACGACCGGCCCGATTCACGGATCATTAGCCGCACATAACCCCGAATCAGAGGCGGCGGTGCCGGCGGCGGCCCGGCGCTGTGATAATGCCGCCCGCCCGCCCGCGATGGCGCCGACTGGACGATCGGACCGGCGCCGGCCAGGGCGGCAGCAGCCTCAGAAACGGGCTGTGGCAGCTCCAGGAGCCGGGCTGTAGATCCGAGCTGAAGCCGCCCTAGGATCCGAGCTGCAGTTGTCCCCCGAGAGCCGGGCTGTAGCCGCCTGAGAAACAGGGCTGTAGACTCCTCAGAAGCCGGCCTGTAGTCGCTCCAGGAACCCAGCCCTCATAAGACCCAACCTGAAGCCGGCCCAGTACACGCCCTGTAACCGCTCCCAGATCCGGGCTCTAGGTGGTCCAGGATCTGGGCGTCGAGTGGCTCCACTCCGACCCAGGCTCGGGTTGCCACCCATGGCCCGGAGCTGGAGTGGCCACACTCTGGCGCTTGCTCGTGCCGCAGCCGCCTGGGCACCCGGACGAGGACTCGGTGGCGCAACGCTCCGATTGTTTACAAGAACTCGTGCCCGGAAAAACCGGGCTGGGCGAGGCAAAAACCGGCCTGTTGGCCGTGTTTGCTCGATTTGGCGCGGCGATCCCGATGCGGCTAGCGGCCGGCTGATTAGCGGCGTCACAGCGGCGCCATCAGATGGCCGCGTCGGTACCCGCGGCTATCAGATCCGAATCCCCCGGGCCGGTCTGGCAGGGTGGAGGCGGCGCGGGGCGGGCCCAATTAGAGAAGCCGACGGCCGCGACCCAGACCGACGTCCAGGAATCCGTCCCGACCAGTTCGGATGTCGATCTGGGACGGTGGGACCCACGGGCGGCTCGGCGGTGCCCGTCCGCCCACCGCCCGTTTGTCCGTCGGCAGTGGGGTTCGAGTTTTCGTTCGCCGGGACGGCCGCTGGCCGGCGCGTTATCGAGCGGACCGCCCGCGGCGCGGGATCCCTCGTCTCGCCCTCTCGGCGTGCCGGTCGGTCACGTTTTTGTGCCGAGTCCGGTACGGCGGACTGGTCTCGGCCGGCACCTCGTCCGACCGCGAACGCTGGAGTGAGTCACAGGTAACGGTCCACCGTGTAACGCCGATGTATCGATTTTCTGGACAACGCCGGTCGGCAGCAGTTGGGCGGGAGGGGAGGAGGTGGCAGCATTGTCAGAATTTTCAGTTCAGTGTCGGCAGGCCATCAGAGGTTCTCCTAGCTCGTGTGACGAAGTGGAGGAACAGGCGGCTCCCGGTTTTCGCTCAGCCCTCGTGTCACGTTCATAGCACCATACTCGTCGGGTCCCACCTGGCTTGCGTGGGGTCATAGTCGCCGCTGGTCGCACGGTATTGACGAGGCTCTCTGGTCGTGAACCGTTCTCCTCGTGATGTCTGATCCGGGACCCGCTCAGTCGAATGCAACAAAGGGTAATCGGCAGCCAATGATGGTGTTCGAGCCCAGTGAGTCAGCGAGAGGCTTAGCAGCCGACAAGCAGATTTACGTTCCCACCGTACCTTTTGAGGCAGTAACCCCAATTAATCCGCCGATGCCACTGGTATCTGAGAGCTGATCGTCCGGAATTTGGGGACCGGCGGAAAAAGACACGTTGACGACGCCGTCCGTTCGTTTGCTTCGCTGGTGTCTCTCTGGCGCCAGAGGACGGCCGGGTGGGCGGGCCACCATTCCACCAGTTCCCGCGCCTGGGACGGCGGGGACGACCTCCGCGACCTGTGTGTCTCGGCGCCGCCCCGTCTCGGGCGCCGGCTGGCGGACTGTTCGTGTCGGGCTCCGTCCTCCCGCGGGGGCCGTGGACTGGGGCGGCGCTGCTCTGTGTCCGGTTTAAATCCTGGGACGGCGTAACCCTGCTTCCCCTCTGAGTCATGGGCGTTGGAACGCGAGTTCCTGTGTGACGTCTGCGACGACGGAACACTCCTTCCCCATGAAGCGTAGGACGGTGGTGACCTGTTTCCTCTGGAAAGTCTGCGATGGTGGAACATCCGCTGCCTTCCTGAAGTAGAGGGCGGTACTGCTCATTTTCCTGTGTGAAGTTAATGGCGGGTGGAACGCTATTTGGTCATTTGCCCCCCCCCCACAAAAAAATACATGAGAAGCACGCTGAACTTCATTCCTCTCCCCAGTCGTTAGCTCGCTTACCTACCATCCATACCCAGTCGCTGAAGTGCACTCCGAACCCACGGCCAGCGTCTTCCGCCCTAGCCCCCCCCCCCTCCCACGGTCGCCGACCCGCTGACCTACCATCCGTACCCAGGAAATCCTGTTTTGCCCCCCAAGTGGAACCGCTGGATCCGCCCCTGGACCCGAATATTCGAATGTACCCATCCGAATATTCGAATTCAAAAATCCACCCGAATTCTCAGCTCTGGAGGTGAGGCCGCACGATCGCGCCGGCGGTTCACGGCTCCGCTGCGGCTCGTGGGAACCTGCTGTGGGCGGCGGGCCGTCTGGTCCGGACGGGCCGGGCCGGCTCCACGAAATTTTTCGGGGTCCGTGACGGCGTCCCCGTCATCGCGGCATCAGACTCCGGCCCGAACCGGCCGGCGGGGAGGGGGACAGGAAGAGCAGGTGTGACTTTGTCGGTGTGTCGGGATCAGACGGTCGACTGGAACGCCATGTGCAGCGTCCGGCATCGCTTTGGTGTGCCGAAATACAGCGTTTACGCTGAAGATGCTGTAACGAGGGCCACTGTTCGAGGGATTTGTCCTGAAACGTTTCTGCTCTCGTAACGCAAGCTGATGTCGCGTACGGGAATATTAGCTCTTGAATCAGATGCCTCAGTAACAATTACGTCATGGTTTCGTGCGTATTCGTTTCACAATCGCTGAGCCATTGTCCATTTGTTTCCACGTAATTCTTATCGATGTCAGCGAATCGAGCTGCCTACGCTCGTTTCCGGCGCCGCGAACCAGAGCAGGTGCACGCGGCGCCTGCGGCACGGACGGCTCGCCGCGTGCCTCGCTCGAGCTGCTCTGCGCCGAGCCCCCGGCCGCGGTCATTACGCCATCACGCGGACAGTCGCCGGCCATTAGGGCGTCCGACTGCGGCGGTCGGTCCCGACTGCGCGCGCCCTCGTCCGCCTCCGGTAACGAGCAGCTGCGCCGTTCCAGGAAGCGCGCGGGCTGCGTCCGGCTCGCGGCGGGCGGCGGCGAAGCGGCGGCGGGTGGCGCCTTTTTGCGCCGCGTCTTCTGATAGCAGGCCGCGGCGGGTTCGCGGAAGCGGCCGCGGTAACGAGCGTGTCGCCGTCGGATAACCGGGACTTTTACACGCCCCGGCGCTGCGGCAATTAATCCGGCCGGTCCCGCGACGGGCCGCCGCGCCGGCGCCCGCCGGGCGAGACAACGCTGCCGTGTAGCCTGTCGCGGTCCGTCCCGGGTGGCGGGCACCGACCGGCCGGACACCTCTGGGGAGCGACCGTGACGCCCCTCAAACTTACCCGAGCCCAGCAGATACCGGCTAGGCACAGGACAGGACCGACTGTGACGCCCCCTCGAAGTTCCCCGAGCCCGGCACGTACCGGCCAGGCATGGGACAGGACCGGCCGTGACGCCCCCTCAGACTTACCTGAGCCCAGCATGTACCGGCCAGGCACTCAGCAGGACTGCGTCGTTCGTCAGGATGACATGAACTCTGTGTGTACCGGTGTTCCGACGAAACACCCGAGAGGATGGCGGGACTGATCACGATGTATCTCAGATTGGCCAGGCTCGGTATGTGCCGGCCAGCTTCCCGACAGGACCGACTGGACGCACGTCGGACTGACCTGAGCCTGACCCGTTCGGCCGTGAGGTGCAGTGACGCTTGACCACGTGAGAATGTCAGCGGCGACTCACTCACCGGTCCCTTGTGAATGCGGCACCGAATAATTCACCTCCCCCTCGCGAGTGTTGCACAGTCCACCTCGTCGCCGGCTCCTGTCGACCGTTGCAGAGACCGTGTGCTGCCGTCTATCGCGCCCAGTCGCGGCCGGTGCATGCTGCCGTGTCCTCATTGCTATGCCGGTGTGCGTGCCGGGCCGCCATCGGTGGCCGCCGGCCGCTGGCGCCGGTACGCTAATGCAGCGAAACGGCCCGCCCGGCCTGCGGAGGTCCGAACCGCAGCACGCGCCGGACGGAGACGGGGTGACGGACCACAGGCACTGACGGCCAGCCGGACTGAGAGCCACTCCTGCCGGCCGGACGCACCTTGAAACCACTGTCGGCAGCTCAGGATGATTGTTTTTTTGTCCGTACAAACCAAGAGGAGCCCTGGACCAGTCATAGTTGGCTTTCTAAAGAAGGAGATGGATCTGACACGCCCACAGCTTTCTCTCGGATCAAAGTGGGACCGTTGTCAAATAAGGTATGATCGTGGACGGACGCGGTACACTTTTCGTGACGTGAACCCGGGGTCGGAGTTGATCAGAACTGCACTGGACGACGTCTTTACGGGCCGTGGACTGGTGTTCGAGGCTCGGGCCGCCCGCTGGACCGCTGTTGTTGTTGCTCAGAACTGAGATCATCGGCTTTCCACGACGTGGCTTGCCGACCGCCCGGCTCCTATCAACAGAGAAATCTGTTTTACGACGCGATCAGCCGGGCAATTACGGATGCCACGTGCCGTCCGCCGCCGCGGCTCCGGCGAGGCGGCGGATCGCCGCGGTGACGTAGTCGTCCGGCCAGCCGCGGTCACGTGACGGCCGGCCGGCGCCGGCGGGCGCGGGCGACGCTCCAGATAACCGGTCCTGTGATTAATGAGCTAACGACGGCACCGCGTCTGCGGCTATCGCGGCCCGTCGCCGCCGGCGCGGCCGAGACGGACGAGACGCGGAGGGCGCTTCAGAGGGGCCGCCGCCCGGCGCCGGGCGCCCGGGCAGGTACCGGCGCGGAGCCGGGCGTTCCGATCTTGTTCTGCCGCCCTCCGCTCGTGACTCAGCCCCCGCTTGTCGTCTCCGGTGTTGGATTTCGGGAATTTCAATGACTGCCGCATTTTAAGTAGTTCTAGTGCTGATCTGTCATTCGCTACATATGTAAATGCGGAGATTTCGGGGAACGGTGAAAGATCGTTCGCCGACACTCCTTCGGTATGCCTGCCGACAAGCCAAATTCGGAGAATCACTCCTGTGATAAAACCTCCGAGGATTTGGTAGCAGGAATGGTCCACGCTGAGAGCTTGCCAAGCATGGAGGTACAGTTACGACCTGCTCGGCGCTCGAAGTGCAGCACTTCTCTTTTCATTCCTTCAGGGGCACGTATCTGGGTGGCTGATCAATACCGACTTCAAACACCGCTGCCATGGCTACGGCAATGTCGCAAGCAGCGCGCAAGCGCGCCGAACTGTCGCGCTCCTGATACCGACGTTGGCCGGTGGATCGGGCGGCGGGCTCGTTCGCCGTCCGCCCGGCCGGCCGGCGCGGCGGCCGCGGCCAGAGCGCGGACGCGTGTGGCCGACGGCCGTCAGCGTCGGCCCGTGGACGCCGGCCGGCCGTGTTCGGCGTCCGTCGGCCGTGACGCCGCCGCGCGGCGGGCGCCCGGCGCGGGCCGCTCCGACGGCTGCGGCGGAGCCGTCATGTCCGCCGTGGTCGGACAGGCGCGGTCGGGTCGGCGGCGGTCCGTGAGCGGCGGTCGGCCGCGCCGCGCCGTGCTCCGACCCTCTGTCGGGGCCTCGGCCGCCCGTCCGGTGCGGGGCCCACTCCGGCGGTCCGGGCCGGTCGGCCGGAGATGACCTGTCACCAGCTGGCAGGCGCGGCGGGAAGGGGGGGGGGCACCCTCGCTCCTGTGGTGACGTCTATTTCCGACCCGGCCGGTGGGGGCGCGCCCTCTTTGTTTACCTCCGGTCGTAAATTGTCGGCGCCGTCGGCCGGTGCGGGTTCACCGGCCCGTGCGGACCCCGTGGCCTGGAGAACCCGTATCCGAGGGTTCGTCAGACTGGTGGACCCTGTGTCCAGGGGCTGTCGGACTGGTGGGTCCTGGAACCAGTTCTGTGGCCCGTGGGTCCTGGAGCGGCTATGTGGATAGATTGTAAGAGGCGTCCTCAAAACCCTTCTTAGAAGGAATGGGTTAGCCCTGGTATTGGAATTAGAGCTATCTTGGATTGTTGCATCAGGCTCTGCTTTTTTGCTGTTCGTGTGGGTTGTCTGGCTCGTCTTTGCGGCGTGCTATGCTGTGCTATTAACAGATTGTTGGACGATACAAGCGTCGTGATGTCGCCTTCTTCGAAGGTAACAGAGGCGTCCGGTGATAGTTCCAGCCAGTTGATCTTCTGCGCTCGGGAGTTCGGGTCCGACCCAGATGTGGCTGTGCGCCGTGTGTGATGCAGGATTCGTTTCCCGGGGGCGCTTCGCTGGTGCGCGCGCCTGCTGCCTCTTGCTCGGCTGCACGGCCGGCCGACGCTTCGCTGCTGGTCGGGCCATTGTTTTTGACAGCGGGAGGTGCGCTGATGCGGCGCGCTCTGACGGCCGGCCGGCGCCGCCGCTGGGCCCGTCCCGCAGCGCAGGCCGTCCTCGGCGGCTCACGCTCCTATACCACGCTCGGACGGCGGAGACAAGGCTCGGCCGGGCGGCGCGCGCGTCGGACGCTGGTCCGGCGGCCGGTGTGCAGCGCTGGGCGGGTCTTCTCTGCTGGCCCGTGGAGGATGTCCCGGCCGGAGGAGCCCGTATGGGGCGTTCCTCTGGCCGGCCTCGCTGTGCTGGTCGTGGGAGGGTGTCCTGGGCAGAGGAGCCCGTGTGGGGCGTTCCGCTGGCCAGTCGCGCCGCGTTAGCTCTCGGAGGGTGTGACGGGCGGTGGCGCCCGTGTGGGACGGTCCGCTGGCCGGTTGCCCTGTGCTGGTTCTAGGAGAATGTCCCAGGCGGAGGCGCCCGAGTGGGGCGGTCCTCTAGGAGGGCGTCACGGGTGGAGGCGCCCTTGTTGGACGGGCTGCTGGTCGGGTCCTCTGCGCCGGCTCTCAGAACGTGTCGGAGGTCCGTGTTCCGCCTGCTCAGCACGGCGGCCGCTGTCACACCGAGCCGGTCGGACCGTCGCCGCATGCTGAGACCGCCGCCGCTGATGGCCGGCCGATGGCTCCGAGTGGACGCTGGAGTGGAGCGGCGCGGAGGCAGGACGTCTGCCTGCGGCGGGACCGCGCCGGTGGCGGGTCGGACACGGGCCGGCTAGCACGGAGCGACGGCCGGCGCTCACCGTCTGCTCGCCTCTGGCCGGTCCCGGCAGTCCCGGCAAAGGCAGCTGGGGACTCCGTCGTCGGCCGGTGTTGCTGGCCAGACTCCAAGGAGCGGATCTGGGGCGGGGAAGGGTGGGGGGCGGAGGTCTTCCGACGGGGCTGGCCCATTCAGCTGATGTAACTTGGCTGGTCGGTTGGCAAGGCGTGCTCAGGCGATCGCTATCAGGCTGAAACCGTGTTGGTAGCATGTTGTGATCTGCGACGGAATACATGGGGCTTCTTGATGGTTATGTTTCCTTCAGTAGTCGTGCCGAGTAACCGACCGAACGTTGAAATGCGGTGTGGTTCTTGCAACGTTCAGTTTCACGGTACATTGCGTTGGCTGTCGTTTCATAGCATGGGCCAAAACGTGGAACTGATAACGCTTGACGGAGAACATTCGACTGTTGCATGAATCCTCTTTATGACTAGTTGTTAGTATCAACTACTTCCGGAAAATTGCATTTTCGGGGTGCGTTCTGGAGATGGGATTCGCCCAACAACCAGTCTGGCTTTCTTGCGTGCGCACGAAGGATTCCTTGAGAACCCATTCCCGTGATGGAATGAGATTCCGACTCGGCTCACAAAAAGCCGGGCTATTTTTCTTACTCAGCCGGGGCCACGCGATTGTTGGGACGGCACCTGAAGGCGGGGGGGGGGGCGATAGGGGCCGATTATGGCCAGAGCGGACCTGATTACTCGGAAACCGGGGGATTAAGCGGTGGCGGCGGAGGAGCGGGTGGCGCCGCAGGGAGCTGCGGGGACCTGTCGCGTGCTGCTGCCGGCCAGCCGGTCAGCGGCACGTGGCGAGGCTTTCACCCCGCGGCACCGGCAGGCTGGCAGTGTGGGGACAGGGAATGCGAGGACGAGGGCTCATGAATAGCCCCATTTCACATGATTTCCAGATGTTTCACATGACGTCGCTATGTAAATGGGTAATGGACATCTGTTAACTTGATGACGCTCCGGGAAATCCGTATTCCCCAGAGCTTTCTCATACCATCTTCCGTTGGCGGACATCCCTTTCGTGCTGCTACCATCATGATTGGGCTAATGGAGTGCAATTTACTGCCGAGCAATCTCGTTAGTACCGCTCGCGTTCAAGCACGCAGGTGCAGGTGTTAGGTACGCTCTCATTTTGAAGAATTCCGGTGCTGGAGGAAATACCATTCTCGATGATGATTGGTGAGTGGTGTTTTCAGTGTTGAATTTCCTTCATTGGAAAGCTGCTTCAATGTTGCTTAGTCCAAGGAACACTGTAATCACGCATGCGTCATCGTCTTGGAATGTTCTAACGACAAGCCAAACCAAACCGCTCGGTGGACGTTCCTGGGCCGCCCTCGAAGCCGGTTAACCTTCCTCCCCGGGTGGTCCCTCTGTCTGTCCCACTGTCCATCCCTGGGTCGGACCCAATCACGGTCATCCCTTCCCCCCTCCCCGGCCGGGTCTGATTACCTGGCTCCTCTGCTTTGTCTCCTGAAGGCTGACAGTACCCTCCTGGTAACCTCGCCTCGCGTCACAGCCCTGCGTCGGCTCGACCGCGGCGCGACCGGCGGCCGGCCGCGAGGTCAGCAGAAGGATGCGGCTCCCTGGCCAGCTCCCCGGCCGGCTCTCCGCCGTCCGGTCAGGGGACGACGATCCCCCGACTCGGCGGCAGCGAGCAGTCGCGCCATATTCTCCCGACCGGCGGCCGGCGATCTCCGCCGTCCGGCGTCCGAGCCGCCCGGCGCCGGCCGGCCGACAGCGGACGAATGACGCTCGTTAGGGCCGGCCGGCTCGTGGCGCCGGCCGCCGTCCGTCGCCGCGGTCCGTCGCCGCAGTGAATGAGCCGCGGAGGGCGCTGGACATTGCTGGACGCAGCAGCCACCGGGTCCGTGGTTTGAGGCAGCTGTTTGCCGGGGAAGGCCTGTTGTCAGCGCTCAGCGCTGTCTCCTCGGCCCTCAGAACCCGAATGCGCGGCCGGTGAACCGAAGGCACCTGCCCAAGCCCCGCCGATTCGGACTGACACTGGCGGGTGGTGGAGGAAGCACGCCTCCCTCCGTATCAGCCCGCCATGCTGACCCGCTTCCCGGGCGCCGCGCGGGCCGCCATCCCCGCCCGCCCGGCGGCGCCCGGGCCGGCCGGGCGAGTGAGTGACCTCGCAGGGCGCCCCCCACCGGCCGCCGGCCGCCGGCCGCGCCGCTCCATCAGCGGCCGGCGGCCCATCTGAAATGGAAATGAGCGCCGGCCGGCTTTGTTGTGCGACACGGAGCGATGTGCGCCGGCCTGAGACGCGCCCGCGCGCCGCGGCCGGCGCCGGTCGCCCGTCGCCCGCCGCGGGCCGCGCGGAGCCAGCTCCGGCGGGTCGGCCGCTGCGGGGTCCGGTCGTTTTTGCGGCAAGGCCGCGCCGCGTCGAACCGGTTACGGCCGGGGTTGGCGGTGCAGCAGCCGCCGGCGAGCTGCTGCTGCGGGGCGTGGGCGGCCACGGCTGTGCGGGCCATCGCTGGAGCGCCGGGCCGGGACGCTGGCCACCGGACGTCCGGCGGCCTTCGGTCCGTCACGCGCCGCCCGGCGCCGCTGTGGCCCGGCTGCTGAGGCTGGGACTGACACTGGCGATTTGCGGTCCGTCTGGTACGGCTGAGTTGCAGTGCAGCTGGGACTGGCTGTTTGTGGTCCGGCTGGGTTGTGGTCCGGCTGGTAGAGCTGAGTTATGATCGGGCTAAGACTGACTGGTTGTGGTCCGGTCGGGCTGTGGTCCGGTTGTTCGGACTGGCGCCGGCTGGGCTGTGGTCTGGCTGGGACTGACTGGTCTGGTCCGGCCGGTGGAAGCTGAAGTGGCGGAGCTGGGGTGGCTGTATTCTGGTTGGGTTGCCGTCCAGCTGTTGGGGCCGGGGCCGGAGACTGGCTGGTGTGTAGTCCAGCTGTGGGAGTGTGGAGCGCTCCGAAAGGTTGCAAGTTTTCGGACTGTAATTAATCTGGTGTGGCAGATTTACACTGACGTGTCGTGTCGGAGCGCCTGATGAAGGAGATTCATTATTAAGACGTTGTTAAAACTGTAAGCTTCTAGCCACGAGTACGTCTTTGTGAAGCACTGAAACGTTTCATGTGTGAAATGGTCTGTTCTGCCTGGGTCGTTGGGAAATCTGGAGAGAGGGCCACGGGTGGTGAAAAGTGCTCTGATGTGTCGCATTTAGGTTCATGCAAACGTATTACCAGAAAGTACCTCGTTGATGATCCTGCCGTAGATTCGGCTACATGAGTGTGCGAGGATTATGACTTTCTGCTGTTTTCGTTCAACTTGGACCTTTTGCTGTCCGGGCAAGCTGTTTGTCGCCTTCGTTTTCTTCGTCTGAAAAGTCCGGTATGATGAGCAGGGCTAATTTTCCTATGCCTTTAAATATCGTTGCAATTTCCTTTGTGGACATCCCACCCAGGGGCGTGCTTTACAATGATAGAATTCCAGTGGCTTGCCTCCTATAAAACTGGCTGCGTCTGCAGCCCAATGATGACAATTACGGCGATTATCACAATAATGATGACGATAGTTTCGCAATGCATTGATGCACACGGCTGCATTCGGGCCGTAATTGCATGGCGGCGCCTGCTACCCGGTAATTTCCAGCGTCGGCCGCCGACGGACTCGTAAATCGCGGGACCAGCCGCCGCGCCCCGCGCAGTTTTGACTGGCCTGCCTCCTGGCTGAAGGGGAGAGGGTGAGGGGCCTGTAGCCGTTGGTAGGAGGTCCCAGCGTTGCATTATTGGGCGTTTCCAGAAGGGAATGTGTGTTTTTCGGCGGCTGTGATCCTGCAATAATGCTGGTATAATGCAATAATGCTGCAATGTTCGTGTAAGTCAGGAGATCGAGCCCATTGCTGTGTTTTTCCATTCGGGCGACGGAGCTGCAGTTTGGCAAACATCGCCCATTCGCCCTCCACGAACTGGCCCACTTCCGCGAACTCGATCGACGGGCGGGCAGCTGGGTCTGCCGGCCGGGACGCCCGTGCGGCGGCCTCTGCCCGAGCTGCGGGCCGCCGCCAGCGCCGGCCGCCGCCTCCGCCGACGTCCGGTAGTCGGCGTCCCGAAACCGTAATAACCAATCAATCAGCCGCCCACCGCTGACGCGGCCGCGGCCGCCGGCGCCGCCGCCTGGTGCCAGCGGAGCGGCGGCGGCGACTTCCTCGCCGAGTGCAGGGTCTGCTCCCCGTCCGGCGGCCACCCAGGCTGCCGCCGCGCGCCGCCGCCGGCTACCGGCTGCCGGCTGCAGCATCAGACCATGAAGAGTCTGGGACGGGTGGAACCGCAAAGGCCCGGAGAGAGAAGGGAGATGCCTTTGGCTTAGTCGCCTTGCGGCGCGTTCCCTTCTTTTCGTCTTTCTTTTCCCGCGATCAAATGAAATGTCCGAGTCGTGGTAGCTTTGAATGGCTTTCACGCATCACAACTATCGCATTCCACCCTTCGGACTGGCGACATTGAATGAGCTGTTTCCTATCACCCGTCGCACAACAGGCTGTTTGCTCAAGAATTGCTATCGTAAGCTCCTTGGCCGATACTGGGGCGTCAGACCGCAAAGTCCACTCCGACTGATTAGGTAGCGCCCCGGGCAGGCAGGTAGCGATGCCAGGTTGTCACGGAAGCGCTGCGGCTGTTATCGCCAGTATGGGCCTCGGTGCTCCGGCAATCAGTGACCAAAATAGAAGCGTTAGTCGTGACCAGATGTTTTGCTGACCTGTTTCCGACGTGCGCTGGGCTCGGCTGCTCTTATCGCGATGACCCCTTCACGAGAAAAACATGAAGCCTAGGTGATGCTGGTATTTCGTAGCCGGCTCAGTCCCGTCCAGCTGATTCCTCATCGCTCACCATTCTTTCCGATTCCTCGTCAGATGGTGGCTGCAGCGTCACAAAAACTCGCCTTGCCGTGCCCGCTGCGGAACAACATGATAGAGCGCCAGTCGGGGTAACGGTCTGTGACCCGGCGGACCAGAGTTGTTCTGAAAGCAGGAGCGCCACTTTCTTTGCGGAAGTCAGGGTGCCAGGCAGTTGCCTCGTGTACCTGAGTCGCCCGGAAGCTTGCCCTGCGTCTCCACTGTACCACTTTGGGCAACAGGTTGGGGTTCCGCTGGCCGAAGTTGTCCACCCAGCGCTTTGAAGGGCTGTCCTGCCATCTCCGATAAATTCAGATGTGGTGAACAGACGTGATACGTGGGCGGGCGACAATCGACCAAGCCGGTCGTGCCCGGCAGCGCCTCCCAACGTCACTGACAGCTGAGCTATCACATGACTTCTCCTGAGGGTCTGACGAGAACGAAGATTTCCTTTTTTCACAAGGTCCTCGAAATATCGTATAGCTTCAGCTGGACGGGAACCAGTAGCTCCTGAACGGTGCTATCCATTTTCCTAGCGACGTGAGTCGGCTCGTGTTGGGGATTATTTAGTTGATTCAGTCAGCTGCGTGACGGCGGAATAGTCACGGAGGACCGTCGCCGCCGTTTGAACTTGATGAGGCAGAACTCAGCCTCCTGTCCCGGCCCGTCCGTGGTGACGGTGCATCCAGCCGTCCCTGGTCACGGTGTATGCGACCATACTAGTGACAATTGTATATCCTGCCACTCCTGGTGATGATGTATCCGGCCGTCCCTGGTGACTGTGTATCCAGCCGTCCCTGGTGACTGTGCATCCAGCCGTCCCTGGTCGCTGTGTCTCCGGCCGTCCCTGGTCGCTGTGTCTCCGGCCGTCCCTGTGTCGCTGTGTCTCCGGCCGTCCCTGGTCGCTGTGTCTCCGGCCGTCCCTGTGTCTTGTGTCTCCGGCCGTCCCTGTGTCGCTGTGTCTCCGGCCGTCCCTGGTCGCTGTGTCTCCGGCCGTCCCTGGTCGCTGTGTCTCCGGCCGTCCCTGGTCGCTGTGTCTCCGGCCGTCCCTGGTCGTAGTGTCTCCGGGCGTCCCTGGTGACTGTGTCTCCGGCCGTCCCTGGTCGCTGTGTCTCCGGCCGTCCCTGGTGGCTCTGTCTCCGGCCGTCCCTTGTGGCTGTGTCTCCGGCCGTCCCTGGTCGCTGTGTCTCCGGCGTCCCTGGTGACTGTGTCTCTGGCCGTCCTGGTGGCTGTGGCGGTATATCCGGCCGGACCGGGCTGGGCCGTTTTTGCGCCGTCCCGGGCCGGCGTCACGCCGTCCATCTGCCGGAGTCCGAGGTCCGGTCTCTGGTGACAAGGGTCAGAGCGGACGCGCCGTCGCGGCGCTGTCGACACGACCCGGACCGACGGAGGCCGGCTCGGCGTCTCACTCGGGCCATCACGTGCTCTGGCGTCTCACTCCGGCCAACTCGGAACTCTTACATTGAAGACTGTCGCGGGCTGCTCATTGTGGGTGGACCTTGTGATGCGAGAGGCACGGCGGTAAGACCTCGAAGTACGTTCTTGCAGTGGCTGATCATGATGGATTGCTTTGGGGATTACATCTCAGAAGGCCTTTTCACACCAGCTTGCATACCAAGCAAGCTTCGAGCCCTCTCCGTGCTGAGTTCGCGCTCGAGGGCCGCCGAGACTGTCTGCGCGGCGGAACGGGACAAACAACGCGTCGTTTTTGCGTCGACCTTGTCCTCCCCTCCCTGCACAAGTGTTTGCGCTCTCCGCGCTGTTGATCTCTGTGTCGCGGAGGCGTCCCCGGCCGGTCCGGTCCGTGTTTGTCCGCCGGTGCGTGTTTGCGCGGGCGGTCGGGTGCCGGCCGGCGGGCAGGGCGCCTCCGGCCGCCTCGCCGGCCGCTGAGACGTCCCGCCGAGGCGCGCTGCCGTCTCGTCGCCGCCGCCCACGCGACGCCCCGGCGCTGCCGCCTGATCGATGCGGCGGCCGGCACCCCTCGGCTTGGTTTTATTGGCCCTAACCGGGCGCCGCCGGCTCGAGGGGCGCTGCGTGAAACCGTCTGCCGCCCCAGACAGACCGGACCGGCGCGGCTCCGGCCCGGCCGCGGCCCCGTCTGGGCTCGGCTGGCGGAGGTGCCCGGGGGTGTGTGACGCTGGGCTCGATTTCCGACGGTGCCCGCCGGCGCCGGCCTGTGAGCCGGAGCGTGGCTGCGGCGTGGTCCGTGCGCCCTGCCGCGGTCGACGGCCGCCGCCCGTCGGCTGACCCGGTGCCGGCGGCGGCCGCGCCGCCGTCTGCGGCAGGAGAGAGAGCAGAACGCCCGCAGGCTCTCTGACATTTCCACTGGGACTACTGGCATTGTCGATACTTTGAGAAAAGGTTGGTAATTAGTGTCCGATTTTTGGTGATATTTGGCACCGAGTGAGCGTACGCCGAGTAGGCGCGGACTGTCAAAACGGACGCTGGGAAGAATCCCCAAGGAATTTCCCTCGCGGAACTGCAGGACATGTCCGGGCGCCGACGGTGTCCAGCCGTCGCACCGGAGCTGGCGGCGTGGCCGGGGGCCAGGTGCAGGCTGGCCGGGACAGCGTGCCGACCCGCCGGCGCCCGCCTGTCCACGGAGGCGTGCCGGCCGCTGAGTGATGGCGGGAGAGGGGTGACGGGGGCCGGACCGGGCGCTGAAATACCGACACGAGCCGTGCAGTGGCGGCGCCTCACGTGAGCTCGGTTCGCGCTCCGCCGGGTCGATGACCGGTGATTCGTGCGTCGGGGCTTGTTTTTTTCGGGACCTTTTTCGGACACTCGATCGATCGCCCGTCATTTGGAAGCAGTGAATGCCCGCCACGTCGTACCACGGTTCTGGAGATAGCAGGTGCCAAAGTTTATAAGTTCTCCGAATCATCTGCCGGCGTCCAAAACAACACAGTCTGAAAACATTCCCTCCCTCCGCACGCGCGTCCGACTCGAGCGCTGCTCTCCGGCCGGCCGGGCCGGGGCGCCGGCCGCTCGTTACCAGCCCATCATTGGCCGGCTGGGAGCGGGCGGCGCGCTGACCGGCGGCCGCGGCGGCGCTGCCCGGCCGCCGAAGGTCGCCGCTCGCATCACGCCGCGCGCTGCTCCGTGACTGGGGTCCGGCCGGCGCCGGCGCCGCTGTGGGAAACCGCTCCGTCAAAGGAGGCGGCAGCTGGTGTCTGCAAGCGGCTGGGACGGCGGAACCGCTGGCTTGCGTGAACGGAGATGGCGACACCATGGCTGGAAATTTGCGAGCTTTGTTTGAGGGGGATGTTAGCCTGACATAGACTCCAGATTGTTACGATCCATTCATTAGCATAGGCCTAATGTCAAAATCCCCCGAAAATGAAGCGGGGGGAGGAGGGGTTAGACTCTTCCCCGAGGATATGCAGCCATGAGTGACACCGTTTCCTTTCGTGTGGGTTCTGGGATTGGAACCGTTTGGCGTGTCCCCATGTGGAAGTGTGGGACCACGGACACCCTGGACTCGTCATGGCTGCGTGATCGGCGAATGTGAGTTCTCCGGCTGACTGTGTTCCTATGTGTTTCAGGCGTCACCCCGCACGGCCTTCCGCACGGGACTGCCGACGCAGCCAGGCCGAGCCGCCACAGCTCTGCTGCAGTCCAGACTCGCAGCGGCAGGACGATCTCGCTGGAGGAGCGGCAAAGTGCCGTCTTCCGCCGCCCCGCCGCCGCCGCCGCTGGTTGCCGCCTCGGTCACCGCTCTCGGTCATTGTTCCCGGTCACTGTTCACCGGTCACCGGTCACCGGTGCGGAGTGCTGGTCGGCGGTCGTCACGGAACGTTGTGACGCCGCCGAGTGCTCGCCTTGCCGTGAGCTGAGGAGACCCCCGCAGCGGGTCGGCGCCGGCAGCCGCCGCCGCGCCGCGGGCTGCGTGTCGGGCCGGCGGCCGCGCCAGCCGCCCGGAGGTCCGGCACTGCCGCTCTCTGTACTCGTCCCTGTCCGATTTTCACGTTTTATACGAGCTGTTTGTACTATCGGTCGCTGTTGTGAGTTCATTGTGCTGTGCGCCTCGCCTGCGTGCGTGCTGCCGAGTGGCCGGCGCCGGGCCAGTCGGGGCTCCGTTCCCCCGGGGCGGCTCTGCTCTCGCCGCGTGCGGCGCCGTCGCCACTCGAGGTGGCTCGCGGTTGCCGAACGAGGCTGACTTGGTGGCGGAGCGCTGGGTCGCCACGCGGCACGCCTCGCGCCTCTGTGAATGCCCAGCATTTTCCGGCCGCTTTGTACGTATTTATGCGGGAACGAGCCGTGGCGCCCGGTAACCCGTGAAAGTGATGCCGCGCGCGGCCGGGTCCCGGGCCCGGAAGTTGTTGGCAGTCAACATGAGCTATTTGACCCCTGCGTTTTAGTCATGGACCGGCGTTGTATTTATGTACATATTTAATCTGTGACAGAATCTCTGAGTTATGCCGCGGCGTGCGTCGCCGCGCCGTATCTCGGTGTCCATCTCTCCGGGGCGGTGTCGCCCGTCCTGGAATGTGCGGGCGCAATACACGGAACTGTACAGCCGAACGGGCGTGTTGGCGGCCGGGGGGCGTGCGTGCCCGTGCGCGCGGAACGGGCTGACAAGGACTCGGGGGGGGGGGGGCGCTGGGAAGGTGGGAGTCGCCCGCGCCGCCGCGTCGGCACGGACCGGGTATGGCGGCAAGCGGGAAGACGCCGGTGTGGTGATTCACGCTGGATGACGGTCTGAGGAGAGGATGAAACGGCCGGAGGCGGCCTCACAAAACCGGCATCTGATCCTGGCTCCTGCTGCGTGTGCCGGGGCCAGGAGAACTACCCCGAGGACGCGCCGGCCGGAGGTGCATACCACAGGAGCAGCGGACGCCACCGGCACACGACCATCCCTCATTACGGAACGCGTACTGCCGGCCACTCCTTCAACAATGGACAGCAGGCGTGAACGGCCCATTGTTACCGTCCTGGTAGCGTGCGGTCCGCCCATTAGGCATTTCACGCCGCGCGCTGCACATAGATGAACGCGCCGTGCGTTCCATTCGAAACCTTGCCGTCCAGCCCGAGGCGAAGTTATGACTGGTCCGAAGCCACGTCTGGCGCTCACTTGACACGCGCCGCTGCCTGGACGTGCGTTAACCCGCGGTCTGCACTGGAAGTCTGTGGCTTTCTTGTCACAGGCCGTCCGAATTTGAACTTTCGGACAACTTGTGACAGTCCGGACGCGTCGGTGAGCAGCTGACGGCGCCAACTGCAGGTCATCGGTCGCTGACGTTGAGATGTGATTCCTTCACTCCCCGCGGCAGAATGCCCCCCCCCCCACGCTGGAGACCGGCCCGCGTCGTCCGGGCACTGGCAGCACCTCTTAGCGTCCCTCCGCTGCGCGCCCCTCTCTGTGGCGCGCTATTCCTGACGCCGCCGGCTTTGTCGCCGCGCTAATGAGACGCGACGCGACGCAGAAATCGGAGCTGCGCGGCCGCCGTCCCCCGACAGCCGACAGCCGTACCTGCCGTCTCCGGCCGGGCCGGGGCAGCGCGACAAAAACCGGCATTCAGCCGGCACCGGCCGCGACGCGCGCACAATCACGGCCGGGGCTCGGCCAGGGGACTCTCACGCGCCCCACAAAGGCTGCTTACCGTGGGGGTCGGCCTTATCGCGCCGGCGACAATGGCGGATCGCCGCGCCGCGGCCGGACCCTGCGCCAGGTGGCCCCTCACCGGGAGGCGCGCAGCAGGGCCTCTTTACGTCTCGATCGGACGGGGAACAGTCCTAGCGCCTGAGACGGCGGCCGGACCAACGGCTGGGACATACGCCGCCTTGCCCGCCGTGCTTCATGCCAACGTCACCGCGTGCGAGGACGACCAGCCAGAACCCTCCACGACGACCAGCCAGAACCCTCCACCGACTCCTCCGTCTGAACGGCGCCGCCCGCAAACTCCGCGGCCAACTCCTAGCACTTTATTGTACTGGACGACGCGTCACTTCATTGGCTCAGGTCAACGGTAACACCGCGGATGAGTAGGCGCCGCCTATGTCGGGAAGTGCCGCTCGCGGCAATGGGTGTGCAGACGCGTCTCAGCCGGCGGCGATGAGGGCTTCGCGACAGTTCGCGCGGCGACACGGGCGGGCGCCCGAAGCGCGCCCCGTCGGCTGGCCGTTACAAATCACACCACCGGGCCTGATCGACGCGCGGAACCAAACAATGCATCGCTATGTACACGATATAAAAGTATTATCTTACAGTCATAGAACTTTGTGTCAAACAAAACCTCATGCTAGGGCCCACGTCATTGATTCGGGCGCGCCGGCGTCGGCGCCAGGGTCGTTCAGCTCATTGCCATGCGGCGGCTCTTCTCCCAGCAGGACCGGCGACCGCGGCGTCAGGCCCGGACACCGCCCTCGGCGGAGTCGCGCCTCCGGCCGCCCGACCGCGGCGAATGAAAACCGACCCGGCCGCCCCTGCGCCGGCCCCGCGCCTAATAGCGGGCGTCGGCCGCCGGGCGGGGGCGGCCGGCAGCGCCGGCGCTCGTCAGTGGACCGGCTCGGCGGCGGCCGGCTCCGGCTCGGCGTCGTCGACGAGCGCGTCCCGGCTGTACGTCTCGCCGAACCGACCCATGTACTTCTTCACGTAGTACTTGGCCTTGTGCTTGACACTGTCGCTGGCCAGCAGCTCCTCCACCTTCTTCACGTTGCGCAGCTCCTTCACCATCACGTGGTGCGTCAGCTGAAACACGAGCGGAGGTGACGGCGGGGGACCGGAGCGGAACACCTTGCGCATCAGGTGTGCACGCCACGTCCGCGCCGCAAACAAAGCCGCCAGCTAGCCCCCGACGCGACATCGAAAAACAAAATCCTCCACCGGAATCCACGTACCAAATGTGACGCCGGGCTCGTGGAGAAATGCGGCCTCGTTTTTGTCGCCGCGGAGGGCCGAGGAAGACGGACACCAGCGTCTCGCCGACCGAATACGAGGCCAGTCAGCCATTCAAAGGGCGGTCACTGCCACTCGGGGCAGCCGGGCGCTGCACGAGCTCTGTCCTGACGATGGATCGAGCCGGCCCGGTCGGCCCCACCTCAGCCCGTGACCCCGGGAATGTGGGGCGCGCCAGTGCGGAGAGGTGGCAATCGACTTCACGCGCGAATTGTGCCGAGGCCAGATTTCAAGACGACGTCCTGATCTTAAAGAAACAATATTTTTCGTCTCCGAGCTCATCTATGTTTCATGCCACCTTGAAATGTGGACGAGGTGAATGAGTCCAAACGAAAAGAGCGCAAGCCATGCCTCAGAGTATGAGTGACCTGCGTACAAAGATCGGCTCGCGTTGCGATAATGCTGCGACAGGCTCCCATCAACGGTGCACACAACTCGGCAACACAATGACGGAACACAATAATATACGCTGCGATAACGCTGCGACAGAGTCCCACCAACGGTGCACACAGTTCGGCAACACAATGACGGAGGTGCGGTAAACATTTTTATGGGTAAAGTGGACAGCAAAGCCGTGGAGACGCATGGAAACCCGTAGGTCGTACCATTATGTGCATCATTTGCCCACATAAGATGCAAGAATCACTAAAACCAACAGAATGCTTTGAAGCACGTTATCAAAATCTACGAATTTAAGTTGACTGTTAAACGACGCCTGAATGAAAATACCAATGAACGACATATTTCCAGTCGGTGTCCCAAAAGCGTTTAGAATGGCTGTTTCCCAGCAGATTTAATTTTCACACCAGAAGTCCACTGACGGCGTGCAACCCTGCCCTGCATCACCAGTCCCAGCCCTACACGACGCGCCTCAGATGACCGTCCAAGGGGCAGACCCAGCGGCCGGACACCGCTGAAGCACTGAGGCGAAACGCCTCCGACGAGCCCACGGAAGGTCCACTCAGTTCTCGGGTACGCCCGACATCCAGCCCAAATAACAAATATTGACTGGGATCTGTGATGGGTTTCTGAACGATGGAGCAAAATGAATTTTATGACTACCGTAAAAGACCCTGTTGCTCAGCGATAAATGGATGAAAATGAACGCGATGGGCGGAAAAGAAAAAAAACATCCCAAAATATGCGGACCACGAGGGAAGAAACAAAAAAGAAACGGGGGCAATGGAAAGAACTAGGGAAAGAAATCGACCAAATGTATCCAATTAGACACATCGCAATTCAATTAAACGCCAGCAACGTTCCAGTAGCTCGCTTCAGCGTGATAAAACAGAACGTATCATCCCCAGTGACGTCGCGGAAACCCAGAATCCGGCCGCCGTAAATCCTTTCGTGATTTACTTTTGGGAATAACGGCCTAAAAGCCCACGTCAAAGCCTATACAGGAAATCACGCTAAAAGCGCTGGCTGTCACAGAGGGACATTAAACGAATTAAATTTCTGAGCAGTCGCTAACGTTCTGACAAGCCTGCTCGCAACAACTGGCATCTCCAGCAATTAATGCCGAGACCGTATTGCACCACGACATTTCGGCACGGACGACAAATGCTGCCGCTGTGCCGCTGCAAGACCGCACCGGGGCCTAAGCCGTGATTAAGAGCGAGGCCGAAGGACGAGTGAGTCTTAAAGCTGCTAGCAGAAAAGAATCAAACTGAGAGGCCCACCTGGCCCAACGAGGCCCGGTCCGGCCCAACCATAACGCTTTGTGAAGACTAATAACTTCGGAAGCACTAGGCACCGAATCATTACGTTTTCATTCGAAAACAGGTCAATTCTTGAAATTTTACGTATCTGGATTTGCAATGCATTGGCTTGTAACCCCTTTTTAACACAACTATTTCAGAAGTAATGTTTTGGCTCTTGGATCCATTTCCACGGGTGTTTCACAACCCCTCAGTGGTAACAGCGAACAATATCAAAGGCACCCGTTACGTTAAGATCTGCAAGATTTCGGATACAAAACAATCATAGATTAATCAACATCCTTCTGTAGTGCGAAATACATACAGTGCAATGCCGCAAGCTACAATTACGTAGGTCTCGCTCATCATGCGACCCACAAGGTGTTTTAATGTTGCACACCCCGAGCCGCCATGAAAGACAGCCCGCTCAGCGGTATGCCTTTAGCAGACAACGTCTGCTATGTATGACGCTTAGGCCAACAAACACAGCTCAGGAGCGCGCGACGTGCGGCGTCAGCGCCCGGCCGGCCGCCTCTGAACGCCGCCCAGAGGACAGCGGCCAGCCTGTGCAGCCAAACGGACGACCGTCAACAGGCGTGCAGCCGCCGCCGCCCGTCCCGCGGCCGGTGACAGCCAGAGCCCGAGCCCGCCGTCCGCCGCACGGGCTCTGGCCAGCGTCACTCGCCGGCAGGCGCTGCCGGTGGGCTGTTCCCGGACACGGGCCGTTCTGTGCGCCGGCGGCGGCACGGAGACGGCCACTGGCGGCTGACGACGGGCCAGGCATCACGGCGGACTACTACCCGTACCCCTCCCTCGGGCCCCCATCCCTCCTGCTCGAGACAACCTTCGCGCCGCTGAACACGCACCTTTTTGGCGAGGAACTTGAAGTCGTCCGTGGAGGTGATGCGGCCCTGCTTGCAGGCCGACTTGCGGAAGACGTTGAGCGCCGACACGATCACCGTCGACATCTGCGCCAGGAACTTGTCCTTGATCTGCAACAGGGCGCCGGCCGCCGGTGAGATCTCCGGCCGCGGTGAGCGCGGCGAGCGCGACAGGGCGACGACCGCCGCCCACCGCCGCGAAGGCGCCGGGCGAGCAGCCGCCGCGCCGGTCGGCGGCAACGTCGCTGAATCAACTCATCTGAATCTGAATCCGAATCTGAATCGGCCTGAGGTCGCCGTTTTCCACGGCGTTACCGTCGCTCCGCCGGTCATCGTCACACGTCGACGGCGTCGGCCCGCCGGCGGGCCGGTGAGCGCGGACCCGCCCGGGAGGGGCCAGCGGCGGCCACCGACCGTCGCGCCTCGGCTGCACCCAGCCAAGGCCGGCCGGCGGAGCAAACGGGACTGCGGGCGAGGTCGACCGTCACGTCCTTGCCTGGTCATGCTCCTCGGACGTACGGCCGGCAAGGTCGACAGAGGTAATATTGAAAACTAGGCGATGACTTGAAGGCGCCATTCAAATCGGAGCTAGTTTTCCCCGTAACGATGGTCGTCTTACGAGAATAAATATATATTGGAATAGCAACGGAACGCCATTTCCTTGTCCGTGAGCAGGGACTACACAACATGGGAGTCGCATCAAGATCAACACCTTACGTAAGCGTCTGATGTGGTTTTTAAGCATGTGCACTCAGGACAGATTCAGAAATCTCCTACGGGAAGTCATAGCTGACGTCACAACCTCAAGATTTTGGAGGCTCTGGGGCTCCTGTTCACGTCCTGAGGCTCATGACAAGTCAGCGGCATCTGATATGACGACCTGCACATGCAACTGACTCTCTCACACATGGCAGTTCCCGTGCATTGTTCCCTTGGATTCGCTAAGTACTTTTCTCAGCGGTGCAATCCTAAAATAAACATATAACCTCTCTTATAAAAAGGTCTGTAAGGAAATTCCCGAACCACGATCATGAGCATGTTTTATTTCTAACGTAACTGAATGTTATGACAATGTTAGATCACAAACAGTTTAAAAAAGGAAGCAGCCACATTACCGTATGCGTTCCGGACAGGCCGGCTAATTTCAACCCGCAAAACGAGAGACAGGAGCAATGAAGATAGAGGACCGCCGCGCAGACCAGTTTGCCAGTGCCAACGCGATACGCTTCGGTCCAGTGCTGGCGCCCGAGCTGCGCCACAGTCGGCAATTTTCCACGATCGGCTCATGACGAGGACAAAGGATGAAATAAGCTCTACACGCACGAATCACCTGCATCACGAAAAGGCTTACCTCAAACGGATCGTATCGTGCTCTACATGACAAACTGATGGGAAAACGTAATTATGTGCCATGAAACACACACGAAGTGATATTAACCATGGCATGTGAGGACGCAATCCAGAAACGTTTCGCTGCGTTTGTGCTGCTACAAACGGCACGATTTCCCGAACCCAGTTCCGAACGTCCTAAAACGTATAAGCACATCGAGCACATGCAATGTACTGCCTACCGCCAACAAGTGACTGACAAATTACGTCCTCCTCCGCGCCAGAAGTCCGAAGACTGAAATTACCTCCACCGCAGACCGCAGAGGCAACACGACTAGCATCGCGCTGCTGACCCCCGACCCCGCCGTCGCGGCCCGTGACCCTCGTTGACCCCGCCCGTCTCGGTCGGCGGTCGGCGGCCGGCCGGGGGGGGGGGGGCGTGAAACACGAGACGCCGGAAGCCAGCGCAACTCCCGGACCAACGGCAGACTTGACGGCTCTGAGACGGGCGGTTTGAGCCCCTCGCCCCCGCCCTCCGGCGGAGCGTCTGAAAGTCTGCGGCGTCCCGACAGGCTGCGGTCTCATCCATCAGAGGCGCCAGCCGCCGCGAAATGGTTCACTGGTCGGCTCCGACAGCTTTCAGGGCATTTCCGCAGCCGTCAGCCAATCGATGTCAGCAGTTTAAATCCGGAGCCGATCAAATCAGAGGCATCTGTTCCTACATCGATGAGCTTCCACTGGGACCGATGGCGAGCCAGAGGCCGCACAGGCAAGCAACAGAACACGGCCCAGCTATCATAAATGGAACTCGGCGAAACCATGTGAACACCACAAAAAGTCCAGAGAAAGTTAAAGGGCAACTCAAATTGCAATTACACGGGCTCCGGCGCGACCTGACGTGACCACTCGGCGTGAACCGCTCATCACAGAGTAAAAACGATCGGAGCTCGGGGCGGGCCGCCGGCCGTCTGGTGCGACAGACAGGTTCTCTGCCCCGGCCCGGCCGCCGTCTCGGCAGACGAGGCCTCCGGACCAAAGGCGCCGAACGCTCGCAGTGGCAGAGCCTTGCCACGCGGACTGCCAGCATGGCTCCAGTGACATTTTCGAAAGCAATGTTGCGGGCGAGAGGCCGCGTAGTTTTTGGAACGAAAACGAACGAGGCAAATGAAAGTGAATACCGAGCCTTGTTTGTCAGGTTCTGATGGTGTCTGGCGTCCTACAATTTTACAACGGCATTACACTGCCAAATTTATCCTAGTGGCAAACAAAATTGCCGCCGTACCTCCCAAAGGAATTCATCACGCTCCAAATTCCACGTTATTTTAGATCTGCTGCATGTGAAGTGGACCAATACGACTGCGGATGGCCTCAGGCCAGAGCCTCCATCACGGACGAGACCGCGTCGTGCTCACCTTCTTCGCCACCTCCGAGCTGGTGTCGGCGGCGGCCGTGGTCGGCTTCTCCTTCCGGCCGTCCGCCGACGTCGACGCCGACGACGACGACGAGACGCGCTTCACCTCGATCTTGCGCTTCTTGGAGCTGGCGGCGGCGGCGGCGGCCACGGCGGCTGCCTTCCGTTTCCGCCGAGCGCTGCCGACCGGCAGGCGGGACTGGTTAGCACCAGACAAGGCATGCCGACGCACGTGTTTATCCGAGGCCGGACGGAACAGGCCGAAGAGCAACATCTCCCTTCTGAGTATCAGCGGAAATGAACGAAGACCACACGACTAATGTGACAAAAAAGTTACATCGCGGACCTCCAAAAACTAAACCCCTTTTCTTTACAGATGAACGTTTATACCGTAACTGTTACGACATAAAAACGACAGCTAAGACTAGCGCATGGCGCAATGCAATACGCGCCACGCCACCGGCCCTGAGCTCGTCCGATCTCTCGGTTGGCGGCCGCCGTCACTCACGCCTCCTGCTTCTTGGCCTGGTGTTTCCGGAGCGCCTCCTCCTTGGCCTTGAACCGGCGGATGGTTTCGTCGCGCATCTTGCGCGCCTCCAGCTCCGGCGAGGTCTCGGGCGGCGCCAGCGGCGGCTCCCGGTCGCCCTCCGGCTCTTCCGGCTCCGCATCCTCTCCTGCCGCGGCGACGGCGGCAGGAGCGGCGGCAGCGGCAGCGGGGGCGGCGGCGGCGGCAGCGAGCGCGGCCGGCTCGTCCGGCGGCGGGTCGTCCGGCTCGGGCGGCGGTGGCCGGCGCCGACGCAGCCGCCGCTCGGCCATCTCGCGGCGCCGCTCCCGGCGCGCCTCGGCCTTGGCCTCGCGCTTCTGGCGGTGCCGCTCCCGGCGCAGCTCGTGCCGGCTCAGTTCCGGCACCGGCTGTCGGCGCACGGCGGACACAGGTCACACACTCTACAGGGCTCCGACCGCGGGCCAGGCATACCTCCCGTCACAGGTCGTCTCAGCTTCAGTCACAGGTCCAATATGACCTAGGGTCACAAGTCAGATATGTGCTGTCACGGGTCGTATCAGCTCCAGTCACAGGTCCAATATGACATCCAGTCACAAGTCCGATATGTGCTGTCACGGGTCGTATCAGCTCCAGTCACAGGTCCAATACGACCTCCAGTCACAAGTCGGAGCTTCTTTCATCGTTCGTAAAGATCCGGTCATAGGTCCGATATGACCGCCGGTCACAATTTAGATACGAACTCGAGCTGCCAGTCACATCAAGTGACGTCAAGAGACGGTGCACGATGTCACAGGATCCCATTAGGGCCATACGGTAGAGTAGCGGTGGCTAATGTGCTATCCAGCGCGTGTTTGGTTCAGACGAGAAATTTCCAGCATAACTCGGCATCATATTTCATAAACCAGACATTCAACCGTAAACAACACACTGCATACCATGCCCAGAGGGTCTAAATGCAGACACGGTGTCCTATACGAACCACTTGGCAAAGATATTCAAAATCTTTTGTGCGTCCACCTGAAAGATTTGATCCCAATTTTTTGCTGAAGTAACCCCGAAATCAGATTCCGCGCTTACCAGAAGATGCTGCACGAACTCCACGCGCATCAACTACATGCCAAACGCATTACCGGGATATAGCTTCCGCCAGACGACGGCAACTCTTCATACAGTCCTTTGCCGAAACATGTCAACGTTACGGGAGACGGTCCCTCCACAGACTAGACGCCAGGCCCTCTCATGCTGGTGACTCCCTCTTGAACCTAAAACCAAGTACCCCTTTCCCAGACCGGACACGAGATGTCCTACCCCACCCTCATCACCAGATCCCCTACCGTGAATCAGACACCAGAGCCCTCCCCCGGCTGGACACCAGACCCCTCTCCAGCAACCCCTCAACAGGTCCCCTTCCCTTTCCCTGGTCCGGACACCAGATTTCTGCCATCCAAACGTCAGATCCCATCCCCGGGCCGGATACCAGATCCCCAGACCGGATACCAGATCCCTGGGCCGGATAACATATCCCCGGGCCAGATACCAGGTCCCCGGGCAGGATACCAGATCCCCGAGCCGGGTACCAGATCCCCCGGGCCGGAGGGCACGCGTCGACTCACGCTGATGACGCGCTCCTGGACGAGTCGGTCGCGCCGTTTGCCGCGGCGCCGGTACTTCTGGTCCACCATGCGGCGCCGGTCGATCTCCTCCTCCTTGACCATGTCCTCGGGCAGTTCGCTGGCCTCGGCGTCCTCCTCGTCCTCGGCCGGCTTCGTCTGCCGGCGGGTGGGGCGGTCAGCACGGGCCAGCGGCGGGCCGGCCAGCCCGGCTCACGCAACAAACACAGTTTTGGCGTGACGAACAGCCTAGTTCGCTCGTAGGGTTTAGCGATGCCAAGACTGTGCCATAACGCGGCGTCCACCACTACAAACGTGAACTGGCCTGCTTTGCATAGATATCGACTGACGAAGTACAGCGCATCACATGGCGTCCGCACGAAGGGCGGATTACGTGTAGATATCGACCGACGTACTACGCCGCAGCAAAGGTGGCCCGATGCGCCTTAAACAACTGGTGCCGAAGGGCTGCCATCAACACTCCACTGGCCGTCGAATAACTATCGATCGAGACAGCGCCGTACGGCCCGTTATCCCCGCACCCTGTCGGCGATCCAGCGCACCTTGTCGGCCTCGTCGTCGCTGCTGTCGCTGCTGGAGCTGGAGTCGGAGCTGCTGCTGCCGTCGCTGCCGTCGGTCGGCGACGACTCGGTGCTGGAGCCGGCCGTCCACACCGTCTCGACCAGGGTGGCGGCGTCGTCCGGCGGCGCGGCCCAATCCCCGCTCACCGGCGGCTCCCACTGGGTCTGACGAGTTTCCTGAGGCGGCGGCGGCGGCGGCGGCGACAGCCGGTCAGGGCGGAAAGCGGCGGGAGTGCGCCGTGCGCAGTGGCGCCGTGAGGTGTTGGGGGGAGACCAAATCGGGGACATCAGCCAGAAAGGTTTTCCTTACTTTAATAAAGGCCTGGAGGGGCAGTCCAAAAGCGCAATCCGAGTTTCCACGCAAAACAACACACCTTCAACTGAAACAAGAGTCAGTTCCTGCGGCACTGCTAACCGAATGTGCTAGTTACGGGGCCTGTTCCACGACTGCACAAGAGCAGCTCATCACGACAGATCCAGACCGACCAGGCCGGCTGGGCGAGCAGTCACCGCGAGGCGAGCCAGCCCACCCCTGCCGAGCCGACCCCACCGCATGCCAAAACAGACCGGCCGGGCCGCACACCTGGTGGTAGAAGTAGATGCGGCCGGCGTCGTCCCTGGCCAGCCGCCAGCGGAGCGGCAGCGTCAGCACGGGCTCGGGCGGCGGCGGCGGCGGCTGCGGTCGGCCGTCCGGCGCCGGGTCCGGCAGCGGCACGTTGCCGATGCGCACGTTGGGCTGCGCCGGGTCGACGTACGCGGCCAGCCGGTACGCGGTGCCGGCCGACGGCACCGTCGACAGCCGGATCTCGCCGCCGTCGGCGTCGACGAATCTGCGTGGCCAACCGGCGGGTCAGCGGAAGCAGCACACGCTGGCGTCTCCAGTTCACACAATACGGGCAGGCGAGGACGGTGTGCGTGTGACTTCGATGTCTCCCAGAGAAACGTACTCACTAAGAACAGCCGCTGTTAGCCCCCGAAGACAATGGCATCTGCCACTAATGGGACGTGTCTACTCTCTCAAGATTATCACTCTGACTTAGCTTTCAAGGCGTAGACAGAATTTTGGCCTTTGGTTTACCGACAATTTCACAAGCAATCGTCACACCCCCGCCCCATGACAAGCGGCGACCCCCTCCCAGTGGCGGGCGAGACTGACCGTCCGGGCAGCTGCGACTGGATCAGCTCCAGCAGGCCGAGCCGGCAGCCGGGCTCCGGCTCCGGCTGCGGCTCCGGCGGCGCCAGCTCCGGCAGGGGCGGGCCGGCCGCCTGAGCCGCCCGCTGCTGCGCCAGCTGCTCCAGGTACTGCTCGGCCTGCGCCGGGTCCACCGCCGCCATGCCCTGCACAGACAGCACAGGGTCAACTCCGGCACACTGCTACAGCCGCCATGTCCTACACAAAGATAACAATCAGCTCCGAGACACTGCCAAGTGCTAACACCGCCTTGCCGTGCACACGGGAGACAGAATTAACTCTAGCACGAAGCGACCCCGTGCAAAGAACATGCAGTCCAGCAAGCGGTCCCTGTCACCGTTCGCCCCAACGGGAATTTTTACAACACTATGGCCTCCGATGTACAACAAGACAACGCATGCACCCAAACGATGCCTCGCGCCGGCCAGCGGACGATGTCCGGACCCGCCGGCGAGCGGCGGCGGCTGCTGACCTGGTAGACGGCCAGCTGCTGCGGCAGCGCCGCCACCAGCAGCGGGTCGACGCCGGGCGCCGGTACCAGTGGCACGGCCGGGTCGCCGGGCGTGTACGGCTGCCACGCGCCGGCGCTTGGCTCCCAGTAGTACCTGCGGCGGCGGGGAACACGGTTCAGCCGACGGCCCGGCGCGTAACGGCGGAGGCGGCCGGCGCGGGATGGCGCTGCAGCACCGCTATAGAGGCAACTATTGCTATCGGCTGAGTTCTGATGGGCGGTCGCTTGCACTGTCTACAGCCGGCAACGCAACCTTTTCTTCTGTGGCAATCAGAAGAAGCCACTCCCTATCAACGTGGTGTGGCATAATGACAGCGCAACAGCGTGTTACGTAACTCTCATCTGATGGCCACTGCCGGTTTCCATCGATTTTTCCGCCCGAGCGGGGGCGCGCGGCCGCCGGGGGCAGCAGCGCGGCGCCAGCCCACTCACTGGTAGCTGGGGTCGAAGATGGGCGTGAGGAAGGGGTCGAGGCCGAGCATGGTGCAGCGCTGCTCGTGGCCGCGCCACAGCTCCTGCTGCTGCTGCCGCTGGCGGTGCTCCTCCTCCTCGCGCTGCACCTCCAGCATGAACAGCTGGCGCCGCTCCTCCTTGGTCATCCGGCTGCGGCGGACGGCCGGCCGGCCGGCCCACGTCAGAACAACGGACCGCCGGCCGGCGGTCAGTAGCAGCGCGCCGAGTTCGGACCCGCCCATCACTGCAGCGCCGCACCGTTTTCCGCGGTACCGGCACGACGATCACTGGTGGTCGCGGTACGACACCACCCACATACTGAACAGCGAAACATCCACACAGAACAACCAACAGTGGATAACTACACAGCAAGGCACAACGATGATGCCGGGGAGGGGACGGCGTAAATCGGCTTTTGAGACGGCATCGCTGTTTGAAGCCCTTTACGTCTTTTCATCCATGCAGCTACGAAAAAAGAGCGGCAAGGTCGTAAATGTTTCGAAACAAATCGAATTGTCTGATCACTAGCAGCATCTGCCACCTCGACATACAATGCCTGTGTCATACTCTGCTCAGGGAGGGATTCACACCGGGCGCCATATGAACTTGCAGTCGACGCCTCCTCAAGCTCCCGCAAAGAAGAAATAAAAGAAATAAGGAAAGAAGTAAAAATAGACAAATAAATAACATTGCAAATAATATGCATAATAAAGAACGGAAATAAGGAAAATACGGGATCTGAATATATAAATAAATAAAATAATAAATAAAAACACAATAAATAAATAAACAAACAAATAAATAAATAAATAAGTAATACATAAGGAAATAAGCAAAAAAAGGAATTCACACCAACACATCCTAACACGGGGCGACATCAGTGCCGCCGACGTCTCCACGTCCTACCCGCCATCCGAGCGTACCCCGACCGAGCACTATCAGCCCACCTGTCGACAAAGGTGCGGTACTTCCTGACGCGCGGCTCCAGTTCGGGCGAGTCCCGGGCCCGTTTGCGGCGCTCCGGCGACCAGTCGTAGCCCTTCTTGGCGGCGGCCGGGCCGGCGCGCGGCTGCTGCTGCAGGTACGTCTGGTAGCCGCGATCTGCGTCCACGGGCGGCGATCAGACGGGGCGACGGTCGAGCCCGGGAGACAGCGTGTGACGCGCAGGGCCTGACGACCCCGCCCGCCGCCAGACGCAAAACGCAACCGAACCCGGGCGGACCCACGAGGAAAAGGACACGGAGCGGCAAGGTCACCGGCAAAGGACATTACCGCACGGGACGGCGCGCCGTCTGGGGTCTCTGGACGAGGAGAGGCGGCCGGGACAGCCGGAGAGCGGGCGCCGGGTGTGGCCCCAGCCGGGCGCCGCCGGCTCCGGCTCCGGAGGACGGACGGGATGGTCTGCGGGGAAGGCAGACTCGGCCGGCGTCAGCAGCGGCCGGCGGCCGGCCAACCGGGCAGCCGGCCGCTCTGGCCAGGCTTCGGAGCACGGACTGCAACGAGCGCAGCGGTGCACACCAATCACAGCGCCGGAACACACCACTGAGTTATGAAAAGGAAACAGTGTGGGACGAGAACAAGTCCATCGCAAGCGAAGGAAGCAGCAGTCACATGGTTCACACAATGGATCAGACAACATGCTGGTGCATCCCAGAGGTTGAAGTCCGACACACAGCCAAGTCCCTCAGCACACCAGCCACGCATGCCACCTACCGGCCTCCTTCTCGTGCTCGCGCATGATTTCGACGCGCTCCTTCTTGGGGATGCGGAACACCTCCTGCAGGCCGGACCACGACTCCAGCAGACGGCCGGCCAGCTCGGCGATCTGGCGGTCAGACGGCGGAGGGCCGTCAGTCCGCAGCGGTCCGACACGAGCCGTCCGAGCCGCCGGACACCCGACAACGGCCCGGGATAAACCGCGGACGGGCCTTCCGGTGATATGTACGCCTTTCACAAACAGTCCGAAGGCGGGGCCATCGTAAACAGCGTATGACCATTTCCCACGACATAAATGTATTTACATCGTGTTGTGCGATGTATTGTAAATCAAATACAATGAAATGTACGCATTTCACATTGCTTAAAACACGCAAACCACTCCTTGTCCCGCCGTCTCTCGCGCTGACGGTACGGACAACAGACCACCCCTCCCCGTCCGGCCGTCTCTCGGGGTGACTGTGTGGACCCCCCGGCAGCGGCAGCTCTCTTCCGGTCCCGCCGGCGGCTCGCTCACCTCCCTGGCGGCCGGGTCGTCGCCGGCCGTGTCGGAGGGCGTGCCGTCAGAGGCGGCGTCCGTGTCCGGCGTGCGGGGCGTGGCCGGCTGGCCCAGCGCCGCCCACCGCTCCACGGTGCCCAGCACGCGGCTGTCCTTCAGCGTCGTCTTGTTCGGGATCGGCAGCGTCGCCAGCGTCTCCAGGATCTGTGAACACACCACGCAGTGGGCACGAGCCAGGGAGGGACAGGCTCATACCGCTGGAGATTTTTGGCACGCGATGCATGAGAGATGAACGCCATCCTCACCAGGATAAAAGCGAGCAAACGGTATTACGGGTATTCTGCACAGCTCTTCCTGCGTCGTACCGTTCCTAAATACAGTACTAATGCACGGGGAACAGCAACGGAAGGTAGAAATACGAAACAACGGCAAATAGAAAATGGCTATGCAGCTCCCGATTAAAAACAAACGCCCTCTAAAACCAGCATATTTACCAGCCGATCTCTCGATACCAGACTGTATTCGCATGGTGAAACGCAAAGTCGCAGAAACCAAACTAAGAAAAATGGTGTTTTTTCATGGAGTTTTTCCAATTCAATGATTCAGAACTTCATAACAGGGCCACCACTGAGCGTCCGACACATCACGTTAGGTCAGCTCAGGTCAGATCATGTCACGCACCTGGCGCCTGAAGCGGTGCGGCTCCAGGTCGTTGGGGCCCTGCGGGCTGGGCGCGCTGGCCATCCAGCTCCAGATCAGCCGCAGGCCGTGATAGTCCAGAAACAGCCGCCTACCGTGAACACGGAGCGCCGGTCAACAACCGCCAAACAACAACCAGGGAGAGCAAAGACCACGGCTCGGCACAACGCACCGGTCAGACCTCCAAACAACAGCCAGGGCGTGGGGGGTGGTAATGGAGAGCTACCGGCCCGGCGCAGGGGGGAAGTCAGCAGCACCACCAGCCAGCAGGGCGGTGCGGCGGACCAACTCCAGGCTCGACACAGTCCGAAGAAACTAATACGGCGTCACGACCAGATTTCACTAATCGTCCCGATGGGTTGCACGAGCGTTGCGGGGAAAACTACGCGTTGTAACGGTTCAGATGTTGTAGCGGCCGATGGAGGATGGCGACATTGTGCACTGTGACAGCCAGTGTGTTGTGACGGCCAGTGTTCCCTGAGAACCAGGGCTACCTGAGGAGCTGGTGGGCGGACGGGATCAGGTCCAGCGACGTGTGACGGCCAGTGTATTGTAACGGCCAGTGTTTCCTGAAGGTCGGTGTTACCTGCAGGGCTGGTCAGCAGAGCGGATCAGGTCCAGCAGCGTGTGACGGCCAGTGTATTGTAATGGTCAGTGTTTCCTGAAGGTCGGCGTTACCTGCACGGCTGGTCGGCGGAGCGGATCAGGTCCAGCAGCGTGTGACGGTCAGCGTCACTCTCTGCGCGCACCATCAGACGGGACAGCTCCAGCGTGTGCTGTTTCGACTTCAGACCAGACGCCACCAGCTTGTTGATCTCGTTCTCCAGCTGAATACACACATATGCGGACTGAACATGACAAAACGGCAGTGGGTTCCTTCACGCGTGCCTGTCACAGTTAAAAATGATTCTTTCTCATATCGCATAAATACCTGGAGATTAACGCTAAGCTAACAATCAAAACCACTCTCTCCAACGCACATACTTTACCCAAATGGCGAATGAAAGCAACGAACGTGAGCACGAACACGAACACAAACATGTTCCTCTTTGAGCTGGACGAAATGTTTCCATGCAATATTCACGCTTACAACTGAGCTTTCAGAGGCCGCAGTTCCACAACAGACATTTCAACGCGACACGAGGGCGGCCCCCCGCCAGCAGTGGTCCTCACGTCTCGCCTCTCGGCGTCCTTGCGCTGTTTGGCCTTCCTGCTGGGCTTGGGCGGCCGCGGGCCGACTTGGTCCGGCTGCTTGCTGTCCACGCGGCCCTCCTCCAGCCCCTCCTGGCTGGGCTCGTCCTCCTCTTCCTCGTCCTCCTCGTCCTCGGTCGGCGGCTCGTCCGTCTTCTCGCCGATCCAGCCGCGGCACATGTCCGAGCCACAGAAACACTTCTGCGCCTCCTTGCCGTACCTGAGAGGGGCACAGGCGGGTCAGAGATTCTACGCACAGCCGCAGAACGGGCTGGGAATCTTTGTCAGTCGTGGCTGTTTTGAATGTATGCCGCACCTGAAAGCGGTACAGACGCGTCATGAACTTGTAGCCACACCCGCCGACTGGGCGGTGAACTTTTCCCGGTCGTGTCCGTGTCGAATCTGTGCTGCTCAGCGACAGCACCTTCTGACAACAGCGCTGGCCGGAGGAGACCAGAGACGGCCGCGGGGCTCACCTCTGCAGCTGGTAATCGAAAGTGATCTCCTCGCCGGCGGCCACTGGGCGACGCGTGAAGAAGCCGATCCGCAGCTCGCCGTTCACCGTCCACTGAAACACGGCCCACGCGTCTTCACCTCATCCGCGGCGACGCCACTCCTCACAAGAAACCCCTCAACTGCAGCAGCTGAATAAAATACCCGCTTTTCGCTGCTTGTTACAGTTATTTCCTTTTACCGCGAGTCGCAGAAAATTGTATCGCTGACAGAGAGGAAGTTAATAGAAACTTATGCCCGGTAACATCGGTGTAGGAGTTCGGGAAAAACGTCACAAGATGCGTATCATCACTGTTTATAACAAACAGTCTAACGATTGCCCTAATGGTATCCAGGCTACTAAACTATGTGAGCCAATTTGTGTTCATAGTTTTGTACAATACTGGCATGTGCCCAGCCATTGAGAATTCTTCTCTACTAACACCCATTAAAAATGCTTCTTTCGTAACAACTGCAATACGGTAAAATTTGGACGACTCTTGAACAGTTCTACGTAACTCTTGAACACCACGACACGTACAACACGCGTCCATCGATACTGCGTAGTTTTGAGGACCTGAAGCGGGCCAATGTTGACTCCCAGAGACAAGTCCCAGTCTGCAAAGCACAACCTAGGTTACGTTTCGGGTCTACCCAGTGAGGTTAAACCCCGGCAGTCCCGGTAGTCCTTTCCTCGCGTGACGCCCGAGGCCGTCACGCAGCGAACCGGCGGCCGGCGCCGCGGGCACCGACCGCGGCGCCGGCGCGCCCCCGGCTCTACGGCGGCGGCTGATAACGGCAACGGCCGGCTGCTCTCTTCTCTGAGGCAGGGGTCCGAGAGGCCCGCCGCCCGGCCGCCAGCCGGACTCAGGCGGCAGTCAGGCTCAAACGGCAGCCGTGCACCGGTTATAGACCACAGGGCATCACGGTCGCGCCGCGACATGAGGTGCCATTCCAGGACCGGAAAGGCAACAGGAACGCGATGTATCGGGCATAAAAGCCGCTTCAAAGAATTAAAAAAAGGGCCAACAACAACAACATAATCTGAGCTTTCTGGCCAATCCTTTACCCACAAGGTATTGCGCTACCTGGCTTACAACTGCAAATGCCGGTCTAATCTTATCCTGCTCAACCTGACGTTTATCTGGAACAACTTAATCCTATCCTGGGTGAGCCAGCATACGTAAAAAAGGAGCGCCTCATGAATGACGTGCATTAATCCTGGACATGATTCATCCTTATCTCAATATACTCGTTCGCCGGCTGATAATAAGAAACGTGACAGGTCACTCCGCACGGTCCTGCCCAGGTTTTAACAACAGCTGCACGGTAGGAAGCGAAAGCTCTTTATAACGGAAGACAACTAAAAAACTGCTTAATGACGATCGTTCTGCCATTTCCGAAAACAAATGCATAACAGATCCACAGTCCGTGGTGTTTCGACCCAGGGTCCTGAATATCAAGAAACGCTAAGGAAACGCTCGTCCAAAATGTCGCATTTTTTGTAAGCTTGACACCAAGTCTCATCCCAGGTTCATGACATTTACTTTTCGATAAACATGATCCACATGATTTGCCAGAATAATGTTTGGGAGGAGTGCCCATGATAAGCAGAACTTGTTGCACTGATTCTCGAGTCTGACACGACCGTGCCATTTCATGTACCGGCTGACTTTTGTGGCGAATGTTCAACGTGCCGTCAAAGATACGACACGACTAGGTGGTAATGAGCATAAACGTCCGCTGGCCAGTCGCCAGCTGACCAGCGGACCAAAAACCCAGCACAGAGGTAACTCTGACGTGCCATACCAGGACGGGCAAATAAGCGCTTTACCGGCTGAGCTGCCACGCTCAGAGCGAACAGCATGCTCCACCAACCACACCACCAACACTTTCAAACGTCTGTCCTCCAACTATACCGCAGGGAATTCTTTACAAGCAGAGCCTCCCCCTACCAGCACCCTTCATTCAGCACTTAACCTCGACTGCCAACCGCCACTTGGTGCGCTACAAACCCCCTTCCTGTCGGCAGGTAAGCTGGCAGGGCTTCAGGAGCGCACTGACCCCTTTCGTCTTTCATCCGCTGCGCCCACCTTTTGTGTCTCGGCGTTGGGGTCGCAGCTGTGGTTGATGAAGCGCGAGTCGTTGCCCTTCTCCGTGGCGTCGATGATGGCGTCGCCCTTGAGCGCCATGAAGTAGTAGTGGTGGTACTTGAGCCGGTCGTACTCCTTGGTCCGGCGCCGGAACTCCTGGGAGTCCAGCACCTGGCGCGCCGGGGGACGCCGTCAGTCGGCCGGCCACAGCACGGCCGGCGGGCGCACGGAGCCGCGTCACGGGCGGGCGTCACGCGCCGGGAAAGACGAGGACATGCGACGGCAGTGTTGGAAAAACTGTCGTTTTCTGGTATCACGGAGCACCAAAAAATTTATGCTCCAAGATTTTTTTTTTACTCCAAAATGGCTATTTGCCTCCTCCCAAAAAAGACATGGGTATTCCTACTCAACCAGGGTTTGAAGTTGCCCAGCGTCCCCCCCCCCCGCTTGATGGTTAACCATGCATACTCGGCCGCTTAAGTACACTCCGAACCCACGACCAACCGTCTTCCACCCCCTCCCCGGTCAATGACTCCGCTGACCTACCATGTAGACCCAGGAAACTGGTTTGCCCCCCCCCCCAAACGGAGCCACTGGATCCGCCCCTGCTGGCCACATATGCTTGCAAAGCACCCAGTTAGTCCACGTTTGTCACATAAACGCATGACATTTTATACTCCAAAAGAAAATTTGTACTCCGACACAAGGAAGAAAAAAACAGCTTTCCAACACTGCGCGACAGCGACACGTGATGGAGCCAACAGTGCCGACCGGGAGAACAAACGCCACCGAGACAAGGAAAGCGTCAAAGGGAGGACGAGAACAGGCCACAGCGACAAGTGACTTTACCTCAGGGAAGACAAGTACACGTAGGTGGGAAGCAGTCATAAGTCATGAAAGATGAGATCCGCCAATGGACTCAAGCCAGTTCTAGACTGCAATGCCCACAACAGTGCCAGGCAACAGTCACAATGCCCCACGGTAGCACTTGCCCCTCCCCCCACCGGCATCTACCTGATTTCACACGGTGAGTTGACCTCGCATCAGCCAATACTGTGTCCTCAGCCACCTCTTGCCCCGCAATCCTTACCTCGCCTACGTATTCGTAGACGAAAGCGTTGGCAGGCATGTCCGTCACGGCGCGCAGGCCGTAGCCCTTCAGCTCCGTCTTGAACACGGCTGTCTGGTAAAACTCCTTCCTGGTGAAGCGCTTGTTGGAGCACCTGTCACCAAGCGGGCAGCGCGAGCCGCTACCAAGAGAAACGAGAGTCAGTCTATGCTGCGGACGAACATTACTGTGATCTGTGAGACGTACGCCGTTTCAGTTACGGGAAAAATCAGTCCACTGTAAGAAGTCATGGTCACGCGTGTCAGAGAAAACAGACCTTCCGACTGCTTTCACTGATGAAATGCACATGATGGACAAAAACCACTGCGGCTACGTTCTCAGCTGTGTTCGTCAGGATAAAAAGCAACTCGGCATGACGTTAAGTCTAAAGCAAACCAAGATCTAGCCTGAAAGGCGTGCCTTTCATCAACTGACAGTGGGGGCATCATTCACACCTCCGTCCAACACACGCAACAAATTCGATCGATATCAAAATCACACGGCACACCTATTATCAAGCACTCAAACAGATGGATCAAATCATTTGATACCCAGCAGACGCCATCGCATCAACAGGTCCGCTATCAGAGAGCCGCCGGTGGAGCACGCCGCCCTGTTCGCCGTGCGGGCGGCCGGTGGCCGTTACCATTCGATCATGAGCAGCCGGTTGAGGCAGTCCTCGCCGCAGCCCATGTCGCCCCGCTCTAACTCCTCCGGCGAGAGGTAACAGTCGCACACCATGTGACGTGCCTCCTTCTGGTGCTTCGTCGTCTTCTGTTTCTTCAGCCAAATGGAGTCCGAAATCACCTGACGGGAGGCGCACGGATTAAGGCACGAGGACACGTTTCAGAGAAATTGCAGGCCGGAACCTCAATACAAGTGTCCGAATGTCCTTGTCGTCGGTATCCATTGCTACACTACACACTTCATAAAGTAATACCATTCAGAAACCTGGCTGTTTTCGCCTTCCACAGCAATGACAGCAGATTTACATGTTTCTTCGCTCATTCTATGACAATGTGATACTGCTACTTGATACTGAATGAACACTTCACATGGTACTTTGATTACGACAGGCAAAAAGGGAAAACTTCTGTATTAAAACTGCTCCTTTCGATTCAAAACACATGACGATACGAAAAAGTCTAGAGACGTTATGAAAAAATGCTACCAATTTAAAATGACAAAGACCGTCGAAACACTGTTTACCATGGCATCTGAAATACCCAGGAACATAAACTACTGAAGAAGGACATCACCAACCACTGGCAACCCACCACTAACACAGACCAACCTTGAAGTTCCTGAGTTTGTTGAGATCCTTTTCTTTGATGGCGTCCACTCGGCTGTCCTTATACTTCTGTTTGGCTAGCGCGCCGGTCTCGCTCCTGACGGACGACTTGGCCGCCTTCTCCACGGCGGCCGGCGGGCGGGCGGGGGCGGCCGAAGCGCGTGCCGGCGGCAGTGGGATGTCCAGCGGATCCAGCGGGGCCGCCGCCGCCGCCGCTGACGCGCCGGCAGCGTCCGGCTGCGGCCCGCGCGACCCTTGGCCAGACTTGGCGCCGCCGGCGGCGGCGGCGGTCGGCGAGCGCTTCGGGCTGTCGGTCAGCCGTTCCAGGAATTTGGTCTTTGGCTTCGCCCTCCCGGCGCTCGACTGCACGCTCGCGCCTGAACGCTGCGGGCTCGCCGGGGCCGGCTGCGGTGTCGCAGCGTCCGGCGTCGCCGGCGGCGGCTGAGGCCGGACGGCGCCGGAGGCCGACGGCGCCGGCAGTTCGGCCTGCTGCTGCAGCCGGGCGGCCGCCTGCTGCGCCAGCAGCGAGTCCGAGCGCACCACCAGCGGCCGCGAGGCGGTGATGACGGCGCCGGGCGCGGCCGCCGCCAGCTGCGACTTCACCACCAGCGGCACGGCGCCGGCCAGCGAGCGCAGCGCCTCGGCGCCGCCCGCGCCCGCCTGCAGCAGCATGGCGCCCGACTGCGCGATGGCCGCCTGCAGACGGTGGGCGTCCACGGCGCCGCGCGGCGCCGCCGCCCGGCCCGGCGAACCGGCCGGCCCCGGCGGTGGCCGTGCCGCCTTCCGGTTGGCGTAGCTGTTGATCGGGCGGCGCGGCGGCGCGGCCGCGGGTAGCTCGGGCTCGAGTTCGGCCGCGCCCGGCCGGCGGCCCGGCTCGGAGGCCGGGCCAGGCGCATCCTCCGGCCGCACCACGAACGGGCTGTCGTCCTCGTCGAAGAGGCCCATGAACGGCGAGGCGCGGTCCTGGCTCGTCACTGAGCCCTCGCGGCTGTTTCGGCCCGGGGCCCAGTCCGAGCCCTCGGCCGGCGCCGCGGCCGGCTCCGAGCCAGCCGCTAGCAGGGTCGGCTCGTGCTCCACGGCGGTCGTCGGCGCTCGCTCGGCGTCGCAAATGCTGTTCGCCTCGTCCGCGGACAAGTCGGGGGTCGAGATCTCCATGTCGACGTCCGGCTCCCCAGAGGGCAAGTCGGAGCACTGGCCGCCACGCGCGCTCTGAACGGCAGCATCCGCACCGTCCGACGCGACCACACCCTCGGCGGAGGGACTCGAGCCGGCCACCTCACTCACCGGACGCCGCATCTCCGCGTCCTCCGCGCGCACCGCGCTCGACTCCGCCTCGGTCAGGCGGTGGCTTCTCCGGCGCCGGCGAGTCCCGCACGTCCAGCGAGCGGAGCCGCTCGTCCAGCGGCGGCGGCGAGGCGGCCGGTGACGGCGCCTGCTCGTCGCTGGCCGCCGGCGAGTCGGCCTCGTCCGTCTCCATCGGCAGGACGACGCGCACGCCGGAGCTGGGCGGCGGCGGCCAGAGCGCGGCCAGGTCGCCGCACGCCGACAGGTCGTCCTCGTCTTCCGAGTAACCGTGCATCGGCCCGACGCTGTCGACGCTGCCGTCGTCGGCCGCCGGCGCCGACAGCGACGAGGACGCCCTGTCCTCCGGCGGCGGCGGCGGCGGCGGCGGCGGCGGCGGCGGCGGCGGCGGCTGGCCAGCTGGCGACGACGGGGACCCGCTGCGGGCCAGCGGCGGCGGCGGCCACTCGCTGGCCCCGGAGCGCGCTGCAGGCGAGTCCACGCCAGCGACGGAGGCCGGCGGCGCGGAATCACTATCTGCCATCGGCTGCGGCGGCGACTTCACGTCCAAGATCGGCGGCGGCAGCGACTCGTCTTCCGCCGAAGGGAGAGGCACGGACTCTTCATCAGCACGAGGCAGCGGCGGCAAGGAGCTGTCTTCTGCGGTCGATAGCGACATGGACTCATCTTCCACGGGCAGAGGCGGCAAGGAGCCGCCTTCCGCAGGTAACGGAGGCATGTATTCGTCTTCCGCAGGTAGCGGCGGCAGTGAATCATCTTCCACAGGCAGCGGCGGCAAAGACTCTTCCTCCACCGTCGAAGATGGCGGAGCCCCGTCCCCTACAAGCAACAGCGACGCGGACTCCTTTTCCAACGGCGGCAGAGGTAAGGAATCATCCTGCAGCGGCAGCCGCGGCACCGAGTCGTCCTCGGTCGGCAGCAGCGGCGGAGAGCCATCCCCCGCGAGCGGCGGCGGCGGCGACTCGGCTCCCGGCCGCCCTCCGGCCGGACCTGCGTCGGCCGCCGTCGGGCCGTCGGCGGCGCCCAGCGCCGTCAGCAGCGACGCCACGGAGGCGTTGGTCCTGCTGTCCTCCGAGTCGGACGCCTTGGACGGCAGCGACGGGAAGCTGCAGGCGTTGTCGTCCGGATCGGGAGGCGGCGCCGGCGCCGCTGGCCCGTCCAGCGACTCCGGCGCGTCCGGCAGCGGACTCCTGGAGTCCAGCGCGTCCGCCCGCCGGGCTGACCCCGTTCGCGACGTCCGAGACGGGGCTCGCGCACCGTTCGACATTCGGCACCGGACAGTCGGGCTCCACGGCGAACGGAGCGGAGTTATGGGCTTCTGCTAGGTTCGACAGAGAACTTTCAAAATCCACGTGCTCTTCGACGTTGTTCGGGTGGTGTAATGGGACAGGAGACTGACTAAACTGGCCTGAGCAGCCGGAGGAAGTCGTTCGCGATGCGGTCCCGTCCACCGCTGCGGCATGCCGTTCCCCTTGCCCGCTCGTGTCACTGGTATCTCCATAGTTCCCCACCGTCGCATCCAAATCCATCGAGTCTGCGACGGAATCCTCCAACGTGGCCGAGTCTCCGGAAAGCCCCAGAGAGAGCAGCGAATCGCCGGACACGCCGAGGCCCGGCGCGGCGGCCGACCGCTCCGACTGGCGGCCGGCCGCCGGCTCCGCCGCGCCGCTGCCGCCGGCAGGGCCGTCCGACGCCCGACTGGGGCTGTCCATCGAGGCACTGACACTGACCGACTCGGCGCCGTCGTCGCTGTCGGCGTGCGGCGTCGGCACGCGCATCTCGGTCCGCACCAGCTTCACGGAGCAGAGCGTCAGCGCTGGGTTGGTACGGCAGTTGGCGGCTGCCTCCGGGTTCGGGTCTTCTCCGCTGTCGGTCGCTGCCGGCGGCGGCGGGTCGACCCGGCGCCGGCCGCGGCCGGACCGCGGCATGGCCGGCGAGCTGCGAGAGCGGCGACCGCCGCGGGCCGCCGCCGGCCGCGGCTCAGAAGCTGCCGCCGGCCCGGTCGGCTGCGGCGCTGGCTCCGACGCACGCCCGTTTGTGATGGGCATTAGCCGCCGGTTGGGCATCTTCTGGCGGCGCGACACACGGCGGGCCGGGTCGGCCGGCTCCGGCGCTGGTGCAGGCGCCGGCTCTGACGCCGGGGAGGCCGGCGCGTCGTCGCTGGCCGCCGGCTGGACGCGGCGCGAACGGCCGCGGCCGGCGGCCGAGGACGGGTCAGTGCCGGCCGAGCGGCGAGTGGTGCGTGCGCCCTGCTGAGTGGTAGCTGTGGCAGGTCCGCGAGAGCCGCGGCTTCCTGCCAACGCACTACCACGCTTGACCATGGCTGGTGGCAGTACCCTGGAAAGTAGCACAGGTCTCCTGTCTGGTACCAGCAACATGCATATATATATATATATATATATATATATATATATATATATGCACATACACACACACAGACACATTAATTATGAGATGAGTTGAATTCCATGTCATGACTCCATAAACTGCCCAATAACATTTTCTGTTCATTTCCTACCAGGAAATATGCAAACATTTGTATGACTGTCCCTGAAACTGAAATGCCAATACAGATTTTGTGCAAAACTGGTATAATGAATGCCTAGAACAGTGCAGATGTGTTTGACATTTCTAAATAAAATGGGAGGCAATGCTAAAACTGTGTGGGGTGTGAGGAATAATTCTTTTTTATGCATTACTTCCCAAACTTCACAAATACATATGATGTCCAAGTTCACAGAAGTCTGAGGATGAGGACCTTTGCTACCCTTAAGCAATGCCAACTGCTTGTGTTTGTGCATCACACAGTAACACTGGCACAAACAGTAAATGTTATACAAATGTACATCATGTTTAACAGATACTACTGTAACTGTGACAGGTTATTTTGTGCAAGTAGTTTAATAAGTCTCTTAGAAAATATGCAATGAAAACTGCATCATTCTAGGGACTAGCCTGCAGATGAATATACAAAGGAACAAGGATAATGAAAATGGGCATTACCAAATAATGCTGTGGTTTGCAAATAATGAATGAAACACACAAAATAAGATTTGCTGTCATGAAACAGAAACAGAGAATGAATGCTGCTTTTAGTATGAGCAATCACATAACATTCATTAAACTGGACAGAAAAATCACAAATTGGTTCCAATTTGTATTAAAGAAATCCAGTGGGGATAGCAGAGACCAACTATATTTTGTTTACCTCAAAAATTTCCATGAATCAAAATCACAGCTTACCATGGCATCACAGATAGTGTTCTTTCTATGGGCAATATTGGTTTAGGACTCAAGATACAAGAATTTAATATGCAATGCAGATGGAGACAGATTTGGAAATTGGGTTTCTGTTCTTGGTACCAGAAAACAATTTTTGCTTTTGAGTGCAAAATTTTCTGAAGAATAATACTGTTTTTAAGTTGGCATTCTTGGTGCATGTCAGTCATGACATCATATCTTACTCTCAGTAAATGAGTCATTTGCTTGCAAAGTTAGGAATTTGTCAACATGATTATAATGTAGCCTTTTGATAGAGGCACAAGACCAAACTTGTATGGATAAAATGTTGCTGAAGTGCACATTTTTGCTGTTCCCCAACACCAGAAAAAGACACCTTTTCCAAGCCTGAGTGGAGACCCACAATAATTGTAAATCCAAAGGTTAATGTACTGGCAGATACCCCCTAATCAGTTTGACAGCATTTCATGTCTGTATGGTATCAAAACAAAAAAAAAGAGCAAGACAAAGGAGGCACATATTCATCTTACAAATAAAAAGTGTCTTAGGGCAAGATCTTATCAGGCAATGTACAACGGATGCTATATATGACCAAAAACACCTACTGTCCTTAAAACACAGAAAAGAAACACTTCTGTCTTCAACTGTCCTTGAAAGACAGAAAAAACAATGATGTATTCAGTTCAGTTACAAAGCAAACGGCGAAATAATACTTCACACTCGCCTACCTTTTCTTTCAGACGCCTTGGCGTCCGATTTACGGTGTGAAACTCGGCGCTGTTCAACTCCGTCGTTTCGGGGTGATATTACGTATCAGTTCATTACTATTTGATTTTCAGGATTAACATACAAAATTCGGCGCTACTGAGTGCCTACGAATCATAAACCCACAACGACCATCTTAACCACGCTCTAAAAAACAGCTCCAACCTCCCACACTTGCTGAGCGCCACGATCGAAACAAAGCAACGCAAGCTTTGCGTCAGGATTGTCAGCATAAAGCAGGAAGCCAGATGAATGCGAGACCTTTGTACAATTTTAGAATTTAGACTCATTGTGTGAAAATGTGTTTCACTAAATATACAGTTCGAAATTGATTTAATTCGATCATTTTTGTTATTTTGAAAGCGGAAAATATTTAAGCGAAACTCCATCGTACAAGAAAAGCTCACAATAATGGAACGTTTTCAGTTTTGCACATTGTTAGACATGCTTGTCGAAAACCAATGTTAATATGTGCCCGTAAAATTTGGTTGAAGCGAAAGGATTGATTACGTCCGATTGTATTGTGTTAAGTTTACCAGAAGAGTACTGTGGTATCTGCAGTGATATTTGCTATGTCTATTAATTCCGTATTACTCATTATTTGACATGGTAGTCCTTAAAAGTTTTTGCGCTGGTTGTTTTATACTTTTGGGTAATCTTTGAGGTGGAAAAAACGAGTCAGTATAAAAAAATACACAAACAAATCAAACCATTCTTTGTCCATGAGTGTTGATAGCAGAATCAGTTAGCATAAAACACGTTGGTAGACAAATGGCGCTGGATGCGTTTAGAAATTGCGCCACATTTGGCTTCCTTTTACCGGCGGCGCATTGCGCGTGTGGGTGTCGTGGGCTTGTTGATCGGAGTACATCGGAGTGGAAATTGCTGTTTAGGTATGTTGCCCAAGACACATATTTCGTGTGCTGTTTCGAACCCATCCTGCGAACCCATCTTGCGAATCAATGGAGATAATTCCCTCGTAATTTTTTCCTGTCAGCTATGTAAAAACAAACATAGCATGGGCTGTTGTCCGATTTGAAGACTGTTCTAGTTAATACATGTTTTTCTGGTATTTTAGACTCAGGCTTTGCACGTCTTTGTGTTAAATTGTCCATATGTGTGGTGCTCAGTTGGTGTTTTGGATGATACATGTATGTGGGTGAAATTAGCCTTGTTCTTTGACAATTTGCATGTTAAAACATTTCTGATATGCTACTGGAAGTGCTGCATTCACCAATTCACATACTGTGAAATGCTGTTTTTGATTGTCTTCCATCTTACTTAATATGTTCTGACCTATGTGTTATGCTGTTCAGTTGCAGATATAAAACATTGTTCTTATGTCTTATTTGATTTGTATAAACCCTGTTCTCTTTCCAGATAAAAGTGTCTCAGCCCCATAAAGCTCAAAATGAATGTAGCAAAGCTCAAGGTAAGTGAAGTATCATCTGCAGTGTCCATGTCAGACTGTTTTATCCTCTGTTGAGGCTGAGTTGGAGTGGCTTTGGGTTAGCCATTCATTTTCTAGTTGTGTAACACAAAAAATGAAATTCATTTTTGGATGAGTTTTGTGATGCTAAATATTACATTAAAACACTTTCTAATGCTGAAATGTGGTTTTGAATTGGATAACCATCACAGCAGGCATAGATTTCTGTCTGAAAATGTGGCAGGGATTTGCTTGTGCTGGGCCAAACATTGATATATTTGTTTGCAATCAAGTATTGCATTTTGTGACTTGGAACAATCTCAGTCTGTTTTCTTATTCAAAAATAAACAAAGCCACCATTTGAATCATCATACCAAATTATTTTCTATGTATGACAGCAACTACCATACCATTTTCCAACATGTGGATGCATTGTTGCATTAGAATTCAAAGAAGTAAGGTTTTGCTAAGCAAAATTTAATTTGTATTCCTATTTGGATTGGATATACTGCATAAAATCAGCTCAAACATAAACTCAGCCTGACAGAATATGTGGAATATTTGTGAGAATGATGTATCAAAGAAGCAAAAAAAGTATTCCAGTATAAATGCTTTCTGGCTGATGCATCCAGAATGCATTTTAAATGCACCTAGCTGCATGTATACATCATAGTGATGATTGAAAACTACCTGATATTCATATGTTGTTTTGTTGAGTTCCTGATGCCCTAACTCAGATCTGTTGAGCTGCCATCTTGCTTGGAAGGGGAGTACTTGGAATGTTTTTGTTACTTTGCAACATTTATTGAAAGTGCATAATTTGTTGTTCTCACTGGAAATGCAGAAGATCAGACTTTCCAGCACTGAGTCAGAACATTTATCTGTACAAAACATTCCATTCACAAGAGCCTTGTCTACAGATAGCAGAGCTGAAGAAGGAACTGAAAGAACGAGGCCTGCCAACATCAGGAAATAAGAGTGAGCTGGCTGCGAGATTAAAGGATGCTCTTTTGGCTGAGGGCACAGGTGAGATTGTGCATCATGTGTTGATACAGTGTCTGTGATGATTGCTTTGATGCGGTGTTTCTGTGGTCCCAAAACAAGCCTGGGTTTTCTGCTGTATCTAGAGTGAGAGCTTAACATATGTTTCAACTGTTGGCTTTGGTGCACATCCTACAGGCAGGCAGTGGCAATGTGAAAAAGCTGTGTTTGAACATTTTCCAGGTTTGAGTATGGTGTTGGTGACCTAGAGATCCTGAGGACTTAAAACCACACCTCAGTGTAGTTCTGTTTATCATTGTGTATTTGTACTAAAAGCCAAATGTCTCTCTCCAAGGTTTGAGCATTATGCTGCATGGAAGGATATTACACACTTATTCTCAAACAGGAGCATCAGTTTTTGAAAATGATTGGGGGCTGAGCTGAGTGCCCAACATTGCAATCTCTCCCCAAATGTGGGTTTCTTAATGGACTTAGCTCACTTTATTTTGACCAGTGGAATTTTTTAGTCTTTTTTATTACCATTTATCAACTAAAAAATGCATATATCCCCATGTATATAGACAAAGATATAGATGGAAGGTTCAATGACAGACACATCACTTTAGGCTTAATACTCCATTTGTTTCCATTATTATTGCTGATTTCCCTTCAGAAATGGAGGAAAATATTGGGGATCCAAACCAACATTAAGGGGGCCCAAATCAACATGGCAGGTGGCCAGAGCCCTCACAAAAGAAAACAAGTCCACACCCCTATTCTCAAACCACTGAAACAAATCGATTGCAATTCAGTATTGCTTAGATCTCAATGACTTTCTGCAATGAAAACTGAATGGACGTGACTGTGTTCTTTTGTGTTGCACATCAACCAAAAACATGACCATAATTTAACCTGGCTCAGTTACAGCCTTTTTTGTAAAGCCCTGCACTTCTTAACGCGGATGTTCCGGGGGAAAAGTCGCTTGCCGTCCGCAGAGTCAGGCTAAATTCACAAGCAGATAGGCTGACTGACGCCCGCACGGCCCGATGCCGGGATCCGCTTCGTGAAAAATGTACCGTCTGTTTTCAAAGCAGTCTTGGTTGAATCGGCCAGCGGAGGTTAGGGAGACGCGAAATGAGCATTGCCTCGAGAGAAGTTGAACCCCAATCGTACAGCATCATGCACGGGAAGCAGCAGTTAGCACGTGATATCGTCATGGGGGCTGATTTACTGATATTTTGCATCAGACGTGGAACCGGCTTTCGGCGTCGTCGAAAAGAAAATGTAAAAACATTGGCAGCGATACACATTGTGCGTTGTGCGTGGTACCCACCACATGTGGGAGTATACAGTGGAATACGTACTGCTTTTATTTATCAAAACTTGCGATTAGGTCCAGAAATCGGAGTGACTCGAAACTGATATCACTGCGAACTATGAAATACAGAGACGTGCAGAAATCTTGATTAATCATGTAATTAACTAGCCCTAGTGATAATGCTATTTTGATTTTATTTTCGATAAAATCCAACGTGCACAAACGTTCTTCGATGTGTCTGGTTGATCAGTGGACAGGTACCGAATGTTTTTTGGTGGTCTGATCAGTGCTAATGTAACATTAGTGGGAAGATGTTTCTTGAGCCCCTCAAACTTTTCATCCCTGTTCGGTGTCGAGTGGTTCATTGCTCGTCAGCACGTTTTCGAGCATATTCATAACCTCGGTCAATGTACTTGAAAATTATTGACACGGTATGATGTCAAATTGATTCGAAATTTTGGCAATAAACATTGGCTATAACAAACATCAGCCAGCTTCCTGTGGCCAGGAAAGATAAAAGGGGTTTCTGAGTCCGCTTCACTAATGTGGCCGAGGTGTTCAATGACAGTGTCGAACATGACATATATATGAGATGTGCATGAAATCTGTGTTCATGGTATTACAAAGACTGTCAGCATTTTACCCCAGAACGTCGATTTTGAAGTCGTACAATTTTCTAAGTTAACCGGCGGCTGCCTGAGGGTAAAGCCTCCGTTTTTTGTCCATTGCGTGCGTACCTTACACGATGATACTATCAGATTGCCGTTGTTTTGTCACGTTGGTCAGTTTGGCATATGGGGGCTTAAAAATTACCATATGGGCTGCATTTTGCCAAAATTGGAAGAAAAATAGTACCATGGTGTCGGGCAACTTGCGGCCGCGCTATGGCCGGCACTCGGTCAGTTTTTGTAATGTAGTCATGGTATATGGTAATGAAGTCATGGTTCTAAGAAAAACATAGATAAATGCACCTCGTCTTGTTAGACTTGTAAGCGATTCAGAATCGAATGAGAGTGGATTCGCATTCACCTGATGTTCTTGTGAGTGAGGATCAGAATTGATTCTATATTCAGAAACCGCCTATCAGAATCAAAATTAGGTTTCGGCCCAAGAATCTGTATCGAATCGATTCATAAAGTTGTTGGGAATCAGTTCAGGGAATGGATTCCCAAATCGTGATTCATTTGAATGAATACTTTGTGTACGTAATATATGGGACCATTTATTACCGTTATTTATAAGAAAAGCCATGAAGAGTCTATGAGTGGTGAGGGCAGGTGACCTAATGAGAATAGGAAACCATAGTTTCAGTCAGGATACAATGAAAAGTGAAATAGTTCCTTTGCTTTTGCTCCATGTTTAACTGAAAAGTATCAAGCTTTGTTTGTGGATCATTGCTGGTGAACATCTTTATTCTCACTATTTACCCTGCACACATTGTAATTCCTTATGAGGAATTTTTTACATCTTGACAGCCATTGCAAATTAAATTTGGACACATTGCTCTATGCCCTTCCATAAAAGATGTCGTGTAGTACATGATTCACCTTATTAGTGATGCTTAATACTCTTCCGTGATATATTGCAGGCCTTGGGATAAGAGAAGACCCAGGACTTGATGTTGCATTTATGACAAAAATAAACTAGTTCGGTTCTTTGTGATTGGGCATAAAATCGTATCGTGAATCTATACGCGAGTCGTGAATCGTGATCGTGATTCCAGTCCAGTCCTTGGAGTAAAAAAAGGTCTTGAATCAGCATTGAGTCGATTCTCTATTTTCCATTGTGAAACGGAATCATAATTGGAGTTGCCTTGGGCTATGAATCAGAACTGAATCGATTCACCAACCTCGTGAATCGCTTCCAAGTCTGCATCTTGTAGGAAATTTGACGTACAGTCGAATGGTGAAGGTACGATTCATTTCTGTGGCCAGGTTTAGCAGTGCAAGGCTGATAGCTTGGCAGTCTGAATATGTTACGAATTTTGAAAGTTATCTCGCAGCTGAATTGGGACTGAGTCATAGATCATAATTATTTTCCGAGCGTAGCATGATTGTTTAATTCCGCCTTTCACGGTACCAAACCTATACCAATGAGACGGAAGCTGTGGTGTCTGACGTGACGCGCATTAGACGGACCGATCCGCCGGGGTCATCGGCTGGATCGGTGGCCGCCAGTCACAGTTCGGAACGGACTGGATCAACCTGGTGGATCTTACAGTCCTGGCCAATGCACCAGATTGGATTCGGATTGGATTGACAAATGTGCTCAAAACAAGGATTTTGGATCGTATTTGGATATGAAGTTTTAGATTTGGGTTTGAACGAAATAGGGTCAGCAGTAGTGCAGGGGATTGGGGCAAAGGCTGTGCCATGACTTGTTCAAAATTTCGCGCTGACCTAATTGTTATGTATTGACAGAGAGGCTATAACTGTATTCCCCGCCCCCCCCCCCCACACGTTTTGGAGGTTCCCATGTCTTGAAGACTGGTAATTATGGTCTTCGCAAATCATTTCTAAAAGCGTTCAGAACATTCAACTGGTCGGAGTGTTTGTGTTCTTTCATCAGTGATAGTGAGAAGGGAGGAGTCCAGATGTTGGTTGGTGAAAAGTTTAAACGGAGATGATATGTCTTGAAAAAAAACAAATCATGTAGGCGAAGGACAGTGGCCAACCTTCCCTCATATGTTTTTAGTATTTTACCAGTATTTTAGCATACAGACTTGAGATTGGTCATAGAGATTACCCATTCTGGCTTCTCTAAGTTTTGGCGTACTATTTGTAGCGGACCGAATCCGGATTGGGTCATCCTTGGAAGAAATTTTCGGATGTGGATTGGGTCCGGTTTGAGCCTGGCCAGATACGGATTGGATCGGATCGAACTGGGTTTATCCGTGTCATACTCTGCCGCCAGGGGCCTGCGGGCAGTGCAGGCCGCAGTACGGGACGCAGGGATCGTGTCGCGCGATGTGCAACTGACCATAAAGTGAATTAACACAAGGACAGAGGGAGACGGTTGAACCTGAGTAGGAAGGAACGGTCAGAAATGCGATAGCACGGATAGCGTCTAATCTGACCCTAACTTCACGGAGGTTTCAAGATGCCCTCAGGCAGACGTCTGCTGGGATTCGGGGTTGGGACGTTGTTGCACTCAACCCTTCACAGATCGAGGACGTCAGAGTTGGCTAATCCAATAGGCATGCTGTTTTCTCCACGCTATCGGTGAACAGCTAAACTGGCCGACTTGGTCAGTACCATTGTTTTCGCACTAACCGTTTGGTGTCCAGGGATGGTAAGGGCTCAAAGTTGTAACAGTAATTGGACAGAATTTCAGGTACAGGTACAGGCCTCCACTCCGATAAGCTTCACCACTGTTGACATGAACTTGACCATCCACGCTGCTCCCCCCACCGTCCATGAAGAGTTCCGTACAAAATGGGCCCAACGCTGAATCAGATCACAAGCCTGCTCCCAGGCTTCTCGAGGATAGCTCTTATTGCCACACTGGACACGGCAAACTGACATTATTTTCGATGTTTTCTTTAAATTGATACACTTGCTAGATTCGATTGAAAGCAGCCAACAATTTTCGGCCACGGATTGGTATTTTCGTAATGGTATGACGTCACAGGTCAACACAGGCCAGCTTCCACATCCTGAGATGAGAAAGACGTTCCCTGTCGATTATCGTCGGAAGCAGTTAGATGAGACTCCTAGTTCTGAGATACCTGGGGTGGAATGTTTAACCCCCCAGGTTGTCGCGACTGGCGGAAGACCCCATTCAGTGACGGGTTAATGGTATTGCCATACACTTCAAGCCATGTTTATCATAAACCCTTAATTTCAGATTCATCACACCAAGAAGATGATCTTGATGCCAAAGAGTCAGAACTTTTGGGAGAAGAAGAGGATGAAGATAGCACATCAGTAAGTCAGAGCCAGATGTAATATGTGGTACGATGTATTTCGAAAACCTCGTCGGCACATAGCGCATTTTGTCGGAAGTCAGGGTCATACAGGTAATTTGCTCACAATATCACACTAAAGCATAAAACACACAGTTCACGCACAGTCACTCTTGAATATCCTTTTCATTAAGATATTAATTAATTAATATTAAGATATTAAGACGAGTCTTGAAGCTATCTAAAGACGAGCATCGAAGCGCGGCAGAAGACAGGCGACTCCACGCAAATGGAATCGAAGCAAATGCATCTCTGTATATCCCTAAATGATCCGCGAATTTTAGAATGTCCTTGGAGCCAGTTGTACAGTTGACTGGAGATTCGTGTATCGCCATTGCTCGGTAGTTACACTGAAGTTTGGACAGGTGCGTAAAAGTGTAAGCCGATAAAAACAACAGTACACCATGTGGTGGGTTGATGCTTGTCTTTCTTCAGGTTACTGAGGGGTGGCAGTTTTTCACTGTTCGTCTCGAATCACCCAAATTGAACTGACATTGGGCTATTTGATTGATTGATTGATGGATGGATTGGTTGATGTATCATTTAGGCCTAAAGGCACATCGACTTTCTGGTCATATGTATGTGGTTGGGGCCTAGAGCCGGTATAACCTCATTTGCCAAGTAGTATTTGTATTTGTAAGTAAACTTCTAAAAACGTTAGTCGAAAAGAACTCGTTTCACTTGGAAGACACGTTTGACTAAAAATAGCATGCGTACTGGGAATTTGCCGGCCATTAGAATCATGTTCTGTGATGATTGTCACGGAACGTTTTTAGCTGTGCCTAAAAAAAACTTGAATCACTTTTATGGGATCTTATAGCAGGACGTTGGCAGTTTCTTTTGTTGCCGCTGTTTTTGGCCGCTTTAGTGGCCAAGGCTGCGACAAACAGGTGGACAACACAGCCACTGCGGCTCACGGCCTCAAACCGATGGGGTATCCTGCAACCACGGTATGCCTTCCACCACATTTATGTCATCACCATTGCATCCCCGCTCTCCTCCAGGCAGTCGAACTGGACACCAAGCTCCTGGAGACGTCGACGACACCGGCCGCCAAGCCCAAGAAGATCATCATCAACCGTGAGGCGGCCGAGTCGGCCCAGCAGGCGGCCGCCACCGCTATCGCGCAGGCCACCAAGGCGCCGCCGCCCTCGGCCGTGGCCCCGGTGACGGCGCCGGCCGCCGCGGCGGCGCCGCCCGCCAGCAAGCGTATCAAGCTGACCGGCGTCTCCGAGATGGAGGTACGCCGACTGCCTGTCGCACGCGGCGCCGGCTGAACGGTTTGTTTTTGGTGACGCGGACCTGAGCGGACGTGTGGAGAAAGGAGTAACGGGTGCGTAGGATTTTAGTGCGTGGCGTTGGTGACGTCAGTCGTTGCTGCTGCTGTATGGAATAGGCCATGCTCCCTGATATGCCATCATTATGTTACTAAGGCTCACTAACAAGACTTGCAAAGGGCATTGGTTATGTATGGATGGACGGAGGCTGACTGGGCTGAGCAAGAATCCAGACATGAGTTGTATTGGTAGTTTCCACTCGTCTGCGAAAGGTATGTGCTCGTGTTTCGTTTAAATCGCTGTTTGGGTCGACAGCGTCATGTTCGCCTTCTTACACTTGGCAATCTGACACGACCTGACCACCAGGCCGACCCAAAAAATGTTTTGTCAGATATTTTTTTTCGCAAAGGCGATTTTCCAGTACTTGAAGTTTTAGAACACCTATCGTAAAAGAGTCGGTCCCACATAGAGCGCAAGCAGTTTAAACAGTGGCATGTTGACACCATATTAACGATGAACTTTCCTGAAGATAGCTGAATAGAAAGCTAACATCATAATCTTCTCAAGCAAAATTTCTCAGTGAAAAGGTCGTCGGGGGCATCCATGGCGTGCTTTACAATGGAAAAGTGTCATATAACTTTCCATATGGACCGCATTATTATTATTGTTATTATTATTACTGTAATTTTTTTTGTCGGGAAATACTTGGAGTCCTAGGTTTGGATCTTGGCAAGTGTCCAACTTTTATCAGCTACTGTTATGACTTGCTCATCTGTTACAAGCGGCGACCACAAAATGTGTAGATATTGAAAATGTCATGTATTTTGTCCGGAAATGTACAACATAACACTCTTCTGAAGGGATGAGAACATCGCGCTGCGAACTCCACTTTTTGGAGGAGAGCCTGCGGCTGCGTCTCTTTTGCCTGTTAGCTCAGCAAAATCCTGAACGAGCTTTATCGGACGCTCAGCAGAATCGTTTACACGTTTTGTGTTTCGGTCAAAATGTTCGAACTCGCGGAATGCAGGGTCGTCAGTCCATTCACTCCGGTTGTCCTGCAGCCATGAACGATCGGTCCCGAGGACCTCGAAGGCCGTCCGATGACCTCGGCCGGACGAGGCCTTTGAGAAGCACATTTTCTGTTATCCTTGGGAAGACTGCCTTTCCCGGCTTGGAACGTTGTGACCGCTCCGTGCGGCTGACCTTTCTTGCCATTTCGGCGTTCACGTCTGGCGACAGTTGATCACTGCATAGGCAGAGTTGTGACCTCTTCTGTAAAGTACCAGAGATGCCTTGACGGTGCCCGCTGAGCCGCCACAGCAACGTCAGGACACCCCATTCTCGGGGCGTATTCTGTGAGTGTATGATGAAGGCAGAGATCATTCACAGAAGCTTCCGCCACATTTGAGACCTTCAGCCAATAAGGCACATACACGAGTGCAGTGAACTTGCAGAAAGTCTCCAGGAGCCGCATGTTTTCTGAGCTGTATCTCATTTGCTCGCTCCATGCAAGCCTCTTCAAGGCGTACAGCAACGAAGCCACCCACCTTGCGTGGTGGTGAGCTCCAGGTGTGCCATTTTGTATCCATCATCGTAGCCCATCAACCCCGTCAGCTCTGCCAGTGCGCGATAGTCGTTTCCGGCGCACTTCTTCCTGGACAGGTTTTTTATTTCGTTCGCTGCTTTTTCCTTTTCCCACACCAGATTCGGTTCAGCTCTCAGCTGTTTGTAAGGCAGGGACCGATCCAGCTTGCTCCAGGCTGCCTTGAAGCGCTGGTTTCCTGTTGCTACGGGCTCGGTCGTATTCCCGAAAACCGACCCCCAGGAATCACCAATCATCACCTCATGGAAGCAAGAAAGGAAAGCACATTTGGGAACAGCTTTGTACCTCATAGACACAGAAATATTCATAGCCATATATTTGAGCAATCCCCAAAGCACTTGTGGCTGTTTCAGCCCATCGTCAAGGTGATAAACAGCGCTGTTGGGATACATGGGAGTAAATGGGATACAGCCCAGAAAACATACAGCTCCTGGAGACTGCAAGTTCGCCGCACTCTCGTATCCGCTTTATTAGCTGAAGGTCTCAAGTGTGGCTGAAGCTTCTGTGAATGATCTCTTCCTGCTGATGTTGCTGTGGCGGCTCGGCGGGCACTGTCAAGGCATCTCTGGTACCTTACAGAAGTCACAATACTGTGCCTATGCAGCGATCAGCTGTCACCACAGTGAACGCCGAAATGGCAAGAAAGGTCACCCGCACGGAACGGCCACCGTGTTTCAAGCCGAGAAAGGCAGTCTTCTAAGGACAACAGAAAAAATGTGCTTCTCAAAGGCCTCATCGGGCCGAGGTCATGGACGGTCCTCGAGGTCCTCGGGACCGATCCTACATGGCTGCAAGTGAATGGGCTGACGATCCTGCATTCCGCGAGTTCGAACGTTTTGACCGAAACACAAAATGTGTAAACGATTCTGCTGAGCGTCCGATAAAGCTCGTTCAGGATTTTGCAGAGCAAACAGCAGACGAGAAGCAACTGCTGGCTCTCCTCCAAACAATGGAGTACCGCTTTAAGATGTTCCCATCTCTCCAGAAAAGTACTATGTTGGACGTTTCTGGACGAAATACATGACATTTTCGATACCTACAAGCTTTGTGGTCGCCGCTTGTAACAGATGAACAAGTCATAGCAGCAGATGAAAAAAGTTGCTAGGATCCGAGCCTACCACTCAAAATATTTGGCAACAAAAAACTTGCTGTCGTGGCACCTCGTTTATTGTAAAACGCGTCATGGATGCCCCCCCCCCCCACGACCTTTTCCATTGAGAAAGTTTACTTGAAATAATTATGATGTTAGCTTTCTACTCAGCTATGTTCAGGTAGTAGAGACTTGAACGACAAAATGGTGCCAAGATGACCCTGTTTAAATTGCTTGTGCTCTATGGTTTTCATTTTTCGGGGTCGAATCTTTCACGATAGGTCTTCTAAAGGTTTTAAGACTGGGAAATCACCTTTGTGCAAAATATTTGAGGAGTTTTTTTGAGATCGGTCTACTGAACACATTTGTCGGCAGCGGCTGGCCATGCGCTCGGAGAAGCTGGGCGGCACACCGGCCAAGGCGGGCATCTCCTCGCTGAAGGCGCTCACGGTGGAGGAGCGCAAGGCGGCGCGCCTGGCCAAGTTCGGCGGCGCCCAGACGGCGCCGGCCGCCGCCCAGAACAACGGCGCCGACGCGTCCGAGCTGGAGAAGCTGAAGAAACGCGCCGACAGGTTCGGCGAGGCTGTCTCAGCCAAGGTTGTCTCGGTGAGTTTTGGCAGACGCTGGGTGCTGTGGTGTGCTGTGGGACGTGGTATTGCGCGGTGTCAAGAGTCCACGTCTTTGGCTGTTGAAGGTTCACTTTCCTTTTTGTAGGATGACTGTGGTCAGTGATAAAGTTGGCTGCTGGTGTTGCCAGCTGATAGTCATAGAGCATGATGATAAGTTTTGGTTGGGAGGCAGTCTCATTGCAATTGGTAGTTACTTTCCCGAACGTGTGAAGACAATTGCGGTGACGATCGTGTTTTGTCGGAACCCACTCCATCATGGGGGCAGTTTGCCCCCCGTTTACTTTTCTTTAATATCTTGACTGATTTCATTTACGTCCCCAAAACTCACATTACGCTTCCAAAAATATAAAAAAGGCCATTGTAAAAGCATTTATTTTCTGAAATCGGACTGTAAGGTGCTGAAATATTATGGTTTAAATCCGGTGGTTACCACCGCACTGCGCGTCAAAGGCACATAACCACTAGCGAGAACTATGACCTGACGTGACCTCGGATGACTTTAGGTTGCCTTCCATTTGACATTGTGTCACATACTCATGAAGGAAGTATCTGGAACGTATTCGAGTTTGTAAGACATTCAAAGCCACCAAAACGACAGAAAATGATGGTCGCCAAATCTACAACATACACCATTATATCTTTCTGTGTGATTTGACCTGACCGAAGATGAACGCGCAAAGGCCAAATAGGGTAGTTTTAGAAAAATCAAGAACGAGGCTAGCCGACGGTACCATTTACGGTCCTCAAACCATCATAAGTTTGTATTTTATGAGGGCGTCAGATTTACACCCGCCATGACGGCGTGTTCGGGCAAGAGCGCCATGACGAAGAACGCCACGTTATGTATGTCCGTCGATGATGCAGTATGTCGGCATGATGCATGTATGGCCGTCGATATCAGCAAGTCTTATCATGTCATGAAGAGTGTTTCGGCTTGGTTGTTCCCTCAGCCGAACGGTTTTGAAACGAATTGAAACCCAGGAATGAGCTATAGATGGCGCATTATCTCAAGCCCGACGAGGCTAGATTTCATTGATATCATTCTGCCTCATTCCCTTGCTGTACTCTGGACTATTTAATTCGGGTCAAGGGAATTCATGTTTGGGTCGGAACCTGTCAATCATGTTTTTGGGTTGCATGCCATGACGTTTGCTTTATTGTTTAAAGTTTTTTTAAGGGAAGAGGACACATTCGTTTTTTGCCTTTGCTTGCTCTGGGTGAAACAAACTTCCATGGTACTGAGACTGACCGAGATTAAACACAGTTTGGAGGCCGGTTAAACCGTTGGCAGGTTTCACTGTTAATTCTTTCCAGCTGTTCTGGAACTGACTGCGTGGTATCCCTGCGTTTTTTTCGAGGCAGGATTCGTTTTGGTGTGTACGATAAGCGTCCCTCGTGCCGTCAGATGGAGGAGGCTGAAAGGCTGAAGAAGCGCAAGGAACGATTCGGCATCGTGGTTCCGGAGGATGTTAAGGCCAAGCGTGCTGCCCGGTTCTCCTCTTCGACGCCCGCCGACCCGGGTCTCGACGACAAGAAGCGACTTCGCGCGGCCCGCTTCGGCACCACGTAGTGGGAGCGGGGACTCACCAGCGAGTGCACTAGCGCGTGGTCGAAGTTGGACGCGCGCGCTCATCACCCATTGAGCCAGCTGGCGGACGTGGACGCGGGCGAGGCCGGAGCCCTGCGTGAGACAGGCAGCGTTGGACGACAACGGGTGGCTTCATGAAGAGACAGGCCGAACCTCCAGTCATGTGTCGCGTTCCACCATTAGTCTTCGTGTTTGGGTGTCATTTGTACCGCGATGTACTGGCCTGTGTCGTTGAGCGATCCAGTAGAACCAACGCTCCGAAGAGCTGGATCGAGGCGGTGACCAGATACTTTCTAAGCTTTTCGTTTTGTCTGACGGCCGTAGCACGGATGAGAAAGTGGTCTTCGAAGCTGAAGCGATCCCTGAGACGATTCATAACGTGCTGTAATAGAATGCGAATTGCTTCACTGTGTCTTTGGTTTATCACTGGTTCCCATGGTGGATGAAATGCTGGTTCTACACAGCGAAGCAAGCAAGGAATGTTGTTTCGTAATGTGACGCTGAAGAAGGCTGCCTGGTGAGGGTTATCGTGACTGATTTGGGGGTTTCTGGTTAATCTCACATGCAGCACATACTGCTGTCTTGGTGAGCTTTACTCAATGAACAGGGAATGCTAACTGGATGTCCCGCCTTCGTCCCTTAAAATTGTACAGTGCGCTTCCCCTCGCCGTCCAGTATGTAACAAAATGGGGTGCACCTACTGAGGAAACATTGCGGTGCCAGAGCGCATCCCTGATGAATGCAAATGGTGATGATGGTGATGATGATGAAGAATGATATCTAACTGTTCAAAAACATGGTTTCATGTGTATACAGACAGGGGGGCGCCAGGATTTTCTTAAGGGGAGGGGGCGGAGCTCAGTGAGAACTGAAATCATACGAAAACCGCCTGCCGGGAAGACAATGCGCAATGGTTTTCACAGAAAATGCGGGCCTGGGGGAGAAGCGGCCCCCCTGGCTGCGCCTGTGTATACAGATCCTGAATAGCACGCAGAGTGCGGCTGTAACACCAGCTGTTTCCATATTTGGACCAATCATGTTTGAGTGTTCATGATACAAATCGCAGGATTAAAACTTAAATGTTGTACGGACGCGTTTAGGACCGGAAGGGGAAGGTGGATGGCTGTTACGTGAGGCAGCACGTTGAGCAATCCGTCGGCAATAGATGAACAGGCATACGACTGACCTTGGACTCCGTACCTGAACTTATCTGCTTCGCCCGTCTCCGGAGCGCCGTATATGCCTCTTTAAAACAGATGCGGAGGCTGCGTTTCACAGCATTGTGTTGAAAGCGGAACCGAGTGAACCCTTTGTCCATTGCTGAGGCCTTGTGGGGCTTAAAAATGGTTAGTTCGTTTTGCAGGATTATCTTGTGAACCGGTGATTTGAGGTCAGACATCCCAGTTCACCTTCAAAACATTTTTAACGTGCATTTGCCGAATGCTTTGTAATGTCATGAGGATGATGGAGGTTACAAGCTGTGGCCGTGGTCTTGGTTCATGATTTTTTTTATCCATGGCATTTATCTCTGATGACAGAAACCAGTGAGACATCCACTGAATTTTGGGTTAATCATAGCCATGCACCTTCTCTACCATGCTTCATTTTTCCACTTACAGCACAGTGCCAGCAAGGCAGCAGACAAATACAAGAAGGGTTCTAAAAAGTTGTCAGATTTCTCCTCATTTATGACATTGCACCAATGATAGCCATGTAGATCACTACCTTATCCAAGTTACTGCTACCAAATGTTAAGGCCATGTGGATGGCAGGACTTAATCTCACTGTACTTATTGATAATTCAGTTTATTAATCCAGCTCACTTTCCTGTTGTTTGTCCATTAGACTGTGTCTAGGCATACATTGGTTGGTTATCATCATTCTTAGTTCTCATAGTCAAATGGAAAAGTTGTCCCAGGTGGTGGCTGCTTGACCAGCGAATATATGATTTTTGGCTTTATTTGCCAGGCATTACAAGCATCAATGGTGGACCCCAGCTTGCACAGTACTGCTCACAGTCACTGACATGACAGTTTTGTATGATATTAGCCTGTGCCCCTAATTTATGTGATTCAACCCCTTGTTAATGAACATGGTTTTGAAAATCCATTGAAAAAGCAACAGCTCCTAAGGCCATAATATTGGACTCTGGCTTGCAAATGAGATGATAAATGGTGGAATGTGGACAATAAGGGTTATAAGGGTTGTATCCATGGAGTATATAATACTGTGCAGATTATGAGATATTGGGCTTATCACATTGTCTTGCAAACCTGGATAATGGATTTGGAAAGATCTGAGCAGTTAGCAAGCATTACTTTACATATATTTTCCCATTTCAAGGCAAGACAGATTAATTATGCTGCTGAGTGCAGGCTGTAGCAAGGGATCATGAAATGGAGGGCAAAGGTCTTTGTCTCATGAGGAAACCAGGATTCATGGATATTGTCTGATTGTTTGAAAAGGTTAGTCATACTTAAAGCTGAAAGCATGCAGCACCAAATATATTTTATGATGTACTTGAGTCCTGCCATTTTCTTCCTTCCTCTGCTGCAGTTTGGTCCTTGCCATGCCATTGGTCCTAAGGTGTCCTCTGGGTTCCCTGATATGGAACTCATGATTATTTGAAATGGAATGTTTCATCCATTGTGACTTGTCTGGGGCTGGCCAGATGGATTCATGGATAGAAGGAACTCTGACAGCCTGGTTATATCATGTCATCAGTAGTGGTTTTAGTCTGTCAGACATAATGGGTACAAAGACATTATTTTATGTTGTGGTATCCATGGATGTCATATTCAGCTTGGCAGCCCAGGGTAACATTGTATACAGTGGCAAAAGGCCCTTTTCTTATTGCAGTTATGTTCTTCCCTACATTTCTAGAGTCTCATGATTGTTTTTATGAGCCATTCCAAAAGGATGCAATTTTGGGTACATGATTCCATTAAGACCTATGGGAAATGCATTTTCCATAATTATGACTATAATCTTAATAAATTTGAATGTGAGTTGTCTGATAAGTATCTGGAACCAAGGGACCTTTGAGAAGGAGTGGATGAAAAGCTGTCCATGAGCCATTGTTTTGCCAAACTTCCCTGTTATGTTCTTTCCTTAAACTTGTCATTTGCTTAATTATTTGTTTGAGGTGCAAACAGACTGGAATGAAGCATAACAAGCATTTGAACATGAGTGAAAGGCATTTACCTGCTCAGGCCTGACATGTACTGTTTAGCTACATTGTACATGGGTTAAACTTTGGTGTAGGTTCAATGCTTCTGTTATGGAGAACTGCAGTCCAGAGGGATCTAGTCATCATAGCCTGAAGAGGAGTTTTAATGGAAAATTGGAAGAGCATTGGCAGAAAACAAACACAGTTCTTGATGTTGAACATTGTTGAGCCAAGTTTTTGTGTTTACACTGAAAAAGTTTTTGTGATGTTCTTCAAAGCAGTGGCCCAACATTTGCCAGAATATTGCAGCACAGTGCAGTTCCATGAGTACAAAGGGACAAAGCAGTCATAGAATGAGTCTAAAAAAGGTCAGCTACATTGCTATCAGCCCTCAAAAACCTATGGTAATACAGATCCAGAAATTGAGGAAACCAAACCTGGGACACCAGAGAAGAAAGGGGGGAATGATCAATGTCTAAGTTATAGTGGCTGAAAAGTCATCAGAAGCCCACTTGTCCATGCTCACCTCCTATAGAATTAGGACCAGAGCCAGAACTTCATAGTCATAGTGATCAAAGTTACTTGTCAGTTTGAAATACCTGAGCATCACACAGAAAGAGACATCAGCCACCAAGATTTTTCAGCCTGCAAAGCAAATCGCTCAAATAATTTGTCATCTTTGGTCATGTCAGCTTCATCGCCGGACATTTCCCAGAAAAGGCCAAATGATTGGTAGGGGAAGATCTGGTACGTAGTGGACGGACGTGGTTAAGGAATAATCCAAGTGTCCCGGTCGAGAGACGCAAAATGCGTGATGTCTGGTGCCGTAAAGCCTACCATCTCCATCATAAGCGCTTCTTCACTTTTTTACTTCATGCAGCTTCACTTTAGGATGCAACTTTACTCAAAGACATCACTGATAAATTTGAAGTTTCAGGAGTTTGCAGCTTTGCTTCTACATTGGAATCTGGACGTGCACTTTTTGTTATTTTGCTGTGTATGAATTTGGTCCCATTGTGCTGGGGAAACGGCAGCGGGATGAAAGGGTCCATACGGAACAGGCTCATGCTAAGCGACTGTGGGAACGTTTTCCGTTTACAAAACTTTACGAGATTTCTGTAGCTAAGGAGCTCGCGTCGAAACTTACCTCGTGAAAAATGTCAGTCTTGCTTAGGCTCCCTAAACTAAGCGCACTGGGCGCGTAACCGGCTGTTGTATCCCTTTGTAAAAGTTGTGGGAATCGCTGCCTCAAAATGATGATAGAATTGTATTTTTGCAATATTAAAGTTGCCCATCACTGCATTATTTCGACACTTCTTCGTAGCAGGATCTTGACGACAAACAACATCGTCATCATAATGTGAGCAGAATCATTTCACTCATGCCAACATTCCACCAGTCACTGTGTTCAGTGGATACCATTGGTCTGGACTGGTCGACGTCAAGACCAAGGCTTTACATCCATCTAGACTATCATTTACTTGTGGTGTACTCTGTCCCTTCCGACTATAGAACAAACTGAAGTCTTCGTCCCAGCGGGACAAAGTGAGGCGATTTATGTCCTTCACGCAAGCCAGTGAGAAGACGGCCATCCAGTGTCTGCAGCTGAACGACTGGCGGCTCGAGGCGGCGTCTGACGACTTCTTCAGCAACCCGGACCGCTACCGCAGGAGTATGCGGCAGCAGACGGACGGGAGGCGACTGGAGCAGTTCTTCATGAGATATTGTGGTAAGCTGCTGACGTTGGCGGCGTTCGATGCAGCTAGCGTTATCAGTTCCATTGTCGCGATGACATGTATATCAACAAACTGATGGAAGCCGGGACAGTGGTTGGTGTCGGAGCGTGCCAGACATATCGACCATGTCAGCTTTATGTCACTGTGCGCTTTATGTCTTTTCGTCGGCTCCCGGGCCGTTTGGAAATCCTGACATGCTGTTGCCCCCTTGCCTACTTGCTATTGCGGTCCGTATGGATTATGGTCATGTGCGCCGCCGTGAAGGTGGGCAGCAGAAATAAAACATAAAATAAACATAAAATATAAAATAATTAAAGGTGGGCAGCAGAAATAAAACCAAAAAAAAAAAAACAAGTGGTGGCTCAGCCACCAGTATGTTTTTATATTTAATTCCCGTGGCACAAACTCCTGGCGACGTTTTCCCATCTTTGCAGGAAACGTCATGCACAAACATTTATAGATATAAATAAATAAATAAAAAATATAAACGTAAACAATCCATAAATATAAACATTCTCCATCCAATGAACCGCAGATCGGGAAAAGAAGGCGTTATTTATGGCTGATGTGAGCGGCTTTAGATATGGAACGGTTGCTTGCGGCCGGCAGACCCGCTGGAGCCGGACAAAATCACGGTGGAGGGCGTGTCCCGGCTACTGGACGAATTGCGCCTGCCGCCCGACAGCCGGCTGGTGTTGGCGCTGGCCTGGAAACTGCGTGCCCAGACCCAGTGCGAGTTCACACGGCAGGAGTTCATCCGAGGCATGCACGAACTGGGGTGAGTGGATGGTGGCCGTCCGGTGGATGGATTTACCGCAAGGACAAATGTGAGAGGGAGAGGGAGGGTTAGTGTAACCTTCTCTCGTCATGGGACTTCCCTTCCCACTTGAAATCCTACCGGTCTGCCCCGAATCCTGTCGGTTGGTAACCTGTTAAAGGCCTTGGATTTCCTTTCGTAGAGTTCCCGCATGCGACGGAGAACGTTTGTTTAACGTAGTCGGTATTCTGTGGTCAGATGAGATGCATGAGCGTATTTTACGCGATTAGCTGGCCGAGTCTGGCGAGCATATCTAGCGATGGTCATGTCTTCTTGTTTCCCAGGTGTGACAATATCGACAAATTGAGGACCGCGTTGCCAGCATTGGAAACCGAGCTCAGAGACCCAGAAAAGTTCAAGGATTTCTACCAATTCACGTTTGGATACGCCAAAAACCCTGGGCAGAAAGGCCTTGACATGGAAATGGCACTAGCGTATTGGAAGATAGTTTTTGGAGACATGTTCCAATACATGGATCTGTGGTTTAAGTTCTTAAGGGTGAGTTGGCCTCTATAGGGCAGTGAGAATTTCCTTATTTCGTACTTTGTTGTCTAGTATTGGCAGTGCCTGCTTTCTTTCAGTCATGTAAAATGGTCTCTATTCACACGCATGCAATCTTAGCGTTTGGTCAGTATCATTGCAGCCTTCAATCCAGGCGGCCTGCGTGGCGTTTTTAAACATTGCAACAGTGATGCGTTTGATTCCCGTCATTCTTACAAAATTTCGATTTATTCGTGACTAAACACCGTTTGCCATGTGGCTAGATGTGATGACTTGTTCGTATTGTGTATTATCAGTGTTTCATTAAATGTCAGGACGGAACATTTCGACGTCTGCGCGCGCGTGGTCCCAGATAACAGCTGACATGGCCCGATGCCTCGTGCCGCCCGCAGGAACATCACCGGCGCGACATCTCGCGCGACACCTGGAACCTGCTGCTCGACTTCGTGCTGACCGTGGACGACCAGTTCTCCAACTACGACGAGGAGGGCGCCTGGCCGGTGCTGATAGACGACTTTGTGGAGTACGCGCGGCCGCTGGTGCGCCGGCCGGCCGCGTGACGCTGTGTCGCGACGTGACGGCGCGGCCGTGCTAGTCAGCCGGTGCGCGATGGCGCCGGCGTCCGGGTCCGCGGACGCTCGCCGCCTGCCCGTGTCCGCGTGCCGCTCCGGGACGGGGGCGCCGCCCCTCCCCTCCTCTCCCGGCCGCGGAGAGGTTCTCCGAGTCGGGCCCCGCGTCGCCGGTGATAGCTGCTCCGGGGGACGGCGGGCCGGCCCGGTCCGGCGCCGCCGGCGCCTCCCCGTTGCGGGCCTGCCAAGTGATCTTCCCCCGTCGACGGTCGGCGGTTGCCGTCCGCCCTGGACCGCGCCAGCAGCCGCGCTGCGCGGTCCGTCGCCAGCCCGCGCCGTGGGCAGCAGCTCAAACCGGCGGAGTTTAGCTCTGCCACGCCGGCACCGATCGTGATACAGATCGCGTGCGGCGCGCTGGGCCGTGCGGCCCCACGAGGAACGATAGATGCTTTTAGCTGGTGATTAGACGCCCGTTCTTTACAGCTGTTTGTGCTGCGGAGTCGCGTTGTTGCGTGCCCCCCTTGCGGGTCACTGGCCGGCCTGAGACCCCTCAGCGGTTCGTGAATGGCTCGGGGCGTTCCCGCGGGTGATATTTTATATAAAAAGCTTGTGTGATGTTTCGAGGCCTCGTACAACCGGGTACTCCGCTATTGTGACTAACGTTACCGCCAGTCTCCACGTAAGTCTGTATGTTATTTTTTATGCTGCCACCTATCTTTTGGGAAGGTCTTCCTTAGAAGGACCTTCCTAAGAGATAGGAGTCTCGTTTTAGGAAATGCCTGCCAGGATGCACAAAAATTCGAAAACTCCTAAATGAAACGATACTCTGGCATCGGAATCTAAAAACGTTTTGTCGTTCGTCGATTTTGTTCACATTTGCGTTGTAATACCACTGCAGTGGTCGGTGACCCATTCGGTGGAGCGCTGCTCCCCGCCCTGGCAGTGGGGGGTCGAGTCGCTGTGGCACCCAGTGTCCGCTCGCCGGCCCGCTGGCAACTGTTCAGGGAGAGGGGCATTCGGTCATACAGCCGCGCTGCCTGTGTGACTGCACAATAACTGTACTCAAGAGCTGCTGGGGTTCCACGCGATCGGGCGTGGTTTTGGAGTCCATCTGACAATGTATGTTTAGAGCCGTGTTTGATCGTAAGCATCGCCCCAAGTAATTTGGTCCATTGAGAAGAGTAGCGGAGGCTGGCCATTAGGTAAACCACACGTAACGTAATGCCCCGTTAGCCCACTGACGTCAGCATCTGATGTGATGAATTTCGCATCATGCCCGGACAATGATTCATCACCTCGTGCTTTACTCATGCATGTGGTATGCGAACGTGAATCTCTATTCCATAAAGTCGCAATCTTGGCCCACTTGTTTCGTACCCGTCCGGACAACTTCGACAACGATGAAACGGAAAGCTCTAGCCACTCTTTCAGCAAAGGCCGCCTCCCTTAACTGGAAGGGATCCTGATCGGCTGACACGGTATAACCTGTACGCGTCCAATCCGGACATTGACCGCCAGGACTGGAACGGGGGGCCGCCACCGGCGGGCTGCCAGTGTACGCCTGCGGTGCTGCCGGGGGCCCGCGTGCCGCGCCCGTGCCAAGCGAGCCCTGGCAGCCGCCGCCGCCGCCGCCCGGCGCCCCAGTGACCAGCGTGGTAAATAAATAACGTGTCCCGTCGGCAGGCCAAACATCGTGGCGTCGCCTGCCTGTGTTATCGTCCTCCCGACCTTGATGTGGGGCATTCTGTCCCTTGCGCTACAGGAAAACGCCGGCGGCGGTGGCGGACACTGAGCTGCAGAGGCTCCGGCATCGTTCTATAGGGAACAGATCGAACATAAAAACATCCCACTGTCCCCAACTTGAAGAACTGGCGTCAAGAAACAATGAGGCGCAACGGTTCCCGCACAGCTGAATCGGTCCAGTGCAGCAGTTCGGACTAGGCAAAATGCCCGTTTCTGTATCCAGTGACGAAGGGCTTTTGTTGACCTGAATCGAAACCAAACCCCAATCGGCATGCGGGTGATTTATAGCACGCAACACAATGACAACAACTCGATGAAACTAATCGATGTGAACAAGACACGTAACATCACAGGTGGTGAGGAACGCGCCAGGGCTTCCCAGCCACGGCTGTCGACCTGGCGGATCGGAACAGAAACAGGCGGAGTCTCCTCAGACCGAGCGACCACCGGTCAGAACACTTCTACTCTGAAACGTTCTTGCCAGCGGCAGTCACGCCTGCTTATGAGCATCCAGGATTTGAGAATGGCATCTGGCATAAGAGCCCCGTCAGTGGTCAAGCTTTGGACCGATTTGTAAAAAACCGACAGCCTCCGTTACGGAACAGTGCAAAATTTCGCGGCGTTGTACGCAAAGCCTGGTGAGGCGTCGGCAAAAATATCCAATCGTACAAAGGCCGAACGAGGTGTCCCATCGAACAAGACCTCGGTATCTCATCGCCGGGCCCGCCAGGTCAGGGTAGAGGGCACGCGTCGTCGCCAGCTTCCGCTACCCAGTCCCCGCGGGGCGTCCGCGGTCGGCCGCCCGCCGGCGTTCACACCTTGGCCTTGGACTGGACGGGCAGGTAGAGCTTGAACTCGGCCGGCAGCTCGTCTTCCGAGTAGAGCCGGTCCGAGAAGTAGATGCGCCGGATGCGGCAGTTGGCGTGGATCTGCACGCGCAGCGTCTCCACGTAGTTGGTGCCGTAGGCTCGTCGCGTGAAATCGGCCAGGTTGAACTGGATCTGAAGCGGGACAGGCGCCGGTCAGATCGCTCCCCGGGCGTCCTCGAGTTGCCGTGCGGCTCCCGGTATGCCGTGGGCGGGAAAAACTCGAGCTGCTGTAGGCGTGATGGGTGCAGCGACCGATCGCAATCTGAATCAGATAATTAAAAGGCCTGACCAATGTGAATGTATGGATGCCCTAACACTGCAAACAACAGTGTGCTTGATAAACATGCTTCCTGTGATCAAGCCACTTGAAGCATTTCATCAAATTTGAAGCACATGGTCATCACTTGAAACTCAAGACATATCTCAGGTAATATCTACGCACAACTGCATGACAAGCCATTAACAAACAACAGTCCTCCACCCACAGAAGCATAAAAGCCATCTCATCAAAAATGCACTTGCCTGGTTCCAGCCATCATCAAGTCGCATGGGCATGGTGCAGATGAAAGGCTTGACCCGGGTGGTGGACTGGTAATTGGATGCCCGGAACCGTCTCCGAACATTCTTGTCATCCAGCACCTGAAATTACAACCGATTTATTCTTCCACATGCTTGCCACTGAAATTTCAAAACAGATTTCTCACAGAAGGACTTTTTACAATGACTTAATAGTTGGAATAATGTACAGTTTATGCAGAATGCTGCAGCTTGTCTGATCGACTGGTACTTAACATCCCAAAACAAGGACATGTATACAAAAACTGCTCAAGCCAAAAGACTAGGCAGGATAACTAAACTGAATGAGACCACTACAAGGAAATAGGAAACCAAAAGGCAAAAACAAAATCCATCATCTACCTGGTAACAAATTTTCTGTGAATTATGAATTCAATGCTTACCTGAACCTCAAATGTAAAGTACTTCTTTAAGTTCTTGATGATCATGACCAAAAAAGGTAGCTTGATGCCCAAAGTCTTCTTTGGGTCGGCAGGACAAGTGATGAAAGTTGTGCTGAAAGCAAATAAAATGGAATTCACTGGATAACTGTATATCAAAGTACCATGAGCATTTGCAGGACAGGATTGGTTCATTTGTCACATAGGACTGTTTCATGGTATTTTAAAGATCTTTGACACAAAGCTTAGATACTACTACAACACCACGGCAACATACTAAATATGATGATGACAGGTTACAAAAATAACAGAAGTGTTCTTAATGCAGCAATACTAAGAGCATATCAAAAACCTATGTGCTTATACATGCAAAATGTCAATATGACAATTCACTGGGTGGTGTGGGGAGGAGGTGAAAGGGAGCTCAAAGTGCTGCAGCAAGATCTATTATTTACCCATGAGTAGTATTTGACATATGTGAATTGTTTTTCAGACTTATTGGCTAATGGCTTGATGACTATCCAACACTGCTTTATTCCCACTTCATGCATGCCCCAGTTCAGGCCCCAGTTTACCTGACATTTGTACCAACAATCTCCAGAACCAAGGACTGTATGTCATTGTCTGTAATCCTCTTGATGTGCCCATTTCGAACCTGAAATACCAGAATAATGTATATGGGAATGTTTAGCAACTGGTACCAATGGAGCATCCTATATATTCATCACTTACACTGTTTCAATGATAAACATGACACAGTTAATTCAAACTGGTAAAATGAGACATGCCCATGTTTCCTTCATGGCAAATCATGCATGATGTAACATGCGAAAGCTACACGAGTAAAAAAAGGATATGCTTGCACAACAAGAGTACCTTTTTATCCCATATTTGAAGAGGTTTGCTTCCAATGCTGTACAGGATCGACAGAAAACCACTTTGAAACGTATTTTTGAACATATTTATCGTTTAAATACTGAAAATGTTCGTTTCGTGGTATACTTAATGCCGGCGTTGTTCCCAAATCACCGGTGACTCTTTGAGGATGACACTGCTAGTACGTGCCTTCACATAAGTCAAAAATTTGAGGAGACACTTTTCAAATGGAATATATGTATCTTCCGGTACGATTATGGCATGACCTGGAAAAGCACAACCACAGCAGCCTCACAGCCACAGTTCACGCGAAGCACATGATGCGTGTTGCGGCCTCGGTGTGCTAAACGTCTAAGCTCTTAGCATCACGCTTGGAAAGCCAGTATCTTTGCAAAGGAATGATCAGCCAATCAACTGTGAAGCGCCTCCTTTCTACTGCTCTACTGTACTCATAGACAGTGGAATGCACAAGGACTAGGGTCATGTTTGCGGTAGCCATGGAAACGACGTAGACAGTTGTGACGCGTTAGGTTCGTCATGATAAACATAACCCCATTTTCGAAATCGCTTGAATCCAACTTAATCAATGTTGACAAAACCGCCAATCGGGCTTTTGAGAATCAAATGGACCAGTGAACGGCATTTTACGCAATCCTTTGCGAGTGCCATGTTGCAACGAGATGATGACCGGCAGAAAAGCTCTGGCTGTTATATATGGAAGAAGTTACCTAGCACACTGTTGCTACGAATCAAAGTAACGGTGGCGGAACACCAGCGACCGCGTGATAATCACGTCCGTTCTTGTCTGTGTTTCCTCTGACATTGCAATTAAAGTTTGCTGAAGGTGTTTTTTTAATGAAAACGCTACAAAATGGAACAGGATTTTCCCCGGCCGGACGTACCACGTCCTCTTGTATCTGGATCCCAGGACCTGTCTTCTACATTGAGCCAACTGCATGGGGACCAGCGTCGACGAAGCGCGGCCGACGAAGCCATCATTGGCAACCTGGAGACAAGTCTTCCAGCGCGACCCGACCCACTTCACGCCGACTTGGTCAATCAGCTAACTCAACTCCGCGATGCGTACGTCAACACCCGGTCCAGCCTCCAAGACCTGGAGCAGCACATGCTGAGAGCGCGTGCTGTCCGCTTGGTGGGCACGCCGAAGGATCCTCCGGGACCGGCGCACGCACCATCACTGGACGTTTTGCGTCAAACCAAGCTGCTGACGGAACTTGACTCATCGACACTCCGCAAATATCAGCTGCTCGTGCCGGAAGATTTTTGCGAGCCGCCGAAGCCGGTCGTAAGCGAGCGGCCGAAGAAATCCTCGCCCGAGAAGCGTCGCGAGAGCAGGCCGTGGCGCACCGGCAGCTCGGTGCCGCGACTGGAGTCGATCCTGCCGCAGCTGGGCGATAACGGTGCGCGCGACGGACGCGGAGCGTCGGACGGCGCGGCGGTGCTGCGCGCCGAGCCGTCAACCGTACGGCTCGACAGTTTCCAGGTGAACTCAGACTACGAGCTGAGCCTGCGCGTCAAAAACGTGTCGTGCTCGCTGTTGTGGCTGCGGCTGGTGCCGCCGGCCACGGCGCAGTTCCAGCTGTCGCGCATCACGTTTCCGGGCGCGCAGTGCACTCTAGCGCCTGGCCTCTCGCTGGAGGCGCACCTGACGTTCAGCGCCAGCCGCCGACGCACGTACCGCGACCGCGTGCTGGTCGTCACACCGCTGGGCGAGCTGGCCGTGCCACTGGTGGCCAGCCACCGGCCGCCGGTGTTGCGCATGGACGCCAGCATCGAATTGGGCCAGGCACTGGTGGGCTGCCGCAGGCGCCGCCGGGTGACCGTCGCCAACGAGGGCGGCCACGGCGAGTTCTGCGTGTTGCGCCGCGCCGCCTGGCCCGGCCAGACGCACGAGGAGGACGCTGGCGACGGCGGCGACAACGACGACGATGGCGGCTGCGCCAGCTTTACCATGAAGCCTGGCCGGTTCGCACTGGGCACCAATGAGAGCGTCGAGCTGGAGGTGACGTACGCGCCGGCGGCGGCCGGCGCACACCGAGAGACGATGACGCTCGTCTGCGACAACGGCCAAGTGCGGCACGTGACAGTGCGCGGCCGCGCCGTTCGCGGCGCGGCCGGCGTGGTCGCGGCTCGCGGCGCCTTCCATGAGCCGGCGGTGGGCGAGCACGCCGACAAATACTGCAGCGCCTTCCTGCGGCTGCCGGCCACGCTGCCGCAGCTCGAGTCGCGCCACGCCGTCCAGCTGCGTAACACGAGCGGTGTGGAGCTCGCCTACCGCTGGGAGCAGCGGCCGGCCGCGCTCGACGTCTACGGCGAGGACGCGGCCGACGTCGGCGCCGGCAGCGACACGAGCGTCACGCCGGCGCGCGGTACGCTGCTGCCCTTCCAGGAGGTGGACGTTACGTTCGAGTGCCGCACGGGCCGGCTGGGCGAGCGGCGAGCCGTCTGGAGCCTCGTGCTGGAGGGTCTGCCGGAGACCGGGCTGGCCGTGGACGACGTGCGTTTCGAGCCGGGCCCGGCGCGCGTCAGCCTGGCGGCGCGGCTGGCGCGGCGGCGGCCGGCGCGGCGCACGGCGTCCGCCAGCTGCCTGCAGCGCGCCGGCCGGCTGGACCTGCACGCAGCGGCGCCGGCGCGCGGCCGGCGCTGGCGCTCGGCGTCGCCGGCCGGCGGCCGCCGGGTCTGGGACGTGCTGGCGTACGAGCTGCAGACGCTGTGCCGGTGCGAACCGCTGCCGCTGTCGCTGGAGCCGCCGCTGCTGCGGCTGCCGGACGCCGTGCCGTTCTGGAGCCGCGCCAGCCGGCCCGTCACGCTCGTTAACGACTCGGAGCACGCGGCGCCGTTCGTCTGGGAGACGCTGCGCCGCGGCGACCTCCTGGTCAGCGTCAGCCCCAGCGAGGGCTCGGTGCCGGTGCGCGGCCGGCTGCCGCTCACCGTGACGCTGTGGTCGGCGCGCGAGCTGCGGCTGACCGCCGAGCTGCGCTGCGTCAGCCGCCGCTTCCGGCGCAGCATCTGCCTCCCGGTGATGGCCAGCTTCCTTGGACCGGCCGTCCAGCTGAGCACACACCGGCTGGAGTTCGAGCGCACGCGCGTCGGCGAGCGCGCCGAGCGCCGCCTCACGCTGACCAACCCGACCAAGCTGCCTCTCGAGTGGGCCACATCGCGCATCGTGGAGCGCACCGCCGAGCAGCCGGCCGAGCGGCGGTGGCGGTTCGACCTTCGCGCCGACCCGTTCTCCGTGAGCCCGGCGGCAGGCGTGGTGCGCGCCGGCGAGCAGGCGGTCGTGACGGTGGCGTTCGCGCCGCGCGCGCCCGCCTCCTACGACATGGTGCTGGACGTGAGCGTGGAGGGCAGCACGCAGAGCAGCGCCGTGTCCGTCAGTGCCGAGGCGTGCCACTTGTCGCTGTCCGTGACGCCGGCCTTCCATCGGCTGAACGCCTACGTGGGCGGCACGGTGCCGCTGATGGTGCTGGTGACCAACACGTGCGACCTGGACGTGCCGTTCCGCTGGGAGGTGCCGCCGTGCGAGCAGTTGCGGGTCGAGGTGGAGCCAGCCGAGGGCGTACTGCTGCCCTGGGCCACGCTCGTCTCGGAGATGCTCGTCACCGGCAGTCGGCCGGGCCCGTACGGCTACTATTGCGTGCCGTGCCGGCTGGCGGACGGCTCGGACGCCGCCAGTCTGACGCTCTACGGTGATGTGATCGCGCTCTCTGCGTCGGTGCACATCGCGCCCAACTGGGGCCACCGGCCGGCCGGCGTGCCGGACCTGGGCGAGGCACGCGAGGTGCTGGGCCGCAGCCGACGCCAGGAGCTGGAGCGGCAGGCGCGCGAGGCTGAGGAGCAGGCGGCCCGCGAGCTGCAGCCGCCGCCCGAGCCGGAGCCGGAGCCGGAGCCGCCGCCGACGTCCTCGAAGGGAAAGGAAGGTAAAAAGAAGGTCGCGAAAGGCGGCAAGAAGGGCAAGAAGAAAGGCGCCAAGGAGGAGCCGCCGCCGCCGCCGCCGCCGGAGCCGGAACCCGAGCCGGAACCGGAGCTGGGGCTGGAGCCAGAACCGGAGCTGCCGCCGGAACCGACCGTGGACGAGCTGGTGGCCGAGTGGGAGCTGGTGGAGGCCGAGGAGGCCGGCTGCGGCCCGCTGGTGTTGTTGTTTGGTCACGACGTGGACGTGCGTACCGTGGTGGTGCGCGAATTCCACGTGCGGAACGACACGCCGATCGCGGCCCACTGCTCTGCGCGGGTGGTGAGCTTTCCCGGATGCGACCATGAGCGGCTGGTCGGAGAGCCACCCATGGCTGTGGAGGTACGCTCAGATGCACGGGTGCACGAGAAGCATGCCTGTAATGGTGGGGGTGTTGGGAACCCTGCACTTGGTGATCTCATATGATCATGGGTCGTCAGCACGTTTCCATGTGTAAAAGAAACCATTGCACGAGTTCATATATACATTTATCAATCAACACTCAGTCGTCACTCATTCATTCATTTATTCGTGCATCAAGCATTTGAAATATCCGCTTATATCGTGTGATTCCCATTAGTAAAGCTGGTCGTCGCGGTCGGCGATTTTTGAGTTTGGTGTTCTCCGCGCAGGTGAAGCGCATCAACGACCTGGAGCGAGAGGACGTATGGTCGGAGCTGCTCTCGGACAACCGCGGCCTGGCGCTGCTCGTGCGGCCCGCCCAGTTCTGCGTGGCCGCGCACAGCCAGACGCTGGTGCGCGTCTTCTGCTGCGCCGACATGTGGGGCTGGTACCAGGACGAGCTGGTCATCTCCGGCGACGGCATCCCCGACTTGCGCGTCGACCTGCGCGTGGGCGTCACCGGCTCGCCGGTGCTAGTGGTCAACACGGGCTCGAACCACGTGCGCTTCGGCTGTCAGCTGTATGGCGCGCCGCCGGTGGCGCGCCACCTCTGCCTCAACAACGTGTCACCGTGCCCCATCCAGCTGAACATGGCCGTGGCACTGACGTCGCCGAGCGAGCGCCAGCCGGAGCCGTTCCGGGCGTACGTATCGGCGGGCGTCGACTTCGAGCCGCTGCTGAGCCACCTGTGGGAGTGGCGCGCGCCGCCGGCGCCTCCGCGGCTCGACCTGCGGCCCGTGTTCGGCGAGGAGGATCAGGCCTACTACACGGTCACGCCGGACGTGGTGGTGGTGCCGGCGCGCGCCAAGGCCTGGGTGCTGGTGCAGCTGCATCCAGTGTGCCTGCCGCCGGCCGGCTCGCACTGGGAGTGGGCGCGCCGCCAGCGGCCACTGGACGTGCTGGCCTGGCTGACGGCGCACATGTCGCTGCGGCCGCAGGACGGCGCGCCTGACGGCGGCCGCGTGCGCCGCTCCGACGGCTATCGGCGCCGGCCGGTGCAGGTGCAGCTGCGCGCGCAGCTGCGCACCGCCTACCTGGACGCCAGCTTCCCGGAGACGGCGGCCGTCGGGTTCCGGGCGGCGCCGGTGCTGGCCGGCTCGGCGGACGCCGTGCGCCTCGTGGCGCCCCGTCACTGCCCTGGTCGAGGGCCCTCGCCGGTCGCGGCTGCAGTCGCGGCTCACGCTCTACAACCGACACCAGGTGGACGTGGAGGTGCTCTGCTGGAGCACGCTGCCGTTCTCGCTGGTGCGCGCCGCGTCGCCGCGGGCGACCGTGGAGCGGCCCGAACGGTGCACGGTGCCACGCAGCGGGCACGCCCAGCTGACGGTCGAGTTCCTGTTTTCGCGCGCGCTGCTGCGCTTCTGCCTGACGGAGCGGCTGGAGCGGCCGCAGCGGGTCCGCTTCTCGCGCGCCGGCGAGGCCACCCTGCTGCCGTCGCCGGCCGAGTCGGAGTCAGACGACGATTGCCCGTTCGCCGAGGAGTGCAGCGAGAGCGGCAGCGGCAGCGGCGGCAGCAGCGGGGCGGACGGCGTGTCGCCGCCGCCGCCGCCCGGCTCGGAGCGCGCCGCCAGCACGGAGCCGGACGGCGAGGCGGCGGCCGGCGCGGCGCGGAGGGCCCGCTCCGAGGCCGACGTGGCGCCGGGCGCGTGCGGGCCGAGCGCCTCGCTGCGCCAGCTGCTCTGCGCTCGCTCGGCTGAGATTTCCGCTGGACAGCGCGCCGCCGCCGACGGCCTGCGCGACGTGCGGGTCGAGCACGTGGCCACCGAGCACGGCGAGGAGCGCGTGCGGTTCACGTCGCGGCTCGTGCTGCAGTACATGGACTCGCACGTGCAGGCGTTCCCGGTCGAGTGCACGCTGGTGCTGCCGTCGCTGCAAGTGTCGGCCGCCTGCGTCGAGTTCGGGCAGGTGACGCTCGGCGACGTGGCGCGGCGCGGCTTCTACGTCATCAACCCGACCATCGGCCAGCTGAGCTGGACGTCGCGGCTGGTGCCGCGGCTGCCGTCGCCGCAGACGTCGGCCACCTCCCGCTCGGCGCGGCGACGCAGCACGCGCACGGCGCCGCGCCTGCCGGACGCCGCCACCTTCCGGCTGACGCCCGAGCTGGGCGTGCTGGCGCCGCGCGGCCGCGCCCACGTGCAGGTGGCGTTCGAGCCGGCCAGCTGCGCCATCTACTCGGCCGTGGTCGAGCTGAGCGGGCCCTGTCTGCCGGAGCCCGTCTGCGTGCTGATCACCGGCGAGGGCACGCATGACGAGTTGCCGCACATTCCCGGCACGTGAGCGCCGCCCGCCGCGCCCGACCTGCCGGCCAGCGACGGCGGCGCGAAGGCACGGGAACACCAGCCGCCCACAGCCGGAATACAGAACACAGGACACAGCGCCTTGCGCTTGCTGCGTCAGCGCTGTTAGGATATGCCTTGGTTTGGTCAGTTACGTCCTCTGTTAAAAAGTCCACATCTCGACGTGATCTCAGTCTCAGTTGTCCTCTGATAGAAAATCCTTGTCTTTTTCTGTCCTGGGACGTTCGACGTGAAACGTGACAGTTACTGGCAAAATAGCCGAAGTTTGAAAAAATGTCTTATAAAAATAGCGGTTCCAAAGAAAAATAAAGTCGCTCGTCTTAGTGCTGAAGGTATGCACATGGCGCACCGCGCAGCAACAGGGGCGAGTGCTCCAAATAAACTTCCGAGAGTTTTGCGTCATGATAGGGCATTTGCATATGTGTGCGGGAACGAGTTTCAAAGTGGTGGGCTAGAGCAGTTTTTAGGCAATTTCTTCAAATCTTTATCGCTTTTTTTTGGATGTGCTCTGTCGCTACGGATATCTGCACTTCTGTTACTTCGTTCTGAACGTTCCGCTTCCATCATCGTTGCGCTTGGGTCGAATCTCCATAAACCTGTGGGTCATGTTCATATGAACAACGTTGTCGCATGGTAGGGAAACGAAGGGACGTACCACTTCGCGCTACAGAGTTTAGCAGCACGACTGCCGTTCCATGGAAGAAAACGCCTTAAAAGTGACGATATTTTCAGCTTTCGGTTCCCACACTATGAAAAATGACGATATGTACCTTATCAAATTTGCTAGTCAGGATTTTTCTTGTTGCCCTGTTAGTGCCTGATGAATAATTTGTTAGCCGTAATTTTACGCAACTAATTTGGAAATGTATTTTGAATAGCACAGAGTAACGATTTTGTATGAAGAAAATAAAAGAATGACAGGAAAAAAAGAATTGGCGATAAATCAATGATTACAGTCTGCTTAACATTGAGGCGCCAGGCTTCCGGCGGCCCCGTGGTGTAACGGTTAGCACTCAGGACTCTGAATCCTGCGATCCGAGTTCAAATCTCGGCGGGACCTGACTGTTTTCTCCTTGGGGCTGGGGCACGTTAGTCCAGCTCACGGGGCGGGGCTGACAGGGCAGGGCAGGGGAAGAGGGAAGAAAGGGAAGAGGAAAGGAGAGAAGAAGAGAGAGTTTGCGAGCCGTCCGCCAGCTATTTGCGACACTTGGTGTAAACTGAACTGGCGTTTTGTGCTGAGAGGTCTCCGGTGATTATTTTTACATCTATTGTGTGAAAATGATTTTTTGCTTTGATTGCTGATGAGACTAAACGACTGTTACTTGCAAAATGTATTACATGCGTTGATTTACATTCATTCATATGCGATATGATATACGAAAATGCACACTGCATTTGTTCATGCATTTGTCAAGTAGCGTGCGACTATCCGTAATCATTCAGGGCGTAGAAAGGGGATGAGGATGCGCACCCGATGTCTGTGATGTTGCGAGAAAGGAATTTAATCAGAATCTAGACTTGCTCCTCGTAGATAACGATTAATGTGTATCCTGAAAAAAAGAATGTGATGTATACCGTTTTGCGCTAAATACGTGATTCGTACTGCGGTGGACGGCAGGACACAGTGGCGGTGACGGAGGCGCTGATGGAGTACTCAGCGGCGCGGGACGTGCGTGGCCAGACTGACATCCAGATGAACGTGGAGGGCTTGGACGGCCGGGACAGTCTCCACACGCACGCCGAGATGGCTGGCATCCGGCAGCAGTTGGAGGTTGGTCATCGCAAGGGCCGATCTAGGGCGCTTGTTTGATGTGGTATGCCCCTGTTGGAATATTTTGTGTTCCTTTGCACTTCATCTCATCCTCGACCATCTGCTTAAGTAATGGGGGGGGGGGGCTTCCAGCCGCGGTGGCGGGTCAGGGTAAGGCATTTTACACAATTATAGTATATTTTATGGTACCATGGCTGTTCTAAATAAAAGGTAGCGTGCCAGCAACAATGGTACCTACTTAAGACACATGCACAAAAGCTAGACCAAACAGAAAGGAACATCGCTCTAATTAAATGCACCTTACAGGGTTATGCCCAAGGATTAACATAAGTCCATTCGAAGACAGACTTTTTCCATTCTGGCCAAGCCAAAATGGAATACTGCAATGGGCTCTTACATGGTTCCGCTCCAGTCACATAGACACTCGCAGGGCACGACCGAGTCTCGCGGAATGACCTCGCCGTGCGGGCGGACGGGAGGTTTTATACTGCTCTCACGGTCCCACGTCTACGCATTCCCCGCCCCAGGCATCTACTGGGTATGGCGAACTGTATCGCTGCGCATGACGGTCGGCTGGTCGATGTCGGGCGCGGCGACTGAGTCTGTACAGCTTAGACCGCCGAACCGCGCTCGGAAACGTAGTCATCGTGAAATACAGTAGTCGAATTTACATGTTGCTCCCAAACCCAATGGTCAGGTTCCTAGCTGATCGGCGCGACTAGCGGTTGAGTGTGCCGTTGCTTGGGACGCGAGTTGCACAGTAAGCAACGGCTCGTGTTGCACACCGGTCGTGATGCTGTGTCTTGGGCGCCCTGGTTGGATCTGCACCGGTTTGATTGCACAGCCAACGCGGTTATAGCTGGCCAGCCCGATTGCATGCCTGGTTTTGCAGCTGCTGTTGTGCCTTGGCGGCTGTGCTGCTGGCGGCTGTGCTGCTGAGCTGCCGTGCTGCTGAGCTGCCTTGCGGTGAATCGTCTTGTCTTCGTTGTTGTTGCAAGATACAGCTGGCTGCTTCGTTCGATGAACTGCCTTGTCATGCGGTCCATGGGTTGGGCTCGAGTACTGGTCAGTCGGCGGCTCCATGGCGCCGCGGGCGCCGTGCACCGTGCACGATGTGGCGTGCCGTGCACGATGGTGCACGACTGGCCGGACCTCGCACTGCCTGCGCTCCGGCAGGTCATGGTCTCAGGTGCTCCGGGAGGTGATACTGGTTATCAACGTTCCTAGGCTCGCTGGAACACGCCGGCCTGATATCGGCGGTCTGGATGGACGAGAGTTCCGCGCGCGCCTCATTATGCGGCGAAGCAGGTTCAGCAGTCATCGGCCCGCTGGGAGCACATCGGCCTGCTTTCGGCTGGGCAAATTTCCATGAAACCCACGACGGTCGTCGGCTCTCTCGCTCTGCCTGTCGACTGGTGGACCGCCGTCGTCGAGGGGAGGGAATTGGTTCCACACCCCTGTGATCCGCTTTCCCGACGTTTTTGATGAGTCGCGAAACAGTAAGCTTAACGAAAGATCGAGATCGGCTGGCTCCCGAGACCTCCCCTCCCATCTTCTGAAGTCCAGTACGTGCCGCTGGTGATATATGGATTCATGCCGTATTTACTAGGTTAACCCTGGCTGGACGGGAAGGATTTTCATTCGCACCAAAAACGAGAAGGTGGTAGTCACCACTCGCCATTTAATACTAGTGCCTCGTGTCAAAAATTTTTCTCTTTCTATGTACCTATATACCTGCCAGCTATGTCAAAAGAACTCAAAATTTACCCGGTTTGAACCCTGTTACGGAAAGTGACAGGAGGCCGTAGTCAAGTTAGGGACAATAAATCGATTTTCCGATAACAACGATACATTTGGGGCCGAGCAGGCCTAAAATTGTCCTTTGCCATGTTCAGTTCCAAAAGTTAGTATATAACGTTCTAAGTTCAAGACAGGTCATATTTTTATTGATCTTGTTTGACCTTGAAAAGGTCATTGACCCATCTAAAGTGACCTGTTCGCATGTGGACTACCATTCTGAACTGATTTCTATGCCCGTCATCTGCCGTTTGTGCATTCCTGTTACCATAAAACAATGGAAAAAAGACATTTGGCGCAAAAATCGCTCTTGAAGCCTTCAGTAATGACGTCATAGTTTGGTAACCTAAAATGACCCAGGGTCGCTTTTTTCAAAACATGCGCAGTGAATGTATCGTCAGCTGTGCCAGATTTCACGGCGTTGCCATGCGCCATTTTGCCGTGGTTCCTGGAAAACACTGCTTGGGGAGAGGGTGGCACTCACCCCTCGCGGCCGGCGAGGGTCAACTCGTGTGACCGATTAAGGCCAAGGGTGGATGTCCAGTTACCTGCCTACTCCAGTCACGTCGCCTAGCATACGTGTGTACACGTGCCGTGTTTGTCCGGCTGGCCGCCGCCTGTGTTAGCGGACCGCGCGGGTTGCCGGCGAGCTGCGGCAGGTCGGCGGCCGCCTCCGTGACCGTTTCTGACCGGAGGACACGACCGGCAGGTGTCGGAATGGCGCGGCGGGCTGAAGCTGCGGCTCACCGGGCACGGCGCGGCCATCTGCCAGCTGAGCGCGCAGTACCGGCTGCCGCAGCTGGAGCGAGGCGGACCGTTCCGACTGGAGGTGGACGCCGGCCACCACAGCCCGAACGGCACCCACCTCACCATCGGACCCTGCGTCAGGTCAGGCCTCGATATAGCACTGCTCCCTTTCCCCGCCCTTACCTGCACCTCCACTTCACCATCGGACTCTGCGTCGGATCAGGCCTGGATACAGAACTGCTGTCCTCCCCCAGCCCGTTTTCACACACCCAGGACCAGCCCATCCCAACGAACTCAACATCAGTTCCGTCCTGAATACTGAGGTGCGCGTCAAGCGGGAGGAATAGACATTAGAGCGGTGCGACGCTGGTTGAAGATGTGGATGCAGAAGATCACGTTTTGTAGGTTGGTTGGTTTTGTAGGTTGTGTTGTGTGTGGGTGGTGGTTAAGGGACTGCTCTGCTTAAATCCCCAGTAGTTTGGAGATATAACGTGAGGTCAAATGTAATGGTCTGGAATGAGGATTTAACAGTACAAAATGTATGTAATCATACATGACATGTAACCGGTACCCTGCCACCACACAAAAAGAGATTTGCGGAAAGCCAGCTTGACTGACTTCCTCACCACTTAGATAATTATTGGCCGTAACACGCTTTGTAACAGAGACTCCGAGTTCGGCCGAAGAACAGCATGTCCTGTATGCTGGAGCTGACCTCTCCCTCTGACCCCGCCCCCTCCCGTGGTTCTGTCTCCTCTCTGTGACCGCCTCTCTGTGACGCCCCGCCCCCCGCAGGTGGGGGAGACGGAAGAACGGCCTGTCTCAGGCGCGGCCGCCGCTCGCTTGGACGTGCCATCCGGCTACGGCATCTCGGCGGCTGCATTGCGCCAGTACGCCGACAGCGGCCTGGTGCCCGGTCTGATGTCGGCCCAGCTGACGCCCCATCACCAGCTGGTGCTCGTCTTCAGCTCGGTACGGTCCGCGGTGTTGTGGGGGAGGCGGTGATGGAGTTTGGGGTTGTGCGGGCGGGCTACTTGATTGGCGGAGTCCAGGGACGCTCCGACTGCGCACCCAGATGGCACCGGCGCAACGGACGGTCCGTCGGTCTAGATTAAATTCATGGTGCAGCGCAACAGTTGTGGCGAGTGGTGCCTCCTTTTCGTGTTGGAGCATTTCATTGTCTTCATTGTGGCCGGACTCGCTTTCGGACCCAAAACATAACAGATCGCCGTCTGCCGAAAAGAGTAAAGTTAAGGCCGTAGTGGCTGTCTGGTGTTTTGGTTAGACTGTTTGTGGATATTCTCCGCTCGGCATAAGTCCGTGCAGCCTGGCTGTCCGGCCCTATGGCGTGTTGCCGGCTGAACGTCCTGTGTTGATGACGGCGCGCCCGCAGATACCGAGTCTGTGTGTCTGTCGTGACTTACTGTGTCATCCCGCTGTTTGTGTCTGTGTCATACTGTGTCGTACCGCTGCCTGTCTGACGAACGCCACTGTCTCCCCCAGCTGTCAGAGCAGCCGTCCTGCGCGCGGCTGGCGGTTGTCCGCTGGTTTGTCGTGGCCAACATATCACGGACGCTGTCCGCCACAGTATACGAGCTGCACCAGCCAGGTAACTGCCGACTGCTGACTGGGAGAGGGGGGCGAGGGGGGCACGGGCCAGGTGGACACGGTCGTGGCTCTGAAACAGGCCAGTCAAAGCGCTGCCCGCCAGGAACTTTGCCGGCGTTGGAAGTGCCCAGTTTCCGGGGAACGGGGATCTGGATTTCCTGATGACTCGCTGTATTTCAGCATCCACGGCAAATCCGCTCGTTACACGGGTTTGATGTCAGCTTGATGCAGAAACGTATCGTCACTCCGTTTTCTAGAAAGCGTTGTACTCTTGTCGAGCCATTGCTCATTTACTGTTACTTATTGCACCTACAGCGGAAAGGCGCTTTGTTTGGACCCATCGGACTTACTGGCTATCGATTTTTCTGTTTGGCCCGTTATTGATTTTTCGATATGTGCTTGTGGGGCAGCGTCCAGCGCGGGGCCCTGATGCGGCGGCCCGTGTTTCAGAGCGGCACACCAGCACCATGTTTGACGTGTCGGAGCTGTCCCGGTACGGCCTCTGCGACCTGTGCGGCAGCTATCAATGCTCCAGCTGCTCCGTGTCCGACCGAAGCTCTGGCGCCGGACTGGGGCCGGCCCGCCTGGCGCCGCTACTACCGCTGCTGCTGGTCCTGGTGCCCGTCTGGAAGTGACCAGACGGCTAGTGAGGGCCCCAGATTGTAACTGGGCTGGCGCCGCTGCTGCTGGTCCAGGTGCCCGTCTGGAGGTGACCGGCGCCTACTGAGGACTCCAGATTGCCACTGGACTGGCCAGACTGCTGCTGCTGCCGCTGGTGGTTATGGTGCTACTGCTACTGGTCCTGGCTGGTACGAAGGTGCCCTGAACTGACCGGAGCCCGAGGCTATGCATTGTCGGTGTCACGCACGGGGCGGCACCGTCACGACGCTGAAGAACGCAGCGTAAATTCCCGAGTGTTGTATTTTACTGGGCAGATTCCACATCTAGCGGTGTTTTGTGTTGACGGCGCAACAGATGCCGACGCGCAGCGTTTTTTTCCTATTATAGCCGGGAGGGAGCGTGCCAAACTGAGTTCGAGTTGCTGCGTTTTCTTCGTTCCTATGCAGCTGTTGCGTAGCGGAGAGGAGAGAGCGCTCCGGAGGCGCGGAATCGCACTGCCAGCGGGTCACCGAGGCACGCCGCTTCCCTGAGTTGCTCGGCCCGCCGACCAAAGCAGTGATAGCTGCAGTTTTGTGACGGTGGAGCACGGCGATGTGGCGTACTGCGCGCGCGACGGGTGGCACGTTCCCGTTAGGCAGTGTGTGGTTGGTCGCAGTGAGCGAGTCGGGTTTCCTGATCCTGCGTGTGGCTAAAGGTAAGTTTCTGCCCGACGAAATCGCAAACAATCCTTTATATAGTTGCCACCAATGTAAAGAATGTATCATCTTGTTTCTAACCATACTTTCCACTACTTGATTTTCTAAAAAAATAACGACAAAATGGTAACGATAACGTACCACTCGGTAATAGTAATAGTAGTAATAGTAGTAATAGTAATAGTAGTAATAGTAATAATAAATAATAGTAGTAATAGTAATAGTAGTATAGTAATAGTAGTAATAGTAAAAGTGATGCAGTCGACTGGCGGAGAACAACATTATTCCGCGGCGGAAAATGCAGTGCCGCCAAGGTTAAGGTTATTGACGTCAAGAAATTGTAGTCCCTGCATGCATCTTCTAGCGATTAATGACGTCAGGTATATGAAAATTCTATTCTGTTGCCTTAAACTGAACTTGGAGGAACTGCTGAATTATTACACCGTTATATTATTGTATTAGATAATTGTTGGGATATCTGATATCAGTATTATTACATTATGACATTTAATACTCGTTAGATTACATTAGGTTGCTAGGCTGGGTTGTGCTGGGCTAGGTTAGATAAGGTTAGGTTAGGTTAGGTTAGGTTAGGTTAGGCTAGGCTGGGCTAGGCTAGGCTAGGCTAGGTTAGGTTAGGTTAGGTTACCATGTTGGGTTGGGGTAAATTTTTATTTATTGTTTTATTTGACTTCCTAATATTTTCCAGTTTTGTCCCGTGATTTCTTTTTCTGATATTTTATTTCATTGCTTCTTATTTTTATTTTGTATTTTTCAAATTGCAACTTCACTTTTGCATCTTTGCAATGTTTTTACTTTTTATTATTGTTGTTTGTTATTATTATTACCACTATTTTATTATTGTTATTATTATTATGATACAACGACTAACTTTTTTATTTTAAAGGTAATTTATATTGTATTAGTTATTTCCCCAACCTTTTTTATTACTCTTGATTGGACCTTGAGTCCGACCGACGACCAATCAGCGTCGAGATCTCACGTAAACAACTGTTTAACGCAGAAACGTCAAAAATCCCCACGCGAGCGTCTGCCGGTTAGCATACCAGTGACGACGCAATCTGTTTCGAGGAAATAATGTGTGTTTCAGGTTTTTCTGGCTGAAATCGTAAGTAGTACTTATCAATATTGCATTTGCAGTGCCATGCAACCACTACTACGATTATTTTCCCTCGAAGTAAGCTCTCGGTCAAAATCTTGCTGTTGACCCTTTCTAGTCAGTGGATGACCCCTGAATAGTGAGACCTCTGGCCTTTCCGCCATTGTCGGGACGTTTCAGTCGGTTGCTGCTTCGGCTCATCCCTGCACATTTTTAGCTGTAAAGCTAGTATTTATTAATTAGTGACCTGTACGGATGCCAAGGATTATTTGTATACGTGAATACACGAAGCTCTCTATTTTGTTCGTTGTGATGGGCTTGCATCATTTCCGAGATCCCCTTGTGTTCGAAACCGGCGACACAACAGTTCCCTCTCCCGGTCGTCAGACTTCCTCCATCTGATGAGCGATACAAGGAAAAGATAAGATGCCGAGTCTGTGGCAGTATCAGATGCCTTTTACTTTTGGTCTTATGGCGTCATGAAGTCATATCACCGTTTACAGCTAAATATTCAGAAATAAACTGGTGTAGTTCTTGAAGGGAATTTTTTTTAAATGAATTGTGTTTATTCAAATCGCTACTCCATAAGAAAAAAACTATCCTACGTCCAAGACATGTCATCGACGTACACGTATGATGCGTCAGAGCATCAGAGTGGATAGCATCGGAGGTGACAGACGCCTGGGTCAAGGCATGGTATGGTTATTAGACGTTTCGACTTGTATCCGTGACGACAACACGTCCTCGGGAATATTTGGTATCAATTGCTACTAAGAAGGGAAAGTTTTTTAGTACGAATTCGAACCAAACTTGGCGCGGGTTAGTACTGGAACGTACTAAATGCTGCAGGAAGGCTGAAGGGGAGGATTCGCCGGAAATCAGGGCGTTGTAGTGACGGAACGTCATGTAAATACTCCGATCGAGTGACATCGACAACACTTCGGCACAGTTTGACATCGGCAGCCATTTTCGGCAATCCTTTAGAAGCGCACGCCATAAACCAAGCACACTGGATGACACATATACGGCGCGCGTGGCAAAAGGAGACGTCAGCTGTTGCAAGAAACAACAACATTATGCACTGGAGCTCCAGGTCGTAGATCACCTACTATTCGCTCTTGTTTTACACAGTAGGTTAGGTTAGGTTAGGTTAGGTTAGGTAAGGTTAGGTTAGGTTAGGTTAGGTTAGGTTAGGTTAGCGAATAGTAGGTGATCCACGACCCTGGAGCTCCAGTGCATAATGTTGTTGTTTCTTGCAACAGCTGACGTCTCCTTTTGCCACGCGCGCCGTATATGTGTCATCCAGTGTGCTTGGTTTATGGCGCGCGCTTCTAAAGGATTACCAACGGTCAGTGCCCCCCCCCCTTACGGAAATTCAGTACACTACTGTAAACAAATATGTAATAGTTTGTCACAAAATTCCATGGAACAATATTCCGCATCCCCAGGCCTCCAAACTAAAAGAACGCTCACTCACCCATCACTCTCCACAAAATTCAGCTTCCCAGATGAGTGTTGCTTCACGGCATCCCGCAAGCCCGGCTTCTAACCCGAAACATCTCGCACGAACCGTTAGTACCGGCTAGTATCGTAACCGAGGCCGCTGAAATGGCGCGTTGGCCGAACGCACTCGCACAGGGCACGAAAATGGCTGCCAATGTCAAACTGTGCCGAAGTGTTGTCGATGTTACTCGATCGGAGCATGTACATGACGTTCCGTCACTACAGCGCCCTGATTTTCGTGGAATCCTTCCCTTCAGCCCTCCTGCAGCGTTTAGTACGTTCCAGTACTAACCCGCGCCAAGTTTGGTTCGAATTCGTACTAAAAAACTTTCCCTTCTTAGTAGCAATTGGTACCAAATAGTCCCGAGGACGTCTTGGTGACGACACCGGTCCACAACCTAAAATACTGTCATTCTGGTGGATGAAAATGCTACAATCAGATCTTCATAAAATGTCCGGAATTAAGGAGTTAAGCCCATGATATTCGCTGCTGAAAATAGGTGAAAATATGATAGGTGTAAACCTGTCATAGGGTATTGCAAAATTTAAGCCCTGCGACACTTTTTTCCATGGTCTTCGACTTTTTAAGCATCTACTTTTTACCAAGCCATGACTGTAACTTGCAGAAAAGTATGCTTCCACTCAGTATAACTTTTCAGAGGATATCAGATAAACTTGGAAGCAATGCGGTTGGACGGAATTGTCAAAGACATCAGGGAATTTCAAGTCGGAACGACCTTGACTGGCATATTGCACTGAGTTTGTCACGAGTGCTAGCATTCTGCATTTAGTTGCATTTATTAGTACGAAGTCTTTGTAAACACGTAATTGAGAAATGATGACCAGGCGATAGTCGTTTATTAGGTTATAACAATTGTTTCAAGCCTTTGCGGTATTTCCTACACGATGTTATGCGAGTGCGTCAGTGACTTCCACACTTAGGTCCAACTCGGGCCAAATTTATCTTTCGTCAAATTTATGCATTCGGACCACTGATCCACGAGCGGCCGAATGTGTTCCGGCAAGGGGGAGAGCACCGGCCCTTTTTCGAGCCATTTCTTCCCATGCAACGCGAAAGGGTTAATTTGACTTTCGACAAATGACTTGCACAGTTAAGGGCAAAATAATAATTAATCCTTTGCCCCGATCCCTCCCCCCACTTCTGTTGATACTACACTTACATATACTGGTCTCACACTTTTCAAGTACCTGGAGGCGCCGATTTCCACAGCTTAATCAGCTTTTTCCTGTGCAGTGCCAGACGTCACTCTGGGCTCCTCAGAAACACTATTAAAGGGGGGAGAGCTGTATCAGGCTTTAACTCTGAACTTCCTCACGTCCCATGTACTGAAGATATGTAGATATATACCTACAGATGGCTGTGCGTTTCACTCTTCAGCTGTATTCTAATGGAAAAGTTTTGCAGGCAAGCAAAAGTTTTGCAGGCAAAAGTTTTGCACCAGGACCACCAGGCATAAAAGAGCCGTGGTCATGGAGGATGTAAAAATGTCTATACTCTCCCTAATGCCACAAGCTCCTGTCTGCCAAGGCGAAGGTTCTTACAAAAAAAAAACGTGACAATCATTTATTACAGTGTATTACGAGCCAGGTCGTACGAGGATCACCAGCACTCACATCAGCTTCTCGATATTCTGGGATTTCGGTGGGAAACCAACACCAGGGGCCAAACGCTGCGACCCTCGGTGTCGACGTCATTTACGGCACGTTTGTCGCGGAGGTAGCCAGGTACCTGAAAACTCTGAATCCTGCGACGGGCCGGCCTCGCCACATTCACATGTCCTTGGACAAATTCACCGAAGGTAAAAACCAGCGTCAGACAGCAAATTTCCGTGTTCTCAATCTGGATGGTGCTCCCGTAGTAGTTCACGGAGCGACGGCAGTCCTCCGACCCGTATGCGACTCCGTCCCAAAATGCAATGAGACCCTCCCACGGACACCGGTTACGACGCGCGATAGGCACGTAATGGGGTGTAATGGTGCACGCAGCAGACTGCCTTCCAGGAGACTAGTTTCACGGACAGTCAGATTTCTGAGCAGGTCACATCTTCGTCGTCTGACTGTGAGGCAGCGTACTCGGGCCGAGTCAATGGCTTCGCCCAAATCTGGTCCGAACTCTGCAATAAGCGTCACATCCATCTAGATGATCGAGATCATCGTCTTGAAACGTTACTGTCGAAAGTTCAGGGCACCCAGCAAGGCAGCTGGATGTCACAGTACATCCTAGACCTCCAGTAGGTGATAAGCCTGTTTCAGGATTCTGCCATCCTGAGGCTTTATTTGAACCGGACCGGGACCCAGCTCGCCGAAGTGGTGGTGTCTCTCCAGCGCGTCATCGAGACGCGATTCATCGAGTACCTCGTCAGTGCAGTGTCGCGAGTCCTGCGCTGCCGAAACGCGATGATAACAGTTCTCCATGACGTGCTGGCAGGTGACAGCATGCTGAGAGAGGGTGCACTTCGCAGCCTGAGAACTCTCGGAAGTGCAGATTTCCTGATGAAGTCGTTTGTTCTCCTGGATGTTATGACACCAGCAGTCAGGCTCAGTAAAGCGGGACAAGCAGACATGTACACTGTTTTCCAGGATCGCCGCGCAACTGATGCCTACTTGCACTCCCTGGGGCAGATGAGGGACGCCGTTTTCCGCGGGTGCGTGGAAGAGGAGGGTGCAGCAGTAGAGGCTGGTGTGTTCCGCGGTGCAGTTGTTGAGAACTCAGAGCGGTACCCGTCCCGGCGAGCCTCCGATAGGTCTGCGTCTGACTGCGCCGTGCTGGAGGCTCGGAAAATGCGGCAGTGCCTCGCCAATGCTGTTTTCAGCCTGATTCCAGAGTACATGGACCGGACACCAGTGGAGACGCTGATCCTAAAAACATTTGATTTTAGCCTTTTCGATTCCGACAAAGCCGATAGCTGCGCACAATCATTCTGTGAGCCAAACAGCGTCGTAACCCAGGGTGTTCTCCGGCTTCCTGGCGAACCGTGCGGAGATGGCGACAGCATGGCCAGCCAGTTCAGAACTTTCATGGAACGTGTCTGCACCAAGGCAGACCAGTACGGTTCGATGTGGCTACCAGCGGATGATGCAGGGGTGCGGACATGGTGTCATGAACAGGTCCTGCAGACTTTTCAAAACATTCGAACGGGGCTCCACACGGGCGTAGCAGATGTAGTGGAGGTGGCTGAGATGTGTCTGATACTGTCGCGATCCCAGTCAGATACAGAAACGGTAGGGAAGACCATGAAGACTGTTAGCGAGGGTCGGTTTGCGGGTAAGTTCGAAGAGAGGAAGAGAAGCGAGAAGGATCGCGCCCAGAAAGAGGTATTCATTATCGAAAACGTCGTACCCCTCCAGTTTTTCCCGTCCTCCGTGGTGGGAGACCGATGGCTGAAGTCCCACCGTCCCAGCCTAAAAAAGACAGTCCCTGAGGGACAGTCCCAGACGGTGCGGCGACTCAATAAGCTTAGCAGGGAGCCCAAGTTCATTTTTGCTGACTAGGGTCGTACAATAATATGCATGTCGTGTGCTGCCGAACGTAAGTGCTCTGCTCCACACTGGCTTGCTGTGTGTCGCCTACTATTATGTATTGTGTGCTCCTCGCCTGTCATCCGTACACCTTCATTCCAATGTTAAATTTCTAAGTCGGATAGAATAAATACTTGGAATTTCTAAGTTTGTACATTCGTAGTATACCGCTATCTGGCTATCTGGCTAAACGTTTGCGTTGACTGTCGCGTCGTTCGGCATACACAGCTACTGTTTCAACTTTCGAACCACGGCATGCGGCCCTTCGTTGTGAGGCGTAAATTTAGAGTCCCGGCAATCATACGAGTCTTGACCTGTGCCGCCGAAAAGCGCGTGGTGTGCTCGACCTTGGCTTACTGTGTGTCGTCAGACATTATGTACTGCGTGCCGCTGGCCTATCATCCTCATCCATTCGCCTGCATTCGGGTTTCGCATTAGTCTGAGGCCACTGTCACGTGGTCAAGGTCTTCGTGCGTGACGACTGCTGCGTCGTTCGGCACATGCCACACTTGCGTTTCAACTCTCCAACCGCGGCATGAGTCCTTTCGCTGTGAGATGCAAGTTTAGAGTATCCATAGAGCAATCATATGCATCTTGACTTGTGCCGCCGAAGACTGCGTGCTGTGGAGTACTAATTTGGAAGACGTTTCTGATAAACACGTTCGCATTCCGCACTTGGTCTTCCTTAGCCGGTGATACATTTATGGCAGTAGGATCTCCGTGTCAGGGTTCGTCTGCAGTCAGGAGCAGGACGGAATACAGTGATAGCCACTGAACCTGCAACACAGCAACTTTGCCTGTTACTTATGCATAACCATGAGTAACAGGCAAAGGGGAATATGTAACGCCGGTCGTCCCAGTGCTCTTCAGTAAAACAGCAATAATTGTGAAAGGTGTACATCAGGTATCCACGTACCCCCTTCACACGCTGGCCAGGCGCGTTACAAGGCGAAGGGTCTTAATCAGCAGACGTCACCTCCGGGTGTAGCAACATTTACTCTTTAACCGCCTGCCACACGGTAGTTACTAGCAGCCGGGGTAGGGAATGAATGCTCGTTCACCGTAGGACAGCCTCGGCACCCCGTACGAAGGCGAAAAGATAACTGATCTCTTGGATCCCATATATTCACAAATTACACGTTACAACTAAAAAATTATACAACCAACCTTAACATTCAAGGCGATACGTTCGATTCTAACACACTCACAATCACAGTGCCTACATTTACGCAAGGGAAATCCCAACCCCAGAATCTCGAGACCCTCTTTAGCCCGACACCCACATGACCTACCTCAAAGAAGCCACGGTGCGGAGTGCGTCGATGGCCGGGATTCTACCGCGGACACCGCCTGGCGGCCACATTGCCGGGACACCGCCGTTGCCGCCCCCTGGTGGCCACACTGGCCGAGACTTCCACCCTCTAGCGGCGGTAGCGGCGGCGTTCCAGCGTTCCCGGCCGTACGAAGCCGCTCACGGAACCGTGGCCGGATCAACTTTACATAATAACAATAGGTTATCAGTGAGAGGGAGAATAGTCAAACCTTTGATCGAATTCTTTTGATGTGAGTCACAACATAGTTCAAATTTTCCTTTTTACCTCCCAGAGAAATATTGACCTCCATCTCAACTCAAGCCAAAAGTAATTTCAGGACACTGCACCAAATGAGGCACAACGAAAAAATAGCGCGATCCAAGGCGTGTTATGCGTTTAAAGCATTACAACTTCCCCAAAATAATCGCCTGAAACGATCGAGTGATGTTCTAGGCGCCGGCTTCCAACTTCTCATAACTCCAGAAATCCGCGTAGTTGCCGAGCCATATTGGCATCAAAGGACGCGCAATGAAAAAATAGCACGATCCAAGGCGTGTTGTGCTTTTTGAAACATTTCAGCTTCCTCGGAATAATTGCGCATCTTTTGGTGTCAATATGGCTCGGCTACTACGCGGATTTCTGGAGTTATGAGAAAGTGGGAAGCCTGCGCCTAGAATACCAATTGGTTTTGGCCTTATTTTCATTGGTCATCTCACAGAGATAATGGGTGTTGGAACAACCCTTATCTCTAATCTACAAAAAAGCAGCTAAAGGAGCGCGCGCTTAAAGCCATCAACGAACTGGACCTCCTCACGCACTATCTTCTTTCCACAGGTGCTCCAAAATTAGCTTTCATGTTAAACCACGCTCTTCTGATACTATCCAAGGTCCTATATAATACTACCCGTAGGTCTAGAAATGGTAGCACTTTCTGCGGCGCAGACACAGAGGGGAATCCTGATATGGCAGCAAACTACTTCTGCTTGCATTTCGCATGCTGAAGGGTTCCTTTTATTGGTTGCGCGACGTGGTGTAGACATATATTAAAACATCGACTTTAGGCATTTTGAAGCATTTAAAACTATATTTTGTGCCATTTAAAAAATATCGCCAGCTTATAATTGTTTTCAAATTTACATCTTATTCAGAGATCAACTAGTTTTCTGCCAGCTGCCCTTCAAACACTGGCTTGATTCCAATAGTTTCACATGGATGAAGGGATTTACTCATACTCGGTTCACGTCACAGCTCGGAAAACGGTTGAACGGAGCCGGGGTCTGAGTGTCGCAGGTGTGGAGGTCTTGCAAGCTGTTCGTCGTAAGGTTCCGAAGGTGAATCGTAACGCAAGTTTGCCTCTCTTCTCTCTGTTCGGACTTACAATTGCCCTTTGCATTGACGTAGGGAAAACAAGTAAGCACATTCATGTATTCTCAGGTGCCAGCCTTGATCGTTTGTCAAGATTGTGCATCAGCTGTGGCCATTCTTTTTTATTTGCAGCTGCTACAGCCTCCATGCACGCATGTTTTTAAACGTGGATGATGTAGGTTTCGTAGATTATTTTTGTGTACTAAAAATAGTATCATTTCAGCCCATTCTGCTGTGCATCACATTGCACCAAGCACATTTTCTGGCAGAAAATGGTAAAGGCCAACAAACATATTGTTACTGAGTGCCTGTTTTCTGGCAAGACATGGCATAAATGGTGTAAAAATCATGCAGCAGATGGGTTTAAGGAAAATACTCATGATCCAGCACTACATAATTTCATTCCAAGGTGAATAAAATGAAAAAGTAACATAGGTGCACCATTTGCCACTGACCATCACAGCACTGGGCTGCTTGATGTCTAAAAATTCAAAAAGGGAAATTTCCAAGGTTGAAGTATTTGGGCCATATGATGTCACCAGTATAACCAAACTTATTGAATAAAGAACAAAGATTAACAAGATTCCTAACCTAAATCAACCAAATGTATCCTAACTTAACCTAGCCCAACCCAGCCTAACCTGACCTGTTCATACATGTAACCCCACCTCTTTTAAACAGAGCCAGGTCTGACCACTCTTTATTGGTCTCTGGCCTTTATTATCCTTTACCTTGTCTCCAGCTGGGGGTTCCATCTTCATTGCATTATGCCTGTGAACATCCCTTTATCAGCCTGCTGCCTCTAGTATCATTTACTGATGATGTCATCAAATGTTATGCATTATGCAGGGCATCCTTGGAACAAAGGCAGTGTAAACAAGATGGCATTTGCATTTGCTTACAGTAAAGTGCAACTCCATTTTCTTTGGAAACCATGCTGGTATTGTCACCATTTCTTTCTTTCAAAGGAAAGGTCATGTGCTGGTTTGCATTTTATATATAGCAAAGCTGTCTGTGAAAGGTGAATATATGATATATTGCCAGAAAAAATCCTATGAAGGGCAATGCTAAAGTGAATGCCTACAATACAAAATATCAGCCCCAATCCCAGCAATGTCAGAGTTACCCAGTGCTCTGCTCTCGGCCCCCTGCTCTACTATGTCTTTGTCAGTGGCCTTGGTCTGTTCGCTGTGGGTGCAGTAGTTGTCCAGTATGCTGACAACACTCAAATTTTGGTAAGTGATAAAAGCCTGAATGCTAGAACTCGTTGCGATGGAACAAGTCCTTGCTTCTCTTGACAGTTGGTTCTGAGCAAGCAGGTTGAAAGTGGATTCTGGGAAGACTCAACTGATGCTACGGGATAATGCATAAAATCTGCTGAGCTTTTTTGGTTTGACATTTCACGGTCACAATCTTCTCCCTATTTCGGAAGCCAAAAATCTCGCCAAAAATCTCGGAATGACCTTTGATTGTTCTCTTAACTGGGGCGCCTACGTAACCTTCGTTACTGCGCACTGTTACGGGACTCCAAGTGTTGTATCACATCTAAGGACATCCGTCCGCCGTCTCCGCTCTGGTCAGTGCTCTGGTTCTGTCGCAGATCTGATGTTGTATCGCGTACGGCGATGGTACACCAAAACAAACCGTCTCGTCTCCAGAAAATCATTAACTATGCAGCAAGGGTTATTTTCGGCTGAAGGAAATTTGATCATGTGTCGGATTTGCTATGGAGACCGGTCTAACTCAGCGCGGAGAACCTGGCCTTGTACCATACACTAAGCCTGGTGCGCAAGGGCGCTACCGGAGCGAGCCTGAGGCTTTAGCCACTGAGTTCTCGTGTGTGGCGGAGTATCGCGACCGGCACTCCGGACAGGATGGCAATCTACATGCGCCGAGATCTCGTACGGAGTTGGGCCGGAAACGTTTTTGCTTCCGTGCGATGCAGCATATCAACTGTTTGCCGCACAGTATGCCGCGGCTCTCCGTGTCCTTATTTCGTCGCGGCATGAGGCACCACCTATGCAGAGACCAAGGGTGATGTGCCATCCATCATTATTTTGTTTTGTTGCATCTTGTTTTTTGGTCGTTCAAATGACAGTGATTGCGTGTAATGTATGTTTGTGACGACCACCAACTTCATGTTTTGTCTTTTTGAGGTGAGGCCGTAATAGCCGCGAGCCAATGGCGGACGGCTGTGACATGCGTCTGAGTTTGAGTCCAAGTCTGAATCTGACTGTCCCCCATCAATGCTGAGCCAAGGAAAACTCATTCATATTGTTCGGTAGCAGAACCTGTGGCCCTGGCAGAAACTGGCATATGTGCATCAGAGTGGGACTGATGTCTCAGGATTGTCTACCACTGAATGGGCGGTGTGTACCATTTCATAGCAGCATTGCTATTTTTTTCCTGTATTTGTATCCTGCCTATATCTCTTCTGGTATGCACATGCACACATCACGGCTCTGGTGAGTTTAGAGGAATGGAATTATGCTCCAGAATCTTAATTAAGCCTTTGGATCTGCTTGCGAAGATCCTGGCTTGAAATGAAATGCTATGGACTTTGAAGACTGTGGTATTAATTACTAGGGTCGCTACGTGCCGCAAAAGTTTCCTTGGATGAAGTGGCTGGCTGTATCAAAGAATGGCTTTGTTTGCTGCCATAATCACAAGACCACAGTCGGCTGTCAGCAAAGAACTGTCTGTCCGAAATCCACGAGATGCAGTGTACAGTAAGCCAATTTCTGGTCAGTATGGCTTGGAGTTTTCTCATTGCTTGTACCCAAGTGAAAATGTTTCCCCTGAAGTACATTAGGTCTTTTTGAATGTGCACCATATTATAATAAACATATTGTCAATATCTACCATCTGTCTGGATTGACACACTACATTTACATCTTTTCAATCGACTTGCTTTGTATATAATTATTATGTCATTATTTGTATGTAATTATTGAAAGCTGATCTGACTTCCCTTAACTTCAAACATTTGTGAGGCATTTCTTCTTCATATGTTGTGCTTAAGGTCCCTTGACACAGTTGATCAAGTGATGATGCTATGTTGCATGGGAGTAGATGTAATTCAGTTTAATGCAGGCAGAGGCAAGGTGAAAGACTTTTTGCATGCAAATGCAAATTATGCTTTTTCAGGTGGCAGAATTCTAATGGTGCCTGGACACTAGCCACCATTTTCAACAAGTCTTTTGCACAGCAAACCACTGTTTTGTTAACTGTAACTGCATGAAGTTTCAGGAATAATACAAAAGACCTTTTCAGGCAGTCTTTTTGCAAACCCGCATGGCCCGGTGAAATGCAGTTTGGTGCTCAGCAACATTGAACAAAGCGTGATATCGCTCTGCCTTAGCATGCATGTCTGACTGTGCCATGCCTCAGGGTGCCGTCGTGACGCGACGCTGGTCGACAGGGCGGCGCCGGGCGACAGGGGGCCATGAGGAAGCGTGGCGGAGACGGGATGGCCAGGGACGGCGCTCCGCCACCGGACGCCCAGCAGGGCGGCGGCCTCTCCGGCGACGTGGCCAACATTTGCCTGCTGCTGCTGCTGTACGTGCTGCAGGGCATCCCGCTCGGCCTGGCCGCCGCCATCCCGATGATGCTGCAGAACCGCGGCGTCACCTACTCGGAGCAGGCCGAGTTCAGCTTCGTGTACTGGCCGTTCAGCCTGAAGCTGCTCTGGGCGCCCGTGGTGGACGCCTGCTACGTGAGCCGGTTCGGGCGACGAAAGTCGTGGCTGGTGCCGGTGCAGTACCTGATCGGCGTCTTCATGCTGGTGCTGTCTGTCTCGGCGCGCACGCTGATCGGCGCCGCCGACGAGCGGCCCAACGTCACCTTGCTGACGGCCGTTTTCTTCTCGCTCAACTTCCTGGCCGCCACGCAGGACATCGCCGTCGACGGCTGGGCGCTGACCATCCTCCAGAAACGTAACGTCGGCCACGCCAGCACGTGCAACAGCGTCGGCCAGAGCGCCGGCTACTTCCTTGGCTTCGTCGTTTTCATTGCGCTGGAGTCTGCCGAGTTCTGCAACAAGTACCTGCGTACGGCGCCCCAGCCGGAGGGGCTGGTCACCTTCTCAGGTGGGTGCCGGCTGGCCGCCGCGCGGGCGTAGCCGCGATTAGGCCGCCGGGAGGAGGTCTGCCTGATTGGCGATTTCATTGTGTGCCGATCGGGAACCTCGGCTGAAAAGCACCGTTGCACCCTCCGCGATTTAAAGCGCAGACGTTTAGATTTTTGGTTCTGCTTTGCGCTTTCTCGCGCCGAAGGTTTTGTGTGCATTCCGTATTCATCTGTTCCGCTCGTGAAGTCTGATTCCGCGTCCAGAGCTGGTCTCCAGCTTCCATCTTCCGGGCAGTTATTGTGTGATCACGTCCAGGGGCGCAGCCAGGATTTTCTAATGGGGAAGGGGCCGGAGCTCTGTGAATTGAAGTCATACGAAAACCGTCTTCCGGGAAGACGATGTGCAATGGTTTTCACAAAAATGCGGGCCAAAGGAGGCCCTCCACACACTTGGCTGCGCCACTGACCACGTCGTATTGGAGTCGACAGATTTGGAAGAAACGCGCCGTGGAATCGATCAGTGGGGGGCCGCCCATCACGTTGTCGCGTGATGGAGTGCTCATGGAGCCGCCTCACCGTGCCGTCTCTCGCTGGGCAGGGTTCATGCTGTTCTGGGGCGTGGTGTTCCTGCTGACCACCACGATGGTGATGCTGGTGAAGCGCGAGTCGCCGCTGAACCGGGACGGCACGCGGGACCCGGACATGAGCGTGGCGCAGACGTACTCCCAGCTGGTGGCCATCACCCAGCTGAGGCCGGTGCGCACCCTCATCGCCATCCTGCTTACGGCCAAGGTCAGTCGGCGGCCGGCCGGCGCTCCGGGCACCGTGGCTGCTGTTGAGGGGGAGGTTGGGTGCTGAAACTGTTGTTCACCGGTCCGTGTGCTCGGCTGTCTGTAATAGGTTCTCCGTTGTTGACTGGTCTTTGTATCTGCTGTTGGCTGGTCTGTGTGGTGTCTGTTTTTGATGGGTATTTGTGCTGTCTTTTTTGGGATGTTTGTGTGGTGTCTGTTGTAGATGGGTCTTTGTGGTGTCTTGTATTGATGGGTGTTTGTGCTGTCTGTTTTTGACAAGTCCATGTGCCATCTGTTGCCGACAGGTATTTGTGCCGTCTGTCGTTGACAGTTAAGGTTTGCCGTGGCTGATGTGGACGTGCCGTGACCGGTCTGAAGCTGTTGTTGACGGGCCTGTGTATTCCCTGCTCTTGACAGGGAATACACAGTGACAGGTCACCGCAGCCTACGCGGTGACCGGCCTAAAGCTGTCGTTGACGGGCCTGAGTACTCCCTACTGTCGACAGGTGGGGTTTGCCGCGGCTGACGCGGTGACCGGTCTGAAGTTGATTGAGGCCGGCGTGCCAAAGGACCGTCTGGCGCTGATGGCGGTGCCGATGAGTCCGCTGCAGGTGCTGTTGCCGCTGGCCATCAGCAAGTACACGGCCGGGCCGCGGCCGATGAGCCTGTTCCTGTCGGCTATGCCCTGGAGGTGAGGCCGTGGGCCACCGGCCGGGCCGGCGTAACGGTCCAGATCTGCCGATCAGCGGCCGGCATCGCAGGGGCCGCGCAACTCGTGTGTTAGGGCCCCTGATAAATTTTGCAATGTGGTTTTTTTTTGTCTTTTCGATCATGGTGGTATGTTCGGCCCTGGTAAACGAACCATGATGTAGTCTGGTGTGCTGCCATGTTCCTGGGCACTCTGCAGTGCGCGCACTCGTGTTGGGGTTGCCTGTGCTGAACGTGTGCCTGCGTCTAGGGGCATTTGTGTCTGCATTGCGAATATGTGCTTTGAGCTCCGTCATAAAGACGAACTCTTCGCACGATAGGGCTATCTCGAGGATGGCATGGTGTCCTTTTGCGGCACTTTTGCAGTTCCGGCTCTCTCCGCCAGGCTTTGTTTCGGTCTGGTGATGGCCGGTCTGGTGTACGTTACGCCGCTGTTCCGACTGGAGGACGCCACGTTCCCGCTCAGCTATTACGCCCTGATCCTGGCGGTGTTCGTGCTGCACCAGGTCACGCTCTACTCCATGTTCGTCTCTGTGATGGCGTTTTTCGCGCGCATCTCGGACCCGGCCATGGGGGGCACGTACATGACGCTGCTCAACACGGTCACAAACCTAGGTGAGTGGTCGGCGGCGCTCGGTCGGCCCGCAGACGCGCGGCTCGGGCCGGGGCACCGCGCCGCTGCTGAGCGAGGCCTCCGATGAAGCGGGCCGATCGAGTAGCCGCGGCGAGAATTTGGTGCGCGACGGTTCCGGAAGCTGACAGTGGAACTGCGGGAATCATTTTGCGGAACTGGAGCGCTTTCAAGGGGGGGGGATATTAATTTTGTCCATTTGATATGCATGACCAGGCCAGACCATTAAAATTCCCGATATTCCGACCCAGCAGCTGTAGTGCGCTGATGGCTGCCAAACTATGGTGTCTGGTATCCTCTCATGTTGGAGTTTGTATCTCCGGCCGTGTCGCCGTCCGCCTGTCTGTATCGTCCACATCTGATGACGTCCAGTTAGGAGAGTCGTGACGTCAGAGCCTAACGTCGGGCGCTGTCCGCCGGCTAACGCCGAGTTTCGCGCTTTGACCAGGTGGCAACTGGCCGGCCACTCTTATGCTCTGGATGGTGGACCGTCTGACCTGGAAGAACTGCGCCTCGGACGTCCCGTGCACCGCTGACAAGGTGAATGGCTTGGACTCCGGGCCTCGTCATTAGAGATCGTGCGGTCCACATTGGTCTCTCCACAGCGGTTGTCTATGTGGTCCACGCTGGTCAGTATGGTTCATGGTGACGGTCCGTGTGTACCACAGTAGCGGTCTGTGTGGTCCATTGTGGTCCGTGTATCCCCGGTATTAGTTCGCATGGTGCAAACTGGGTATTCCGTGAGGTCCACAGCAGTTGTCTGATGTGTCGCCAGTGATCTGCCGTCCACGGCAGTGGTCCAGGGTGTGGGCGGTGGTCCGTGTGGTCCCTGGCGCCCACCCCTGTCCGGTAACTCCTGATCCCGCGCACCTGTTTGTGTCACTGTTGCCCTTTCGGCTGTGGACGGCGGGTTTGCCGTGCTCACCAGAGCGCTGCCGCTGCGCACGGCAGCCGGCCAGCGCGGCACGTGACGGCCGGCCGGTCCGGTCCGAAGGCGTCACGGCCGGCCGGCGCCGAGATCGTATCTCGAGCCGGCTGTCATGCCGCCGCCATTGTGTCTGCGGCGCGGGTCGGGCGCGGACTCGGCTTTGTCTTAATCAGGCGGCCTCCGGACACTACGTCACCCGGCCTCCCGCCACTGGCCAGCAAATGAGGCCAATCAGATGCATTTGGGGGTCGGACGTGCGTGGAGGCGTCAGTATCGCGTGCTGCTAGTATGCTGCGGTTCATTTGATCGGTGTGTCGCGTACGGAAAAGTTTCGGTTGATCTCCGTAGTGATATTTTTCTGGTACCTTCTGAAAGGAGTTGAATATTCCTTTGTGCCATCGTCCTTGGGACATTTTATGAACATGGTATCGCTATCCGTTGACCGCAGTGCTGTGGCTTTATGTGCATAGTAGTGACGAATTGCTTCGGGAGACCCGACCGTTCACCCTGCCGTCCGGCTTAAAATGATAATTTGAAGTTCACCTCCACTGCGTCCGCCGGCTGTCGGCAGCTGGTCCACCACTGCGTCGGTCTGTATTTCCGGGTCTTTTACAGCATTCTGTGGGACCCGGTCGTCACCGTGTTCTGATTGCTGGTCCTGATCGCCACTGTGTCCTGACTGCTGGTTCAGGTCGTCACGATGTCCTGACTGCTGCTTCAGGTCGTGCTGGTCCAAACGTGTCCTGTCTGCTGGTCCAGGTCGTCACCGTGTCCTGGAGGCTGGTCCAGGTCGTCATTGTGTCTTGGGGTCTGCCCAGATCGTCACTGTCCTGAAGGCTGGTCCAGATCGTCCCTGTGTCTTAGGATCTGGCCCAGATCTTCACTGTGTCCTGGAAGCCGGTCCAGATCTTTACTATGGCCTGGCTGCAGGCGCTAGTCCAGGTCGTCACGTCCTGCTTGCTGGTCTCGGTCTTCACTGTGTTTGGGGTTTGGTCCAGGTTGCCACTTTGTCTTGGAATTTGGTCCAGGTCTTCACTGTGTCCTGGTTACTGGAGACTGGCCCAGGTCGTCGCCATGTCGTGGCTGCCGGGCCCGTTGTTCACTGTGTCCTGGCTACTGGTCCGAGTCGCCATTGTGTCCTGGAGCCTGGTATAGGTTGTCACCGTGTCCGTCTGGCCGGCAGGACTGCGGTGAGGGCGACTGGTGTCGCACCAGTCTGGACGGCTACTACATCGAGAGCGTCGTCTGCGTCTGTCTGGGCTTCCTGTGGCTCCTGTGGGGCCGGCGGCGGCTGCTGGCGCTCCAGGCGCTCGACGTGTCCGCCTGGCGGTGCCGCAAGACGGGCGTGTGATGTCCGCCCGGTCGGCCGGCTCCCCATACTGTGGCTCGGCGAGACCCGGACCCGGCCGGCCGGCCTTCTGGGCTTCAGCTGCTCGGCGAGACCGTCAGCCGTCGGTCGCGTGATGCCACGTGATGTCATGATGCCAGGAGGCCAGACCAGGCCAGGCCGTGCGAGGCCGACGCAGCGCGACTGCATCTGGCCTCGTCCGGCCGGTCAGCTGATCTCTTTAGTGTCCCGTCGGCCGTCTGCTGACCTGGGTTTCGGAGACCGTCAGCTGAGCCGGGTCCCGCCAGCTACCCGTTGAGCGGCCGGACGACGGCGATCTGCAGCGTGGCGGCGGCGTGACGCATGACGCGTGACGCTCTGCGAGCTGTCGCATGACAATACCGGTTTGTTGTGACGTCTGGGAAGTCGGGGCTTTGGGGTGACGGGTTAGGAGCAGGCGTTCACAGGGGACCAACGAAAGCGTTATTTTCTTGGTTCGGGGCTAGTTCTCCGGATTTCAGTGACTTGGTTCGGTGGCTGGAGCGCTGGCAGGACGACTGAGATCGCGCGGGATGGTGCCCTGGGGGTCTGCCCCACGCTCTCGGGTCGCACAGTCCGCAGCTAACCAGTTTGCGCGTGCGCGAATGGATCGGGGACGCGGGATCGGCTGTCCTGGCCGACGGCACATCCCTCCCCGCCGGTTCTTCGCACGAGTTTTTGTGCGCATTCATTCGCCACTAGTCTACTGTTGTTTGGATTTTAGTCTGTTGCTCGTTTCCACCGTTATTTTGTTTTAATCACGACACGCAAGTTGCACCAACCACTGTTGTGAATGGTTGTCATTCCGCACAACCCCCAACGTGTGCGGGTCGTTTACTGGGACCATCGTGCAGTCTGTATTTAACGAGCGACGAACAACGTTTCGTCATCGAGGGTCATAACTTCCAGTCCGTCCAAGCGAACCAAAGCTTGCTGAACGGCGACCCGCTGTACCAATGATCTCCGGCTGCTCGGCGCCAGCTGTGATGGACGCACTGTCGGTTGCTCCGCTGCCCTCTCCCCGCTGCCCGGCTGGTCGCTGTTCGGTCTCCGATCCTGTCCACTGGTCGACCCTTCGCGGACCCGTAGTCATCTCGCATGTCTCTTGCTGGCGCTTCGGCGTTCACGAGTCACGTCTGTCTGTTGCCCCGGCCAGTGACAGTGTCTGTGACAGGGGCCAGATGGCTGGGGTCATTCATCGACGTTCTCGACTGCCAGTTGTTCCGCGTCGCAATCTCTTCCGTCCGTTGTCGCGGGGTACAGAGAAATGTGGGTCTTATCTGGACTCGAACCGGGGACCTTTGGGTAACAATTCGAGCACGATGAACTCTACTACGGCGGCCTCATCATGTAAGCCGGAGACATTCACGCTAGAAGAAAACTCTGACTCACGAACCATGTGTATACGTACATAAATATAAAGATGTGTTAAATGTTTATGAACACTGGCGAACGCGAACAAGGGTATGAACAAGCAGGATCGATGACTACGACTGAACATATAAAACAATGACCGTGGCACGCTGTCTTGCGCAAAACAAAAGAATGGCTTGTCTTATCTAAAACTACACGAACCTGGCTAATCACATGCAAACACCACGTGGCGCCCCCTCGACATCCTCTCGAACTCTGCGGCTTCGTACCATTAATCCGGTGGAACACAATGGAATTTGGCACTTCGGTCGAACAAATGAGGCTAAATAATGCGTCCGCGGCCCAGGCGCGCACGCTGGCATCGAGGACGATCGCGGCGAGACACCACGATGGTCAAACGCGAGGACAATGGCGGGCCGGTGCATACCTTGGAATGACCAGTGGGCTCCATCGCACCGCATCGGACAAGGCACTTTGATGACGACTTCGTACAAGGCGACTGTCTAAAACTGGTGCATCCTTAAAATGCCAGCTGCCCGGAGGCAGCGTGACCTAAAACCGTTTGCACTCACCGCGGCCGCGTCGGCAGGACGCCCCCTTGTGCGACGCCGACCGCGACCTCACTAAAAACGATGAAGAAATGGACCGGAACACGGCAACTCAGCCAACGCTTTCCCACCCCGCGCTGCTCGGACGGAAGCACGTAAAACGAAACGGGCGATGAAAGCCTGGAAGCTCCGCCGGCCGTCTGGCGCAGCTCGGCCACACGGCTCCCGTGGCAACGCCTCAGCGGCGCTTGAGCATGCGGCAAGTGCCGGCGGCGCAGCCCTGGCAGAGGGCCGGGTTGTGAGACTGCTGCGGACGGCCGAAGCGGCGCTGCTGTCCGGCCGGCGCCACCATCCGCGGCATCTCCGGGTACACCTTGCTCGTCACCTGGCTGAACAGCTCGTGCAGCACCTGCGAACGGCGACAGATAGCTGCTGAGGCCGAGCGCCAGCGCGCTGTCACGTCAGGAATGCCGGCCCAGAGACTCGCATGCCACAGGACGTCACAAGTTCGGCGGTATTCGTCATGAAGTCAAATATGGTCCTCACACGCTCCCGGGCTATGGGCATATGATGAAAATAGACAAATCTCTTTATGCTGAAGAAAACCTGGGTTTCCTCCCTGCGCGTGTGTTACATGTGTAAATCCAAATGAATAGCAGATAAGCCGTATAATCGCGCAACCCAGAAGTCCCGCAAGTTTGCCGCAGCCAGTCGTGCGGCCCATGAGCGTGCTTCGCATTTAAAATTACTGAGAAGGGGGACCATACGATCCGATTCAGTTCCACGGGACGACACGCAACCTGTGCGGGAAACGGCCCACCCTTGAACTCCTCCATTCGCCGTCAGTTCCCACCAGACTTCTGCTTGATTCTCATCCCATCCGGGTCAAGAATCGCATGTTTTTTTTTTGGGGGGGGGGCTAGTCGCATTAGATCCCGATGAATTTTGAAAATACAGCCGCGAAACACGTTAAACTCAGATCAGATTTAAAAAAAAACTGCCGTGATTCAAAAGCTCACCCGAATCCTAGCGTTGCCATCCTGATTTTGATCCGGGTCAACTACACCGTCAATCTGACTCAATGCGATACAACCATATATATAAAGGACGGTGATAAAGCAGGACGATAGGCTTACGAAAAACGCCTCCAGGTAGTAATCCAATAAACCAAATGACACTGAAGAGGCGAGAGCCGAGTCAGCCAGACAACCAACTCGTTTTCGCAGCCCCAAAAGGATCAAACTCCCACGGCCCAGCTGTTTGGAACATACCTACGAGTACCACGCACAGCCCGTTAAGAAAAGGAAAGATTAGGGGTATTTATGATTCATGAACACCATGCATGTATCCATCTTTCATGTGAATTTGTAGTGATCCGAACGAACGAAGAGCTCGTCAATTAATGTTTAATCCAGATACATTTTTCCGAAATTGGTGTGAGTCACATCTGATTCGGATTTAGCAAGCTTGCATGGGTCACATTTGATTCGGATCACATTTCAGAAACGGCCGTGATTCAAACGCTGATCCCGGCAAGTCACGTGATTCAGATGCTCATCGAGATCACCCAAAAGATGTCGAGCATTAGTCCGGTTCCCGCGTCCAGATGACATGGGACAGTTCGGTATCCTATTTCCCGACTCGAAGGGGTGTAGCACGCCTTTGCCGCGGCGGCGAAGCGAGGCGGCTGGCCCCGCCCGATGCTCCCACGTGCGGGCTGGCCCGGCTGTGCCGGACCTGCCGTCCGGCTGCATCCGGGCCGGCGTGGAGCGGGGGCGGCGGCGCCTCCCCGGCCGCCGCCGGCGCCGACTCGGTTCACCGAACGCGGTCGCCGCTGCACGCGCCGGCGCTGGTTTTCCCCGCGTTGAGGAAGGTCGGGAGAGGGGGGGGGGGGGCGCCCGTCCGGTCGCTCGGGCTGGTCTGTGAACATGATCAGGAGGGCGCGACGGCGCCCGAACTGGCAGCTCTGGCCGGGCCGACCCGAGACCGAGTGGGACCTCCAATCTGCCCTGAACCACGGGCAGTCCCGACCTCCGGCCTGCGCCGCCCCTCCCCTCCTCCCCCCGCTCCTGGACGGCCCGCAGGTCCGGTCAGCAGCGACCGGCTGGCCGGCCGGCCGGGCGTGGCGGGCCGGCGCGCAGCCTCCGAGCAGCCGCCGGAGCCAGGCGGGTTCTCTGAACGAAGTGGGCCAGGGGCGCTGCAGGCGCCAGCAGGATCCGCTCAGTCGGCAGTCGCAGCCGTCGGGTTTGCCGATGATAGCGCCGCCCTACCAGGCATCCGTCGTGGTAAAGGCTGACGACACGGGGGGGGGGGGGGAGCGCTGGACGACCGTTGGACGGTCAAGGACAGTGCTGGCAGCGGCGCCACTCACCCGTCGCACCTCGTCCGGGTACCACATTGGGTTCTGGTACTCCACGTCAGCGTCGTTCTCCGGTTCGGCGGCCAGTCTGGGCAAGGCGACGGCGGCAGCCCCCCTTGGCTCTGCGGCGGCGGCTCCCATTGGCTCAGCTGCGGCAGCTCCCCTTGGCTCAGCGGCGGCAGTTCCCCTTGGCCCGGCGGCGGCAGCTCCCATTGGCTCGGCGGCAGTAGCTCCCACTGGCTCGGCAGCGGCAGCTCCCTCTGGCTCAGCAGTCTGGGCGGCGGCAGGGGCCTCAGCCGGCTCAGGGGCGGCGCCGGCGGCGGCTGCAGCACGTTCGTTTTGTCGCCGCCGCACGCAGACCCGGCACTTCTGGCCGAATAGCTGAAAGAACACGGTTCCGGCGCCTGGTCCCCGGTGCAGGAAGTAGTGGAAGGTCACCTGCCCATGCATCGACGTCCAGGCATTGTTGCACTTATCCTGAGAAGCACAGCCAAGAGACGTGTTAGAGACGTGTGCAAGGCACAGCACCGACTTATCACCACGCACGATATCGCCCTCTAGGTAACACTGAAGCCTTTCAAACGAAATTACAACTACGCCCCAAGAACCACGGAAACCAGACCCCACATTTTCGGTTATCGTTCGGTCCGATTCCAGCTCTGGCATCTCGTCGGCCGTTCTCCACATCGCTGAGCCGGTCACTCACGCAGCGGAAGCGGATCTTGGCCGAGGTGCTGAAGGAACGCCAGATGGGGCTGGGCTTGGGCGTGGACGGCACCTGCGGCACCAGCGCCCAGTGCTGGCCGGTCTGACTGAACAGTTCGGCGAAACAGGTCACCCACACCACGTACATCCCGCTGAAAGACAACATACGCCGCAAGGTCAGACACGCTCCCAGCAGCTTGTGCATTAGGCGCACCGCACGCAAGCGAATCGAGCCATGTCCTGAACTATTAAAACCCACGTGGTTGGTTGAGTACATGGGAATTATGTGGAGCCGAAGTCATGATCATATGGCGCGAGACGAACCACCTGGCTGCACAGAAGGCATTCTCGAACGAGTGAATAAATGTGACCCAGCCCGGCAACAATCGGCCATTCCCGTTCACGGTCGGAAGACCGCCGCAGCCTGGCGCGGCGCACGGACGCTCCAGCTGCCGCCAGAATACCACCTGGCCGGCCCGGGGCCGTGCTCTCGGCGGCGGGTCGGACGGCCTGATGACGTGGCGCCCGCCACCTGATCACCGTGTCTGAGTAACGCGGTCGCCAGCGAGAGCTGCGCAGATCGGCCGATCGCCGCCGGAGCGGCGCGTCCGACCATTAGTCGGCCGACCGCAACGCTCGGCGGACGGACCATCAGCGGCTCCGGCGGCCGCCGGCGGCCGTCACGCCCGCCCCGGGCCGCCGAAAGTCCAGACACAGCCGGCACATGAGCGCAGCGGGGGCGCCCGGCCAGCCGACAGCCACGCCAATCAGGGTGCCACTCCGGAAGGGCCGCATCCATCGCCGGGGAGGCCCTCCGACCGACCGAGCACCGCCCTGGGACCACCTGGCCGGGAGGCTGGTCTGTCGCCGGCCGACGGCGCGGCGGCGTCCCCGGCCGGACGTGCCCGCCCGGCCGGGGCCGCCGCCGTCACCACCTGCACCTGCCGGCAGCGGCCGGCTCCTCCGCCCGGCCGCCGGACGGCCGACCATGGTGTCACGACAGCGGCCGGCCGGGCGCCATCACCGACACAACGGCCGGCCCGGCACCGTTACGGAAACGGGCAACAGGGGCAGCTCCCAGGAGCGGTACTGCCGGCGAACCGGCCGGCCGCCGGACCACACCACGGCAGGTGACGTCATGCTGTGACAGCGCGCCGTGACCGGAGACGTCTGAGGCGATCTGTTACGCAATGCTAGATAATTAGGCCTCATATGTATCTATCTATCTATATATATATATATATATATATATATATATATATATATATATATATATATATATATATATATATATGAGGCTCCCCGCTGATAAAAAAAAACACCACTGAAACACGCAAAACATGGACCAAATAGCTCATGTCTTCCTAATTCACCGCTGTAAGAGACGCCCATGGGCCAGGCAGTGAGCCAGGGACGCGCTGCTGCGATCGGCCGGCGACTGTTGTCGCCATAAGAACGCCGTGTATGGTCCGGAGACTCGAGAGTGCCGTGCCAGAATCGTCAAATGTCAACCCAATAGCTCACGGCCTTGGTCACCTCACAGGAGATCCAATAGCCCGCGACCCTGATTCACTATATCAGTACGATAATATCTCTTAATCCCACCTGCACGTGGTCCATTACGTCGACGAGCAGCCCTGCGACACTTCCCTAGCGTTAGCACCAGACGGTACACGTCTTACAATTTGATATAACAGAGATGAAAGACACAGTCAGCAAGATGAGTTCATGATTTCGCGTGCTCTTGGCAAAAGCTCGACGAAATAACGAACAGCAAACGTTACGCCACTCCTTGATGACTGGGTTTTATACAGCGCTTCGGCTACTGCGGCCATTACGCCACCCCATCAATCATTTCCGCAGCACTTACGATTGAAAAACTAATCCTTATTATTTTGTTACTGATCCCTTCGCAAGAAAATTCTCACTTGTAGTTTGACAAAACATAAACGTCAACCAACACAACACAAATGTTTGCTAGAACGTGCTTACAGGGCAAGACTAAGATCAAAAGACCCAGTGCTTGCTTTAAAGCCTTCACAGTTTTTCGTTTTATTAAGTATCTGAGTCGAAGCTTACACCAGACCACCATGCATAAACACACCGATACTTCTAATCTCAACATATCCCACCTCAGCACGCCATGTCGCCGTGACGTCAATAGCAAGACAGCACCATAAAAAACACATCCTAAGACCATTTTAAGTCGGAACTGAACGTTAACTCGCAGCATCGCTCAGGCCACAAAGAAGTCCATCCCCAACATCCAAACTATGGTGAGGCCCTACAGTCTCATGCATTCTCCGGTGGTCCGTCCGTTCTGCAGCCGCTTCGGTCCAGCCCGTCAGTTGTCCGGCGCTGCCCGGTCTGCGGCGACACCGCCGGCCGCCGCCGTCGGCTGCGCGGCAGCCACGTGCCTGCGTCAGCGTTCTGTCCGGCGGTCTGCGGCTCGGATCGGCAGCAGGGGCCGACACGCGACCGTGGCACGCGCTGGCGCCGGCCGCAGCGGCGGCCCGGAGCACAGTCGGCTGTCCACAGGCGGACCTGACGCCGGAACGGATCCCCGCTGGCCACTGCCGCAGAAACTGCCAGCGTCAAAACCCGTGCAAAAAAGGCCTCGCCAGCTCGGCTGGTGCGCGATATCGATCGCTAGCGGCTCTTCACCCGCGGCTACCAGTCCACTTGGTTAATCCGCCACCAGATCGCGGCGCTCGTTCTCCGAAGCGAGGATCTCCGAGCGGCAGACGGCGAGTGCGCCGGACTCAGGCGTCGCCGACTCTCCGCCCACGGGCGACGTCATTTAGCCGCGCCAAAAATAACACATCGTCAGCGCACACGCCGCTGGAACTATTCCGCAACGCAGGCGGGCCGGACGGGCCGTACGTAAACGGCACTTCCTCCGCTGTCTGAACGTCGGCACCACTTGGCTGACTCCTACCTCGAGTCCACTCTGCCTTCACAGGCCGTCGTCAGTTTGCCGTCACACGGCTCAGGGCACTCCGGAGAACGCCTCACAGCACGAAGGCTTCCGAGGGGTACGGGTCTGGGGATGAGACCAGATCCAGTGGGTCGGCGTCAGACGGAATTAGACGTTCCAGTCTCCAGGTCAGGCATCTGAAGATCCCACGGCCCTGAGGACCGCGTCACTCAGGGACCAGTTAGGCACCTTGGGCTTCAAACCGCCACACGTCCCATGGTCTGGCACCGGGTCACATTTCTCCAGACTGCACAAACGCGTACGCCTCCGGAGCGCCGCGTAACGAGGGAGCACGGCGCGCCGTAGCCGCTCGCCGGGCCGGTCCTACACCGACAAAAAAAAACCAGCAGCGTGACGGGAGGATTGACTCACGAATCGATTGACCGGCCGCCCGGCGACCGCGGCCGCGGCTTATCCAGTTCTTTCCGAGACGGCGGCTTTTTCGGCGCCGACCCACAGCGGCACGGCACCCTGTTGCTAGGGGTACCCCGGCCTGCATGCCGCCGGCCCAGTGCCACGGACACGAAACCATGTTGTCGGGCTGCCCATGTCCGCCAATCCGTTGTGAGCTTGGTGTCGACCGACCTTTCCCAGCGGCAAATGACGACAAACGCGGCACGCCTCATTATATTCAGATTTTTCACGGACCAGACCGCAGGATAAGCCCGGATTGTCAAGTTTCTCAAGTCTGCTTCCTTGTGGGATGATGCCCACATGTGGACGTTCCCTGAAAGCCCTGGGACTGGGATCTAATCCGGGACGTGGAGTTTACCGATAAATGGGTGCAGATGGGCAATTCTGATGTCAACTCGACTCCCCTTGCCCTTCCGGAACCAGCGGAACACAGGGCACCGTGAGGTAGAAAAGTAATGCGTTGATCGTCATGTCAGTGTCCCCAGACTGGTGTCTGACAGTCTCGCACGTTGTGTCATATAGTGGCGCCTTCCGCACGTCCATAACGCACGAAGAGCAATGTCCAGGCCAGGACCGAGACAACTGCATCCATCTCGGAGTTTCATAAATATAACTTAACAAATGGGCATTGCAACACAATTGCGAACGCCACGGTCCGTGACGCGTCTGACGGTGCACCGACAGAGCATGGCCGGCGGTCTTACCGTACCCGTATCTGTCGTCCGGGTGGATCCTGGGCGGCACGTAGTAGCCGACCTCGAAAGCGCGGCGTGGCGCCGCCATGCCCATCCGTCTGTCGGCCGGCCGGCCGGCCGGCCAGCTCTACGACGGACCGCCCGGGAGACGATTCCTCGGCGGGACGACGCGTGGGTCCACAGACGGACTGCTTTGGCACGGCACGCCCGGGACACAAGTCCTCGGCAAGACAGCAGGTGGATTCAGTAAGTTTCAGCAGGAGCACAAGTCCAATTCGGATCTCCGAACGGCGTCCGGGGCATTCGTTCCCGATTCCTTCTTGATCCAACAGAAGCTTCCGGGCGCCAGAAGTTCCAGTCTTTGATTTCCACGAGACACCGAAACGGGCCACGACCCAACAGTAGACTTTGCAGAGCGGCAGTCTTCACTTTCTCCCGGCAGCGACACCAGCAGCACCCCGTCCCGGCAGCGACATCGGCAGCACCCCGTCCCGATACCGCTGACACGTGTCACCGATGGAGCGCGCCCGAGCCTACCCGCCCGCCGCCGCCGCCCCGCCGACCAGCGCCGGCCGCCGATCGCGCACTATTAAAAACACGGCCAGCGCCGCCACCTCAGCGGCCCGAGCGGCCGGGGCTGCCCAATTTCCAGGACGCGGGCCCGTGTCCGGCATGAGGATGACGCCCCCGCCCGGCAGCACCCACGCAGGAGGCGGCGCCGGCCGCCCCGGCCGGTGGCCGCCGGCGGCCGCCGGCGGCGCAGCCTAACGGCGCAGGCGGCCGCCGGCCGAGCTCGTTTTCAGCGGGGATTTCCGAGAGCAGGCCGCGCAGTCGTGGCCGCTTCAGCGAACCGGTCCGCGCCGGGATTTCTATATGCAACCCGTCGCCTTCAGAATGGAGCCTCTCGCACACAGCAAGCTTGAGTGATAGTCCCTACATAGCAACCTCGACCGAAGCGGATTACGAGGCTATTTCCATGTCTGAGCGATAACGGAGAACTTGAGCGGGAGTGTGCGGCCAGCCAGGTGCAATACATGGAAACATCGCGTCTAACATAGCCAAACAAGAGAAATTACACCTGACTGTCCCACTTTCCAAGACGCCGTGAGACTGACTCATTTACATCAGTACGGCTGGATAGTAAGAAACTGGATGTATTCGGATGCCACAGAGTCCTTCAGACAAACAGAACTTATATGTGTCGTAATACAACACATCATACATTTGAACATCAAACATGTGATACACTTCGCAGCAAAACATCAGGCAGCGACAACGCTCGGGTCCCTGGAGTCCCTGGTCCCTGGAGGTCATGCAGATCGACCTTAGCTTTCGGTTGCAACCATGATCTTGGAAGCCATCCGACACGAGCTCATGGTGAGCAAACATCGCCAGAATCACTCAGCTTCGTTACTTACACTCGTTCCAGCCTGAAGTGATACGCCACATTTATCCCACTGTGAGGCGCTGCACCCCACAGTGCAGCACACAGCCATCGTCCAGTGCAGCTTCACAGCCGCCGTATTGATGACGGTGCAGCTCCACAGCCGCCATACTGACGGACTTGCAGCTCCACAGTCGTCATTCTGCCGACAGGGGAGCTCCACCACAGCTACCGTATTGACGGAAGTGCAGTTCCACAGCCGCTGTATTGACGACAGTGTACTGAAGACAGCGCAGCTCTATAGCCGCCGTATTGGCGACGGTGTACTGAAGACAGCGCAGTTCTATAGCCGCTGTATTGGCGACAGTGTACTGAAGCCAGCGCAGCTCTATAGCCGCCGTACTGGCTATAATGCAGCTACTGAAGGCAAGATCTCACCTTACCAACCACACTGCAAACTTCCCGTGACCAACTCCGGGACTCCATCACAATTCCCCCGCCAGCGGATACGGGAGAGGGAGCCCCCTCCCCCTCCCCACCGCTGTCCGGCCGGCTCCAACTGAGCGCAGGACGATGCGGTCACCAGGAATCGCCGGATAATCTGACAAGCATCCTGTAACAAATCCAGTACACCGCTACTCAGCCCGAAATTTCCACACGGGAGGATTCGCCTTACCAATCGGGTTTCGGCAAAGAATATCGCGATGAGTAACGTCCTACCGTAATGGTGTCCGTCCAACCACAACACCCCGAAACTGCGCAGAAGGTGATGTTATGTTGGTTGGTTATTGGGGCTTAGGGGCGCACCGACTGCAGGGTCATTCGGCGCCCAGGTGATGTTATGTGGTACGTCTTGTTCGGGAGGGGGGGGGGGGGGCCGTGCTATATCCAGAAAGTGACTAGTATGAATCTCCACTTTCGTGCAAGAGGTCTTCCTAGAACTCTCGATTATAAAGCACGACATATGGCGTTTGAAAGAAAGCACACTGTCGCCCATTATCTGATATTGGGAGTTTTCTGTATTCAGGCAGGACATGTTCCAGCAAACCTACGAAGTTCCTGCAGTGGAAAGGGCTCGGCGCTCTTTTCCCTGTAATATCCAATAGCGAATCACGCCCTGGATTTCCGCATGCTATGCATATTCCTCTTGACAAAATATCAGGAGTGTTTATCCGCCATCGCCAGTGGGTTCCAGCAATTTTCAGTTCCATGGGATACCCCCACTGTTCGGTCCCGCCAGCAAGTCTGGTCTCACCATCTTAATGGACCCAATACCAACTCACCAGGTCGTAGAAATCTGCATCAGCTGCGCTTTAACCCTCGCCAGTACAGAGAGTTTGGTGCAAATCCGACGTTTTTCGTAGGCTGCCCTGTAACGACTGTTCATATTCCTCTGAAATTTTGTATAGCTGCTGAGTCCGGAGCCTTTTTGCGTATTCCCTGAATACTTGGGGTCAATGCCTCGACAAATCAATGACCGTGACATCTTTCTTCAGGCCATGCCACGAAGAAATGATACAATGATGATTGCCATCGTATAGATGCGCCTAAATTCCTTTGCGATGATCAATTTTAATCATTCTTATTATGTAAGGATGTTACCAACAGTGTCAGTGGTCACTGCCCCTGGGCTCCGCTACTTACCTGGATCAAGGCCATCTAAGGCTAAACTCAAGAACGAGGTCAATGGCCTTTTTACTTATCATGATGTGAGAGATGTGATCAATGACCATGACGTAATCGGAAACACTATTTGCATAGGAGCATTAGTTTCAGTCTTATTTCATCGTCAGAAGCCGCTCTAAACCCTTCATATCGTACCAGGTTATTCCTATTTTCTATAGGATCCCACGAAAACCAGAATCTTATGGCATGACCTCCGTTGCAATCGCTTGCAAGCTCTAAAACTGTCAAAATGGACATCGTTGTGTAGCCAAACCAGCAAGTCACCAGCTAGTTTTTTGTTCCATTACTCCATCACGTCAGGCTTAGAAATGACTGTCTGGTCGCACCCTGCGTCGAAGGTAGCCAAATCGCGAATGACGCCGACCTTAAAAGCTTACGGCGACCGGCTTAGGCACCGGGGTGTCCTTTAAAACACTAGAGGCATCAGACGTTCATCTTTACACAAAATAAGGATGGTCTACACTTGCCAGACCGGTGCCGACTTTCAAGCTTCTCGCGAGGTGGCTTTTTGGGCATGCAAATTTCAACAAGAAAAGAGGTCCGGATACCCTGCCGCAGACAGAGAGAGCCACAGGCAGATGACACGGAGACACATGAGGTGGCCTCCTGAGGCATCACCCCAGAGCTACCATGTTTCTGCGACGGCGCGCCCGTCAGCACGACTCCTCGCGGTCCGACGCGCGCCCCTCAGTCTTTGGATCCCCACAGATGGAAGCCCTTGTGACGCTGCTCTCAGCGGACCGCAGGACACAGCCTCAGCGGACCGTGATCGTAAACAACCCCTCTGAATCAGCTGACTGGCGCCCCGACCGGTTCCCGGGTCAGCTGAACCCAGGGAGTCAACTGACCCAGGAGTCGGGGCCCAGGTCAACTGACCCAGAAGGGTTGGTTACCATTCGCTGAGACCGGTCCCCTGGGACAGCTGAGCAGTCCCCTGGGTCAGCTGGTCCGGTCCCCTGGGTCAGCTGTCCGGACAGCCCGACCGGTCCCCCGGGTCGGCCGACTGACACCCCGACCGGTCCCCTGGGTCAGCGTACCCGGCGCCCCAGCCTGTCCCCTGGGTCAGCTGACCCGGCACCCCGACCGGTCCCCTGGGTCAGCTGGTCGGACACCCCGACCGGTCCCCCGGGTCAGCTGACTGGCACCCCGACCAACCCCCTAGGTGAGCTGACCCGGCGCCCAGTCGGTCCCTGTCGGCCAGAATCGGCGGCGTTCCGTGCGGATTCTTTCGGCTGGCTGCTCGGTGCCCCGTTCACCGCAACGGACGGCAGCAGTCCCGGGGTTTCCAACGGACGATGAGCCACCAGCCCATCTGTGAGTGCAACGTCATCTACGACAACACGCCGCCAGAACGCTACGGAAGACATCGAGTCAAGGAATAACACGGGATCGGTTTACCCAGAACAGCGCTAGTCGGAAAACCGTGTGCAGAAGGCGCCATGCCAATGTAATGCTAACAAAAGGGTAACACACTGAACGCGCTACAAGATCTCAATTGCACGTGGACCTCACAGGACTCCAGTCCGAGAATTTGTTCCACTTTTTACTGAAGATGTCGCAAGTGACGTATGAGAAGTGGTTTTGTGAAATTATCTTGCTCTTTTAGTCCATTGGAATACGCAGAACAATGACCATATTCATGACCTCGGAGAAGTATTAGGCGTCGTCAATGTCGAAGACATCAAGAAACAGGATGATGGGGGCTGCTGGTCACGTCATCACGCCATCAAAACTGTCATCACACGCGGTGCAGGGATGGCAGCAATCTTTCCAATCGGGTTTTCCCTGCGAAAAGCTCGCGAAGATATCGAAATAGATGTTCGGGCTGATGTTAGAAAAAACGGGCCAAATAAAAACAAAGAAAACTGTCTGAAACTTACTGCATGCAGGAAAAGTCAATACCGTTGGTTGGTTGGTTATTGGGGCTTAGGGGCGCACCGACTGCAGGGTCATTCGGCGCCCAAAAGTCAATACCGTCACACAGCATCTGGCCAGCTGGTGCCTTGCGAGTGACAGTTATTTTCCGCCAGCAGTTTTATTCCTGAAGTTAGTCACGAACACACCCTGTAAGTTCACCGTGCCAGCGTCTTCCGGCCAAACAAGGCACTCCAGGTAGCACATACACTGAGTCAGCACGCAGGCCGGCCAGTAAAGTGCTCTAATCCCATTACTTCCCATCGCCAGTGGGGGGGAACTCCCTGAGGTTTTTCGTAAGTTTCCCCAGAATGACTGCTGCGATCCTTTGAAACTGCACAGTTGAGTGTTCAGCCTTATCACGCATCGTGTCAGAATCTGAAGTCGAAATCTTGACAAGTCAGTGACCTATGACCTCTTCTTACAGGACACATGACGGAAAAATAAGCTTACAACGGCGGTTCTCCCCGGATAACAAACGTTTTTTAGCGTTTCAAACTACCATTTAACCCGGCACCGTCTGACGGTGTCAAAGACGGCACCCCACTCGGTTTTCATGAATAACTTCTGAATCGTTAAAGCCAGTGCAATCCAACTTTCAGCACCAATCAATTCAACATATTTCGACATCAAAACCACTTCCATACTCGGTTTGGTCATGGAGGTATGACGCCATCGTGAATCCTTGCGCGCATGTTTCCGCCTCTTCGGACGGTGGCGAGAGCATGCTTCGTTTTTTTTTTTGTAACATTCGCGGGTATAATGCATGAATTATTTGGATCCACAAAGGACACGGTCCCCGAAAGGATACACAATCAAGACACGTCAACATTTGAGGCAGGTCATCTAGGTCACATGAATGATGACAACTGGATTGATTTGCATTGTGGGTGATAGAAGTGGTTGCCGCTGATCTTCCCCATCGTTCAAGCAAGACAAACAAATCTATATGTGCCTCTTGGCAAGGCTCGGCAAATGCAACGTGAGGTCATGTCAGGTCACGTCAGAAGTTGACGTCCAAACGAATGAAATGCAACAATGTCAGTGGAAGATAGTTCAGGAGCAGCAGAGAGCACTCCCTGTTCCTAGTCAGAAAGAAAAAATCACTTCCTGTCCTGACCTGGCTTGACCTTGACCCGACAAGGAGCAGACAGAGCAGATTTAATTATCACGAGATGTCATTTCAGTTCTGTACTTACACAGTTAAGAATCCTATCGAAAAGGTACTGTTTGGAAGGAAGAGTAATGCAACCTTATCTGGCCTGATCTACAAAAAGGAGGGGAGTTTCACTTCCCTCCTTTTTGTCACATGAACCGAAACGGCTGTGAGTTAGTATCGATCTTTGGCATGTAAAGTAATACCAATATTTCATATGAACTAGGCCGACTTTGACCCATCATTTTTGTTACATCCTAGCACGCTTCTGTTGAAGGGGGATCGTGACCTTTCGTTTGATACCAAAATGGGGGTTCTAAGACCAGTAATGCTGGTGATATGATGTGCGAACCGGTGTCAGTTTTTCCAATGTCGTGCCATGCGTTTTACGTGACTTGTAACATACTCAGTCACGTGATCAGTGCTTACAAAGTATTTCCCAAATGCGAAGACTCAGGGCTCTCAACTGACCAGTTCAGATCCGACGGTAAGAGCCTGAGATAACAGGGGGTGCCCTTTTTGACACCCCCGGCGGTTGCGGGTATAAAAACACGCCAGGCGATGCCGCCTTAACGGCACTCAGTCTTCCTCATTCTTAAACACGGACATTACCCATGGCGTCAGTGACCTCTGCACTGCAGTGCTCATTTGTGTCAAATTCACCTTGGACAGTGGCGTAACTTCATACATACAGGGCAGATGTAACCCCACGCTCTGTAACTAGATCCCATTCGGTCCAAGTGTAACTCCGTCAAAGAAAATGCCGAACTGGTGTCCAGACCTGCACATTCACCATCACATAACTTACTGCTGGCACTTTTACTAGTAACTGCTGGGGTTTATACCGCTCCATTAACTGTGAGGGGCACGCTAAACAAATTCTGACTTTTGGGCCGACCCGAATTTTATTTTTGCATATTACATGCTTAATAAAATTGACGACGACGATGACGACGACGATGACGATGACGATGACGATGACGGCGATGACGACGACGACGACGACGACGACGACGACGACGACGACGACGACGACGACGACGACGACTGACGACGACGCTGACGCTGACGCTGACGATGATGATGATGATGATGATGATGATGATGATGATGATGATGATGATGATGATGATGATGATGATGATGATGGCGGTGGTGGTGATGACGGCAGGTTTCAAGAAGATAACCTTCAGAAGGCTCGTCAAATACCGCATTTTAACAAAAAGCAAACGTATTTTTTACGTATCTGAGAATTTAGCGCAAACATCGCTACGGTAACAAAACATATAGCTCCATTCGCGCGCTAAAGAAATAACAAGACTCTCGCTTCAACGGGCCTTGACTCCACAGCCACATTATCCAGTCGGCAAAACGAGGCAAGTTTTGATGAGATCGTGTTGGGATGGTCCTGTTTGCGTGTCAGTGTTTGTGAGCGTGCACAGCACGACTCTCTAGCTTGTGATCTCGCTTTTTCAGCGCTCATGTATAGGTCCTCCATGGCCCCTGCCAATCTGGTCCGTATTTATTCCTGTTATCATTCATGTAGGAGGTCCCAGGATACAAAAGTAATCCTAGACCCTTTGGCAGCTGTATGAAATCGCGGGTCTTGATTTACGCAAATCTATTCGATTTTGGCACAACCTCTGGCATAATTTACACATCATGAGAATATCTTGTGCATATTGTCGAGTAGATCCTGGATTTCTGAAAGTAAGTGAAAACCCAAGCGCATATGTGATCATGAAGTTCAAACATATGTGATCATGAAGCTCAAGAGGACAGTTCATCAGACTTATACGCTATCCTAGCCTAGAACCTTGTTCATCCACATGCTGTAATGTTGATTATTGTTCAAAAGTACAATTTCAAAAACTGCATCGGCTTTGCGATGCAAAAACCACGGTAAAATGGCGATTCTCAATGTTTCATCCAAGCCAAAATCAAATGTCGATACCTCGGTCGGTACCGACTACAGCGGCGGCATACCACTGGCTTTATACAGATATCTACCTAGTAAATACCCAGCAAAAACCTGCCTGGTAGCAAAAATGTTCATCGCGGCGTTAGGTCAGAAGAAAAGAAAGCGGAACAACGACGTCAAATGCTACCAACACAAAACAACGGCCGTGTCTTTTGCTACCGGATAACGTGTAACACAGGAACGTGTGCGTCATGCGGCATAAACCAGCGCTGAGGAACTACTCTACCTTCATGCCTTTGAACAACTGCTGTTGAGTCTGCGTGATGACCCGTTTAGGCTACATCATCACGGATAAATTTTCTCCCACCCAGAAACCTCTTGGAAAGAAGTTTTTAAGTCAGTTCAGAACATCTGCCCGCAAAACAACCATTTACCATTTGGCAGTGAAAGGACGAACGTAAGTACTCTCACCATTTCCCAGGTAATTTGCTGTTTCGTGTTAGCTCCGAAGGTGTACCAGGTCATCTTCCAGGATATATATCTCTGACGGGATTAAACCGAAGTACAGCCGATCAATGTCACTGGCTGACGCAAGCAAGCAACAGTTACAACAACAATCCCCGGCCGGGCAGCGCGCAAAGTCCGGATCCAGTTCACAGACCGCAGTCCAAACACGGCGGAAGCCGCAGATCGCGGCCAATCGTCACACACCGTCAGGACGGCCGCCCGGACGTTTTCGAACGGGTCACAGTGCCCAGTCCAAGTCCGACGCCGCCCGAGTCCGAGTCCGAGTCCGGCACATCTGTGTCGATCAGGCTCCATCTGAGCTTTTGTCAGAAGTACAGGCTCGTACTTCTCTGGCAGCGAGTGACGCCGAGGCTAACGAAAGACGGACGCCGACCGGGTCGACTGACGAACAATGGTTTACGTCTCCGTTGTGCCAGACCGACAAGGAGCAGGCAGCCCTCCACCAACACGGTGTCGTGACTTGCTAAACAGGCATGGTCATCGACGTTAGCCTACGGGTCACCGCCGACGCACGACGGTCACGAAGCTCATTCTTAAAGGGAGCCAGCAATGCCGTATACGAGATAAAGAACAGGTTACCAAGGTCACGGAGAGACCGTGTCAAAGGCTGGGCCATATGTGAAATTCCTCAGCAACATTTCGCTCCCTGGCAGAGACGGAATCACCCATTCGGATTCACTGGTCAGCAAGACTGTTGTCTGTTCATGCTTTCTATGGAGTTAGGGTCCCGGTTGGTTGGTTGGTTATTGGGGCTTAGGGGCGCACCGACTGCAGGGTCATTCGGCGCCCAGGAGTTAGGGTCCCGACGACGGCTTACGCAAACGTTCGGGCGAAATTCGCGGAAAAGTCAGCCACACTTGGCCGGCACCACACGACGGCGGATTACATCCCCTTCTCCGAACGCCGAATTCGTCCGTCCGAAGAAGCCACCCACTCGGCGGCGGGCCTCCATCGTCTGTCCGGAGAGGCCATCCACTCGGCGGCGGGCGGCGGGGTGGCCGGCCAAGGTCCGGGTGCCCACTAAGCCAGCGCTCTGGTGTGACAGAGTAACGCCGCCGACGCGCGGCTCCGCACCCCCACTCACATATCACGCGCTGCGCTGGTCCGCGGAACCCGAGACAGATCTGGCGTCCCCGAGCCGACCGGCTGCTCACACCTTTCTCCGACTTCCCATTAATCGGCGGCCGCATCTCGCCGGCGCGGCGACACCTCGGCCGACGGCCCGACAGGCGGAGCCGGACTCACGGAGCCTGCCGCGTCCGGGGAGAGGAGGCGGGGGCGGAACGCCACCGACAGCACCGTCAACAGACTGTCAGGCCAAGTGCCCTCACACTGCTGCCCTCAAGCGGGGCACAAACTCCAATGACGAACCGGGCAGAACGGCGCGCAACACCCCGTCGTCGCGATGACAGCGGTGTTTGTCTCGAACGAAGAATTACACAGCCAGAGCAGCAAACAGCCCGCTGCTCAGCAACGTTTAATCCTAGACTGGTTCAAAAAGGCAAAATGTTAGGGAGGTTACCTCTCTTGGTTTTGTGTTATACTGTGAGCCCCAAAATGAAGGCATGCAAAATATTAAGCATTTAAGTTAATACATGACTCTCCCTCAAGTGTCCCAGTTTCATCCATACGGTTCCATGGAGACTACAACGCTTGACCAGGCGCGTATTGCGGAGTTTTCCGCCCGCGGCCAGACGGTGCTGTTGTTTGGAAATTCGCACGCAGATAAGTCAGTGAATACGACATTTAAGCAAGGGGGAGGCCAGGGGGGAGGGGTGGATGGGGGTCGCTACCCCACGTTGTTTTTAATTTAACATTGACCCTATGGGCGTTAACTGAAAAAATTGACCCAAAATGCTTCTTTGCCCAGCCCTCCCCCGCCCATCCCCCCCCAACGTGGAGGAGTTTTCGCGCCTCTGGGTACAGGAGTTCTGACAGCTGGTGAAGAGTTACATGCTGGCTGCTGCGGTTGGAAGCATGCCATTTATTAATCCTTAGACAATAGATTCTCTATACAACTCTGGTGTACTGCACTGAACATTCGTACAAAGTACATCATCCGTTAAAACATTCGGCGCACTCGTAACCCAGCACGGTACAATTTAAATGTTTAAAAAGGAGCCGTTTTAGGTTTTTTCGAGCCTCAAGTGTCATGCAGTTGCAGGTTGTAGCAAAGCAAGTATTCTCGGTGTTTCTTGCATCTGATGCATGCCGATCAGTGACTGGTTACCGCTGGTCTTCGACAGCGTTGCCTTCCTACAATCTGAGTGCCGCTTTCGGCAAGCTTCCACGATCTGCGGAAGCTGTAGCCGCTGCTCATCATGTTTTGTGGGATATGCCACATAATCCAAGATGAGTTTGGTGCCGCGCTCAGCTGCGTCGTTTTCGACGCGGACGCTGATGACGAACGTCACCAGTCGACGGTAACCAGGTTCCCTGTTCCACGGGAGAGGCTTGTCGAGGAGCGCTGTGCTGATTTCCAGACTTTCGAAGGCTGTGCTAAAGGCCGGTCCTGCGAAGTCGCGCACTTGGATGTTCTTGATGTCGTCTGCATAAGAGGGAAATATTGGGAGTTGAAGTTCCCTGCCGATTCTACGGTTACTGTTTCGCATGCTGGCGGATGTCATTCACCGGTTGTTTTTGGCTGCGTCTGAGACATTGTTGCTCATTAGTGCCACCGGTAATGCCTCTTCTGTAAGGCACGACGCGCCTTTTCATGGTATTCATGGCTGCATCGGCAACTGCGGCGTCCATCGTTCTGAAGATGACCAATATCTTGTGCAGCTGGGTGTCATTTACGGCTGCATCTTGTGCCACCGTGTAGATGAGCCACTCATGCATGCAAAATGGACAGATGTATGCCGCAAACTTCTCCAGCTGGTCGTATGTCTTCTGTGAGATAACACCCAATGCCAGCTTCTGGGTTCGATGCATAAACAGCTTGATTCCATTGAGGAAGCAGGTCATCCTGTGCGCTTTGTTGCAAACGCCAAATTCTGGCACGTGTTCACTGACGCCGTCGCCTTCCCACCAAGCATCAGAAACGTTGGCAATCTTCGGAACGATGGACGCCGCAGTCGCCGATGCAGCCATGAACACCATGAAAAGGTGCACATGGTACCTTACACACGAGTTGATACCGATGGCACTGGTGAGCAACAATGTCAACAACAAACAAGCAACAATGTCAATAACAAAGTGCAGCCAAAAAACAACTAGCAAGTGACACCCGTCAGCATGCGAAACAGCAACCGTGTATCCTGTATCCTGTATCGTGTATCTAACTCCAAGTACTGCCTTCTTACGTAGATGACATCAAGAACATTCAAGTGCGCGACTTCGCAAGACCAGCCTCTAACACAATCTCTGAACGCCTGGAAATCAGCACAGCATTCCTCGACAAGCCTCTCCCGTGGGACAGGGAACCTGGTTACCGTCGACTGGTGACGTTCGCCACCAGTGTCCACGTCGCGAACGACGCAGGTCAGCGTCGTTCGCGTTCACCAAACTCATCTTGGACTATGTGGCACATCTCACAAAACATGAGCAGCCGCAGCAGTTTCCGCATGTGGTGGAAACTTACCGGAAGCGGTATTCAGACTGTAGCAAGGTCAAGCTGTCGAAGACGTAACGAATCATTTATACCACACCATACCACACCATGCGATTTATTTGGGCAAATCTGCACAATTGTGGCTATTTCTTGCCCATTTCACAAGATCAAACTACATGGTACACGACATTCACTCACGAGACGATCTGGGCAATTCAGTCATTTTTGTCAATTCAGTCCTTTGCCAAGTAAAGAAAAAAAAAACATTTCAGAGCGCGATGACAACGAGGCACCTGCATTTTGCGCAGCGTATTATACAGTGCCGGTCCACGACAACAAAACCGGCGTCTCCCGGCCTCCGTTCTGACTGATGGAAGGCGCAGATCGTCATCCTGGCGGGTGCTCCTAACTCGTGCCTTGCGGTTCGTTTGCGCAAAGTGAAGGAAATGGCCACTGGAACCTTATGCAAACGAAATTTGTGAATTACGGCGAGCATGTGATATTTGAAAAGATCCTTCGCTTCCAACCACCTTAGCCTAGACATTCGCTGGCAGGCTAAATTTCGTCCTCCCAGATATGACTCTAGCGGCTAAGTTCAAAACCTTTTGAATCTTGGCAAGATTCTTGCGGTCGCCGTTGCCATGTACTGGAATACAGCAGCGGGCGCGAGACACCACCAGGTCGGTTATCATGGTCGGGAGGGTCTCGGCCGGAAGATAATGACGGATATGTGACACGCCAATAAGGGCCCACAGGAATTTGCGCATCATTTCTTGTACATAGGCGTTCCATAATAGGTGGCGATCAAAGATCATCCCTAGATTTTTTACTTCGGGGACGGGTTGTATAGTACGCTCACGAAATTCCACGCCGAATGATGTTACGTTACGCAAATTCTGTCTGCTGCCGAAAGCAATCAATTGTGTTTTGTCAGGGCTAAGTTTCCGAGAATTTGCGCAGAAGCAAATGCTGAGAGAGAAGAGTGCCCGTTCCATGTGCCTGGGGTATTATTATTATATTTATTTATTTATTCATTTATTTATTATATATTATTATCATATATATATATATATATATATATATATATATATATATATATATATTTGCTAGGGCGCTCCTGTGGCCGCAGACTTTGACCTGGGTGTTATCCGCGAACTGAATAACGCCTGCACCCGGCACGAACAGGCTGAGGTCGTTTGAAAAGATGGTACACAAAACCGGACCTACCGCCGAACCCTGGAAGACGCCAGGGTTGTTACGAAACGCGGTAGAGTTCTGCCTGCAGCCAGAAGCGTCTGTAAAGCTGACATCCTGCGTGTGGTTTTGCAGGTACGCCTCGAACCATGCAGTATCCACACCATGCAACTGAAGTTTGAAGAGAAGTTTCGAATGATCTATGACGTCAAAACATTGACTTAAATCGAGCAGGCAGACAAGCGAGATTTGGTTCTCATCATATAACCAGAAGAGCGCGGTCGGAGACGGCTATCAGAAACGTTTCCGTAGAATGACAGGTGCGGAAGCCATGCTGGATATAAGAAAGGAAATGTTTAAGGGCGATGTGTAGTGATGGAGCTGGCGCTGTACAATGCGCCCAACCATTTTGGATATGACGGGGATAATTGATACTGGTCTGAACCTGAAAGGATTGCAGGGACCTCCGGACTTGTGGATAGGACTGAAGAGTGAATGTTTCCACTCGTCAGGGAGATCACAGCGGAGGAGGCACGAGTTAACAATGTGGAGCAAGATAGGACTAATAACAGGCAGACAAGCCTTGATGGTACGAACGCCGAACGCAGATCCCATCCATGCGGAGGTGCCACGCATACTAAGAATAATGCTCGACGGCGTCTGCAAATCGACCGGGGAGACCTTACAAGCGCACGCCCCCACCCGCGGCCGCCTGCATGGGATCCGCGGCTCGTCTCTCTATAGCCGCGCCTCGCGGGCAACCCTGGGGCCGACTCCCACGAAGTATTCGTGCATATCGTCCGGAGATACCAATTCTTAATTTCAATTTCAAAAAAACAGCACGGTCTTCTGTAACGGCCGCTTACCATCGACGAAATGCCGGAGGTTTCGCCAAGCTGAGTGAGGACCTTCATCACGGATAAGGTTGGTTATATTCGCCCTGCAGACGCTACGGATAGCAGATCGTACAGCCCTATTTGCATTAAGGTACGCGTCGGAGCCATGTCCGTCGGTCCGTAACGCTGTACGGCGGCGGCGCATCAGGTGCTTGGTGGCGCGCGTGACGGGGGGTGCAGCCGGGTTCCGGATTTTGGGATTTCACAGTGGCACATGAAAATCAACAATCGGAACGAACAATTCAAGAAAACGTTCCCGCTGACCAAATACTCTTTCCGAACCAAATACGGCACTCCAGTCAGTGAACTGCAAATCGGCATGCAGAATGGACGCATAAATGTTACGCAGAGACCTACTTTGAACAACGGCCCGCTTACCACGAGGTCTAGGAATAGTAAGAGCGAAACGTAGAAACCTATGAGGACTAAAATGAAAGACCAAAGTGAACCAAAGGACTAAAGTAAAAGACCCCGGATCGCTTGAAAACACCCGCTGAGTTAGAGACCACGACATCTAGAAATGGTCCTGATGAAAACGTCGCACAAGTGACGAAATGCGTCAGACTATGTCTAATTTAAAAATCATTAAGTTTAATACGGCCAAGTGAACCAAGCACATTACAGCTACGATCACCTGCAAGCGCAACTGGGCATCCGTGAAAAGCTCAAATGAGCGAACTGGAGTTGTTTTTCTAGTCCACTGAGGTCCGCGTCGAGAGCTGCCTGAGTGTGCCGCGGCGGGCGGTACAGGACCGCGAGCACCAGCTGATATCGGTCCCACTTGATGTGACTCCACAGGAACTCGATTTTACTTCCAGAATCAGTTGGTTTTCAGGGGTTTTCAAAACACTGATCTCAATGTCGCTTCTGCACAGGATAGCAACCCCGCCGTAATCTCGCCCGTCAGGGCGGTCGGCTCTCGTAAGGGTATCAGAGAAAGACGAGAAGACGACTGCTCAGACGCGGGGATAATCACATTCCCTGTACGAGGAGAACTTCGTATTTGCACCACTCTAGCTCAAGGCGGAGCTCGATCGTCTCGGGTTTCAGTGAATGAATGTTCAGGGTACAAACTCTCAGCTCACTTCGCACTGTCCCGCTTCTCTAGCAGGCGCCGCCTCTGCGGCCGCGCCGGTGCGCGCGCCGACCCCGCCTCCGACCGCGGCGGCCCAATGTACGCTCCCCGGCAGCCGGCGGGTCCGCGCCAGGCCGCGCAGGCCCCGTCCCCAGGTCAGACGCCGCAGCGGCTCTCAAACTGGGACGTTGTCCGACCGGTCGGACGGGACTGGGGACCGCCGGCGGCGCGCTAGCCGTTACGCGTGCACCGCGAGGCGCCAGAGGACGTACCGACCGGTGGGTCAAAGCGTCACGAGGCAGCCGGTCCCGGTGAAGCGGCGCGGTGCGGCTCCAGGGGGCGCGGGAAGGCAGTAGGTAGCAGTCACGGGTGACGGTCACGGACAGCACGCCGACCGCCGCCGGCAGGACGAGGAGCCCGAGCAGGCCACGGTGCATGGTCACAGCGTCGTCCCTTAGCAGAGGTAAAATAGAGCCCGGTGGCACGAGAAACCCGACCAGACGTGACGGCGGCCGGTGTAACGGCCGGGTGACGAAGGTGAGAGGTTTCTGGCCCCGGCGAGGAGGCAGCAGAAGTAGATCCGGTGCACATCCACTTCACACGACAAACGAACGGCAAATGAGGTTTGCCGAGGACACCGCGGTCGCATCAGCCAGAGGCGCCGCACCCTGCGAAGCGCCCGCCCTGGACGGCGGTTGGAGGGAGACCGTATAAACCTGCATGAACTGACTTTTTTGCGTGCAAGTCTCCAAACAACCGCGCCGTTTGGCTCCTGGCTGAAAATTCCTTCTGATAGCTATGCGACAGACGCAGGGAGCACCAAGGATAGTTGCTTTGCTACAAACTTCAACCGCATGACACTTGAGGTACGATAAAGCTTAAAATAACTCCTTTGAAAACATGTCACCTGCACCATGTTACGTTACGAGTCCCCAATGTTTTAACTGATAATGCACTTTGTCCGCATATGCAATACAACACACAAGATTTGTACGAAGCTGTCGTCAAGGATTAATAAACGGCATGTCACCCATCGCAATAACCAGCATGCAGCTCTTCACTGGCCGTCAGAAAACCTAAAAATAAGGGGCAGAAACTCCTCCAAATGGGGGGAGGCAAGGAAGCATTTAAGGTCAATATTCGCCAGTCAACGCCCATTGGGGTCAATGTGTATATATATATATATATATATATATATATATATATATATATATATATAAAGCAAAAGTAGACGTGGTGGTGGTAGGAGCGGGGGAGAAGCAGCTACCGCCCTCCCGCTTCCCACAACCTTGCCTAAACCTTGTATATACTGACTTCTTTTGCGTACAAGTCTCCAAACAACAGCGCCGTTTGGCTCCTGGCTGCAAATTCCGCAATACGCTCTTGGTAAGGTGTTGCAGTCGCCACGGAGTCCTTTGGGTGAAACTTTGGGCCTCTTGAGGAGGGTCAAATATCACTAAGATGTTTAATATTTTGAATGTCTTCATTTTGCAGTCCACAGAACAGGGGAAAAAAACTAGGGGAGCTAACCTACCGAACATTTCATTTCTATAACTTGTCTACACTGTAATCCCCGCCACCCCACTGCAGACGGGGCAGGGGTGGCGCGATCCGAGCTCCCTGCCGTGGCAGGGTTCCCGTCTCCGGACGCTGACTGAGCTGCTCGGTGGGCGTCGAGCGTGGGACACTGCACGTCGGCGGGCCGGGGGCCGCCGGCCGGAGTGGGCGGCCGTGGCCGGGCCGGACCGGCGCGCCGCCGCCGCCCGGCCGGCCGGGAACCCCGTCCGCCGGCAGGTGTAGTCACCGCCGGCAGCCGACCGCGGCCCCGGCCACGAGCGCTCGACAATCCTGCGGCCGACCGTCTAATGGCGGCCACCGCCACATTCCGCCCCGGATAAACGAGCCGACCGGAACGGGTCCGGTGCCGGGCGGAGCGCAGACGCCGCAGCCAAACGACGGCACAAGGCCGCGCTCCGTCCCCGTTTGTGTGTTTGTTTGCTTGTCACTCCACATTAGCAGATTCGGCTGACTAGCTTACGTTGAGAAACATCAACCCAATTCTGGAACGCATATTGTTGCTCACAACCGCGGGAAGCATTGCTGACTACGGTTGTGGCATACCCGGTACTCGGATACTCCCAGGCCGGTATGTTAATACGAACAGCGCTGTGCCTGGTTACGCCGGTATGTTAATACGGGCAGCGCTGTGCCTGGACACGCCTCTGCACCCCCTACCCCGCCGCCACTAACACAGCGCTGGGGAAATCCTGGGACGTCCCACACCCAGGGGCACACGATGAAAAAAGCAGCAGAACGAAACACCCCTTAAGAAGCTGTTAAATAACCAAACAAAACGTTCGCCATGAACATCATGAACGGATGATTACCCACGCAGTCACTGTTAACAATAAATGTTCGTTCTAGCACGAAAAAATATTGTACTGTGTTTATGACGACCTTCAATAACCGACGGACAGCAATGTGGGCATCTGTCACCGAGTTTTCTAATTCATACATTAACGGGAAATGTGCAACAATACAATACATAACGACCACCTGGCATTTTAGCACCAGGCTTTGCGCGCAACAGTAAGCAAGCCAAAGGCGAGCGAGTGCAGAGTGGACTGCCGTGCCGCCCTAGATCAGCAGATACTACAACAGTCGTCTAGCGGCCGGGAATATACACTGGCCACCTCGGACATCCGACTGACGGCTGAGGGCGGACATTACCGGGTGGAAAGCTGGCACGCTAGGTGACGAACGATCTATGGGTCGATTTTCCCCGACTCCAATAAGAACAGAGACTGTAATCCTGGGGCCGGCCCCGTCTGGGGTATTCCGCCACCCGCGACCGCCCGGGTGATTAACATCGAATCCGCTCGTATCCCATACATTAAGAAACTGATCTAAATTCTTCCAACGGCCATCGATACGGCGCGTCTTTCTCATCTTGCATGTGAACGTTCACTTCTTGTGCTGACATGTGACGTCGCAGGTTACAAAAATGTCGGGATTTGCGAAAAATGGCATACGAAAAATGTGATAGGATGTGTCATGCTTGTAACAAGATCTAGCAAATGCATCAGCTGAGTGACAACTTTCACACTGATATCAAACGACAGACCACAGTTTGGTGTATCTCGTAGCATGTCCGAGTACAGCAAACGCTATCCATTGGGAAAGTTCTGAAAGTTCGGATTGTGAAATCATGGCCAGACGTACGGCAAAGATGGCCAGACGCCAACACAGCCATCATTTTCCCGGCCGATCTTCCCTGCTCAGATCTGGGTCTCTCTCCTTAAGCTGTTTCAATTTCCGGCGACATGCACACTACGCGGCAGGACCATTACGTCTCGTATTGCTAACGGTTGGCCGGGCAGTTGCAGCGTCCGGCCGGCGCCGCCCGCCAGCGCCCGGCGGCAGCCGACCCGGCCGACGACGCCCGACGACACACGGCGGGCCGTAAAATGAAGATCAGGTCATGGACTCTCCAGTTTTCGTCCGATGACTATCACTTGGTACCATTTCCACACCATACCGAAGCAGGGTTATTTGACTATGCCAATGCCGCAATAAGCTTATGCCTACGTTACCGCCGCAATGTAGTAATGATCTGGTTCTCTGAAGTAATAATGATCTGGTACTTTTGTACGATAGTCTTCAAAACTGTTAACAATGAAGCGGTCAAGTTATCAATCTTGTGGCTTGTATTGACACATATGATCGCAGACATGACATGTTTGCAATACATAAGTATTTGCAAAATTCGACTACCTGTTCCGACGATGTACCTTTTGCTACGATTTTCTTACAGGCTTGGCCACTTTACGGAATGAAAGTCTACCACAAGCCGTCCGACGTTTGCCGCCGCACCTCGACCCTCATCATGGGGGCAAGGTTCTACTTGTTTTTACTTGATGTACCACACATTTGACTTCTCATTTCGGAAGCATTGCATGCACATTAATATTTTTAACAATACCAGATGCCTAGCTGACCACATGCGGGTACTCAAAGTTTGGCGGTCTCACTGGGAACGATTCAGACGCAATCAGCCAAAAAAGCAGAGGGGGTTACTTTTACCCTCCCCCAGGCGTTCGCAGGTTACAACCAGCCGCCTCCACATCAAAACGGGCCCGCAACACGGATCCGACGGCCGCCCGGTTCACGGTGTATCCCCGCCGGTCCCGGTGCCGGTGCCGGCCCGGCCAATCCGTGGGAGGAGCCCGCGCCGCCGGCACGGCACACTGCCCCCGCTGACGACTGCCCCGTGTCGGGCCGCCAGCCGGACCTACAAACGCCCTGCTGGCCCTCAGGCAATGGGCGCCGCAGGACGCAGGCGTCAGTCGGGGGTAATAAGACCTCATGCGACGACCCAGCCAGCTCGACGGTGCCCTCTTCGCAACGTCGCCGAACGGATTTCAATACCGATCTTCGATTATACTGGGAATTTCGGGTTCAGGACGCCCCTTTCCCGCCCCTCTTTGCACCCGCCGAACGTCGCAAAACCCTTATGTCCACCTGGCGGCGTGACAGCGCCCAACTGCGTGCCAGCGCTGGCTGTTCCTCAGCGCCTGGCTATGCGTCTGGGCCCGACTGTGCGCCAGCGTCTGGCTGCGTATCGACGCTGACGTCCGAGGAGGACCGTCAACGTCCACGAGCCACCCGCCCAGGCGGCCAGCGTCCGTATCGGTGCCCTATTTTCCGTCACGGAAACAGGATGCACGTCTTTCCCAAACCACGCCGGTTTTCGTGATATCGGACCACGAAAGCACAAGAATTTTCCGCACTTTTTACCGACTGTGCCTATTACAATGTGCTGAAAAGTTCACATTCGCACACCAACTGCTGACATACACAGACCGACAGGAAGTGTTCTGGCCACATCAGCCAGGCGACTTCTGCCTGCCTGAGGGACTACCTCATTTCTCTACAGCAAAGGACCAGCTGTCATCATGTAACTCGCCGAACCGTAGAAAGGCCATGAAATACAGCTCTCAAGTTATAAGACTTCAAGAAAAAACTGGGCAACGACGTAACCCATGATGTAGGAACGTAGTACGGACCTATAGTCGCCGGCCTAGGCTATCCATGCACCATGGTCTCCCACATCTCGTCGTGCGGCGCCGCAAGAAAGATGCAACATCCGTATTATTCTGGGACCATTTTAATTCAGTCAGTTAGTGGACCAGCCCCGGCTTTATCCCATACAACTTACTATCATCACTACGACTTAACGGCAACGACCTGAAGCGATCCGTTTTCACTAGTCATAACACCACACCACGACGCATGGCACGTATTGTTCCAGTAGCATAGCCAGAGATCCCAGGGGTCCTGGCACCCCCGAAACTTTTCGGCCCACGAAGGGCTTTCCCGGCATGTTCCTACCAAAAGGCATGTACGAGGGCCGGAAAGGATGTTCCCCTGCAGAAGAGTCGCCGGCCAGCAAAGACCCTCCTGCCATCGACGGCGTAGGTGTGTCGGGAAGGGAGCCCCAGTGACGTAACGCAAGCAAGCCATAGAGGTCTAATCATCCCAGCCTTAGAAATTCTTGGAATGGGAAGGGAGTCTCCCGGGCCGGGCCCCTGGCATGTCCTAAAGGGCCCCAATGTCCACTCATCTGGAAAGGCCAGGGTTCCGGTTAAGGAAAGGCAGCTCCTAGAAGGAAAGGTGTCTCTGTCCTGGAACGGCTGCCAGATGCCAGTGCCAGGCATCGCACTGACGTCGATCATCAAATCAATTCAACGCAAATGTAGGAAGGTTGGCGCCTGGCAGACTGTGACCACAGCAATGAATATAAATAATCCAGGCCAGCTTTCTAAATAGGAAGCTTGGTCATTACCGCAAAGAAGGCAGGTTCTTACCAAGTACCCCTAGTGCTCTAGCCATGGGTAGGGGCTTCATTTTGTATTCTTTCGAGGGGGCGCGTTTTCCTCGATATTGATTTCAGTGCCCTTTGATCATTTCAGCCCCCTCGGTGTTGAAGTGGGACTCACGATGCTATCCGTGGCCCATGGTTCAAATGACATTTCAATCTGTTGAAGCATTCTGAAGCTCTTTGAAACGGCGGCACTAGTCAGTACGCAACTTCAAGTTGCAGAACGATTTCCTCGTCTGGTTAGAAAATTTTCTTCTGTAAATCTGAGGGCTCTCTGAAAATAGAATGGCCACCCTCAAGAGCTTCAGATGCCCACAACATACTCCAATGGACCCTCTAGATGAATCCAAAAGCATCCTCTAGAAGAATCCAATGGGCCCTCCTCCGGCCTTAGGAGCCCTCCTCAACCATTCTTAGGGAACCCCTCAAACAATCACAAGGGGATTTTTGAATCAACAAGGAAATAGTCGAGGGCTGTGAGAAAATGTTTGAGAGGCCCTCTGAAAATACCAAGGGCTCTCAAAAGTTCGGGGTCCAAAAAACTCCCCTGGGCCCTTTGGATGGACTGCAGGAATAACCTTCTCCTATGTCTGAGAGTTCCTTCTTGGATTCATCTAGAGGACTCGCTGATTTTTTTGCGACGCCTCAAATCTTTAAGAGGCTCCGAACATTCAGAAAGGGAGATCTGAACCGGACAAGGTTCTATTTGAGAGGCCCCCTGGAAATATCACGGGGCCTGTCGAAACGCTGGAAGACCCACATAACGCCAAGGGGCCTTTCAAACTAGTTCAAGGAGGTTGGTCCTTCCTAAGGTCCACAGAATCCTTCAAATAAAATCTTTTAAAATTCCTTGGAAAGAAATTCTTGGATTCGTTTAGAGGGGCCTTCATGTTTTTAGGGGGCACCTCAAACATTCAGGAAAGGATACACCAGACGAGGAAATGCTTGAGGTCCTTTTGAAAGTATCAAGGACCCCTGAAGAGATCGAGGGCCCCACAGAAAACTTCTAAAGGCCCTTTAGATGAACACAAGGAGGGGCCCCCTTAGACCTAAAGGGTTCTCACTGAATCTTCTCGAAGGATCGCTGTAGTTTCCGTGCGGCCCTTAGACATTTGAGAGGCCCACTGGTATCTCGAAAGGTCTCGTGAAACATTCGGGATGGGGGCTTTTAACTAGAAAATAAATGTCCGAAGCGCGCTCCGAAGACATTACAGGCATCGCAAGACTCGAGATTCCCCACAAACCAAATGGATCCTTAAAGAAAGGAAGAGACCTCCGTGGTGTTCGAAAGTTTGAATTCTTTTTTCGAATTTTCGAAAAAAAAATTCGAAAGTCTTAAATTTATTTGAAATTCCCTTGATATTTTCAGTGGTACTTCATATGTTTTGCAAACGATGAACTGGACGAGTAAATATTGCAGGGGCACTCTGAAAATATCAAGGGCACTCCTAAAACATTTAGGACCCCACAAGAACTCTAATGGACGCTTTATACAAATTCAAGAGCAGACACTCCTGGAAGTCTACTTCAATTCATCTAGAAGACCCAATGAAATGTCTGTGGACCCCTTAAACCTTTGAGGGGGCTTTTAATACTGGGCGCCGAATGACCCTGCAGTCGGTGCGCCCCTAAGCCCCAATAACCAACCAAGGGGCTTTTAATACATTCAAGGGGCCCACATTCAGGAAAGGAGTTTTAAGCTGGACGAGGAAATGTTTGTTGGCCCTCGAAGAAACCAAGGGCCCTATCAAAACGCTTGAAGGTCCCACGAGCCAATGAGCCCTCAAGATGAATTCAGGGAGGGTCCCAAGACCACGGGGAAGGCACCGTCTTGAAGTTGTCTACAGGGCGCATTGTAGTTTCGGTCTACCCCCCTTAAATCATTACAAAGAATGACACCCCTGGCCACGGGGGCCACGTAGTGTTCAAAGCGCCTCCTCAGCATTGGGGCCCCCCGTTCTCTAGGACCCCCCCCCGGGAAAAAATCCTGACTACGCCACTGTGTCATGCTGACGGCGCGGCGGCCAGAAGCGATCACTGGTCAAACACAATTCCACTAACGACATCTGGCGGCAATGGTACAAACTAGTGGCAATCCCATGACTAGGTGGCGACACCTACTATTGCAAGGGGATATCTAACAACAGGTGGCAGTACTTGCTGTTGTATCTGACATGTTTAAGGTCACAAGGAACTTCTCAGTCTGGGAGGTACAGGTCTCCAAAAAAGTAATGGTAGGTATAAGGGTCCTTGTGGTAAACCGGCCATAGCTCCCGTGTTTATGGTGCTTATGTAATGTAATTTGAACAGCTGTCTGCCGCGACGCAGACGCACCCGTAATAAATTCCAACCTGTGTTCCATATTTTCATTTCATGCCTAAAAACACCAAAAACCGTATTTTCACTTGGTAGGCGGGGCCGTTGGGCAGGTTTCTCAGTTCCGCCACTGTGCTAACCCTCTCGGCTCTCAAACTGATAAGATCAGTTATGCTGTGAATGGGGCACTGGGTAGAGGCTATGAGGAGGGAGCGCGTCTTGATCACATGAAATGTTTCGTCGGAGGGCTGAGAGGGCGTCGCAGAGACTGGCCGGGCCGTACCCGACCTGCAATCCCTTCCAAACAGCTTTTCACCTGACTGGGTCTGAGCATTCGACCCGAGCAATGACGGCTGAGCAATTCTGACCAATAGTGTTGGAAATAACTTACACGCGAATGAACGGTTCATACTGCGTACAAAAGAATCCTTTGTGGTAATTCTATGATGAATGCCATTGCCAGGGCAGATTCATGGCAATGACACGAGATTAAGCAGACAAATACTGCGTTTATTTACATGCGAGCATTTAACTCGCCCGAATATATTTTGGCATATAGACACACACATTACCAAGTCCGGAACTCTGCATCTCTTGGGTGGGGGACGCATACCCCAATGTTTATTTGACCTCCTAATGTTCAGTTCCCCCCCCAATGGACACGGTTACCGTTGTATGCCTTGGGAATACGGCTATCGATTTCTTCTTGTCCCGAGGCGCTAGCTCAATTAGAGGCGAAATGGCAAGGGGGTGCCTACCCCCGTCATCGGTGCGAGTGAAAAACCCTTCCATCCGTCGAGGGCTAAACAAGCGTACGCAATGGTGCTGTGAATGTTGGAAAACATGGATACTCATACCCTACCCATACCAGGCATTTCCAATAGTGTCAAGACAATATGAAGAGAAAAGAGCAAATGGTACGTCAGTTATCCGTTCCCGGTCCGATGAGCCCGGGATGACCAGTCGGAGCGTAACTTTTGGCACCACTAGCACGGATCCACTCAAGTCACCGATGTCTTCCATGGGATGGCTTCACATAACTGCAGATTCTGTTTAACTTGGCTAGGTCTCAACCGTTTACGCAGATTACCAGTGATTCATGATATGCACGCCTTTGCATATGCATGATTTTAATGAAACTAATAGCAGCGTTTCCTTAAGGGGCAGGGGGCAGATTATTTTTGATGACCGGGGACCGAGGTGAGAAGGTGGTTCAGTTCGACAAAAATGTTTCGTCTCAAATGGCGTTAATATATATTTGGCATAGGATAAAATATTGATCGTTCTTTAGAAGGGCGACAATGTAAAATGTTCTTGCAGGGGCTTGCTTGAAATGAGACTCGGTTCAGAAAGGGCTTCACGCTGGAAATCTCCAGCCGCAAACCAGTGAAGGGGGCGGAATCCATCCCCGTCCCGACCTCATGTTTGTCGCAGATTGCCTGGTTATGCATACCCTAAACTGATATGTACTGCGTCGTCAAAATGAAAATACAGAACGAAAAATAAGATGGACATTTTCGGAGATATAGTCCGTCAAGTTAGCCGTAAAGCGGGAAAACCAGCCGATTCCCCCCCCCCCCTGCGTTACTAATGGCGATACTAGATGGTATACGAGTGATCTGAAGTTAAATGTTGTGTTCTGTTTGCCGCCCATCAAGGATCACAAATGAAAAAGCAATAAGTCTGATTCTAACATACTTTCGATCAACTACGGGCATTATCCGGGAGGACGTCACAAAAGCTGCCAAATCGACGAAATTCTATACATTTGACCCGATATGACCTCGAAGGTGTTGTCCTAGGGTCACAAAATTTAGACAAATGTAGTTGCCCACAGCCTCCCACTCACCCTGAAAGTTTCGTGTCAATAGCTGGTTTCTGAGGTAGGGGGGAGGGGCGGGAGAATTTCGCGCCTCTTCTGCACTGCGTGTAATTTACGGATTCCCTCCATTGCACGTGTCAAAAAGATAAATACAAACTATTTTTCGAGCATAATTGCACATAATTTACTAAACAAATAATAGATATAATACACGCAAAAAATAGATGTCACGTGTGTCCAGCATTTTTAGCTTTACGAACAATTCGCAAGACAGGAGTTGAACATTTTTCACCGCCTGCTAGGAATTCAAGCTCTGTCTCGCCCCCCCCCCCGATGAAGTCTTAAATGCCGTTTAACGACATCTTAATTGAAGATATCGCTGATCATGCCCGTTTAGGTGAAGATGAGCTTTATGCCTTCCCCAAGGCTGACATCACTATATCTGATGGGTCGTTCCCAGTCACTTGATACCATCACGTATTGCAATGCATGTGTTTCCGTGTGTTTCAAGTATGAACCACAAACCCTGCATCCTAATGTTGCCATGCAACTCATGTACTCAGAAATGAGAGTAAAGAATAAAGAAACAAAACGACTATCCATGGACGCGAACTTGCGGTTCCGCATCACCCATTTCAGCTTAAACGATAATACCATCCGGCCAACCAAGAACGCAGCGCAGCGCACGGCTGTCTTGTTCAAGTCTCTCGGAATCTAGCCGCTACGCCAGTCAATGGGAAGCTGGTCTTCTCCATCTTACGGCGCACGAAACACATTCATTCATTGGTCGACGTATTAACAGCTGTCCGATCTACTACGAAGGCAGCCTCTAAACATGCCCCCGAGACAACCGGCCACCTGTCAGCGAAGGGTCGTAACTGGCAGGGACGCATCCAGCAGGAAGCGGTGAAAGCTCCAGCGCGTGAAGCAAAACCATTATTTTGGAAAATTTAGCGGTACTGGGACGATGCAGATGAGCGCATCTGTATAGAATGGTGCGAAGCATTGTCATCTACTGTTGCTATTATTACAGCTTCTTTTACTTCTGATGGGTAGCAATGTTCCCGCCAAATATGGCAGCTTAATTTGCGAGGGCTTGACCGCCCACCGAATAAACAGTCTGACCCCAAAGGCCACAGAGTGTGAGGCTCCGAGTGCGCACAAGACACCTACCATGCTGTGTTTTTGTGACGATATATTATCTACGGCTCAGGAAATACGCTCCATTTTGTCAAGGAGCCTAATACCTACCATTAGTTTTGTGGAGAACCGTGCATGGGCGGTGGCGGTCACCAGTATTTGCATATTGGTAAACAGGCAAACGAAGACACATCCCTAGTATTCCGAGCGCATGTAGCGGCAATTACCACCAAATCCTGTATGTGCGCCAGCATTTGACGGTACTAGATCTGTTGGTACGCGGGCACGCCCCACCTTCCATTCATCTGATCCCCACCAGAAAGTCGGGGGAACGTACCATTCGGCGTGATGTGCACGTGAGTGGGCACCGGCACGTCTACCCGATTTCACTAGCACACGGGTAGCCGGCGGTCCTGCGCCTGGATCTGTGCGTGCACGGCCAGACAACGGTACTTACTACTCGACCTGTGACTGGAACTGTGTGATGGGCACGCAGACGTGCAGCACGCCGGCCGGGTCGGTCACACAGTGGCGATTGATCGGCCCCGGGAACGCCGGCTCCACGGTGAACGACTCGTGCCGCACGTGAATCGCCACCAGCGCATTTTCTGCAACACGTGCAAAAGGCCGTCAGACGTGCCGAGAGTCCGGGAACACGAGAAAACTGACAAAGCGTTACGGTTTTCTGTTCGATGTAGTTTAGGTATGGGCAAGGGTATGAGTACAGGTATGGGTATGACGTTAGGTGTGGGTGTGAGAGTGGGTATGGGCACCGCTGCGGGAAAAGAAATGGTAATAGGTACGAGATGGACTGTGTCGAGCTGGTAAGACATGGTAGTGTATGGTACGACACACGACACAGGTAAGGCAGGCACAACAGACATCGGCGCGGCATGGTCAGGCTTACCTTTACGACCTTGGCGGGCCGTGCACGGGTGCGGGAAAGGCAGTTCAGGTAGCAGCATTCGGTTCGCGACATAACAGCCTGAGTGAAGCCGGTCCTCGCGCAGCGCGCCCGCTTCATCCACCAGTCATACGTTTACCGACGGGCCGGGCTCCACCTCTGACAATGCAACGGTCTCAGACGGTCTGGGACGGTTTGAGATGGTTTATTCGAGACGCGCAGACCGCGCCGCTCCGTGCGCCGTGTTACCACTGAGTCGGCACACTCTAGCCCATCACGTTACCGTGCCCCGCGCTTTATGGTTATTCACGGCAGCGATGCAAACGCTGGTGAGTTCGCTCCCGAGCACGCCACCTGACCCTCAATGTTCAACATCCAAAACGCTCGACCGGCTTCACGATGTCAGATCACATTCGGTCAGTACTGCGGCCGAGAACATTTCGGTCACCTCTACTTAATATGAACTGTTCCTCCGGCGTACAGGCTGTCTGGGATCGTGCACTTCGCCCCAACTTCCACCGTTCGCGAGGTCGAGAAGAGGCGGGGTCGGCCGTCGAGACGAACGCAGTCGCGAGGGAGCTATCCGTCATACCCAATAAACACCCGTCTCAAAGATCCGCAGCAATTGGCTCGGATCGCGTCGCCGACGCGCACACGGGATCAGTCGCCCCGCCGGTGTCCTTGGAGACCATCGCTGCCGGACACAGCTGCCGGTCATCTCATGGTGTGTGTGTGTGTGTGTGTCTGTCTGTCCTCCGGTCGGACCCGGAGCCGCAGTGGGCCGCGGTCTCTAGCTGCGGGACGTGTTCAGTTTCCCGGCGAAAAGTCGGCCCGGCCGGTCCGCCCGGCCGGCCAGTCGGCCGCCCGGCAGCCATCTGGACGACACCTGGCCGTCCCAGGCGTGACTGTTCCGACACGGCACAGCTCCGGCACGGTCTACACCGGTCCTCCTCCCCCCCTCCCCTACCCACCGATCACACGGGGATCTCCCAGCGCGCGCCGAGCGGTCATCGCGCGATCGGCTGGATTTTGTGGGGTGCACGTCAGACGCGGCTTAGTTATGGGAAAAACTAGAGCTTTGTGACATCTGCACTCCCAAAGACCGGGGCCTTTTCATCGATAGTTTTAAATACAAACCATCAATCAAAAAGGCGAAGAAACTCCCAAATCGGATCGAATGATAATCATCGCCACTGCGGATGTTTCCAAAGCAGCCCGCATCCATAAAATGAAGATGGACTGATGACAGCCATTGGCATCACGCAGCCACAACAGAAAACCATCGGGATGAAGGACTGGTTGACAAAGACGATCGAAATAATCAGTTCAGGCAGTCTGACAGAGCACGCCTAAACACAGCCGTTAATGTCATATCAAAATTTCGACTGCATCCCCACAGCCCTTGTTCATCGCCCTCCTCTGGGCGACACGAAAGTGGCGTACAAGGGGAGGGAGAAAGAAGGGAAATGACACGCGGGAACTTGATGCTCCTTCCGCTATGACATCTCCTATCACCCCGATGGACAACAATAGCCACAATTTTACGACTTTGTTTGACGAGACTGAAGACTTCGAAAACAAATCGCAAAGGCTGAGAGTGAGTCTCGGCCATTAGACACATCAGTGCGTCAGTAGCCCCCGTTCCCATGGCACTAGCAAATTCGGATTTCCCTTCAAGTCCCGATTCCAGAGGTCATGGAAACACCCCTTTTAACAAACTGGATTAGATTTGCGAATCCGGATTGAAAAAGAAGATTTCGCCAGGAAATCCAGATTACCCGTGAACTGGAAGCATATGGCAGCATTATGCACCGCATCTGTTTTGATGTCCTGCGAAGGGGGAGCTAGCGCCGAAATCAGTTTCTTTTCTGTTGGCGGCTTGTTGACAAAAAAACGATAAATTTGCTCTGCAACGTTCTCAAATCTCACATAACACCAGTCCGTTACAGTAAACTCCATCCATTCGGTAATCTTTAATGGAAAAGATTTCCATACGCTCTGAAGGGGAATGTCACACGCTCCTTAATTGGCGGCTAATCAGATTTTCCGAAGTAATTCGGACCCTGAAATCTCGAATGTGATCCGGATTTGCCGTGTATGGTCATGACGACGCCATTTGAAATCCCGACTTCTCTAAGGAGGGAAATCCGCCTTGTAATCCAATCCTGTCATAGAAAAGGGACTAAGTCAGTGGTCCATAGTACAACCCCGTAGGACACATCAAAGTGGCAGCCCGGCCGGTGACCAGGGCCCGGTGCGTGTCCGGCGGGTGTCCGGGCCGTGTCCAATGAGTGTCCGGCGAGTGTCCGGGTGGTGTCCGGTTGGTGTCCGGTGAGTGTCCGGGCGGTGTCCGGGCGGTGTCCGGGCGGCGGCGCGCGGGCCGCTCCCGTGTTGGTCTGCCGGCGGCACCTTAGTCCAGGGGAGAGGGTCCGACAGCCCGCTCAACCCGTCGACAATAAGTCGAGGATAATTTATGGCCGGGCAGTGTCGCCGTGAGGCCGCCGCCGGCTAGACGAAAGAATCGCCTCAGACCGGAGCCCGCCCGACCGGCGCGCTGCAGGCGCTGGTGACTTCCTGTACAATGCCACATGATTTTCTTGGAGAACGATTCCGCTAATGCTGCAGAGTACATACTAGGGAAGGATGCATCTACCAATGAATGCAAACGTCTCGCAAGAAGAATCAAGGAGAATCAAAAAGGCCTACAAGGAGAATCAAATAAATGACGAAAAGGCTAAAAAATCATCACAATGACCAATTTTAAATTTGATTCTAGCAATCTGTAACATACTGCTTATAGTACTGCAACTACTAAATAAACAACTACTACTGTAAATGCTACTGCTACTGTAACAGCATGGGAATAGGAGGTCCAGTTCACAGTTAGTCTATGGTAAATAAGAATTGATCTGATCACTTACTTCTCTTGGGGGCCTCTACCAACCTTAATCCTATAAGCTAGAGCCTAGCAATTAATGCAATATTTTAATTATGGAAAATCTAAAGTCAATGTGTCCGCCGGAGGCTTACTTTTTAACAGCATAAAAACAGCATTTGTTAAGAATACAATTTCAACACATTTTAACCGAGGGAATATAAATTTCAGCAGAATGCCACCGGCCCTGGTTCCCACCACGGTTGGCTAATGTTACCGAGTGACGTACGCCGTCTCGGTTCGCTATTCACGTGATCTGAGCGCCGATTTCGTGGTCTAACGGCCGTTCAGTAAACGTCAGCCGTTCTGGTCTGTCTCACACGCCGCCTCGGAGCCGCCCCACACGAGGGGTGCGACTCAGGAGGCGGAGTGCCAGCCGACACTACGACGCGACATCTGGGCGCAATTTGGTTATTTACCGACACTTTTCCAGGTTCGCCGCGCCTCGCAGTCCTCCACGCCTGACTGTTCTTGGCATGGTGGAACTTCGCATGGTGGAGCCGTGACAAGTTCCACCACGCCTGCGCGCCGGCATGAAGATTTCCGCGCGCGGACGTCGCGGGCGAAGACAGCTTCACACGGCGGCCGGGCGGTGGCGCCAGTTTTCCCCGTGGTCGGGGTGCCGTGCTCGGTGTGCGCATTCCGTCGCTCTGCGCTGGGAAGCGCGGCGACGGCAATAACACTGCAGTAGGCCGGCGTTTTTGTTGTCGTATTTGTGAATTGCCGTCGTATTATGTTATTACCGCGTGCGGCCATATATAAAGGCCGCACGCGGCAGCGTCCTCTTTCGAGCACGTCCTGGATGTCATCAGTTACTTTGGTGCTACGGCACGTGGTACGGCTGAGCCCTAGCGAAATCCTTAAGATTACTCTAAATTTACACGAACAACTCCGTGATATCTGACTGCATCCCGCGGTGTCCAAAATGACCAAGTCATCTTTTAGTCCTTCTCGTAAAACGCATGGCATACAATGCACCTCTGTTGTTTTCAACTGAGCCATCGCTCTGGGGCAGGGCGACCATCCCAAGCGAACGTCACACATTACTCCTACAGACATACCACGTCACACATGACGCCTACAGACATGCTAGGTCACACATTACGCCTACGTACATCCTATGTCACACATTACGACTACAAACATGCTAAACGACTTTTAACCAGTTAAACGCACCAGGTCTCACCAATATCGAGCCATCGATGCTCTATTGCATTTCGGATCTTATGTTTGAACATGATCCGATTGTTCTGCAGGAACATTCATTTCATCGTGGCACCAACGCTTCGCCGTGAATCAGGGGCCATTTCTTGCTGCGTCTCGAATGACCCAAGTACAATGGGCCATACGTCACTACGAGGCTGATGAAGTGCAGCTGGCGGGTCGTTTGCGACGCACCATCTCATATGTCTTACCGCGCTATGATTCGCCACACAGTCCGTTGCGTTACTGCGGCAGCGTTTTTGGGCAAGCAACGGGAGAACATGAAGATGGTTCGAGAATCGTGGATTCCCCACGACGTCGTCAGCCAACCGCACCACTCCCGTGTCCATTGCCGCGGCTACTCACATTCCTTACAGCCTCCTGGGGTGGCGGGCCCAGGTAGACGAAGGTTCCGTACAGAGCCACGATGATGCGCGTGCCAGGTAATACACTACAAGTGATCATTCGAACACTTCATCATTACAATCATTCGGACACTCTGCCTTATGCTCCCATTCGCTGAATATTCAAATCCGTATTCCAAGATTCGAATATCCCCGAACAATCGGCTCACCACTTTTATCAGAACATTCACCAAATATTCCGGAGTCAACTGATATTTCCAACATTTTATTACATTTCGTAGCAAGATCTGTTGGCCCTGATGGTACATAAAAGAATGAAATAATGTGCGTGACTATTTAAACGACATTTTCTATCATGTACGTAACAAGGCCAGAATCTTGGGCACTTTCCAAGGTTTTCGAGCCCTGAGACAATCTGTTCTCAAAAACTTACGACTGCATCAAGCATTTTTTTTTGTTTCTCAAATTCCAAGTGTTCAATTCACACTCAGCAAACTTCATCATTACAATCATGTCTTTTAATGATTCCTTACTGTTCAATGCAGGTCATAACCAATCAGCATTCAAAGGAACCTACATTCACTAAGAGTTTATCCTCAGTTGTTATTTACCATTCATCAAGATTCTCATCTATCAATTATTCATTCCAGACTGTTGATGGCATATGTTTAAACCCAGGCTTCCGAATGTACTTCTACAAATAAGGTGATGTGCACATGTTCCAATATAACACAGACAAATTCCTATCCATTACTTCTGGAACAATTCAGCATGATAGATCTGAACCCAGGTTTCACATTGCAATAATACACATAAAAATGAATATGCACACTGCATGGATTGTTATATATTATTCTGCTGTTTGGAGTGCAACATGATGGAAACAGGTCCGAAAGACCACAGACGCGAAACAATAATGTATACACAGGTACGTAATCGCACAGGTAACACAGGTAACCACATCGCAAACACACACACATCATCACCGTCAAGCATCAGAGTTAAGACGTTGTTGTGCTGTGGAGCACAAAGTGAGTACCAAATTGTCACATACACGTGAGACAAACGTGTTAATTTTCTAAATCAAAACAAGTACCAGGAAATATCACCTGAATACCACTACCTTTTCGGCCCGAGAAAACTAGTGCCAATGTAAACAACCTGGCGCCCTAGCTTCATGAAAACAGCTCTCCGCTGCCAGATTTTCAATGTCCGCACATCACCGTACAAAATCGCTTGAAAATAGCCACTACACACTGCTTTTTTCGTACAAAACACCCGTCAGAATTCTTCGGGGATCCCGAGCTCTTTTCTCACTGAGAACAAAACTGAGGTCTGAGAACAAAACTGAGAACACAAGACTGAAGTAACCAAGGCGTTTTATGGCTGTTTTGATGCGGAAAAAGTGTCTACTATCAAATTTTGTGCGTTCTACGAAGACTGAGTGATTTCATATTCAAATCACTGCAAAAAAGGACATTACTTAGGTCTGCCTATTTCCAGTGGAACACGCCTGAACCTGAGGTAACTTTGATATTAATTAGAACGATAATTGAAAGTTTGAAAAGTATTATGGAAAGAAAAATGTTTGGGGCAAAGAAATACCTGTATTGCAAATGTCATACACGTTGCGCATTTGTCAAATTCTATTTTAACTTTTTCATGACGTCACAGAAAAGGCTGCATCTTATAAAACTGACGTGATTTTCCCTTTAAATTCTTGGCTAGCTCTCTATGGGGGTTTCGCGTGCCTACCACGAGACAGAATTTCATGAAAGAGTCCGCCTGGATTTGGAAACATCTCTTAAATTCCACTGCATGTGGTTCAAGGACACCATTCTCATTCGTCTTTGTCTCGCGGCACGTGTTGCGACAGCTTGGAGTAATCGGAAAAAAATAAAGACCGTTAGAGATAAGGTGGGTCAAATATGTTACATGAGTATTTTGATTGCATGCATCGAGGACACGCCCACATGCGTACAGGATACGCGAAGGGCTTACGTCTTCGGTACATGTATACAGTTGCTGGAGATTTCCGGGGATTATTGGGGGCGGTGGGTCCGCTTAGGATTTCAGACTACTTAGAGTCAATGGCACAGGTCTAATGTTGCAGTCTCTGAACAATGTCCAGGCCCACCAAGCCCCTGGGTCTGGGATCTCCAACAGTGGCACTGTTTTTAGTAGTGTAGCCAGGATATTCTTATTGGGCGGGGGGAGGGGGTGCCATGTTCAAACAACAGGGCTTTACACTACTATCACCATGTTATGTTAAGTGGGATAATGAACCATATGAAATAGTCCACCTGGACATTTTGAAAATGGAAGTGAATTTCTGTCAACTTTAAAATGTTTTTCTTTTGAAAAAAATCATTACAGGATGACAGGCCAATTTCGGGGAACCTTTGACTTCTGACCCATCTGGTTATGCTACCGGATGTTCTGTGTTGTTTTTGGTGGGGCAAGGGCTTCAGCATACAAGGACATAACAACAAAAAATACAAGAATGGTAATAATGTCTAAGCCGGGCTGTTCCCCGTCTGCTTCACTCGCTTCAATCCACTGATTTTTCAGCTTCGGAGAAAATAATTGATTGCATTTTGTTGAGGGATACATGATCAGACAAGCCGAAAAGCGGCAGAAAACACACTTTGTATTTTCCCCTCATATGAGTGGTGAGACATGTTTGGTGCTTCCCTGTGACCCCACCTCTTCATACATTAAGACCAGGCATTGTGTCCTTCATTTTAACTACGTGGCTTTGGTGTTTTTCAGTTGTTTAGAATGGGAATGAAATGGTAGGTTCAGCATAAAAGATGCCAAATGGATTTAAGAATGACGTGGACCAGGAGTGAAGATGCTCTGCCAATGATTTTGGTGTATGTGGATACCAAAAACAGGATATTTTTGGAATACATGGCATATGTTGTAATCCATGCCATCTGGTGTTCCTTGGTGTGGAAAGGAATTACTGCTTGGTGCTTGGTCTTGTTTTTGTGTGGTTGCTTCGTGGGCGATTGTAGTCTGTGGTGGTCTGTTGCATGTGTTGGCACCTGGTCTGTGTTCAGAAAAAAATACCAACATTTAGATATGGAGCATGATCTTATTGCGTAATGGATGTGTGGTAAAAGCCACACCAAATGGCATATCTAATTAGTTTTAGTATTAAGTTTTATCTAATAAGTTAGTGTCGGCACATAATGGTATGCAATGCATTATGCATAAAAATCTGCACAATGGGAGTGTGGTTTCATTTTAACTACATCTTCATTTCAAACACCACTTTGCAACACCAGATTTCTGTAAAAGTTATTATGCCCAAGACATCTGGTATAATAACCTTTTTCAGCTTCAGCCCAGCTTACTCAGAATTCTGCACTTACCCATGGCTAAGTTAACACATTGGTGTGCCCCAAAGAGGGCTGAAGCCGAGTTCCAATCTGATTAAGCGTGCGTGCGTGCGTGCGTGCGTGCGTGCGTGTGTGTGGGCGTGTGCGTGTGCGTGTGCGTGTTCGTGTTCGTGTGTGTGTGTGTGTGCGTGACAACACACCAATGTTCTGTGCTGATCCATTATTTCTGCAATGTACGTAATGGATCAGACGCAATTTGGAAATGACATCTGAGCAATTGTCTGGTTTTATGGTATTGCGTGACTGTTTTACTGCATGCAGTCAGATGTGGATACTTCTGTTATTTAACATTCAAAACTGTTCAAATCTATGACTTATTGCAATGTTAAACTTTTAACATGTTCTAAATGGGTTGTGGTAACAGCAATGCACATTGGTTGTGGGCTTTGGTCATGCTTGCTTCTGCTTGTGACTGATGCTTTGGTCTGGCTTGGCTTGCTTGACCAGCAGCACTTAAATCCTGCATCTAATTGCATGCTGATTGATTTTGGACAAATGCTGGCTTCAGCATCCTCCTGCTATCACTGCACGACTGCCTGTCATTACAATGCTCCTGTCCGTGAAACCGTGAGTGGCAGTGTTCAGCATTGAAGCCCTCTGTTTTTCGTCGCAGCACGACCCACTGGTGAGACCTGGGAAAGCCCTTTTGCTGGTAATGCCCGTGAATTGGTGCGCCGTTGATGGTAAAAACAGAATGACTTCACTCCGTTGATGTGTGATTATGATAATAAGAATTTGTTCTCAGTTCATAGGTATACTGTTTACTGAATTTTCTTCTAAATTTGTGCTTGCAGTAGTGGGAAGGTATTTCAAGGGTTCATGCTTCTGTACGTAAAATGTGTGTATAAATCGTCCCACATTTGTTCTCATTGTTTCACTTTGTTCTCATTAACCTCAGGTCGCGAAAGTGAAATCCTGGCCTTGAACTGAGACATGTCTCACACCCTTATTGAGCCGAAACTGCGCCAGAGTGCTGTGCAGCGATGCGGAGCCCCGCAAGTACTCGGACGCTTATCCACTGGCTGGCCAAGACTAGCACCAACGGACGCACCGCCTCCGGCCGCGGTGAGGTGGGACGCAACCGAAACGTGAATATTCCAATATAAACATCCGAATATTCCAATCCCAAAAAACTATCCGTCTTCTCAGTTTTAACAGGAACTCGCGAAACAGTGTGGGATAATGGGACTGAGTTAGTATGACCAGTTTCTATTCACGCAATGAAGCATAATGTTACGGCCAAAACATTTCTGTCACGACCTAACATTACAAGTTCAGGAGTTGCTGGGGGCAATAGCCCCATTGAGTCCTAAAGCGTCTTAAAATCCAGTACGAGACAGGCGTGAGTGTTGTTAGCTTTAAAAATGACCAACTATGAGGGGAAAACAAAAATTTCACTATATCCTCATCACGCTTCCCTAACACAACATCATAACTTAGTACTGGATGATGGCAAACAATGCGTACTTCTGTACGGCTGAACGAATGGGACCACTGGTAACTCTCCGTTGTATGTTTCAGTGTCTTTAAAACAAAAGAATGTCTTTCAAAAAACCTGCGGTCATGGGTCGACCAAGTAACGGAACTTAAACTACACCCACACTTTGAGACATCGCGGGAGGGAGGACGCACGGAAGGTCATTTCCACGCAGGCAAGTGGAGCGAAATATCGGCCAGTGTTTAGCGGAATTTTCGGCGTGCGGGGGCAACGACAAATCCAGTCAGGACAAGTTCGGTCGGCCGGTATTACCATGTTTGCCAGCTGACCGGTGCCAATAATTCTTTCTCGAAGTTGGTCGGCGCGCGGTCGCCGGGGTAGCACGGCGTGGGCAGGCGCCTTCGCAGTGTTCCCACTCCGGAAAGCGCTGTCTTCCGAGTGTTCCCCTCCAGAGTGCAGTCTGCCGTCCTTTCCTAGAAAGCCTCAGCACCCCGAGGTGCGCTCTGTTTGGAGCAGCTAATCGGCGACATGACTGACGGAATTACTGCACACCGGCTTCGGCGCGAAGGGCTGCGTTTACCTCCACTCCTGGATTCACATTCCGACCTCCGTGTCACTTGGAACTAACATCTCGTCTATCTCTGTTCTCCAAATCGGACGGTAATACGAATACATCCAATACATGACACGACTGCATCGTTCCTGGTATCACGAAGTACTACCCACTCAACAACCATCCCCATCACAGACCCAACACGGCTTCAGTCTTCGTCATTCGACCAGCGCATGTCCCAGAACACTAGATCCCTAAAACCTGAGAGCTTACCCATAAACTGATCTGCACAAACACTAAAATCCTGACATGGGTTTGAGGCCGATAACCTGGCGTTGTTGCCGCAGTTCTTTTACCAAGGAGTGGATCTATTCTCACGCAGAGGCTAAGCCATGCGCTGTGGAAATCTGCGACATGCATATACAAATCATGCTGAAGAGGTAAGGACACTTCAAGGTCTTTAACAGACGGTGACTGAGAGAATGCGTTTCCGAACTCCAATGAAAGCTACATCACTCACAGGCAACGGTTAACAAGTCCTCACCGTGAAACTTTCAGTAGGTTGGGGTTACAAATTCCATGTCCTTGGATAACCGGCATTATGCCAAAGGACCATGCATGGAAAATGTTGGAGAGACAAAAAACCGCACTTGAACCCTCAATAGGAATGATCCTTCCACAGTTCTGCCAGAAACTAGGTTCCGACGACATGAACCAGTGTTGGAAACCTGTTTTTTTTCCTAGTGTCGGAGTACAAAGTCTCTTTTGGAGTACAAAATGTCATGCGTTTATGTGAGAAACATGGACTATCCAGGTGTTTTGCAAGCAAATATGGCCAGCAGGAGCGGATCCCGCGGCTCCGTTTGGAGGGGGGAGGGGGGCAAACCAGTTTCCTGGGTCTCCATGGTAGGTCAGCGGAGTTCGTTGACCGCGGGGGGAGGGGGTTGGAAGGCGGACGGCCGTGGCCGTGAGTTCGGAGTGTACTTCAGCAGCCGAATAAAGATAGTAACCATCAACCGGGGGGGGGGGACGCTGGGCAACTTCAGATTCTGGGTGAGTTAGAATACCCATGTCTTTTTGAGGGGGCAAATGACCATTTTGAAGTACAAAATTTTTCGTGGAGTTTAAATTTTAATTTTTCGTGCTCCTTGACACCAGAAAACGACAGTTTTCCCAACACTGCCACGAACAAAAACGTTTCGAAATTCCCATCCGACCTGAGAGGACGTGCCATGATCGATATTGATTGTCACTTAAAATGTAATGTCCTGCACGGTGGTTACTGGGTGGGTAACAAGAATAGCGATGGAAGAGAAAAATGGGACGATGCAGGCTAATGAACGTAGAAAAAAAAATTCCTGTCGATTGTCACTTCCGAACGACGACTGTCTGACGTCAGCTGCTGGGCCGGCGAGAGCGGAGGGGGCCAAGAGGCTGCGTCGTATTTGTCGCCGCTCCGACTCGTGAGTCACGGCCGGGGGATAACCGTGCAGCCCCGCACCCAGGCCCGTCACGCGACATCCTGACGAGCGCGCCGGCAGCCAGCCGACCGCTCGGTCGCAGGCGGGTCATCACAAAGCCGTCTGCCGGAGGCCCAGACCCGCGGGACGTCACAGGGTCGCCGGCCGGAGGCCCGGACCCCCGCGGGACGTCACAGAGCCGCCGGCCGAACCACCGCGGGACGTCACAGAGCCGCCGGTCGGACCACCGCGGAACGTCGCAGAGCCGCCGGCCGAACCACCGCGGGACGTCACAGAGCCGCCGGCCGGACCACCGCGAGACGTCACAGAGCCGCCGGTCGGACCACCGCGAGACGTCACAGAGCCGCCGGTCGGACCACCGCGAGACGTCACAGAGCCGCCGGTCGGACCACCGCGAGACGCACATAGAGCCGGTCGCGGCCACCCCGAATAGCGCCTACAGGCGGCAGTAAAGGGGAGAGTCGCTGGCGAGGCGACGAGATCGTTCTAAACATGCATGTTGTAGCACCACAATTCTTCTAATCAATTTAGTACTTTTCCTAAAAATAAACAAGAACGTTAACTGTTGATGAATGGTCAGTTACATATTCTAGTAAGACAAGGGCAAACGATTTAACAAAATGGCCGTCATTGCTTTCAATCAAATTTTCTACACAGAAAATAACATTAATTTACCCAAGAAAACACAAGCATCCACTGTGAAAAAAAACATTGAGCTCACCAAAGTGAATTTTCATACCAAACGTGGGTGGAATCTTACGCCATACGGTGTGAGTCAGCTCCCTGCGCCCCAAGCCTCGCAACACCCGTGCAACAATGTTTAGATGTGTTTGGGATTCAACTGGAATCATCGAGAACGAAGACTAACAAGTACTTTAATAAATCCCTTCAATGATGACACAAGCTCCGCGAAATATGGCCAAAAAATTAATCAGCTCAGCACATTACACAATGATGTTATTGCACCACGATTTCCGCACAAAACAATTGCAGGAAATGAGCACTCAGCAGATCTGTCATCCCCCAACATTTATTCAAACAAATGTCGTATTTTTATCCTTTGTTAGTCGCTAGACATCTACAAGAACATTTCATAACAAATCCATATTGATCTAAAACGGTAATTACCTGACTGACTGACTATAACGGCTTAGGGGACCACTGAATTCGTGGTCACACGGCGCTCATAATGGTACTAACCTGGTACAAGGTGATGGGATAAACAAGGTATCACTAAATATACCACTCTATAAAAATGTGCTACTATAAACCGCATAAAAATATACTTCGGGTTGGTTCAGATGGAAGAGAGCAAGTCTCCGTCCTGGCAAGAAGGGTTTGAGTCGCTCGACACTCAATATTTGGCCTGCAAATTAACTGGCAGCTCGGCAACACAGGGTCAAGGCAATTACCACACGACGGTGTGGCGCCTCTGGCGGCACAAACTTTCGCCACACCATCCAGGAACTGGTGTTATCATACATATCTACAATTACGCATGCCTTCGATAACGTTGTGGAAATAAAATGGCAACCGCATCTTCCACCTAGTTTTCCGCATTCACGTGCAGTGTAAACCGACGTTTCGCAGTCGCCAATAGCTCCCATTTATCGTCCCGATGATGCGACGTCTCGGTTACGCAAGATCCCCACATGGGAAACACTTCAGCACAATCACACGGTCCCCCGCACGGCCGCCACAGCGCCGGTTTGTAGTACTCACCCAGTCTGAGGCTCTTCTTCCAGGCTCGGACGAAGCCAGCCTCGTGCACCTCAGCCAGGGTGCGCGGGTCGGCAACCGAAACCGGCCCGATGCGCGGCCGAACCCAAGTCAGCGGCGCCTGCAGCGTCGACGACTCGGTCGGCAGCAGCAGCGCCGGCGGCGGAGAGCAGCCCGAATAGCTGCTCGGCGGGGACGGCACACCTGACGAGCCGGCGCACGACACCAGCACCGGGCTGTAGCCGTCCCGGCCGGGCACGTGCACCAGCAGCGGGCTGGACCCGTCCGCGCCGGCGCCGCCCACCAGCACGGCACCGCAGCCGTCCGGCAGCAGCACGCCGTAGCCGTCCGGCAGCAGCAAGCCGTAGCCGTTCGGCAGCCGCGGGCCGTAGTCGGGTGGCGGCGGGTCATAGCCGGGCGTGAAGGGGGCCAGGCCGAGCGGCGGCGGAACTGGGGCACCGCCGCCAGGCTCGGCCGTCACCAAACAGTGTGCGGCCGGGTAGGGCCACAGCTGGTCCGGCGAGGCGGGCGCGCATGCCGGTGGGCCCGATATCGTCACCACGAACACTTCGTTCTTCATCTGTAACGGGCGACGATAGTGTTACGTTACGCGTGCCGTCACGTTCGGTCCGGTCGGCCCGGACCGTCGCTCGCAGGGACGGGAGGCCGGCGGAAACACCAGCACGGGGACGGTTTCTCAGACCGCTCTCTGGTGACGGCAGCTGCGTTGTTGCATGATTACGAAAGCAGCTTTTAAGTTTGCAAGACCGGACCAGACTTCAGAGGACTAACACGACTTAAACCCGAACTCAGAATCCGCCCAAGTCAGTAACTTCAAAATCATTTATGATGGGGAGTATGTGCTTACGTCTCCCGTCAAAACAAATGCAAAAAGAGTTGCGAAAGTACGCATATTCCAAAACTATTTTAACCAGTGGCGCTTTACTAAAATTCACTCGTATCTTTCACTGGCCAACTGCAAGCGATACTTTATTTATTTGATGTTCATTGTTACCTCGCATGACCGCAAGCAGACTGAATACGAAAGGCGAAGCGCATAATATTCCGAAATCACATGAGTCTTGCCAACGGAAAAACAACATAAAGAATAACAAGACTTCCGGGACGACGTTCCTTTTTCCATCGTCCATGACTGCGCGCGCATGACATGGCTTCCCTGACACACCCGGTCAGCAGAAACTCAGGCAGAGACGATGAGACGCGTTTGACCTTTCCAGCACCACAGTGTCTTTGGAGCCTGACTCTTGCTGTGGTTCGGCAACTTTCCTGTAAACGACTAGTCTACATCCCGTCGAGACATTATACGCAGCAACTTTCCTCAGCGGCAGAAGCAGTCCGAATTTGTTGGAGCTCAGGCAAGTCCTAGTTCCCTCCGCTTCAAGCCCGATCGCCGTAGGTCCGATGCCTGAGGCAAATCACCACAGCGCTCGAAGACTGCCATCGCCACCCTGTCACGGCCACCCGCGGCTCAAGTGACAGTCGTCAGTCGTTGTGTCCGTTCTCACTGAAGAGCGAACACAACGACTGACAGCGAAAGGCAACGTCCGGAAGTTTTTCTGAAACCACGGACGCTCAGTCTTATACAACCACTCCTTCAGATTCTTTTGAAACACTAAGTTTCTAACATGTCTTCGTAATTTATGAGCCAGTTTGGATCAGCGTCTCCGCGGTGTGACACTTCAACGTCTCCAGACCAATAACTATGGAATGTTGCTGCTTGAACACGACCATCTACGCGGTTGCACTCATTTTGCCCGTCGCGCCACTCCACCGTTCTTGCACAATGTTGCGAGCTGGACTACCACACGCCGACCAAAAAACTGCCGCAATACGACCCTACATGTGACGTATCGCCACCGCTCCCATGTGCGCGTTCACGGGCGTCCGATACCAAAAGCCAATTTGCCTGCGACCCCACTCCGCTCCCCTCCCCCTACGCACGTGGAGTCCCACGGGACCGTCCGGGAGAACCGCCAGTCTGTCTCCACGGTTATGAGCCGCGAAGAAAACTAGGGGTGCCATGGAAGAATGATGTATTTCCAAGCTATTTAATTTTTCTGTACGCAACACCACAACGATAGCCGAGAAATGCTGGAAGCGACCGTCACGATTCCTGACCCGGTTCTCACACCAATGGACCCATCCTTCCAGTGGGGTCATCAAAACATCACTATCTTACTCTGGAGAGTGCAGACACGTGCATGTGCAAAACAAGTACTCCTTTCGCCAATCCGGTAAGCGAAGTCCAGAACAGCTTGGTCTCGTTACACATTGCGGGACGCGTTAACAGAAGCGGTGTGCCACAACAGCCAAAGCATTCCGAAGAACTTCCATCCATGACATGGAGCGACGGACAGCAGTCAATGAGAACGGAAACAAAATCATCGCACACAGAATGACAAAGCAATGTGTTACTTGTGGAGGAACGAAAACGTAGACGCCCTTAGCTGACGAAAATGCCGAGACGACGAGGCACAAAGGAATATTTCGACAATGAACAACTGAAGCCCCATACGACGGAACACAAGACCGCGCAGGGCCGCGTAATGCAGAGCCCCCACCGCAGATGCAGGCTCGCGATGCCAAACACGATTTGCAATATGCGGCTCACCTACGTGCGGCGTAGGACTCCTAGCTGACTACCCTGTACAAACTGAATATTTCTTATGCAAAACGTGTTAAGGAGATGTCATGTCCCAAATCCGTTTACTTGGACCAACACACAGAAACGTTTGTGTCTGATCTTCATCGGATGTTTTAACATTGCAATAATATACCAGTTGGTGTTTCGTGGAGCGCATACGACCGAGGCCTGTTTCGTTGCTCTTGGTAAAGCTACTTCCTCTTCATGCGTCTTGCAATGTCCCCCCAACAATGCGTCTCGCAATACCAAAAAGACATGCATCGATTTATTCCAGTATTTTGAATCCGAAAAGTTGCATATTTTAACAGCCGGCGCGCCCATGATACTGTTCCCAAAAACTGGTCGATTCAAAAACATCCGTGGGAAAATAAGCCTGACGACAAAAACACTATTCCCGTTGTAATTACGTGGACGAAAGGGCTTACAAGCTAAGTAGTGTCAATGGAAATACACGAAATTCCAAAATTTGAGCTACTGTCCAATGAAAACTTCAGATCAGCAATCAGTGATTAGGGATTGCCGAAGTTCTTATTCTCTGGCAAGGGTTACCGCCGAGCCGGACCGGGCCGGGTCGGTCGCGCAATTTGTTTCTTTCAGTTAACTGTGCGGCCATCGGCCTGGCTCCTGGTAAAGTTTATTCAAAAGCATACAGTTTACATGCTATCGAAGTCACGTCAACTAGCATAGCCTAAACGATCCGTTTTGTCGACCAACTAGGTTTCACCATACAAGCAGCCGACAGAAGCGGCGACTTTGAACGACGTTTACATGAACCCTATGGTCAACGGCGTCGTCTTCTATAGCCTTGGTAGAGCCAAAGCCACACCAATGTTCATTCGGGCCCTATCAGTATTTCTCTGGGCCACAGTAACGTTTCAGGACTTCTTATGACAAGTTTTGAAAGACAAACAATTGCAAATGAAGTCAAGAAGAAACATCTCTACACAGAGATACATAGCATGCATCACAAGATACAGTACGTTGAAAACCAAATGCAAAATTAAGCAGGTTTAGATGCTCTGGACACCTGCGAACCTCACTGCGCTGCTTAATGCCACACACATAAGCATCCTTTCCCTAATAAGCTATTGCCCTTATGATTCAATCAATGGGCCTTTGGGTATGCCTGGTATAGTTTAGACCTCTTTATCTAAAGCATTCACATTTCGGACCACGAAACTGTTCCTACAGGAACAAAACGACGAAGGAGCAAACTATAATTACTCCGGTATGCAATGAAACCATTTCATCTCCTATACTGGTCGCATACTTGCCAAACCTCTTCATTCGAGCCCAAAAGTAATGCAACGCGTAAGTAAAGTTCGCCTCACCCATAATAGCGGTGAGAGGTATGAGATAGTCAGAACAAAAGGAATCCATGAAGCTGGAAAGCAAATTAAACGATTTTCATGATGACGCTAAAAGCATGAATGAATGCTAGCAAAATCCGTTCTTTTACCCACCAAAATAACGATGAATTTGACACCGTGAAAGAGACAGGAACGTAGCCAAAAGGGGGGCAATGAGGGCCATGGCCCCCCGTGAGCCAAGCGGTCTGCACTAGATACATGGCGATTTGGCAAGAATGCTTAATAGTGATCATACATATGTTGCAAAAGCAAACATTATATGTTTTCCTGTGCATTAAATATGAGATAAATTGCCTAAAATTGCTCCCTTTTCTTCAAAATTTTGTCATATGCCACAGGCACATGACGAAATTTGACATCTAGCCACCCCTAAGGAAAATCCTGACGACGTGCCTGGACAGAGACAAGCACTACTCACAATCCTAATTCCCTGTAGGTACGACCTCAAATATATTCCTGGAAACTGCCTAAAGAGGTAAGGCGACTGATCTGCGGCGAGAAACAGCACGTTTCGTACAATGCGGCAGAAGAAGTAGGTGCTCGCAGCAGCAAACAAGACCCCAACTACGGAGCACAAGAGCCTCAGAAGATCGGAAACGATCTACCGACCCGCCACTGCACTTTCACAGTTGGCATGACGACGCAGTAACATGCATAGTAGGGGTGGATCGAAAATACATTTTTTGTCGCAAAACAACTTCTTAGGGGTCAAAACGCGCGCGCGTGGATCTGAAAACACGGAAAATGAGGAGTAAAAAGATATTAAAAATATTCTAGAAAGGGCGCACGAAGCGTCTTTGAAGTGAGTTTCGCCGTCCCCGAGCATTAAAGTCTCTATTGGTTTAGCATTACGCATAGCAAGATAGCACCTCGGTCACCATCCACCGTAGCTGTGCGTAGCTTTGCGGGCCTTTTAGTGTCTGTAGTCTACGGATAGGTGATGAGCATGGATCTGAGCAAATAACAGGGGACTGCCAGGTAAAATAAAGTGGTAGACAGACAGTAGCCCTTACGAGCTAAGACCGCGCACCAGTGAGCCTCACGACGTGCGATAGATGCGGACTACAGAGTCCGAGTCGAATTCGTGGGCTTCCCACACATATCGTTGCCCATGCTGCTCATCTCTGAGGACGCTCTTGGAAACCTTGATCGGTGCCGGTAAACGATACCTCGCAGCGAAGCGCTTTGTTGTCATCAGAGAGCGGTCGAATCAGACAGACACGTCAGAAGAGTAGCGCGCTGGTCCCTGGACTGTGACGTGGTGACCAGAGATTTAGTACTCGGGTGTGTTCCGTCAGCATTCGGATCGCAGGGGGTGACATTCTGTGACATTCTGTGACAGTGACATTCTGAACTGAGCTAAAATGAGTAATCCAGGACCCTCAACAAGACAGAGAACGAAACACCCTCTGCTGCAAACAGGCCCGGACGCTCTTCCCATAAACCGGCTACCGTGGAAAAGACAAGTGTATGCCTTTTACGTGAAGACACGGAGTGAAAGGACAACGCCGTCTGGAAAGAAGCGGACAAAACGAGAAATAGCAAAAGCAGTCAAGGACGCCATACTAGACATCTGGGACAGAGCCAGTCTTATTACGTGGATACCAGTGGACGACGGAGAGGCGTCCCAAATGGGTGACACGTCGGCTAAGACCGAGAGAGAGATGTTAAATGTTATTTCGGAGAACAGGATAACTCAGAACGTAGAAAGACTGGCCATAACGGGGAGAACCTCATGAAATGGTCAATTTCATGAGGACGGGGCGAGGGTAGAAAGTTCGTGAATATGCAGCGAGAATACGATGGCTTATTTGGCATCATGTGGTGCCGATGCGATCTTGCTGATGTCCCCTGTGGCACGTGCCCAGCTTCTAAAAGGGTGCAAGCTCAAGAAGTAGCTTTCCTCAAAGACCAGCGAGGAGAGAAAAAGCTCTACATAGGCGGCGTTGACCGGAAGACAACTGGGGAAAATGTCCGAAGGCAGAAGAGAAGGGGGAAAAGAATGAAACTAGCGGGAGAGACAGAAGAGGGACAGCCAGCACGATACTGAGGAAAAGCAACTGACCGAAGGGGATGCAGATGACGACGATGATAGCAGTGAAAAGTGTCAGACGGGTGATACGGAGGCAGCTGATGCAAGCCGGTCTTACTCACCTAGTTCCGATGATGACGTGGACGATGTCGCCGTACAGAACCGACATCAGCTTCCGAATTTTTCGCGGATGTGTCATCGGTACGGTATCTCTGATCGTTCCGCGGCTTGCTTGCTGAACGCAGCTTTGGTTGATTATGGGATAATCACAGAGCACAACAAGGCTGAGTTGACAGACCGCAGCAAAATCCAGCGACAGAGAGACAAACGGGGTAAAGAAGAGGTGGTTGAAAGCTCATTGCAAAACCGACGTGACCGCTTAGCAGGATTCTATTACGACGGTAGGGAGGACAAGACGCAGCAGAAAGTTGGTAAGAAATTGACGTTTGCCAAAGAACTGCACGAGATAGTGGTTACTGAGTCCGGCCATCGGTATGCCGATCACATGTCTCCAAATAGCGGAAGTGCTGCAGATATCGCGAAGGAGTTGCTGGACGTGATATGGGACAACGATGCGCATCCAGTGGTGCTTGGATCAGACGGCATAGCGGTAAATACCGGCCGCAACAGCGAACAGGCGAATCGAATTGGGTGTAGGCCGTCCGCTCCAGCAAGTTATATGCGGCATCCACATCAACGAACTGACGCTGAGACGTGTGTTCAAGGATGCTGATGGTGGAACGAGTGGTCCAGCATCCTTCCACGGACCAGTTGGCAAAGCCTTTCAGAGAGATCTGACCACACTGCCTTTGGCTAAGTTTGAGCCATCGCTAGTTCCTTCAATTCCGGTAGAAGTTCGAAATGAGATGAGTAAAGATCAGCAATACCTGCATGACATGTGTAGGGCCGTTCAGGCAGGACCAGAAGGTGTTACCCAGTGCTTGTTGGCCTTAGAACCAGGGGCCATCCATCAAGCCCGTTGGGTTACACTTGCAAATAGAGTACTCAGACTGTACCTGTCCACAGAGCCTCCAGCACCGGCGCTTGTACGGCTAGTACATTTTATACTACACCAGTGCGGCCCCGGATGGTTCGGGTACAGACTGCATTTAAATATCAGCGACGGAGTGAAGAACCTGTTCTTTCTGATATCGCTGTCAAGAAAGCTGCCGGAGAGAGACCGTAACATCACGCAAAAGGTGCTTCAGCGCAACGGGTTCTGGGCCCACAGTGAGCATGTCCTGATCGCTGTGCTGGCCGACGATCAGCAGGAGAACAGGATGCTGGCGGTAGAGCGCATAAGGAGATGTCGAACCAGAAGATGCCAGGACCAGGATCCAGATGGCATACGCCAGTTCGTTATCCCTGACATCAGCTTCCATGCCCAGGAGTACCACCACATGATTGACTGGCAAGATACAACGGAGCCACCTTTGGTCATGGAAATGTCAGTCGAGACCATCGCGGCTGTTGTGGAAGCACCAATGGACTTCAGTGACTTTCCCTGCCACTTCCAAGGGGTCGAACGATGGGTGAAAGAGGTCACACAAACGGCAGAGAAGAAGGCGGGACACAGTGGACGTCATGCACTGATACTGGCAAAAGCCCGGTCCAGGACTGATCTGCCAGTGATGGACACGAGGAGGGACTTCTATGACTGGCTTCGAGTGACAAGTGACCTCTGAGGCTGGTTTATTAGTGTCAGCGGAGTTTGTTGTGGAATGTCATTCATCACAAATAAATAGCCCTGGTTTAACGTTGTGTCTGGGATGGCGTTTCATGAATGGTGAAGATAATAATGATGATGACGATGACGATGATGATGATGGTGATGACGACAATTATGATATGTTTCGATGGTTGCCGACATGACGCAAACAGCGTTTGTTCGGCGCATGCGCTAAACGCCGAAAATTATCACTCACAGGATTCACATAGACTTTTGAAGGGTTACCTTCTTGTGCAAAATGTTTAAAGCAATGGAGACTTCAACGCCTAGAAGGCGTATTCCTGGTCCCAAAAATGCTTCGTGCGCCCTATCTAAAATATTTTAAATATTTTTTTGGTCCTCATTTTTCTTGTTTTCACATTCACGCGCACGCGTTTTGGCCCCTAAGAAGTTGATTTATTTTTTTCGATCCACCCTAATGCATAGTGCACATCACTTAAATTATCACTCTGAGCCTAGAAGAGGCCAAGTAGAACTAATAACTTCAAGGGTTTTAGTTCCATAGGCATGGCAACGAGAGGGGGCCACGAAACACCACGTTTCGGTTATTGGGGCTTAGGGGCGCACCGACTACAAAGTCATTCGGCGCCCACACCGTGTTTCGGAGACACGTGTTTGACTCCATCTTTGAGTGCGCTTGCACTCCTGGCTCATTTCCGCCTGGGTCACTAAAACGAAGCTCTAAATCAATGACGAGCACGCCAGACATCTCTCACTACTACACAAGCCATGGCAATATTTGGAGGAGACAAGAGCATACTAATCTTTGCTTACCAGTCCATGGAAACGCATCTGCATCCCAGTTAGCCAAAATTCAAAAAGTTTAGGATTTCGCCACTCGTGTGATTTCGGGTTGACGCAAATTCCAGCATATATCTGACGTGATACGGTCACTCAAGGGGCCAGCTACCACAGACTTAGCCAATGTTGCTGACGTCAACATGCTGCACAACATTTTGAATTCGCAGCAGCCTGCGTATCTGTTCAAGAGTTTGTCTTACAATAAGGACCACGTCTGTCGCGTCACCGGACAGTCAAACATGTTGCATGTGCCAAATGCTATCAGCACCTTTGGCCAGCGCACATTTATATATCGAGCTTGTACCGAGTACAACATCCATTTCACTCGTCACAGTTTACAACATTCTCTTTCACGGTACTAAGAATACTTTAATACACAACACCTTGCCCATCTCTGTGGTCGAACAGATGGTGCTGATTTTTTTATTGTGTTCTCACTTTAACTTGAAGATAGTGAGGTACTCAGGTGGCCACATTTTATATCTCTCAATCTTTTTATCCGCGTACGATTGCTTTTATGACAAACGCCACAGAATAGCCCTTTTTAGAGGATGTGGCCGGTTATTTGTCAATACAGTACAATACAATACAATGCCTAAATACATGACGTAGGTCGTAAAACTGAAGCGTTACGTCGATGCCAAGGGTGCATCGCCCACTCGCCGTTCGTTCGCCGGACCGCGAGCTCTGCGCCACACGGAGCCTCCAGCGGTGCCGAAGCGGACGGCGCTCGCTCACCTCAGCAAAACGGCCGCGTCGGAAACAGGAACCGTCCAAGCACACCCGCAGCTGACCACTCGCACGTACTTCCACCACAAACGTCTTCCCGGAGACGACTGCATGCACCGTCCCACGGGACCAGCCAGCGCGCCGGCATCAAGCGCCGCAGGGCATATCCCGCGCGTGGCAACCGCCGCGCCTGGGTACACTCGCTGACAACGCACACCGGACACATCCGATCATGGCTGGCCGGAATTCGCGGCCGATGCGGCTCGAGGCGAAGGGAGGAGTCGGCGAAACGGTAAGCAAGCTCCACGAGTGAGGTTCGGACTCAGTAAGCTTTGCTAGCTGATGTACACTGAACAGGCGTCAGTGACATAGTCAAAGGAGTGAGAAGCTCATCGATGTCATCTTAATGCGACTCGAGCTTCAGCTGGTAAATATTTCTCCTGATGACAATATCTCAGTCTCTTGGTCCACTTGTGGAAATTCTGGCTAGTTTTTCTTGTAAAAATTCAGTAAATAAAAAATACTGTAAAAGCTCTGGTTAGTCTAAGGTCGTTAAATCACATATATAAGAATATTGAGTGTAATGACTGTCATCGACAGATTTCAGTTATGCACCAAATTTTTCATCTTTAACACAGACTACAGTCAAGCAATGAACAAAAACAGGTGCCGTGGCACCTTGTCTAAAGTTGAAAGATCTCCATTTTTGGTAATGCGAACGCACCACTACTACTCGTATGATTTACCACTGCACGAACGACGAGATATTGGAAAAATGGACTTGGCATTGTTTCTGAACTCTGGCACCATAAATATATTCCGTAAAGTTCCACCCTTGCCTCACTCCGCACCAGATTTCTGCTAGATCCCATTGGAATCAGAATTGACTCCGGAATCGATTCCGTTCCGGGCCAGAGTCAGAATCGAAATCAATTTCACTTATGAGGACCGAAATCAGAGACGGAGTTGAATCACGATTGTCTGTCTGTCTATTTGTTTGTCTGTCTGCGAAATCAGAATTGGAATCGAGTCCAACGGGTGAAACCAATCCAATGGAATTTAGTGCAATGAGTTCCGGAATCTCCTCATTTTATTTTGAGTTGGAATCGGAATCGATTCAGTTTTGGGAGACTGTGTCGAATCAGAATTAGAACTGATTCACCAAGCCTATGGCTCATATGATGACGGTTGAATGATTATGACTCTGAAAGGAACATCCGAATTTTTCTGATGTTCTTGGCTTAATTCCCGAAAGGTTGGTACTTTGGCCTCGTTTGGTACCGACCATACTTCCTTGAAACAAAAATCTACACGGTATGCAATGGTGATGTCTAAAAAGTGTCCTTGGACATGAGATATATTTGATAGCCAATAAGTAAAAACATTCGAAACATGGTTCTGGAGAGTCTGAAGATTCCGAGCCTTCCGTACAGAGCCCATGTTAAATATGCGTCAGACTACCCCTTCCCTCACCGGAAATCCCCAGCAACGACGGCCGAAAGAGCAGAGAGGCTGTATCCTGTCCCGTCGCCTTTCACCAGCCCTGCCAGCATCAAGCACGAAAGTCTCATGTGCGCTCTGATTATTCGTCAGCCAACAGATCAGACCCAGTCACAGCTGACAACAGACCGACTCGGTTCGCCGCCGTCAGAGGAAAACCCGCGCAACACTCGTGACAAGACCGGCTCCGCTGCTATGACACACAGGGGTGCCACTAGGCGTATCGCACTGATACGCCTATAGCTGCATCAGGACGAGCTCTTCCACCTGGTCCACTCGAGATCAGAGTCCGGTAAACGGCGCTTTGTTCACCGTTCGTTGCCAGGCCTGAACCATTTACCTCACGGTACGGCTAGACGTTTTACGACTTCTCTGAAGCGCCTCTTAATTTAAGGAAACGGCTTGCACTGGTTATCGCGCGACTGGTGCTCGTCCTTGATGTTAAATATTCATTTCTGTGATACTATTTGTTTGGCCTATACTGTTTCGTCTTATCGGCTGATTGTGTGTGTGCGCGGGTAACTGCGTTACCTAGTTCATCTGTCTGACTTTTTTGGAACTTCTTTGCCTGGGAATGCGATAGCGATACGTTTCCTTTTGCAAGAATGACATTCCCGGTGACTTACAGTATTATACAATACAGCACAATACGATGGAGGACGCCAGACTGTATCGATCGTAGAGTTACGAGGTACGAATTTCCTTGTTATGCTCACACTGCCGTGTTTGCTCGTTACAAAGTCCAACGACTTTGGGTGATGTCTGACACGGGGCATAATCCATAACATGCACGAGAGCTTCGCCAGATCTTGATAGCAAGAACATCGTGCTCGCATGGTGTTTCTTTTCATTCAACGCTAGCAGACGTAATTCTGATCCCCTAAAAAACTTATCCTCCACCAATTGCGGACTCTGTCAATGTTCAGCGAAGACACAGATCCAATGTCTGACTAATGATATTTAACTCAGGATGGTTATCCGAATCGTATTTCGGCGTGCTTAAGACAAATGACGTTAATTGTTATAGCTGATGTTTGCAGGAACTCCAAACCCAAACCATGTGTTTGAAAAAGGTGAGTCCCACATGAAAAAGAATCTTTGGCGTCGACACTGTGAGGGCCGCCACACGGCGAGGACGCCGATGCCTCCCTGCCTCGCAGCGGGTACACCTGCTGGAGTGACGGACACTGATCAGTTTGGGAGTGCCCATTGTCCAGAGGGTGTTCGGGGGCTGGGTGAACCTGCCAGGAGCGAGAGAGCTCATTATTTTTCAAGTCCTAAGAGAGGTTCGCGCCATGGGCGTAGAATGAAACGAAACGACCCAAAAGTGGCCTAATTCGGTACCTATGAAGCCTGTCCGCCCTCGCTGTTCGGCAGTACGCGCCTCCTTGAGTGTGCCTGTGCCTGCTGCCGTCTGGGCCCCTCTCTCCCCAGCCTGCGGTACTCAGCAGAAGCGCTGAAGTGTGAGCCGTTCCTGCTGGAGCTCGAGGCCGAGTTTGTCGCCCGAGGCGAAGGAGCTGGCTGTGACCGACGGCCCAGAGAGTGACGTGTCCTGGCCCGTTCATCAGCCCAAGAGTTCCTCGCCACGGTGACGGCTCGGTCCCTGTGCAGGCGCAGGAGACCGCGCCGCCGGCAAAACGCCAGCAGTTTACCGGGCCGTGATGGGCCGAGGGTCGCTGCTGGGTCGCCCAGGTCCGCCTGTCCGGGCCCTGCCGAGGGCCCGGATCACTAGCACGACACAACTGAGCGGCCGCCCCGCCGACGGCCGCCGATCACCACGGTTGCCAGTCGCCGACTGCCGGCCATCCACAGCACGTGGGGCTCTGTGCACGACTCTGTACCGTGACTCACGGCGGCCCAGTCTTGACGCCGGCCTTGAGGAACGTGTCCGTGCACGCTCCAAACCCGCCGGCGCGTTCGGCCGCCGATCTGGAATTCCCCTCGAATTTACTCGGATATCGATTACTTTCAGGGGAGGTGTTGGGCCCAGGAGACCCAGAGCCTTTTTGCTACGATCATCATCCTCCATTTTCGCCACAGTTCTGGATCCGCGCCTTGTTTTCCACCCAGTGAGCTGTGAGCTGACCGATAGTGGGCCTCGCGTCTCAGCAATGTCTGGTCCTGCACGAACTGCCTATGCGGAACAGACAGCCTGCGACCAGCCAACTCTTCCTCGGGCCGCAGCGGTGCAAACTAGCGGATTGCCAGGCCCGGCGCGCCAACGTGGCTGTCTGGCCCGGGCGGCGACCGAGGCTGGGCGACCGAGCTTTCACGTAAGGTAGTACTAGTTGACAGATTTCGTGTAAATCGTGGATTTTCACGGAACAGTCAATGAAGTGGTTTCTTAATAGCATCTTCTTCTTGTGGTTGGGAGTAAAACATTCACAACGTCAATACCCGCGTTGATTTTCCCCGTCCGCAGCCTCCGTCGGAGAGCCGATGTCAAACACCGTACCTGGTGGCCGTCCCGAAAACGCTCTCATCGCAGCAGCACATGCGTGCCTGCCAGGGAGCTCCGCCCACTCCTCGCTGATTGGCGGACGGCCTACTGCGCACGATCATGGACTGTGTTGAGCGGAAGGGAGGGTTAAGATACGGTTGTTTGGCGCCGTGACAAATTGCGCCTGTCGTCTCGTGTTTCACGACGCTGCGGCATCGGTGCTGGACGGAGGAAGGGATGAGATGTTACGGCGGCTATCTGGCCGAACTGAAGCTCTTCGGAGTGACAGCTACTCAAGAGCGTCGGTATGGTCGGAGAGAACCGACGTTCCACGAAGTTCGGAGAGGTACTGAGGCTTCTCAGAAGTTTCTGAAAGTTTCTTTACTGCTGGACGTTACGTTAAATCTCGCTCTCGGACTATTTAACATCACGAATCACACGCACAGAGAGCAGATGCCCGAAAAAGACCCACAAGATAAGCGAAACCAGCAGCACGGTCCTTCTTTGTGTGCAGTTCGAGCGCACACGCACCGGACCCTGTCATAGCAGGCTTTGGCCACCGATGACTTAGCCTAGTTCGGAAGAATGATTTTATTTTATTAGGCGGCGCCCCGTAGACGTAAGAGGCTAAGCGAGATGAGAGATTTCAACGGGAAAGGAACAGGAGGAATTGGTCCTGCGTCGGGTAACGTGGTGTGTGATTCGGCATGGATCCAAGGTCGGAAGAAATTGTCCGGTGAAGAACCGCTTGTCGCCGTTCAGCTGACTATTGGCTGCGTGCTAAACAGCGTAAGAAACGCGGCGTCAGTCTGGATCAGCGTCTGATCTGATCACGCCATTGACCGCGGCAATTATCACGGGATAAACCGCCCAGAATGTAGACTAAACCCTCCCCATAGGACGCCGAATGCCACCAGACTCGAGCTCGGTTCGAGTGGAATCAGAGCCGAATACAGATTCGCTTCCATTTGAGCCGACATTGGATTCGGAATCGATTCAGTAAGAAGCTGTGTTGAGTTGAATTAGGAACTGATTCAGTTAGTCTGCGGAAACACTAGAATCGGAAGCAAATCAAAAGGCAAAATGTCTGATTACGATTCTTATCAGTTAACCCGGCACCGTCTGGTGTTTTTTTTTTGTACCGGCGACTACCTGGGGATGTCAAAAAGGACATCTCCTGCTATCTCAGGATCCAACCGTCGGATCTGAACCGGTCTACCTCCAATCGATAGCCCTGAGTCTTGCAATTCAGAAAATACTACGAAAGCTCTGGCCACGTGACTGGTGACGTCACAGGTCACGTAAAACGCATAACGCAACGTCGGAAAAACTGACATCGGTTTGTACCTCGTATCATCCGTAATAGTGGTTCTAGAGCCTTTAAATGGGGATCAAGCGAAAAGTCGCAATTTTTGCATCAAATGCATGCCATGGTGTTAAAAAATTCCAGGTCAAGGTCATCCTAAGTCAGGCGAAATATTGGTATCATTTTACGTGCCAAAGATCAATACTCACTTGCAGCCGTTTTGATCTACGTGACAAAAAGAATAAAAGTGAAACCTTCTTTTGATCAGTTTTGCATTATCAGTGTTTCATCCAGTCAAGGTCAGTCTAGGTCAGGTCAGAAAATGTTACATTACTCTTTCTTACAAAGAGCAAACATTACTCGCTGGAATTCCGAACTGTGTGAAGTACAGAACTGAAATGACATCTCGTGATAATTAAATATGCTCTGTCTGCTCGTCAGCGGATCAAGGTCAAGCCAGGACAGCACAAACAGCCATTTTTCTTTTTCTTGCTACAAACAGCAATTGCTGTCTGTTGCTACTGAGCGATCTTCCACAGACGATGTTGCATTTCACTTCGTTTTGGCACCTACCTATGACGTGGCCTGATCTGACATAGCCTCACCTTGCATTTGGTGAATTTTGCTAAGAAGCGCTGTCAACCCCGAATCAGTCCAATTGCCATCATGCATGTGACATGGCAAGACCTCTAATGTTGACATGTCACGATTGCATATCCTTTTGGGGACTGTTTGCTATGCAAATCCAATAATCCATGCATTATACTCGCAAATAGTATTAAAAACGCACCATGTTCGCTCTGGCGCCTGAACAGGCAAAAACAAGTATGAAAGGGTTCTCTGATGACAGATATCTCCATGTCCTGACCTAGCATGAAAATGATTTTGAGTCAAGATATGTAGAATTGGTTGTTGATCAGGCGCGGAACATTTGGTCGGGCTGACTAACGGTTCAGAAGTTTTTCAAGAAAAACCGAGGGGTGCCTATTTGACACCCCTCCAGGCGGTACCGGGTTAAATATACCACTGCTTTAGTATTTAAAAAATGCACGTAACAGCTTACAGGCATGCATGCATAACTATTACAGGCTTCACTTTGAGGGCAGTTTTGAGCAACTCCATGTCTAATGATCTATTTGTTTATGGGCTGAACATTGCCTGTCAGGTAGGTAGGTAGGCAATTAGGGATCAGTCTATGTTCCAAGACATAGAGCAATTAACATCAGATCAAGGGATATCCAACTCAATGAAAGATAATCAAGGAAAACAGGGATGCACGAAAATCACTGTTACACCAGTTTCTTGAGGGATTTGTGAGTAGGTAGTGTTGTCATATAACTGCTTCTTCCACTTACTTTTACCGTCTCAAAGGTATTTGGCCGGTGACGAATGCTGATTGTTATTGATTCCAAACATGTCGCAAGAGAATAACGTAAATAGTGCGAAAACCCAGTGCTAATATTCATGCATTTCACACGGCATGCTTACTTTTTTAGTTCGATTTCTTTGCAAAAACAGTTATTATTAAAGATGCAAATGTATTTTTGCTTACGAAAGCACTTTGTATGTAAAAATTTTATTTCGCCGTCTGATCCTCATCGTTCGTACGCTCCCTTTCCATGGGCAAATCCGGGACAGAGCTTTCTGTGGTTGCTACTTTTTCACCGAGAGGAAGAAAAGTGCTCTTAAGTCAACAGGTGCCGGCAATGTTTTCTAATAGTGCATGCGTCGCCGACCACAAGATACAACCGCAACCTACATATGACGGCAGTTTTTTTTATTTAACCGAATGCTTTGTCACGGCTGCATTTCGAATGGAAACATTTCCGAATCATAGATTGCTGTAAAGCCCTCGCCCCAGTATTGACATCCCTGTTCACCTGATAACTGAATAAAGTCTCACTTCAACAATTCTACTGGTATCAAGATTGCTTTCATTTGTTCCTATTCTCAACGTACACTATCAGAAAACAAGTGTTTCAGAGCCTTAAAAATTGTTTTCAGGATGGGTTAACGTTCACGGCAGAATAAAGTTTAGTGGAACAATATACAACTTTGAACGAAAAAGTAAATTAGGCCATAGAAGGAGAATACCATGATAAGATACAAAATATGCCCAGAAACATTGGTTGCAATTTCAGAAACTGCGTCATTCTGCATCTATTTTCACCAATATTTTAACGGTGGCGATGTGTGGCAAAATGTATGGTTGTCACTATCTAATGCACCTGGCTAATGAAATTTGGGAAGGGTTACAATTGCAATGTATATGTGTAAATGTATATATGTATATAAAATTGTTGTTCGCATTGATATGTATAATTCATTGGTTAGATTGCCTTCATAATATTTGTTGGAATCAGATTCGGACTAGGAATCATCATTTTCAGCCTTTTTGGAATGGGATTCGGCATTGATTCCGCACGTCATTTGCCGCTTGGAATCAGACTCGGATTCGGAACCATCTGCCTTCGTATGGAACTGAAATCGACTCCGGTCAAGCGGAATCAAGCACAAATCTGCATGTCACAGACACAGAGCTGGCGATCCCGGGGGGCTTGGGGGTCCAAAGCTCCCCCCCAACATTCAGGGATTTCAGCATCAGACCTGTAGCAACGACTGGAAAGAAACGGTCTGAAATCCTATGTGGACCCTCCAATAACTTTCGGAAATCACGCGCCATGCACAGAGGCATGCTAGTTTCGAAAAGGACGTTATCAGATACCGGGACTGTTAGCAACATGCTGACCGAGTTGAAATACGTCAACTATAACTATAGAGAGTATATACGCACACACAGGAACGCACAGAAAGCACTGCCGACGACCGGCATCATCGTTTATCCAGTTTTACAAGCATATATCCCGGCCCCAGTGGCGTTGCCCAACACCCAGAGCCGAGAACGTCTTGGAAGGAAGGGGAGGGGAGGTTTGCTGAATGATGGTGGCCCGGAATGCAACCGAACGGGGTATACAGACTGCAGTCGAGTCGGGATTGGTGGCTCGTAGCTGGCCTGGTAGCCGAAGTCAAGGCGTCAACTGTGATCTTAGATGTCAAGGCAGCGGAGCTGCCAGAGGGCCGTTTGGGTCGCACGTTGCGCCCCTGTGAAATGGAGGCGAACATGCACGACTTTATGAAGAAGTGACCTCAGTGTCAGAGCTCCCGAAAGGCCTTCACCAATTTCGCAAATTCCTCAGAAATGCTGCGACTTGCTGGTTTGGATGACATTCTACCAGGACATTGTGCATCTGACAACAACACGACCCATCTGTGGTAAGAAAACATTACTTCCGGCGGTCAGCTGAGGGTGCGTTCGCGACGCAAATCGCAGCCTGGGTCGTAAAATAGGATAAACGCGCTATCGGGCTTCAAACTCCGTCTGATATTGAAAATGGGGACCCCATGATTGTTTCGGACGTGATCGGGACCTATTTAAGGCCTTTTTGAGTCTGGGGAAGTCCCAACGATGTCACCGATCCCAAATATGGATTCACTTAACCTACCCCGAAACTTCCGCTTTCTCCTCGGATTCAGGCCACTTTATTTTTGTGTTCAGATGGAAAACGACAGAAAAACATGTAACGTATTGGCTGCGATGCATGACGTGCGTAAAGGCGGAAATTCCTCCCGTGAGAGGGCTAGGGGACGGCTGGATGTTTGTTTGGGGCAGACTTGTGCCTGATTCCGCTTGACCGGAATCGATTCCAGTTCCATACGAAGGCAAATGGTTGCATTTTATATCTATCTATCTATCTATCTATCTATCTATCTATCTATCTATCTATCTATCTATCTATATATATATATATATATATATATATATATATATATATATATATATAGATATAGATATATATGCATATTGTAATTGCAGCCCTGCTCCTTATGCATCAACTAGGTAGATGGGATACTGATAACCACACATTTTGAAATACATCACCAGTGTTAAAATACTGGTGAAAATAGGTGCAGAGTTACGCAATTTCCTGAGCTGCAGTCAATGTTTCATTGCAGATTTAGTCGCCTGTCAAGATATTTTCACTGAATGTGGCATTCAGCCTATATTTATGTTTTCCTATAAAATTCTTTTTTGTTCCACTGAATTGTGTTCTGTCACGAATATCACCTCATCACAAAAACAGATTTAAAAGCTTTGAGATTTTTACTTTCTACGGCGTGTTTGTATCTATTATATGTACGTGTTTATATTTGTGTTATTCTAATTAAATGGTGCGCATCGAGAAAAGAAGCAACGCAAAACAGTGTTGACGTCGGCGTATTTAAGGTAGGTAAAATTATTCAGTTATCATTTGAACAGGATTTTCAATGCTGGGGCGAAGGCCTTAAAGCAATCTATGCTTAGCAAGGTCTCGATTCGAAACCCAGCCATAACAAAAAAAGCATTCGGTTAAATTAAGAAAAAACTACCGATATATGTTGGTGAGGTTGCGTCCCGTGATCCGCAATGTTTTTATCATCAAAAGGCATGGCCGGTATCTGTTAAAGTAAGTGGACTTTTGCGCCCCGATGAAAAGAAGTAGCAGCCACAGTTAAGTAGCTAGAAATAGCAGCCGCAGCAACTCTGCGCCGGATTTGCCCATGGAAGGGGAGGGGAGGGGAGCGTAGGAAGGATGAGAATCAGACAATGAACATGAAGTATTTAAATACAATTCGCTTTCATAACCGAAAATAAATTTACATCTTTTAGTAATATTTACTTGTTTTAAAGAAATCGAACTAAGAAAATGGGCATGTCGTGTGAAATCCATGAATATTAACAATGCGTCTGCACAGTATTTACGATAAACAGTTCTGGCGCTCTTACAATACATCTGAAGTCAATAAAAAATCAATCCTAGTCGCCAGTCAGATATCTGAGGCGGTAAAAGTAAGTAGAGGAGGTAATTATGATAACTCTACCCTCTCACTGGTCCCCAAGAAACTGGTGTAACAGTGATATTTGTGCATCATTTTCTTTCTTGTCTGTCTTGCCTTGAGTTGGAGATCCTTTCAGCCTGATGGTCATTGCATTACATCTTGGAACACAGCCTCATCCCCATTTGCTTGCCTATCTACCTAACAGCCCATGCCACCATAAACAAGCAGACTACTGGACATACAGGTGCTCAAAACTGCTTTCAGAGTTAAATCTTGAGTGTATATACACGCATGACTGCAAGTGGTTTTATTTATGTTTTAAATGCCAAAACTGTGGTAGGTGAAACTGTGATAACCATCGGAATAAGACATTTTGCTTTTGGATTCGCTACCGATTCCAGTGTTTCCCGCAGACCTGTCGAATCGACCCCGAATCCGACTCAATACATCTTCCAACTGAATCGATTCCGAACCTAATTCCGGTCCACATGGGAGTGATTCCAGACTCGGCTCTGATTTCACTGGAATCGAGTTTAAGTCTGGTTTGGGAATAGCTGGATGTTTCGTGGGGACGGCTCGATGTTTTTGGCTCAGTTTGGTTTAGGTATGACCATTGAGTGTGTAACTGTACTTGTACGAAACTGGCATTTTGCGTGGGCTTTAACAGACAACAAAGATCTGTGGTGTGTCGGGTGTTAGTACCAATTACGTATCGTTATTTCCGTGTAGGGATTTCAGCTGTATGCTGATGGGTGGAGAACGGAGTCTCATTTTAGCCAGGGGGTATGGGAACGTGGGCATTGAATTGAATTTTTCACCATTTTCACTGGCTTCAAACTTTGAGTCTGGAATGGATTTAAACTAAACTGTGGCTAAAAATCAAAAAGGGTCAATAATGTATATTGACCCATGATGTATACGAAGTACGCACATCATGTTGGCCACCTGCACACATCTGTGCACAATGCACACCGCAGTGCATAGGCACGGAACTGGAAGGAGCCAGTATGTGTGAGATGGATGTGTTAGTCTTCTGGCCGTTTGTGCACTTCTGGAAGTAAAATTTGTGACTGCTGTATTCCTATGCATTTCAGGCTCGTTTTTACCTGTTAGTGACTTCGAGGGAAAAGGGAGTCGGGACTGGGGCATTTCTCCCAGTGTGATGAGTGTTCTGATGAGGTCTGATTTTGCCACGGCTATTGAGATGTGTGTGTCATTTGCTCGCCCTGAGATTGCAGAACTGGATACTATGGTGCTCTATATCACTAATAATCTCTCATCAAACCATACCCAGGACTTGAATTTAAAACCTGGAGAAAGCCTTTAATAAAACTGGCATGGAATCCTCATTCATTAGCTCTGGGAATCTTACGGGTGAATGAGGTAAAGGTAGATGGTAGGGTCTGGAGGGATGTTGCAACAAAGTGTAACCTTAAAATCTGAGGTATGAAGGGATCTTCCAACAAAGGATCTGGGATCTGAAGAAACCTTCCAACATGTGACGAGGGATATGAAAAGGAACCTTTTGACAAAATGTAGACTAAGGATCTGAGATCTGAAGGCATTTTTTTGACAAAACTGGCACATAGGATTCAGGATACAGAAGAGTCCCAGATCCGGACTTTTGGCCCGGATCCAAGATCTAGACTTTTCAAATCCTGGCACACGTTTTCTGACTATACAATGCCCATAAAATACGTTTGCAAATACTTGTCATTCAGGCTGTAGGAATCGGAAATAAGTAAGTGTCCACGGCCTCGAGAGAAGACTTCATTTTCTCCTCCGTCCCCATAAAATGAACTTCACATCAACCAATAGCCATAACAATATCGATTAATAACAGCATCTAATCGGCAAGTGCCAGACAACCTAAGGAAATACTACCAAAGCGTGCATACGTTCAACGGTTGATTGAAGACGTCTTTTGCTTCTTGGGCAGGCAAAAATTTCTGTTCCACCCCCGGAAAATGACAAACTTAAAAAGCAAACACATCATGAAATAGAAGAAAACACATGGAAACCAATATGCCGTTAAGATCCGCAAAAAGAACGGAAATGAAAGTGAGTCCTTTCAAGCGAAAAGCAAAGGCCGGGCGACGTCACTATTCGGTCCTCAGACAACACTTGAAAAACGTTAAACAATTGCTTAACATTTCGGCGGCTGCTTTCCTGATGTGAATCTATGTTCCCGTGATGTGATATGTTCCCGTGATGTACACTAATGCTTCACCCGGTGACATATCCACCTGGGAGCCGTTAAGTTTATTCAGGGGCAGGGGCAAGCGATCGTGGCACCTTTGCCGCCATGAAAAGAGGAAACATGCACCACAAACGGATTGGACTGGTGAGAAGAAGATTGACTGGAAACAGAAACCCCAGAATGGAGTCATGGATGACCCGCCAGCAGAGATCGCAGGTTGTCCACTGGTGGAAAAGGGGTTTCAGTCTGCGTTTACGAAGATAGATATCTCTGAAACGGTCGGGGACCCCGCCCGAGAGCAGGCTGTGCGCAGTCGTGACCAGTGATGTCGTTTCGATAATTTTGAGACCCCAGTCCAAACATCCGTTGTGCCTTATCAGCCTGATGCCGAGGCTCCCCCGCTAGTGACGTGGGCCCGCTGATCGGGCGAGGCGACCCTCGAACTGAGAGCGGCGCGCCGCCAGGTCCCGTCATCGGAGGCGACGGCGGGGCCCGCCAGCGGAGGCGGGGAACAGTGCGCTGAGGTACTGACCTGCCCTCCTTAGCGTGAGTGCTGCCGGTATCGAGCCTCTTCCCGGCCCCAGCCCGGCCCACATTTTTCCCCACTGACCTGCACCTCAAGTTTCGTGGACCAAGCGCGGCCCCGTTAATGAACCTCACGCTTGACCCGTGTCTAGTGACGCTTCTGTTAACTCCAGTGGCCGTCAGGATCTCCTGCGCTGGCCGCCTCCCTGCCTCGGGTGTCCGCCTCCATCCGCTCTGGTGACCGCCTCTCTGCCCCCAGGCGGCCTCGGTCTCGGGTGGCGGCCGCTCGGCGTGCGGTGTCGGGTATTCGGTGCCGTCCGTGCGGCGCAGAAGCTGCCGCGAGAGCTGGCGGCGCTTTGACGGCCGGAAGTCAGGCGCCAGCCGACACGAGGCGCGAGAGGTGACCGGTGGAGCGGCGGCGCCTCTGTTCACCCTGAGCATCTGCAGCTCGGCAGGCGTGCTGGCGTCAGCGAGACCGGTACGTGTTCTGCGATAAATGCTGACAACGGAAGAATACAGAACAAGGGCGGAGGCCAGAAATGCTAATTCCGGCCCAGCCTCCTGCCCTGTCGCTGAGTTCGCGAACACGCGTCCCGGCGCCGGACTCACTGCAGCCCGTGTTTCCGCTGAAGGTTCGGCTTCCTCCGGACCTGTCGCCGACTGCCGGCCCGCTCGTAAGGGGAGACCGGAACCCTGCGGCGCCGAATCGTCTGCCCGCAGACCGCCGGCCGCCGCCCGGTGCCGGAACATCACAACAGCCCGCCGGAACCCACAGTTACAGGGGATTGATGTGGCGTGACCAGGTGGTAGTGCTCTTTCGGATGTCTCAAAGGTGATGTCAAGTGTGTGCGGGGCGTGCGCGAGTCGGAATGACGGATCGTTTTGTAATGACAGGTACCACGGTAAGGTGGGCGTTAAATGGGTTCTAGTTTGTCACCGGGCTGCCACCTCGAAAGAGCGTCAGCACCGTAAGCCCCGCTGGAATTTGTGTGTTTGCCATTGGTATGAATTCGCGGAAAACGACCACCCAGTCGAGCGACCGGTTCTCGTCGGTTATGGTTCACCGACTGTTCCTGGCCAGAGCCACCCGTGGCTATGGGTTCAGCACGGTGCACAGCAGCGTTTCCCAGCTTCGGATTGTTGGCTTCAAAGCATCTCGACACGTAGAAACGCATCAAGGGCCTGCTAACGGATAACGTTTCTGCACAAAAACCTAAGATGTATCTACCATGTCAGTCCGTTTGTCTTAGCAGACTGAGACATTGTTCATGCACGCTGCGCATAAGTGAGATTAAGACAGCGTGTTTGCACTAATGTAGTGTGTCCACACAACCATCAGTCGTATGCAGGGTTGTGGAATACTACTCTTATTTACTAAAATACCACCTTACGCAGCATGAAAAATGGACAGTATAGCGGCATGTACTCTCATCAGTACAAGCTTTTGAATAGTCATTTGAATGATCCCAAGAGCCAAGAGACAAAAAACGACAAAATGTTGGATTAATATATCTAAACAGAATTAATGAAGGTTGGAGGGTTTGCCAATGAGCAATGTTGTCCGTTGGTTGGATATTAGGACCGTGAATCCGGATTGGGGCGATTCGAATATTTGGTCGGCCATTTTTTTGTCACCCGAGCCTTTGCCGAACATTCGGATGCCAACTTTTGCATTTCGCCACACAATCTGAAGATCTACGTGAGCCAAATCACGCATAATCACGCATGATGCTAACTGGGGCATTGCCTCGGGTTTTCCGTGGCATCAGGATAGCTGACAACAATGTCCGGCAGCAATACTGAGACATTTTTCCCCACTGACCTGCACCTCAAGTTCCGTGGACCACGCGTAGCCCCGTTAAGTAACTTCACGCTTCTCCCGTGTCTAGTCACGTTTCTACTCACTCCAGGCTGGGATGAGTCATGCGAATGAAGTTGGACGCTAAAGGAAAGTAACTTCCAGACTGGTTACATCGTCTGTTTGACTCGATATGAAAATGAGGAGGCTCTCACTGGAATCATTGGCCCTCCGCGAATATTCGAATATTCAAATTAAAAAATCCATCAGAATTCTCAGTTCTAGGGGACACCACCTACATCAGCCCCCACAGCGATGGCTCCAGCCGATGGGCGGCAGCCTCACACGCCTCGTCAATACGAGATCATGCTTTGTCGACACCTATCCGTCCGACAAAACGGCGCGATTCGAGATTAAACGCAACCAACGAACAAAGTGCTTGTGTTCTGGCAGACGAAGATATGATGAAGCATGCAGATGTAGATGTAGATGTTCCAGCCAGAGTACCCGCACCGGCACGAAATGTGGAGGAAACAAAATTGGATAAAATATATTCCGCGAATAGAATACAGGTATTACGAAGGGCACTTGACACTTTAAATATCACAGGGACATATGCCTCCCGAAAACGGAACGACGGCACGGATGGCATTCTTGAAAATAGCATGATACGTATGTCTGAGAAAGCGAGGAAATCATGCTGGTTTAGTCGCGTCTGATCAGAAACCCTTCTTACCAATAGAAGCTGATGGGCTGCGATCATTGCCATTCTTTTCAATGATGTCAACGTTTTTCAACAACTAACGCTTGAACTGTGTTTGCAGCTTAGGCGACTCAGTTTTCCATTCAAAGAAAAACAAGAAGTATTAACCACATCTGAAGGACAAAGACATGGTCGTTGAGTCTATGGGTAGGCGTAGGAACGGGAGGGGACAGTGGGGCCACGACCACACGTTTTTGAAGTTCCACATTAGCACTACGGGAAAAAAGTATTTCATCCCAACTTCTTTAGGATGCTTCTACGCCCCTCAACCTACCGATAAAAGATGGAAATGGAGGCATGCGATGAAACATGCCCGATGAACAACGATGAGCCACCAACATGGGGGGTCGGAAGAGTTTTGCTGAAGCGGCCAGCGCTTCCGTTGTCAACTGGAATGAAATTATGCTGTGGACAACTGAGCACTTTCTCTAAAGCCGACTTCACCGTCACCGCACGGAAGCCGCGGCGCATTTCGGCGGCGTAAAACCTGCTCCCAGCCACCGCGGAGGGTCGGTATCACTGCACCGGCCCTGATCCGGACCACATTGTGTCGAGCTCGCCGGGTCTGCGGTCTCCAATCTAGTCGATATGATCCGCAGCGGTAGTGGCGCCGGCCGCCGCGTGCAGATGACACCGCCCGGCCGGGCGGCCGTTTTCTCACGGTGATCCGGCGCGGCCCGGGCCGCCTGCGCCCCGGCCGCGCCGCTCGACCGGATACGACGCCCTTTGGCGGCACGTCAAAACAAATCAGCGCGACAGGGGCAATAAAAGGGTGCGCACGTGGTCGGCGGTCGCGGCATCGGCCGGCGGCGTCGTGGCCGACCACTAATGACTTGGCAGGGGATGTGCGGGGGCCGCGCCACTTGGAGACATCGGCAGTGTTTGGCGTTCGCACGGCGGCAACCTTTGAAGTCGCCGCCGCTGGACCGCCTCCTCCCCCCCCCCACCCGACCCACTGGCACCCCACCCCATCCCCGGTGCGGCCCCCTTATCGTGGGTCGGACCGCGGTGGAGAGAGCAGCCGGCTCGTCCTGCGGCTCAGGGCAGCGGCCGGTGAAGTCTGGCAGCACCCCGGTCCTGCGTCCTGTGGACCTGCGAAGCTGGATGCGGCGCCCGTGGACACCACATGGCGGTCAGCACGGCGGTCGGCTCGTGTCGGCCGCACGGAAGCGCTGTCCGGACTGCAGAGAACCAGCCAGTGGCCCTGGTCTGCTCGGTGCTACACCGTTGGCGCGATATCTGCAGATAATGGAGCGGCTGCAGATCCCGAATCAAAAATGGCAATTGCCTTCGCTGAAGAAAGGAGCCTTGCTAAAAAATGAATTGGATCCGAACTCCACGTTAACTTCATCGTTGTCCTCCGCAGTTCGTACATAATACTTGCTTGAAGTGTCAGATTTTCAGCCAACGTTTGGCCTGTCCAGCACGTTAATTCTGACGGGAGTATCACGGGGCCCATCGTAAAGAGACGTCAGCAGACGGCTCCGCACACAGGTGCAAAACTCTCCGGAGGCCACGCCCGCCGCGGCCACCTGACGCTCGACAGCGGCGAGCGCTTCCTCGGATGACTCGGCGCCGAACTGGAGCCTTTGAAATACTACGCTCGTCCCGTCTGGCTGGCTTTTGTATTAAAATGATGAAATCTGAGACTGTGAGTTTTGCCTAGTACCCTGATTGTGAGCAGGTAGTCCAGACGGACTGGCCAGCTGCGGTAGCGGTTACCTCCCGTAATCGCTACCTGGTAAGGAGCCGAATAACGTGCATACCAGGACGGTGCGCCCCTGTAATGACAACGTCTGCGGGGGGTCGGGGCAGGGCGCTGTCGGCACCCTGCCGGCCGATCTGGCATCCTTGGGCCGCCCTTTGGCTGGGGACTGGCCTGTCCGAGGAACCAGAATGGCGACCTCCAGACAGCTGAACATTCCACCTCAGCTGAAAAACGCCAGCTTTGTTTTCAGGATGGGACCGTTGGTACTACCTGGTAATTACCACGAGATAGGTGTCGACGCCTTACGAAATCACAGAAAGGGGGTTAACCCCAACTTAAATGGGGTTTTAGCTGTGCTGCGAAAGAAATTCAGTGATGGCAAAAACCAGGTTTAAAACATCCCTCTTTCTCTCTCTCTCTCTCTCTCTGACTTGGTTTTTTATTCGATTATTTCATTAGACACCAGTTATATGTTCGTCGTCTTTGCCTTGGAAAACCTCATACTCAGTATATCATAAAATCGTGACTAGGCTGATTACAAGTTAAAAAGTCCAGACCTATGCCGAGCAGGCCGAACTACGAATCGTAACCCTATGGTTCAGCCGATCTTACTTTCTCGTGTAAGAACATTTACTGTGCTGGATGTCGACGCCAGCGGCTCTCAGAGTCCATGTTTTTCATCGTCCTCTGACGCAATGGCACTGCTGCTCAGAAACTCACATTCTGCCCTCATTCGCACGAAGCAGCGCCTTCTGTCAGTGTTACGGAAGACAATGCTCTTTAGCAGCAAATGATGGCGTACATGAAACCGCATGAAGGGATCCACAAACCAAAACGCCACGTCAGCTCGCTGCATGAAAGCATTAAGACTGTCATACGTTGAATTTAATTGTTTTCCTTTTTTCGGAAATTCGATGAAAACAGCTGCTCCGACGAGGGCCGAAAGTATGGTGACGCTATTGATAAATGGACTTTCTTTTCATGACACGCGCGTAGGTGCGATGCTAAATCACGCGAAAGTTAGGGAAATTTTCCCTTCTTCTGCGGCATGGCGCATAATCATAAACTAAAAAAGTTGTCTCTCAAAGGAACAATTTCCGACGCATGACAAATGTTTACTTATCTACAATTTCGTTTGAACTGGAAGACAAGGCGAAGGTCTCACGCGTCGTTCAGTTTCTGAGTACCCCTGGCGATTTTGTCACTACGTTCCTACGTCGCTATATATGCTTCCGTGTACTGTCGCTGAGGCCCATCGTCCGTCGGCTGGTTTCCGTGACCAGTGCTACACGGGATTTGACGTTTCACGGTTACCGTATCTACGATTTTAAGCGACAAAAGTCCGTCTTTTGCGCTAAGATGTCGGCATAACACCCACTCAAGAAGACAAATGCGTGGAATTTTTCGCACCGGACGGCGACGGCATGAAATGACCTACGCCGGCTGCTGTCTACCGACTGTATCATGTTTCTCATGTCGCACGAGAATGCCTCATGCGGCATTCGCGGGGTGCATCTGCTCGTAGTCTATGATACCGTATGACTGCGGCAACCATGAAAGCACTGAAAGCAAACTGCTTCTTCGCATTCGTTTCATTTGTCTCGTTTTCCGTGAAAGACGCATTCATGTAGCTGCTGTCAGCAGCTTTGAAACATTTCCTACACACCAGTCATGTGGGAATGGCAAGAAAACTCTAAGGTTTTCCAATGTCTTGTCCACTTGTCCTGCTCAGAGGCTGATGCAGTCTTTTCTAAGACATGTGGAATGAGGACACGCATCAAATAGAACGTCTGAAGGAGTCGGATTAAACTCCAGTTGCGTCGTGACGCCCGTGAAAGGAGGTTGCCAGGAGCGTGGACATCGTTCTGTATGCAAACGATGGGGTCTGGGCTCTACTGACCACTTATGTTTTGGAATTCTTACTTGGCGTTCAAGGGACTGGACAGTACTGGAACGTAATGTTAACATTTCTTTGTTGTCCCAACATTAATTTTGAAAACGAAGCCCATATATCGTATGCCTACATTATCTCATTCAAGAGGCTTTGTGGCAATAAAAACAAGATGTGGTTTCAGATAATGCGCTGATCATACCATTTTTAGAAACATAACTTTGTTTTCGTTGGTCGTAGGAGGCTGTTTACATTTCTAGGGTTTATTTGGTTTGGCCACCTGTGCTAAGAGCCAGTCCATTAACCATTCAAACAGCGTTTGGTAGACGGGTCTGTTAGGGTCGGCGCACGTGCTCTTTTCGGCCACCCTATCAATGGCGCCCCAGACAGACAAGCGGTACGCCCGCCACACCGTCGCAGGCCGGGTGTTGGTCACGTCATTGTGTGCCGACGAGTCGAGACAGTCTGACAAACGACGGCGGGTAGGAGGGTGCCCACTCTGTGCCCGTCGCGTCTACGTGGACTTCATTCGTCAGGTGTCATACTGTGTTTGCGTAAGGCACACAGATATTATGGGCGATCCGTTCCGTCTGATTGTTTCGCCGACGGCCGTGCTGTTTGTCGCATCGGTGGAACAGCCGGCTCCCCAGTTCCGAGGGTCGTCTGGAACGTCGCCTCAAGGGCAGACCCCTTTTGATGGCTTTTCGATGTTTGTTTTTGCAGACAGCGAACGCCGTAGTAGGAGTGAACTCGGACGCTGTTGACTGCAGCCCTCACTCGACCAGCTCCAGTTTGATAGCTGTAAATGAGGACAATTATCCATACCCCTTGTTAAGAATTATGTAACGCCAACGGCTTACACATTCTCCATTTTCCTGTGCGCCCTCCAGCGAATGAGTCCAAACGGACTCTGGGACATATGTGGAGTCTTCTGTGTATTTGCTGACATCCTAAAGCCAGTAGCTGTAGTTTTCAAACGTTGCTCGATGGCTAACAATTTCGCGAAAATGTTACCTCAAATACGCAAATCATGGACGCAATTCAATAGGAGGCTAGCATGTAGAAGTTAACAAAGCAGCTGGTTGTTTTTTATAATATAATTCCAAAATGTGAAGCGACAACCCTGCTGAGCAACCATATTAAAAAGGTTTCCTCCCTGTTTTGGATGCTGAGCAACGTCTCATGTGGATATCTAAAGGAGATTTCTGGGGCTGGAGAGTTTACAGAGTCAAGTACACTCTCTTGGAATAACAGCACATTTGCCGTAGCCAGGCAACACAAGGATGGTCGGGTGACGGGGGGGGGGGGGCAGGGAAGGGAAGCGCAATGGGACTGTGATTCTCTTCACCTTTCCTTTGGCTTGATAAAATTGCCAACTTTTTCAATCCCTCCCCAAAAAACGCTTTCAGCCTTCAAAGAAGTTTTTCAAACTCTGGATACAAATAGCTCACGATCTGGTTAGTTCCGCACACCGTCTCGCGCCGACCGAAGCGGATCCAGGCCTCCATTTTTTTGGGGGGGGGGGGAGGCGGGGTTAAACCACTGGGGAGAGGAATTCAGTGGTATGGATAATGCGAACCTTTCAAATTAGTCAATATTTGACTCACCCATCTTTGGCTTAGCGGAAGACGAGTTTTTTTCAGCATTGTCCCTGTCGGCAGCCTGGGAACGGGAGATGAGAGTTCAGCAATGTCCCTGACGCCAGCCTGGGAGCGGGGGCCACTAGCGCAGCTCAGGTGGCGGGGGAGGGGGACACAAGGACACGTGCCTCTTTCTTGGGCACTTGGCTGAACAGTAAACGTATTGACTCCACATGGTCCACAAATGCTTAAAGGGAGTGTGTCTTATCTTCCAGTTTTCCAAAAATACGTTCCAGCGGATACTCGACCCTAGCTATGATTTATGACGGCAATGAAAAGAGCATCGGGGGCTTCGAAGAATGCTAATTTATTCATATGATTTTAATTCTTTTCAAATCCGCGATATCGATAGCTGTACGGGTGCGAATACAGCACTAACGGGCGGCAGCAAAAGCAACCAAATAGCGGGCTGGAAACGATCAGTGCGTGGTACAAAGAATGGCGTACCCGAGACAAAACAAGATCACAGAATGCCCACATGTTTATGTAGCCATCTTGAGTTACGAATGGTTACTGGCAGTCTTGGCCAAGGGTAACTTTGCATGCCTTTGGTATGGAGCTTTCCATACCGAAGGAAATTATTGGTATGGGACTCCACACCAATATCTTGATCCATTCATACGTTTTCTTGCTTTACAAAATAAAGCACTGTAGATACGTTATCAATGCCAAATTTTAGGGCCTCATGGATGAATTGTTCCATGCCAAAATTTGCTCCAATTCAACACCCATGATCTCAACACTTATTTCAACAGATTCTGATTCGTTCTTATTTCTTTGCTGCAGGTGTGGCATAGTTTTGCAAAATACGTTGGGGAGGGGGCCCGAACTAACTTTGGGAGTTCAAGCCCCCCAACTGAAACGCAAGCTACACCCTTGGCTATAGGCGTTACCTGCGCTTGATTTCATTTGCAATGCAAATTGATTGCAGATGGTAGAGCCAGGTTCAAGACGAAATGTATGACTGACATGTCGGCTTCAGTTTGGTAGTTCCACACCTGGGTTACATTGGTTATTCCTTTCTCTGAGACAGTTCATTCCTTTATTTATGAACATATTTTTGCTTACAGCTGCCCGCAAGGTAAATATATATGGATTTTCTACGCCATTCCGTATAATCAAACAACAATTAGTGTAATTGTTATTAGTCATTTTCACAGACGACATCAAAATGCAACTTGCTTACATCGTCAAACATCTGAAAATTCATTCATTCAATTTTTGTCATCTATCTTGGGGTACAAGGTAAACCAGGCAATGCCAAGCGCTGCTGAGACGAAAAATACAAAATAACATGCAAAACACAACACCCTATTCCAGGTCGGGGTAACACGACCGGGGCGTTCGACAACCATTACCATCTTGCGTTGTGTGGGCCATCCGGTGACCATTCCCAGAACCTAACTATGCGGGGTGCAACGGCTTTCGAAGCGTGATCCAAGAGCTTTGAGCTACCCCCCCCCTCCTCCAGCGCCAAATGCCCGGCGCGCTGCGGCGGCACCGGCCGCTCCGGATGAGCAGACTCCTGGGCGGCGCCGGCAGCTCCCGATGTGCCGACTCCTGCACCAGGTTGCCGCCGGCGCCGGTGGCTCTGGATGTACAGATTCATTCACGGTGCCGGCTGCTCCGGTCGCGACGACTCCTTTGCGTCCACGGGGGGGGGCCCGCTTTGGGGGGGGGGGGGGGGGGCCAACTTGGCAAACTGCGGCGGCGCCAGCCGCTCCGGATGCGCAGACTCCTCGGCCAGCTCGCCGTCGACGCCGGCGGCGCTGGATGCACCAATTCATTTGTCGCGTCGACCCCTTTGCGCGCTCCGCGGCGGCGCCGGCGACGCCGGATGCGCAGACTCCTCGGCCAGTACCGCGGTGACGCGAGCAGAGCCAACTAGGTAAATATATATGGCTTGGCGCGTTGCGACGGCGCTAGCCACTCCGGATGTACGAACTCCTTGGCGAGCTCGGCTGCGGCGCCCGTCGCGCCGGATGTATCGGTCCCTCAGCGAGCTCGGCGACGCGCCAGCCGCTCCGGGTGTGCAGACTTCTCGGCGACTCGACGGCGACGGTGACCGCCTCATTGATACCGAAGATGGGTTTCGCGTTGCTCCCTGAACGAGCTGATGTCTTCCCCCAATGGTCGGGCACCAGGGTTTACACAGGAATGCATGCGTCGTGGGCCATCGGAGAACTTCGGACGTCCGCCAGAGCTTGAGCCTCTTTCCTGAAAACCACCATCAGCTGAAGCATCTTCGCAACGTTCAGGTCAGGGACGTAGCCAAGGGGAGCCATGGAGGCCATGCCCCCCCCCCGAGCCAAGCGGTCTGCACTAGATATATAGCGATTTCGCACGAATACGGAAAAGTAATCATAGATTTTTGCTAAAATAAACATTGTATGTATTCCTGTGGGTTAAAAATGAGGTCAGTTACGAAAAATTGTTTTTTCCAATAAACTTCGTCCTATGGCAGTAGCATATAACAAAATTTGACATTTGGCCTCCCCCTGGGGAAAATCCTGGCTACGCCTGCCTGGTTCAGGTAGCCCTTTGGAGCTCGCTCTTGTCGTAGGGCGACCTTTCCCTCTGCCCAGCTGTGCATAGGGACTAACCTGTAAATAGTGATTGGTATCAGGAATGTGTGATGACTGACCAGCTTGTATTTGGACAATGCACCGCCTGTTACAACGACAGCTTGTAGCCTGTAAGCGGCCAAGTGAGATCATGAACTGTTGATTCCAGCAGGCATTGCTGTGACACACTGCATGTCATTGCATATTGAACATGATACAGCAAGTGAGTTATTAGCTGGCTTCTAGATGGCCCTGTTGGAATTAGTCACTTACCAGTAGGCACACCCACAAGCCGATTTCAATTTTGAACTATTCTGATGGCATTGACAGTTCGCCAATAGGCTTATCTGGACTTTGCCAGTTGCCACCAAGTTGCCACCAAAAGCATTTTTGCTAATCTCTGAATTGGCATCACACATGTGCAACATACCCACAAGGTTTGCAACAGGCTTGCAATAACTGTTAATGGTGCCAATACAGTAATGTTGTGCAAATAATATTGCATTTGATGCCCTTTATATTGAAATATAGCCATCATGCAATTATTACAGTCTCTGATAGGGTTACTGGAAACAGTGCATTCTGCTAGTGCCTGGGAGGCCAAGTGCCAATTGATGAAACCAGTAACCTCTGACCTTATGATGGTGTCACCTGGCTTAAGGACAACATTAGCCATCCCATAAAGCCGAGTTAATTTTTCTGATGCACACTTAACAGTTTATAAGTAGATCTGCTCAATCATTCATTTCTTGCAGCAGGGTTAACCCGTCCCCGACTAGGGGGGGCATTTGACTGCCCCCCCTGAGGTTTTTCTGGGATTGCGAGAGAACCAACAAACACAGGGTCACGAAACTTTGTGTACCTTTTGCTTCATGAATTTTACATTTCGTGTCAAAATTTTGACCTCAGGTCACGTCAGGTCAAAATTTTGACCTCAGGTCACAAAATTTTGACCTAGGTCAGGTCAAACAGACCTATGTCAAAAAAAGTTTAGCGCCCTCTAACTTTTTCGCAAAACAAGATATCTTAATAATACTTTCGAGGATTAGTGATCGTGATAGATGCAACAAATCTGCTATCTCAGATTTTTCGGGAATTTTCCGCGGTCATTGACCTTAGGTCAAGCCCGTTTTTAAGACATATCGCCGTTTTTTCGGAAATTGGCGGAATACTCCATAACATTTTTAGTGTGGAGTGAAGCAGACATCTAGTTACCGTCATTGGGAAAAGTATCAGTGACTTCCAGCCATTGACCTGAGGCCAATGGCTGGAAGTCCAGACAGAGCAGGACGCTTCCAGCAGCACCAATTTTATCGTCTTGGGACAGCAAGCGGAGGCAACAGCGCATGCCGTGCAAGACTCGGCGACTACGAGCAGTGCAGAGAAGAGGACCTGTGAGCAGGCCCCGGGGTTCTGTGCATCAACGGCACAGAACCCATCGGATATTATAATAATATATCCGAAATAATATCGGAATCGGATAAAATGAAGAGCATGAGACTGGAGAAAGCTTCTCATCCTTTCATACATAGATGGCGCTGCGATTTACCTGAACACGCGTGCAGTGTAAACAAATGACCGGCGTGATATAGATGGCGCTGCAATCTGAGTGAATGCTTTAAGTGATGAGAATATTCGAATGTGCCTGAAAGTGGTATAGGTGCCGCTGCTTCACATCAAACCGACGCAAACCTTTGTAATGATGATCATTCCTAGATGAGAAATTACGACCGATGTCACTCGCGCGGAACAGATCAGCTGCATATTTTCTACATTGGACTGCACTTTGCCATTGCTATACAGTGGGACAAAACAGTAGACTGAGTTGTGTAGTTGTAAGTTGAGTTGACAAAACAGGCACTTGTGTTGGAAGCAAGGCCTCCTCTACGGAAATTTGGCTGGGGGGAGGCTAACTCATCCCATTAGATCTAAATATACCCAAGGTTTCTTTGATGTTACCAACAAAAAAGGCATTTTCCATCTTTGAAGCAGTTCAAATGAACCTATCCCTTTCCTTGTGATGGAAAAATAGTTTCTTCCGTAATACAAGTTAACAGTAGTAAATGCAACTTAAAATTAAGGCCATTAGAAATGTACTTAGGATTGCCTACACAGATTGGTGGGTAATGGTCCCTAAAACCACAGGAAACAGGGAACATACTGTATTTTGCGTCAATGAAATCAGACTGACACCAAATTTTACAATGACATATCAAGATAAACAGGCGTGTGCCCAAGGACGTGATGTGCCAAAGACCATGACGTACCAGAGACCAAAGACCTCCAAGGCTGAAAGTTTATCATCAGCATCATTCATTTTGGACCATGTGAAAAGACTCCGACATTTGTTTGAAGGCCAAATCATTTCAAAATTAAGCAACATTCGTGAAAAAAACTAGAAAATTTCACTGGTGTGAAGACGTCTGGAAGCAGGGCCTCCTCTAACATGGTAACTGGGGGCTGAGCCCCCCGGTCAAGTCTCTTAAGCCTCCAGCCCGCCAGTGAGGGCAAAAATGTGTAGTTGGGGAGCCAGAACAGTCGCATAAAATAGCGTTTACATACGTACTGAGCCTTCTGTTCTTTGGAAAAGGTAGGCGTTGTTATTTGGAGTTTTTTTTATGCAAGTAAAGAACGATTAAGTACTCTGATCATATAAAAGTTTTCCCTTCATGACTCAGGAGCGCAGACTGTTGCCTTTATCGACGCACATAACGCATCTGTTTCTCCACCTTTAAAGTTAAGGATCCCATCTGACGACTGACCGACGTCCGGCGAGGCAATACTTGACTCAAAACACGGACGCATGAGCCGAAGAGGCTGTGCCTCCTTACGACAAACAAGCAGACGGATCCCATTTGCCTCACGCATTGTGACTGTCAGCTGACGTTGTTTGTAGCAGGGTCCACGTGGCAATAAGACAATGAATATCCAAAGTTTTTTCAAGACAAAGGTGTATGTGGCATTTTGTGTCACTGGCATGTCGATGTGTAAATTGTGTTGGTGAACCGGATTGTTTCGTAAAGGGTCCTCCACACTGTGGCTTTTAGGGCCCAGTCAGTACAATACAAGCACTTAAAGCACATATCGCTTTATAAAACACTCCCTCTGCCCCACCCCAGCACCCTCCTTGTGCCCCCATCCCCGACCCCACAGCGAACAGGGCCGACTTAGGTGGGCACAGCTCTGAGGCGCTCTAATACTTGCTGCCGGGAGGAGGCCCCTGTCACGTGCCGCGGCAGCCTGTTCCAGGCGGCAGCGGCTCTGTATGAGAAGAGCCGCTGCGTGGCGGGTCTCTTAGTGCTTGTTTGGCGTTCAGACACAGCGCTACGCGGATGAAACGTGCGCCGCAGTGAGGCAGGGGCGACGGAGACATGCAGGGAGCGGCACACGTTTACTGCATCGCGGCGCTCTATCAGCTGTCTTATGCTGGGCCAGCCAAGCGCGCCGATGGTGGGAGCGCCGCAGACCGGCGACCAATCTGGCTGCAAAGTGGATGGTCTGCTGTAGGCGGTTGAGGCGGCAGGCGGCAGTTTCACCCCGGACTGACAAGCAGTACTGGAGGTGTGGAAAGACGTGGATTTAGACAAGGATTTTTAGGAGGTCTGGGGCCACGTGAGGACAAATTTTGGAAAGGGTATTGGATTGGATCGCCGGACTACGGAAGAGACATGCTGTTCGCGGTGCAGGGTCTGGTTGGGGAAAACACCCAATATTTTATGTATTTTTTTTAGACGGTATATCGATATCATTAACCCAGACACTGAATTCCGAGGGTTTAGCGAGAGCATTTTAGTTCTGAGAAGAGGGAAGGAAGTTTTCCTGCATTCACTTTTAGGCAATTTACGCTGAATCATTGTAAGCACTACATATTCTCCTCGGCTCGGGACTTCAGCACGTGGGGTTCATGGGGGTCAGAAGGTGCTGAGTCCAGGATTTGGGTGTCGTCGGCATAGGATAGCAGCCGACCATGGGGTAGGGAGCAGGGTATGTCGTTTACAAAGATGAGAAAAAGGATTGACCCACGGTGTATCCCTGAGGGACTTCGTGAGATAGAGGAAGTCTGGAAGTGCCGTCACGGATAAGCTGGGAGCGGCCAGAGAGGTAGCTGCTGAACCAGCCGGAAGAGATACCGTATCACTTGAGCTTGTTTAGCAGCGTCGAGTGATCACGTTGCCGAACGACCTGCTCAGGTCAGGTCACTGGCGCCACGTGACCGACGTAAATCTTCCGAGACTCCCATTCGACGTCGAGGAGAGCGTCTTCGGCAGAGTGGGATGGGCGATAACCATATTGCGAAGGAGGAAGGATATGGGTATCGATAAGGTGGGAACTTGCAAAGTGTTGGAGATCTTGTTAAATAGCAGAATTGAGACTGGCTAAACAGGAAGCTCAGTCAATCAGTGTGGCCGAGCGTATGGAAGGCAGCGTGAGTCAATGTAACTCTTTTTTTCTTTTTATTTTTCCATCTGTGTTGCCTAATTGCGAAATGATGTGGCCCTCAAACAAATGCCAGAGTCTTCTCACATGATCCAAGTAATGCTGATGACCATGAACTTCCAGTTTTGGAGGTCTTTGGGACACCACCTCCTCGAACAGACACTGCTTGTTCCCCTGCTTGTCTTGATATGCCATCATAAAATTCGGCCTTATTCTGATCTCATTCACGCAAAATGTGGGATGTTCCCTTTTATTTGTGGTTTTAGGGACCACTACCTGCCAAAACGTGCAGGCAATCCTAGAAACATTTCTAATCAGGGGCGTTGGAACCAGGGTAGGGGAGAGGGGTAGCTGCCTCTACAACTTTGGGCAACATTTGACATTAACCCTATGGCGCTACATGGAAAGAAACGAGGTGAAAATCACGTTTTCCCCCATCTCCACAGAGGTTCCACTGCTTCCTGTTTCTAATGGCTTTGAATGTAATTCATATTCACTATTCGGTTGTATTTCTGAAGAAGTAGTTTTTCCACCACATGGAAAGGAGTAGGCTCATTTGAAGTACTTCAGAGACAAAAAAATGTTTTTTTTTGTGGGAAACGGCAATCAAATTTTGGGTATGCTTAGGTCTGATGGGATGAACTAGCCCCCAATCCTCAGTCAAGTTCCTTATTGGAGGTCCTGTCTAGAGGTGTAAGAAATTGTTTTATAATGACTCCCGGTACCTTCCATATGCTCTGACTACGGTGAATAAATGAGCTTCCTGTTCAGTCAATCTCAAGTCTGATATCTAACAGGATCTACAATGCTTGGCAAGTACACCTTTATATGCCTGTCATGAAAAAATCCACATGCACCATTTTCTTGAAAAGAGCTTCGGATATCAATCGCTCCAAAATCACGTGTACCCACGTAGATCGCGTTAAAAAACAACGCCAGCAAACAATCACAATGCGTAAGGCAAATGGGGTCCGTTGTTTGTAATAAAGAAGCACAGCCTCTTCGGCTGACGCGTCCATGTCTTGAGTCAGGTCTTGTTTGTCGTCGAACGCCAGTCAATCGTCTGATGCGATCCATAATGTTAAATGCAGAGAAACAGTTGTATTTTGTTGAAGTAGACCACGTAGACCCACGTAGACCCTGTCGAAAACAACGCCAGCTGACAATCACAGTGCCTAAGGTGGATGGGGTCCGTTTGCATGTTTGCCGGCCACGGTACAGTGAGCGGCTTCGTACGGCCGGGAGTTGGAAAGCCGCCGCTACCGCCGATAGGGGGAGTGAAAGTCGCGGCCAGTGTGGCCACCAGGGGCGGCAACGGCGGTGTCCCGGCAATGCGGCCGCCAGGCGGTGTCCGCGGTAGAATCCCAGCCATCGGGGCACTCCGCACGGTGGCTTCTGTAGGGTAGGCCATGCGGGTATCGAGCCAAAGAGGGTCACGAGATTTTGAGGGCGGGGTTCCCCTGCGTAGACACTGTGATTCTGTATTTGAATCTAACATTCCGCTACGAATGTTTAAGTTGCTTGTACATTTCCTTAGCTGTAGCTCGCTGTAATTTGTGAATTGTAATTTGTAAATTGTGTAATTGTAATTTGTGAACATAAGGGATTCAAAAGATCAGTTATCTTTTTTCCTTCGTGCGGGGTACCGAAGCTGTCCTACGGCAAACGAGCATTCATTCCCTACCCCGGCTGCTAGTAACTACCGTGTGGCATGCGGTTAAAGAGTAAATGTTGCTTCATTCGGAGGTAGCGTCTGTTGATTAAGACCCTTTGCCTTGTAACGCGCCTGGCCAACGTGTCACAAGGGGGTCCATGGATACCTGAGGTACACCTTCCACAACAATCTTTGCTCTCGCATCTGTGTCTTGAGTCAAGTCTTGTGTCTCGTCAGGCATCAGTCAGTCGTCGGATGGTATCGACTGATTGGTTGGCTGGTTTGAGTTAGAGCGCAAAGCCACTTGGGCTCAAGCGTCCGGTGTCCAATGCGCACCACACGTGTCGCCAATTGAGAGCTAGCGGCGTCGAGAGTTGAACACACAGCCTTGCGATTAAGAGTCCGAATCTCTATCCATTGTGCTAAGGAGGAGGAGGAGGATGGTATCCGTAATGTTAAATTTAGAAAAAAAGTTGCATTTTGTGCGCCGATAAAAGCAGCATTTAGTGCAGAAAAACTATGAAGGAAAATCATCCCTGATCAGAACATTTTCCTGTTCTCAATTTGTCTAAACGAACTCCAGATAAAACTTTTGTCTTTGCCAAAGAACAGAGGGCTCGGAATAAACGGTTCTCCACAAAAAGTAATGGTAAGTATTAGGCTCCTTGACGATATGGAGCTGTAGGTACAATATGACATTATGGAACTGTAGGTAATATGTCGTCAGAAGAACACAGCATGGTAGGTAGCAATGCTTTGCATCATTCTATACAGATGCGCTCATCTGCATTGTCTTGGTATCGCTAAATTTTCTGAAATCATGTTTTTTGCTTCATTCGCCGGAGCTTTCACCGCCTCCTGCTGGGTGCGTCTCTACCATTAGCGACCTTTTGTTGACAGGTAACCGGTTGTGTCGGGACCATGTTTAGAGACTGCCTTTTGTAGTAGATCGGACAGCTGTTAACACGCCAACGAATGAACAAATGTGTTTCGTGTGCCGTAAGAAGGAGGAGAGGACCAGCTTCCCATTCATTGGCGCAGTGGCTAGATTCCGAGCAACTTGACCAAAGCAATCGCGCACTGCGCAGCGTTCTTGGGTGGCCGAGTGGTATTATCGTTCAGCCTGAAATGGGTGAAGCAGAACCGCGAGTTCGCGTCCTCGGCACTCGACACCTACTTCGGTATTACTTTATGTGTGATAATGCTTGACACACAAATTGTATTTATCTTGCCAATGTTTTTTTTTTTTTTTTTTTTTTTTTTTTTTTTATTAAAAACTTTTTTTTTGTTTTTGACACGGGCAGTGAAATGAAGAGTCTCTGAAAATTACACGCAATGGAGGAAAGGTGCGAAATTCTCCTCCCCTCCCTCCACCCCGCCCCTCCCCAAACCTCAGAAACCAGGTAGGGACATGAACTTTCAGGGTGAATGGAAATCTGTGGGCAACTACATTTGTCCAAATGTCGTGACCCTAGGGCAACACCTTCGAGGTCAGATCGGGTCAAATGTTGAAAATTTCGTCGATTTGGCAGATTTTCGACTTCTTTCCAGATGATTGTTACAGTTGATCGAAAGTATGCCAAAATCAGACTTATCCTTATTTCAAGGGTGATCCACGATGGCTAGCAAACAGAACTTCAACAAAGAACAAACAAGGAAGCACTTAACTTCAGATCGCTCGTATATCACCTAACGTAGCCGTTGGTAACGCATGGCCGGGAGGGGGAGGGCGATCGGCTGGCTTTACCGCTCTACGCTTGACTTTGCGGGACCATATCCCCAGAAATGTCCATATAACTGTTTTTGTTTTTGACGACGCACTAGATATTAATTTAAAGTATGCGAAAATAGGCAATCCGCAACAAACATGAGGCCGGAGGCAGGAATGGATTCAGGCACGTAGGCCAGGATTTTCCTCAGAGGGGGCAAATGTCAAATTTTGTCGTATGCCACTGGCAATGGACGAAATTTACAAGAAAAAGCAGCAATTTATGTAACTTACCTCATACTTAACACACAGGAAAACATATAACATTTGCTTTTGCAACATATGTATCATCACTATTCCGCATTCGTGCAAAATCGTCATATATCTAGTGAGGACCGCTTGGCTCGCTACCGCTACGTCTCTGGATGGATTTTGCCCCTCCACTGGATTCCGGCCGCAGATTTCAAACTTGAAGTCCTTTCAGGACCAAGTCTCAATTCAGGCAAGTTCCCTGCAACATTTTACACCGTCGCTATTCTGAAAAATGATTAGTATTTTACACTATACCAAATATATATTTACGCTACATCAAACAAAACATTTCTGTCGAATTTAACCACCCCTTGCCCTCGGTCTCCAGTCAGCAAAAAATAATTTCGTCTTGGCCCATTCCCGCTTTATGAGAAGCTCCTACATCTCTGCGGTGGTACCATATACTACTATCGTGTGGTTATCTCACGACGTCGCCCGTTTCATTCGTTTCGTTGGTGCGTATGGTGGTGCGTGTGCAAAGGCTTGCATATCATGAATCACTCGTAATCTGCGCGAATGGCTCAAACCTAGCCAAGTTACACAGGAGTTGCAGTTATGCAAGGCCATCCAATGAAAGACATCGGTGACGTGAGTGGATCCGCACTAGTGACACCATGGTGTCAAAAGTTACACTCCGACTGGTCATCCGGGGCTCATCGGACCGGGAACGGATAACTGACCATTTGCATTGTTTATCATACCACATCTCCTTTCTATGCACATTATCTTGACGACACTACAAATGTCTGATATGGGTAGGGTATTTATATCCATGTTTTTCAACATTCACAGCACTAATGCGTACGTTTGTTTAACTCTCGCCGGACGGGAGGGATTTTCACTCGCACCGATGACGGGGGGGAAGCCCCCTTTGCCATTTCGTCCGTCATTGAACTGGAGCCTCAGGACAAGAAGAAATCAAAAGCCGTATGCCCAAGGAATCCAGTGGTAACCTGACTCCATCAGGTTAGCCAATGACCTCCAAGGTCAGGTCAAACTTTATGTTTGAGAGCTATAACTGGATTTACCTCAGTTAAAAGCGGCAATATTTGGGACCAAATAGACCTAAAATTGTCCCGTCCCCCCGAAAAAGTGCATAGGAACATTCTAAGGCAAAAAACGCCAATCCAAGTTCATTGACCTCGTGCGACCTTGAAAGAGCACTTGAGCTATCTAAAGTGACCTGCTGTCATGTGGACTACCATTGTGAACTGATTTTATGCCCGTCATCTGTCATTTATGCATGTACGTTGCTCTGCAACAGCAAAAAAAGGCATTTGACTCAAAAATAGCTCTGCGAGCTTTCAAAAGTGACGTTATGGCTTGTTGCCCTGAGACAAGATGGGGTCACTCTTCTTCCAAAACATGTGCAATGAATGTGTCGTCAGCTATGCCAAACTTCACGGCGCTGTCGTGCACCGTTTTGCCGTGGTCCCGGAAACAATGCTTGGGAGTGGCATCTACCCCCTCGTCCGGCGAGGGTTAAATTCTGATCATCGAGAACTGATAAAATATTGGGGGCCAAGTTCCACAATGTGAGGAGCCCAGCACAGCATTGGGGGAAGGGGAGCTGAACATTGGTAGGTCAGCTGAACATTAGAGGGATGCTTCCCCCCCCCCACCCCCACCCAGGAGATACAAAGTTCCGGTCTTGGTTATGTGTGTGTATGTATGCCGAAATAAATTCGACAGAATTAAGTGCTCCCATGTAAATAAACGCAGTATGTGCCCGTTCAATCTCGTGCCATAACTATTAATCTGTCCTAGCAATGGTATTCACCGTACAGTTATCATGAAGGTATCTTCTGTACACAGCATGAACCGTTCATTCCTGTCTAAGTTATTTCCAACGCCATTGGTCAGAAATCGTCATTGTTCGGGTCGAATGTTCAGATCCAATCAGATAAAAAACTACCTGTTTGGAAGGGACCGCAGGTCAAACACAGCCTGGTCAATCTCCACGACGCCCTCATAGCCCTCCGGCAGAACATGCCACGTGATCAAGACTCCCTCCCTCCTCATGGTCTCTACCCAGTACCCCATTCAAAATACAGCTGATCTTATCAGTCTGACAGCCGAAAGCGTTGTCGCAGTGGCGGAACTGAGAAGCCTGCCCAACGGCCCCGCCTTCCAAGCATAAATATGGTTTTTCGTGTTTTTAGGCATGAAGTTAAAATATGGAGCACAGTTTTGAGGTTACTGCGGGTACTCCTACGTCGCGGCAAATAGCTGCTCAAATTACATTACATTAGCACTGCAAACAACGGAGCTATGGCCGGTTTAGCGCAAGAACCTTAATACCCGTCATTACTTTTGCGAAGACCTGTACCTTAACGCTAATTCATGCGACTTTTCTGTTTCCCCCAGCGGTATGACTTTGTCCACACCCCCACAGCCCCCCTCCCACTGGGGAGGGGGACTGGAGCCCCCTCCGGTTAACATGTTAGAGGAGGCCCAGATTGGAAGTGTCCGTCTATGTAGTCGGATCTCATGCAGTCGCCATTAACGTAACACGATTCCATGGCTGGAGATTTCCGAAATCCTTGGGTTCCACTTAAGATTTCAAACCGTTCCTTTTCAGTCCTTGCCATAGGTATAATGTTAAAGTCCCTGAATATTGGGGTTCCGGACCCCTCCTGGGATCCCCAGCCAGGCACGATTTGTTTCGGCGTCATGGACATGGCTGGAGATCCTGGGCAAGTAGGAGGATCTAGAACTGTAGGCATCCATTTCCAGGAATTTTAACATCAAACCTACGGCACTAACTCAAACAGACCGAAATCTTGCTCTCGCCTTTGAAGATTTTCGGGAATCTCCAGTCGTGCCCACAGACATACCGCCGTTTTCGTGATAACAACATGCCTCATTTTAAAACCATTGCTCGAAAAAAGAGCTATTCAGTCTTTAGCTGACCTCAAAATAAACTTTTGCGTGATTCCACTAATCGATAATCGATTCCGAATCCGACTCATGGCTTGCGGAATTGATTTTGATTTTGACTCAGTACGGTGAATTAAGTCGATTCCAGAATCGATCCCACTGAAAATCCATGGGATGGGGTTTAGCCAGTGGAATTGATTCCATTGTCGATTCCTTGGACAACCGCGTCATTCAACCCCAACTCTACTTCCGGCGCTTATCAGAAATCGATTCCAGTTCCGACTTTGGACTAAACGGAATCAGTTATGGAGTCGATTCTGATTCTGATGGATGAAATAGAGCAAACGTTTGCTCCAAAGACGCTTATTCTTTTGAAAAAAGATCATTAGTCTGATTATAAAGCCGTATATTTAGTTATTCTTATGCGTATTTAACATCGCATCGTAATACATATGAAATGTAGTTATTATATTATACTGTTATGCTCCACCGTCGCCATCCACCTCAGAACCTCGTCAAGATGCCAACTGAAAACACCTTCTGGATCTCAGAAGCAAGCCTTTTATTAACTGTCCTCAATGGACCAAACCAACGGAAATACAGTTAACGACGGAGCAACCCGGCTTGCCACAAACAAATCTGTGGCTAGATGTCTCCACCAGCAAGGAGACAAAATGAAAAAGGAGTGTGCGAGGAGATGTCAGGAAAGGACAAGGAGTGCGCCTCAGGGAGTAGTCTTAAGCCAGCGCGCACAGAAAAGGATGGAGAGGACGAGGAGTGCGCCTCAGAGTGTAGTCCTGAGCCAGCGCTCACGGGAGCGAGTCGGGAGGCCGACTGCCCATCGCTCGCCGACCCGTTACTGAGGTCGTCAGCTTAGGGTCACGTGGTAAGGGGTCAGCCGGCCAATGAGGGAGAGGGACAAGCGCGGGAAGCAAGAGCGCATGCGAACAAAGAAAATACCTCATCTGTAGCCAGGAATCCAACCCGACTCATCTGCATGAGTAGCAAGGACCTTACCAGTCCGCTAACATATCATGCATGAGTAACGACTCTGCGATAGAACATAACAATATATTTAGATATCCTTGAAGCACTACCGGCAGTTCGTTTTGCGACGGTGAATTGCACTTCACTTTTATCGTTTTTGGCATATTCCATTTACAAGAATGCTGGCATTAGCGACGGATGTCGAAGTTACTTTCTAAAGGACTACTTAAAAATGGTAAAATAACCATAAAATGTCGCCGTAAGTGTTCACATTTCGAAACCCATTTGCAAGGGTAGGTGCTTACTTTCATCTTATCTGACGATTAAAAATTCATAGAGGACTACGTATTTCGTACCGAGCAACGACGCATTTTCATCCTCTTCTGATCTGACGAGCTCATCGAAGACCCCAGAGATATCCTGATATTCGTAGGATGGTTCGCATTCCGTGAAAAGTAGAAAGGCATCCTGCAACTCAGGCGACGCACGCGAAGCCCGTGTGCGCTACTTCCCTGTACTCGTAATCACGCAGTCATTTCGTTCACGCGCCGCAGAGGCCGGCGGAGCACACCAAGCGAAGCAGTTGCTCACCGCGACATGCACGCCGCGTTACGAAACGGACGTCGGCCGGCGCGGCGGCCCGTCAGGCCCGGCCGCCGGGCCGCCGGTGGAAGCCGCGTCACCAGTGGATGTCGCGGTTGGAGGCGGCCTCTTCCTGCTCTGTTACAACATAGCTCGCATAAGCGGTTCTGCCGCACCTCGGAAACCGCCGCCGGAACGGAACGGCCGCCGGAACGGGCACGGCCGTCTCCCGGGATGCAGCGCGCTCGGAGAACTACTGATTCCCAGAACCGGTTACACATCGGCGCAAACGGCCCGGCACGTTTTTCACTTGTTATTTTTCATTTTATTTACATTTCACTTTCCACAAACTGCCTGGTTGCTGTTCTCCGTTCTCTTACAAACCTGCGCCTGCCTGGGTTCGTCAGCGTAGGAGCGTTTTCGAAGTTGGGAGAACCAGAGCCATTTTAGGTAGGATTATTGACATGCAACACCATGTAACACCAACGCCAGGACTCATATCAAAATCAGCATCATCATCATCGACATCAAAATCAATCAAACCAATTTGCCTACTATCTGTCAGTGGCGTAACCAAGGACGGGAGGACAGGGGCGAACGCCAGCTCCTGGAGATCAATCAGGGCCCTGAGGCCATCAGCGACCCTAAGATGGTCAGGAGGCCCTGGGATAGTCGGAGGGCCTAAAACCAGACCTGTACTTGATTCTGATCCGGATCTAGTCCGGATCAAGTATGACATGTTTTTGGTTGAATCGCATTAGATCTGGATCAGTTTTGAAAATGCGGCCGTAAATCACATTTGATTCGGATCAAAATGTCAAAAACAGCTGTGATTTAAATGCTTATCTGAATCCAAGCGTTGTGATCCTGATTTTGATTCGTCTTAACTATTCCGCCAATCTGATTCAATGTATCAAATTATACATGTAAAGCAGGGTGATAAAATATCATCACAATTTCCTTATGAAGAATACTTCCAGGTAGTAATCCACCAAACCACATGACGTTAAAGAGGATGCCAAGTGAGCCAAATAACCTACTCACTTCCACGACCCCACAAGGTTCTAACGTCCACAGCCCAATTATTTGAAACATACCGACCAGCACCAAGCATACGCCGCTGAAGTAAAGACTTCCATGAAGTACGTGATCCCTTTTCGTATCATAAACAATGAAATCCCCTAGATACTTTGATTGATGTCAAATCCCCTCACCAGGTACTGCGTAGGTAGGTAGTAGACTACTAATAGGTAGCCATGTTTGGATAAGCCGATAGAGACAGCTACCCTTGGGGCATCTGCGCGAGTTGTTAAATTATCATGTGACTTACTTTGTGTCATTCAATAGTCATAACGTAACGGTTTCCATTTATTTTTTTTCTGGCCAGGGGCGGACTCAGGATTTTGCCAGGGAAAAGGCGAATGGTCAGCGTGAGACTCCCCCCGGGTGCCCCCCATTTTCTTTGCTTTTCATATAAAGAAAAAAGTTGATCTGCTCGGGTCCGGGAGAAATATTTGATGTAATAACGTGTTTTGCCATACCAAGTGATCGAGAGGATTTCAGCACGTCACCTGATTTTGGAAATGTTGCGTTTTGTTCCCGTACAAAGTGGCCGAAATATGACGACAACGGCGGAATTCTAGGCAGCTGCATCCCTTCCTCTATTTGGGATGTCGTGTCTGTATCTGGCCCAGGAGCCCCTTTGCCCATGGAGTCCATGGAGTCTCTGGAGGCTTTTATGCCAGCTTAGGTTAGGTTCGCTCTTGCACTTCAGGGGTCTCATTGGCAGTCTCAGAAGAACTTTTTCCGTGCTAGGAGCCCGCCTTACGACGCTTGGAGGACCTCTGGCCGTCCAGGGCCCCCATACCGTCTTAGAGGTCCTGTTGTCGTCTTTGCATCGCAGAGGCCCTCCAAACTTTTTGGCGGTCTCAGGGGCCATCTGCCGTTTACAGATCCATCTTGCCGTCTGAGGACCCACCTGGCCTTTTCGGGGCACCCTGGCTGCATCAAGAACCCCTCAGATTTTCAAAAAGATTTAGGAAGCTCTCGAGGTTGAGAAGGTCACTGAGGAATCCCTGCTCAAAGGGCCCCTCTGGCCCCCAGATGGGTTCTGATGTCGTGTCCTTTTATGTCGTGCTAGGCACCCTCTTAAGTTGGAAGTGCCTCTCTGGCACCTTCAGCGGTTTAATGGACCCTTTGCCGTGTTGGGGCCCCTGTTGCGGTCCCAGGGACCCTTGGAGAGTTTCAGGGGCCCTATAGGGCCCTATCCATCTTAAGAGCCATCTTGTCGCCTCAGGGCCTCGTTAATTATCATGAACTATCCCGGAGGCCCTCTGGCTGCATCAAGAACCTTCAGCTTTTCACACAGCTCCGTGAAACCCATCCGGGGCCCATATGAAATTACAGGGGTCGCTATGCCGTCCTGACGACTCAGTCCTCATTTTGGCTGTATCAGGGTCCCCTTTGACCTATCTGGCGGTTTTAGGAGCATTCTACCTTGCTGGAGCCCTGTCATGATTTCAGGGGCTTTTGTAGCTTCAAGGGCCCTCCCATGCATCTCCGAGATCATTTAATCCTCCCCGAGACCTTCCGGTTGCATCAAGAAGCCGTCACGTTTTCACAAAGACCCTGTGAAACTGATGCGGGACCACTTCGGAGCCCCTTCAGGACCGGCCTGAGCTGGCCCCTTCTCGGGTCTGGGGAGGGCAATCGCACCCATCGCCCCCTTTCAGGGACGTAGCCGACGGGAGGGGCCATAGGGGTTATGCCCCCCAGAGGAAAATCCTGACTACATGCCTGCCCTTTGGACCTGTGCCTGTTTCTGGCCAAATAGCCGCTGGGTGCCTCCCTACATTGGCTTTCTGTGTATAACACGATGTATAAGAAATTATTGTCACTAGTGCGCCATAATTGGGAAAATAACGGTGGATAAATACAAGGGTTAAAATGCAGCAGCCAGCAGCTTAAGCTGCTACGTACCCGAAGCTATGACAGTCGTGGTTTTATTCTTATTTTATGTGCATACTAACACTAAGCGACATTCCTGCCTGTTATCTCAGTGAAACACTTAAGAAATGAGCCCTACCTAACTGTATGCAATATTTCACACAGTATATTTATATACTCGTATGTGATTTGAATGTAGCCATCTTCCATATGCATGTTAAGTGTAACACAAATTCTGGCACGTGCCGGGCATTTTATAGACTCAGGTAGTAGTATAACTGTAAACGATTACGCTGTTACATAACTCATATTTTGAATCAATGGCTGATTGATTCAAAATATGCCCTATAATTCCTGTGACGGCCAGAGACCATATAGGGCATATTTACGACAGTCATGAGTCTGGAACAGTCAGGGATCCTTGGACGGTTAAAGCCCTTTAAGACAGTCAGTGGTTCTGGGACGACCAGGGGCCTTCAGACGGCTAGGGGCGCTGGAACAGTTTGAATCCCTGAGACAGTCAGGGCCCTGCCGCCCTGGGACGGTCAGGAGCCCTGGTAATCAGGGGCCCTGGGATGGCCGGGAGCGCCGAGCCAGTCATGTGATGAAATGTACAGTGGTGAAGTACGCAGGGTTGAATGCGCTGTTCATGGAGAGCTGAACAGCGTCCAATTTACTATTGTATCATAGAAAACCTCATAGTATGCGAACCACACCGATGAGTAAAAGGAAAAAGACGGGGAACCACGTTCGCCACATGCCTTTCACTGGTTTTAATTTGATGACGTGCGAAGATATCGTAACGCTGCTTTATTGCAGTCCAGAAACCACTTCAGAAACCAGCTCTCGCCTCAAACCATACTAGTTTGAAATGATACCTGGATTTCGGAAACAACTTCCATTACCAATCCTTTGTCTAACCCGACAGCCAACAGAAATGTGACTAAGATGCAAAGGATGGCACAAGGAGCAGTAATAGTCCAGTCACATACGTAACGATGGCTTCCATCTTGTCGCAAAACAGATATCCAGGGAAAAGACAAAGGTGCACCTCAGAGAATAGCCATGAACGAGCGCAAACGGAGATAACGATATGAAAGCCACTTCATCTATTATACTTTTTCGTAAATTCAAGGTAAGGTGGGAACCTGATCAGTTTCTCGTTAGAGGCCCCCCGAAAACAGAGGATAAATCTGGTTTCTTTTCCTACTTTGTGGTTGGTTGGGGATTCCCAGTTTCAGTATGCCCCTTCCTGGACCGAATCCTGGCTACGCCACAGCTGTCTGGTACGGGACTTATTCTAATGCTACCAGACAGACAGGGCTGACCCGTTACCCGAAGAGGTGTACATTGCTACCCAGTAGCCAGAGCAGGACGGCATCACCTCTCGAAGACCGGGCTGGGATTTCCGGCGCACACTGGACAGGAGCGTTACTGGCTACGTCGCTGAAATCGCAACTGTCCCTCTGTCTCAGCCCGTTTTCGCCGGTAGCTGCGGGTACTGCCGCACCCGCAGCTACCGGCGCGCGTATAGCAACCTGGCTTCCAATTTTTCCCGTAGGAAAATCCTTTGCCCGTTCAATGGCTTCTCAAGGCGTGCCGTGTCACTCTCAGCGACAACCGTCACGAGTGTTGCACTTTTTTGCTCCCCCATGATACTCGACAAAAGATGCTGGACATTTAATCGCCATTCGATAACACGTTACTCGGTCGGAATGGGCTTCGGCTTTGCTGCCAGTTTTCTCGACGGATCTCTCCAGTTTCGAGGAGCGCATACTAGCGCTTCATGTGCATGGTATTCGCTCCGTTATCTAGTGCTGTACCTGATGCACTTTTATATGTAGATTCGGAGTTAACTGCGAATTTCGAGATAATTCTTTCCATACAAAACAAAAACCAAGCGTTAAAAGTTAACAAAAGTATGGATTTCTGTCCCCGAACCTTTAATTCCTCTCAGCCGGATCAAGGTACAGGTCTCTACAAAAGAAATGGTATGTGGTAGCGTTCTTGTGATAAACTCGGCCATAGCTCCGGTGTTTACGATGCCAAAGTAATGTAATTTGAGCAGCTATTTGCCGCGACGTAGGAGTAACTGTAGTAACTTCAAACCTGCGCTTCATATTTTAAGTTCATGGCTAAAAACACGAAAAACCAAATTTACGATCGGAGGACGGGGACGTTGGGCAGGTTTCTTAGTTCCGCCACTGCGCCAACGCCTTCGGCTGTCCGACTGATAAGATCAGCTGTATTGTGAATGGGGTACTGGGTGGAGGCTATGAGGAGGGAGCGAGTCTTGATCACGTGGCATGTTCTGCCGGAGGGCTATGAGGGCGTCGTGGAGACTGACCAGGCTGTGTCCAAACTGCGGTCCCTTCCAAACAGGTATTTTTTTTTTATCTGATTGGATCTGAACATTCGACCCGAACAATGACCGTTGTGCGATTTCTGACCAATAGCGTTGGGAATAACATACACACCAATGAACGGTTCATACTGTGTACAGAAGAGGCCTTAATGATCATTGTATGGTCAATGCCATTGCCAGGGCAGATTTATAGTAATGACACGAGGTTAAACGGGCACATACTGCGTTTATTTACATGCGGGCACTTAACTCTCCAGAATATATTCCGGCATACATGCACACACATTAACCATGACCGGAACTTCGTATCTCCTGGGTGGGGGGAGGCATCCCCTAATGTTCAGCTGACCTCCCAATGTTCAGCTCCCCTTCCCCCAATGCTGGACTGGGCCCCTTACATTGTGGAACTTGGCCCCCAATATTTTATCAGTTCTCGATGATCAGAATTTAACCCTCACCGGACGAGGGGGTGGATGCCACCCTCAAGCATTGTTTCCGGGACCACGGCAAAACGGTGCACGACAGCGCCGTGCAATGTGGCATAGCTGACGACATATTCATTGTACATGTTTTTAAAAAACAGTGACTCCATCTTGTCTCAGGGCAACAAGCCATGACGTCACTTTTCATAGCTCGCAGAACTATTTTTGAGTCAAATGTCTTTTTTTGCGGGTTTAGAGCAATGGACATGCATCAATGCCAAATGACGGGCATGAAATCAGTTAAGAATGGTAGCCCACATGACAGCAGATCACCTTAGATAGCTCAATACTCGTTCAAGGTCACATAAGGTCAATGACCTTGGATAGCCGTTTTTGCCTTAGAATGTTCCTATGCACTTTTTTGGGGGGACGGGACAATTTTAGGTCTATTTGGCTCCAAATATTGTCGCTCTAACTGAGAAGAATCCATTTATAGCTCCCAAACATAAAGTATGATGTAGCTTTGGAGGTCATTGGCTAACCTGATGGAGTCAGGTTACCACTGGATTCCTTGGGCATACGGCTTCTGATTTCTTCTTGTCCCGAGGCTCCAGTTCAATTACGGACGAAATGGCGAAGGGGGTGCCTACCCCCGGTCATCGGTGCGAGTGAAAATCACTCCCGTCCGGCGAGAGTTAAACAAACGTACGCATTAATGTTGTGAATGTTGAAAAATATGGATATAAATACCCTACCCATATCAGACATTTCTAGTGGCGTCAAGACAATGTGAACAAAAAACAGCAAATGGTCAGTTACCCGTTCCCGGTCCGATGAGCCCCGGATGACCAGTCGGAGCGTAACTTTTGACACCATGGTGTCACTAGCACGGATCCACTCACGTCACCGATGTCTTCCATTGAATGGCCTTACATAACTGCAACTTCTGTTTAACTTGGCTAGGTTTGAACCGTTCGCGCAGATTACGGGTGATGCATGATATGCAAGCCTTTGCACACGCACCACCATACGCACCAACGAAAGGAATGAAACGGGCGAAGTCTTGAGATAACCACACGATTGTAGTATGTGGTATCACCGCAGAGACGTAGGAACTTCTCATAAAGCGGGAAGGGGCCAAAGACGAAACTACTTTTTTCTGACTGGACACCGAGGGTAAATGGTGGTTAAGTTCGACAGAAATGTTTCGTTTGATGTAGCGTAAATATATATTTGGTGTAGTGTAAAATACTAATCATTTTTTTCAGAATAGCTACAGTGTAAAATGTTGCACGAACTTGCCTGAATTGAGACTTGGTTCTGAAAGGACTTCAAGTTTGAAATCTGCGGCCGGAATCCAGTGGAGGGGCAAAATCCATCCAGAGACGTAGCCAAGGGGGCCATGGGGGCCATGGCCCCCCGAGCGAAGCGGTCCTCACTAAATATATGGCGATTTCGCACGAATGCGAAATAGTGATCATACATATGTTGCAAAAGCAAACGTTATATGTTTTCCTGTGTGTTAAATGTGAGGTAAGTTACATAAATTGCTGCTTTTTTCTGTTAATTTCGTCCATTGCCAGTGGCATACGACAAAATTTGACATTTGTCCCCCTCTGAGGAAGAATCCTGACTACGTGCCTGGATCCATTCCTGTCTCCGGCCTCATGTTTGTTGCGGATTGCCTATTTTCGCATACTTTAAATCAATATCTAGTGCGTCGTCAAAAACAAACAAAAGTCATATGGACATTTCTGGGGATATGGCCCCGCAAAGTCAAGCGTAGAGCGGTAAAGCCAGCCGATCGCCCTCCCCCTCCCGGCCATGCGTTACCAACGGCCACGTTTGGTGGTATACGAGCGATCTGAAGTTAAGTGCTTCCTTGTTTGTTCTTTGTTGAAAGTTCTGTTTGCTAGCCATCGTGGATCACCCTTGAAATAAGGATAAGTCTGATTTTGGCATACTTTCGATCAACTGTAACAATCGTCTCGAAAGAAGTCGCAAAATCTGCCAAATCGACGAAATTTTCAACATTTGACCCGATCTGACCTCGAAGGTGTTGCCCTAGGGCCACGACATTTGGACAAATGTAGTTGCCCACAGACTGCCATTCACCCTGAAAGTTTCATGTCCCTACCTGGTTTCTGAGGTTTGGGGAGGGGGGGGGTGGAGGAGGGGTGGAGAATTTCGCACCTTTCCTCCATTGCGTGTAATTTTTAGAGACCCTTCACTGCCCGTGCCAAAAACCTAAATACAAGTTGTATGTCAAGCATTATCACGCATAAAGTAATACCGAGGTGGGTGTCAAGTTTGTCCAGCATTCTTAACTTTACGAACATTTCGCAAGATAGGAATTTAATTTTTTCAACGCCTGTTAGGAATTAAAGCTCTGTATTCCCGGAGGAGCCCAAATGCTGTTTAACGACATCTTAATTGAAGATATCATTCACTGCCGGTTTAGGTAAGGGCGGATTTCATGCCTTCCCCAAGGCTGACATCACTATTTATGGTTGATGGGTTATTTCCAGTCGCTTGATATCATCACGTTGTGCAACGCATGTGTTCCCGACAAGGTCTACATCCCAATGTTCCCATGCAACCCAAGTGCCCATATGTGAGAAGAGAGAAGAAAGAAAGCAAAACGAATATCCAGGGACGCAAACTCGCGGTTCCGCTTCACCCATTTCAGGCTGAACGATAATACCACTCGGCCAACCAAGAACGCTGCGCAGTGCGCGATTGCGTTGGTCAAGTTGCTCGGAATCTAGCCAGTACGCCAATGAATGGGAAGCTGGTCCTCTCCTCCTTCTTACGGCGCACGAAACACATTTGTTCATTCGTTGGCGTGTTAACAGCTGTCCGATCTACTACAAAAGGCAGCCTCTAAACATGCTCCCGACACAACCGGTTACCTGTCAACAAAAGGTCGCTAATAGTTGAAACGCACCCAGCAGGAGGCGGTGAAAGCTCCGGCGAATGAAGCAAAAAACATTTTTTCAGAAAATTTAGCGATGGCAGGACAATGCAGATGAGCGCATCTGTATAGAATGATGCAAAGCATTGTTACCCACCGTGCTGTATTTTTGTGACGATATATTACCTACAGTTCGGGAAATACGCTCCGTACTGTTAAAGAGCCTAATACCAATCATTACTTTTGTGGAGAACCGTACCATGGCGGAGCTGTTGTTTCTGCAACTGTCGTGGCGCAGACCAAATCAACCGATCGCATCATCCCTGTCGAGACATCAGATGTCTCCTGCAGCAGTCGTGCTGTCCCACTCGCTCGAGCCGAAGCCGACCGTGGCGTATTGTCAGTGCGAGCGCCACATGTGTGTGACCGGTGTCAGTCCGGCACGTTTGGCCGTGCCTCGCTGGGTGCCGGCGGCGGGCGCCGGCCTGAGAGACGGGTGTCCGCTGGCGCCGTGACCTCGCAATCAGCGCGAATGGTCCGAGCCTGACAAATGGGCTGACGGCCGCCTGAGGTTTGGCGTGAGGGGGTGTACTCGACCCAGCCGTTCCGTTGCAAACCCTACTCCCGGTGACAGAACTGACGCGTCCGTCTCTGACTTGTTTTCAACCGTGCCGAGGACGGCGCGGCTGCCTTGACGCTCCCCGAGCGGTCTCATCGTCCCTGAAAAAAAACGCCAGCGGAATGTTAGGAAAAACCCACAATCCATGACGGCAGCCGCTGTCTTATTGTGACCCGTTTTGCTGTAAGATGATAATTTCTTTTAACTTTCATGGTTTCAAGGGCTATTTGAAGACTATCATTTTTACCAATTTCCAGGTGAAAACCGGAAAGACTTACGGGTACCTCGAATGTTTTGTGGGCAAGAACTCGTCCAACTAGATGACGGCACAATGCAAACATAAATTGCACAGAAACACATTAGTAAATCAAGGTCCCAATGAACAGCATTCCGTGAAACATGACGATAATAAGCTAGGCACTGAGCGTATCCAAGATCCTCTGTATTTCAACAGCATGGTTTCAATGATATTGGTTTGCCCATTTTCATTAGTTCAACATTGCATATCTAAAGGCCTTCACCAAGATTTGCTTTACGCCTTGGCAGAAACTTAATGCAGTTACCAAAACAGTTACTAAACCAAAACAGAAACTTAATGCAGGTACCGAAACAGCTACCAAATTCAGAACGGCATTCTCAAGATCTAGGCACCATAACGGTAATGACAAGAAAACTGAAGCATCGTTATATCCGCTCCGGGACCGGCGAGCTGCTGGATGCCGCCGTCCGGACGGTTCCCAGTGCTCCGTCGTGGCGATTGCACGGGCCCAGATCGCAGCCAGTCGTACCCGGTCGCGGGGGAGACGACAAACACGCTGTCGACCGCACAAAGTCCCAGGCATCCACTGACGGCCACGGGAGTCCGGCAGCGCGGTCCGATCCTGCGCAACAATCGCCGCGCGAACAACAGGGCTCCAGTCTACGCGGTTCTGCTCTGCGGAACAATTAAGTCCCGGCTCCACCGCCTCGCCGTTGCTGACCGGCCGGCCTCCGATGTCGGAACGGGCGCGCTCCGACCTCCCACCAGCGGAACGGGGTGGCAGTTTTTAGCCAGCCGACCCTCGGCACCAGCCAGCGCGGCCTGACCGGAAGTTCACGACTTCCGGCCGGGCTGGCTCGGGAGACGCAGGGCCGGGCCGGAAGACGTTCAAACGTAAGGTCGCTGTTCCGACCGGTTTTTGGGAGGTAAGACCAGGGGTGGAGGATTTTGTAAATGATTGGGGGCTGAGCTGAAGACCTGACAACCTAACCTCTCTCCAAATGTGGTTTTCTGAACGGATTTAGCGCACTTTATTTTAACCAACAGCAATTGTTAACACTTTTTTATTTTTCCTTATTTATCAAATGATCCGCCACACACACACACACACATAAACACACACACACACACATATATATATATATATAATATATCTATCTTTATGTATATATACATATAAATGTGTGTGTGTGTGTGTGTGTGTGTGTTTATATGTATATATACATAAAGATAGATATATTATAGTCATTTTACATCTTATTCCATACTATCTTCCTGTCATGTACTGCCATCATTATTTCTATAATTTATTTCTCTTGTTATTACAAACAGACGACAACTGGCAAATGAACATGGAAGCATGGTGAAGAACTGAAGAAAATTTCGGTACGGAAAAATAAATTAATCGAACCCTAAAATCTGACATCGACGACGTATTTAAAGCATTCTATAAAAAAGAGCAGGTAAATACATGAATGGGGAGAATAGTGGTATGGGTTTTAGGGTATATAAAGTTCCTGATGGGTGGCCATAACCCCCGCAGAGATACAAAGTTCCGTCCTTGGCACTGGGTATGATGAGATGGTTTACGAATTCAAAGCCAAGATAAAGTAAGATAAGGTATTCCCAAGTACTTGACATCAGATCAAACTACACAGTTTGGAGGGACATAGGTCACTGGTCCATTTCGCACCGGCTGCGTGAAGATTACGATACTGAGGAAAAACTATACTTACAACGCAGAATATGTAGTCTTGTTACGTAAAAAAGCCATTCCCGACATGTAGATTGTAATTTCCATGGAAACAGCATTTCAATAATGCACCGCTCACCCCTTACTGCCGTCTGAGACGCCATTTACGTTGTTGTCCCATCAAAAGTAGAGATGGGTTGTAATGCTCAGTCCTGTTCACTGGGTGGTATCGATATATAAGACCATTAACTTACATGTTCCCTAATCAAACTGAATAAATAATTAACAAGATAGGGGAACAGAATGCAATAGATACATTATGTTAGTGGGAATTTAATAAAGAAAAAGGCTGAAATGGCAATCCAATGTAGCAGTGAAATGATCCAAAAGTATATATATATATATATATATATATATATATATAGAATGAGCCGGAAATATAAGTAAAATATTAAGACATGCAATTTTAATAAAAAATGATATGGAAAAGTGAAATGGAAAAGTGAAAAGATGTTTAATTAAATTAAAGTTGATGCCTGGAGGGTGGGTATGGCAATAGGTATGTAGGTATGTATAGCAATATATAGGTACATAAGTATACATAGCAACAGGTACAGCAAATATACCTGGATAATAGGTATAGCAATAGGTAGGTATAGGATGTTATGGGAAAGAAAAGGCAATGAACAGTTACCCTAACAACTTAAAAGAAATCTAATGTTATGCCTTTAATGTTTCGGATCAATGTCTTCAAAATAACTCTGGCCCGACCAACTCAGAAGCCATGCCTATGATTATGGTTGTAGCAAAACCTCTTTCGTTGTCATGTTCCATGGGGTTACATCTAGCACTCTGGATGAGATGGTAACATTAGGCATTTAGGTTTTTGTAACGGAATGCAGTAAAAATTGTTATGGATTAACATCCATGGGTGGAGACAGCAGCATTACAGACCCTGTCAAATCCTGTTCCGCCATGTGACCATGTCAGCTTTTTCCGTGATTTTCCACTTTCACTTACGCCTGTAAATGGAATGCAAAATCTGGAATGGTAGTTTCAATGTTAGCAACCATTGTAGCTGTAAAAGGGTGCTGCACATACCATAAAATGCATCATCAATGTGCATTTTATGAGATGAGAAGCTTTACCATGCATTTATAATAAAGTGGGATAACTATACGGGTGAGTGCATGATGCCCTGAAAGGTGCAAAATACGACATTGGTGATACTTGCTGTTCCTTAAAGTACATGATTTTGCGATTTCTATGTACCCACAAGAAAAAACAGGCTTTGGTGCATAAATGACGTGAAGATGCATGGGGGGGGGGCATTTTAAGCAGTGAGGAGCCATTTCGAAGGTTCGGGGCTGCAGCTCCCTAAAGAGATACAAATCTTCGCCAGTCGGTGATACTGCGTACAGCGATCGGTGAGTGTTCTGCGTCCTGCTGAAAAGGAAAGCGGCCGTGGTTGTTTCCCTGGACGGCGAAGACTTGAGACCGGGCATAGGCTTTGTGCTTTTGCCGCCACATGTGATTTAGTGCTTCACGCGAAGGTGCATTCACGTGTAATGCCCCTAATTATCCAGCGTGGGCTGAAGCGTGTGTGAAGGGACAAACCTTGAATAAGATTAGCAATAGGGACGCGGGAAAACTTATGAATTGTGGAAGCGTCTTACTCCTCCCATTTACACACTGCGCCACGAGGGCAAACATTAAATGTTGCCAGACATGGTAGAGGTCACGGTTTGGCATCGGAGACCTTCTTCAGCGTCAGCAAGAAATGTATGCGGAGTCTTACCGCGTGATCAGACCTGCCTACGCGTGTATGCACAAGCACAAGAGAGAAATTCTTTACTTGCATGTGTCGTGCATATTTCTCAACAACATACGTTCTTAATAACCTTTCGCATTTTTTTCCGAGAGGTGGGCATGCCAAATTGCGCAAAACCCGCCGTTCCATGCATTTTGAGTCGTTGCCATTAGCGGCTAATTATCCGGAGCCGGCGCGCTGGAAATCACCGGTCGACAGCTCTCCGCGCCCTCCAGCGGCGCCTGCTATGGCGCGCCCGGCCGACTGCGGGCCAAACGGCCTCCGCGCGCCACGAACGTCGCCGCCCGGCGCCGGCCGACCGCGAACACCGGCACTAACGGCCGCGTGCCTTGCCGCACTATTTGCGACGAGCAGTCTAACTGGATGGGCTTTACTGGGCGTTTTTGCCCCTTGACCGCCTTGTGTACAAAGCAGGAGGGTCCGGTCCCGGCTGGCAGCGCTGGTCGGCGGGCGCCGGCGGAAACACCAGTCCCCGGTACCGATCACTCAGCTGCTCACCGGGATTCATCCGGGATGGCCCAAGAGCAGCGAGACGCGGCTCTGTCGCGTGTATCGCACTCGTCACGCACGGTTACCAGCTGAGCTTATAACCCGGCGGTGGCGGCCACCTGCCCACCACTGCGGCAGCAAAACGATGCGATCGTGCTTGATCTGCTCATGCAAATAAACCTGCGGTTACTCCATGTGATCACTATCGTTCACCGTCTGATCTGATGTGATAAATCACGTTTGTATGTGTTTCGTGAAAGCACAGGAGTTTTCGACCGCAAGAGGCTGGAAATTAAGTTCTGACCGCAGCTTAGACCTTCCATCTTGCGTCCGTGAAATGTTCAGTGCTTTTTTGTTTATGAATATCCTCTACGAACCAGCAGGGACATGCGCCTCGCAATGCGTAGCATTACCGGAAGAACCAGTCATGCAAGAACAACTGTCAAGCTTAGCTGGACGACGCACGACAGCATCGCCAACTCCCAGTGAAATCGCAATCAACAGCAGATCCCGTGACAGGTTGGCCGTTAGTTCCCTAACCAGCGAAGTGAAGCGAGCAGCCATTGATATCCGTTGAGGTACAATGGACTTGGCAACTGACATACAAATACTGCAAACGCCAGGAATGTCGATTTATATTCTTTCGAGGGGGTCCTGGCCCACCCAATGTTGATTTCGATCCCTCCAATGTTGGTTTGGGTCCCTCCAATATTTTCTGCCAGTTTTAAAGCAAAAATAACGTAATAAACGACCGCAATAGATAAAAGATAGTCAAAAATGTACAATGAAGCATAAAGTCATGTATCTGTCTTTCTATCTTCTGTATATATATATATATATATATATATATATATATATATATATATATATATATATATATGTGTTTGTGTGTGTGTGTGTGTATATGTATATGCCCAAATACATGGGACATACGCGATTTTTTATTTGAAAAATAGTAAGACTCAAAAATTTCCAATGATCAAAATAAAGTGGGCTAAAACCATTGAGAAACCCACATTTGGGGGAGGTTAGGTTGTCGGGCCCACGGCTCGGCCCACCCAATCATTTATAGGAATTGACGCCCCTGACAAACAGGATTCAGATAGATCCTGTGACGCGCAAGGAATTCGGCAACACATCAAGTGCTGTTTGGGATTCTGTTCTACAGATACACACATCTCAAAGAAGCTGACGGACGGACGGATATCTCGACGCGTCCGCCCCAGCCGTTCAACCGTACCCCTTCTGGCCGTCCCGTGCCTATCGCCAGCGGGACTGTCTGGCGTCAGCGGGCCTAGCCCCGCTGTCCGCTGTCAGGGGGTCCAGCCCCGCTGTTCGCTGTCCGCTGTCCGCTGTCGGCCCTGCGCGGCGACGTCGCCGGCAGGCGGCAGGAATGCGGCAGCGAGCGGTCGGACGGGGCAGCGCGAGCGCCGCCGCCGCCGCCGCGTCCGGAGAGAAAGTCTGCCGCTCTCGCCGGACCGTACTGTTGCAGCCGACGCCGGCCGGCCAGGGCGGATGGCCGGCCTGTAGAGCTGTCAGCGGTCTGCTGGCGGACGATGCAGCCCTAAGTGGGGGCTGCGAGCGAGCGAGCGAGAGCGCGAGAGAGAGAGAGAGAGAGAGAGAGAGAGAGAGAGAGAGAGAGAGAGAGAGCGAAAAAAGCCACGACCGGCAGGGCCGGCACACGAGCGAGACGAATTGCCGGCGCCGCCTGATTGGGCATTGATGCGCCGGATGTCGGCGGCAGCGGCCTCAGTCGGCGCTTTATGGACTCCCGCTGAGCCGCCTGATTTAAGAACGTGTTGTTCTGCGAGGGCGGTCTCCGCACACGCGACATGAGTGAGGTCAGGCCATAGGTTCGACCCCTGGCTAAAGCCAGTTAAAATGAGGCCGTGGATGCCTTCGTGAAAATTCGTTATAAACCAATTTCGTTGTCGCTGAAGCCACAAAATAGATACATTTGCATTAAAATCAAACGGTTGTATTATCAAAAGACATAAGAACAGAAAGAACAACAGCAACTCTTTTTGCTCAATGTCATCCTTGGTCATAACAATCGTTCAGAATGTTGAGGTCTTGGAATCTCCAACAATTTTGCTTTTGTGATCTCAGATAATCTCAGGTGACCTAAGTAAGCCATCTAACGTTCAATCATCTCAGTAAGTCACCTAAGTAACCACCTAACAAAGATATCCTTCCCAGTTGCCTAGCCATGATTTTTTTTTCGGGCGGTCCTAGAGGATGAGGGGCCCAACGCTGAGGTGGGCCCATGACCAGGGATGTCGTTTTGTGTAAATGATTTTGGGTGAGGGGCGGGTCGAGGGGTCTCACAACCTAACCTCTCCCAAATGTGAGTTTCTCGAAGGGCACTTCGGTTTGGCCAACAGAAGTTGATCTAGAAAGAAAGATTTATAGGCAATTTCGTTTTTTCATGTATATACCTGTATTTGGCATGTATATAGCATATATATTATATTAATAAATAAATAAATAAATAAATATATATATATATATATATTTATTTATTTATTTTTTATATATACTAGGGAGAAGATTGTTACGCTTATATCGTTTGTTAAAAACTACAGTGGACTTGGCACTGATGATCTTTGATGTGGCTTCGATTGTCCGTATAAGTCGTTACGTGTCCAACGAATGTTCATTAAGAATGTTGCCAATGTTCATTATAACATAAAGAACAAGCAAAAATCGTATTTCATTGTCGATCTAACGTTTTGTCTACAAGTGAGACATCTTTAAATATAAGTACGGGTTCAACGGCATTTGGTTTAAATTTGGAAAATATAGCACACGATCAGTAAGGACACGGATCTTCTGGTTCACACACATAATTAAACATGGACAAGCAGTGCTGAAACAATACACGAAAGATCAGTACAGCACCTGTTCACATATTTATAGTCTATGCCCTCGTGACAGCCCTTCAGACAACTGCAAAGCCCCACGAGCGCGTTAGCCTGGCGGCCAATTAGTCGGTCCATATCCCGAATAAATATGGCTTCGAGAGCCGCTAGGTGCCGTTTATCCGTTGCCTTTGCCAGGGTCTTTATGTCTGAGGTGATGGCGCGACGAGTCAAGTGTTCAAGGTGGTGTGGTTATGTGTGTGTGTGAACACACACACACACACACATATATATATATATATATATATATATATATATATATATATACGTGTATCACATTTATCCAAAGCGCCATTAGAGCTGTTGTGGTGCCGTCAAGGAAAGGGCCTTTGATGTTTCCAGAAAAACCCTAAAACCGTCTGGGGGGTTCAAATAGCGCAAACCCTCGGTTTTTCTTGAATGATTTCTGAACCGTTAGAGTCAGCCCAACCAAATTCCCAGTAGCTGTTCAGCAATCAGTTCTACATATTTTGGCATCAAAGCCATTTCCATACTAGGTCAGGTCATGGAAATATGACGTCGTAAATGAACCCTTGCAAGGTCGTTTCGCCTCTTCGGGCGGTGGCGCGAACAGGCTTCATTTTTCATAATATTTGCGAGTATAATGCATGGATTATTTGGATTTCCATAGGAAACGGTTCCAAAAAGGACATACAATCGTGACATGTCAACAATGGAGGTCACCCTGGATCACATGCATGATGGCGGTTAGACTGATTCGCATTGTGGTTGATAGCAGTTGTTGCCGCTGACCTTCCCCGTCGTTCAAGTCAGACAAGCAAATCCATATGAGCTTCTTAGCAAAGTTCACCAAAGGCAGCGTGAGGCCATGTCAGGTCAGGTCACGTCATAGGTAGATATCACAGCGAAACGAAATGCAATATTGTTGGTGGGAGATCGTTCTGTAGCAGCAGACAGCAATTATTATTCCTAATCAGCAAAAGAAAATGATAACCTGTCCTGACCTGATTTGACTTTGATCCGCTTAAGAGCAGACAGAGCACATTTAATTATCACAAGATGTCATTTCAGTTCTGTATTTGACGCAGTTAAGAATCGCAACGTGTAATAGTCATTCTTGGTCAGGAAGAATAATGCAACCTTATCTGACACGACCTAGGCTGACCTTGGCTGGATGAAACGCAGATAATGCAAAACTGATAATAAGAAGGTTTCACCTTCATTCTTTTCGACACTTTTCATTCTTTGGCAAGTCAAGTAAGACCAGTATTTCGTCTGACCTAGGTTGACCTTGACCCGGCATGTTTTCAAATTTTGACATGAATTTGATGCAGAAGATCGTGATGTTTCGTTTGATACCCAACTGAACGCTCTGAGACCACTATTGTCGATGATATAAAGTATAAACCGACGTCAGTTTTTCCGACGCCGTGTTACGCATTTTACGTGACCTTTGGCGCCATCAACCATGTGACCAGCGCTAACATGGTATTTTCTGGATCGCGAGACTCAGGGCTATCGACTGGTGGTAGACCGGTTCAGATCCGACGGTTAGATCCTGAAATAGCAGGGGGTGCCCTTTTTGACACACCCATGCGGTCTCGGGTACAAAAACACGCCAGGCGGTGCTGGATTGAGGAAAAATTGTTAAACCACGCTTGGGCATTGTTAAAAATAACTCTGAAAATGCGATGATCAAGGGCCCACTCAGGGAGTTAAAGGCCCAAAAAACTCTAATGGGACCTCTAAACAAGTTCAAGACAGGGCCTCCCCTCGTGGTCTTAAGGGTCCTCGTGAATTAATCTCGAGGGCTCTTTGGAGTTTTTCATGGAACCCTCAGGCTTCCTGAGAGGGACTTTGGTATCTTTAGGGGGCCCACAAATGTTTCCTTGTCCGGCTCAAAACTACTTTCCTGAATGTGGGCCCCATGAAGGTGCTGAGAGCCCTCTCAAAGGTTTAAGGGGCCCACAAACATTTCATTGGGTCTAGGTGATGGTCAAGGGGTCTAGATGAACCTCTAGATGAATTCAAATACAGTTTCAGGATTGTTCCTCCTTGAATTTATAAAAAAGTGTCTATTATAATTTTTTGGGCCTCTAAACGTTTTAGGGGTGCCCTTGATACTTTCAGAGGGCCCATGAAACATTTACTCGTCCAGATCACCCTTTGCAAAATATATGAGGTGCGTCTGAAAATATCAAGGGCATTTCGAATAAATTTAAGGGGAGGCCCTCGAACGCCACGGAGGTCTCTTCCTTTTTTTAAGGATCCATCGAGTTTGTGTGGAACTTCAAGCCTTTTGAGAGGCCCCTTAATGTTTTCGGAGGGCGAATCAGACATTTCTTGATCCGATTAAAAATTCCTATCCTGAATATGTTTCAGATACCCTTCGAAATGCCAATGGGCATCTCAAATATTTGAGGTTCGCACAAAAGCTCCAACGAGCCCTCGAGAGGAATTCAGTAAGGGTCCCTTAGATTTTAGGGGGCCACTCCTTGGATTTATCTAAAGGGCCCTTAGAGTTTTTCTGTGGGGCTGTCGATCTTTTCTGGGAGTCCTTGATATCTCCAAACGGGCCCCAGGCATTCCCTATTCTGTTGTACCCTTCCTATGTGTGAGGTGCGCTCTGAAAATATCAAGGCCCTGGAGATGAAGTCAAGGATTTCGTTGCAAGAAATTTGGGGAAATTTCACTTCAAAGGAATTCTTTAGGCCTTAGGGAGGGGTCTCTCTTTTAAAGAGTCCATTAGAAATCTGTGGGCCCTCAAGCGTTTCGATAGACCTCTAGATATTTTCGGAGGGCCTCTCAAATAATGTCTCGTTCGGTTCAAAACTTCCTTTCTTAATGTTCGGAGCATCTCAAAAATTTGGGGACGTCGCGAAAAAAATCAACGTGTCCTCGAGATGAATTCAAAATGGAACTCTCAGGCCTGAGGAGAGGGTCATTCCTTTAATCCATCCAAAGGGCCAAAAAGAGATTTTAAACCCATCGAGTTTTTGAGAGAGCTTTTGGTATTTTTAGAGGGCCTCTCAAACATTTTCTCAGGGCACTCAATAATTTTCGCGTTGATCTAAAAATCCTCTTCTGATTGTTGGAGGGGGTCCCCAAGAATGTTTAAGGAGGGTCACTAAGACCCGAGTAGAGCCTACTGGATTATTCTAGAGGATCCCATTGAATTCATCTAGAGGATCCATGGAGTATGCTGTTGGGCTCTTGAACTTTTGAGGGTGCCCTCACTATTTTAAGAAAATCCCCTAAATTTCCAGGAAAGGATTCTCTTAATCAGACGAGGAAATCTTTCTGGAACTTGAATTTGGTTACTGACTAGTACTGCCGTTTGGAAAGTTGCAGAGTATTTCATCAAATTTAAATGTCAGTTCAATCATTGGCTCCGGCATAACACTGTGGGCACCACTTCAAGATTGGAGGGGCTGAAATCATCGTTGGGGGCTGAAAAGAGCACTGAGGGGAGGTGCGCGCAGCCCCTCAAAAGGATTTAAAATAAAGTCCCTGTCCATGGTTAGAACACTAGGGATACTTGGTAAGAACCTATTTTCTTTCCCACAATAACCAAGCTTTCTGTTAAAAGTGAATGTAGATAATCCAGGCCAGCTTTCTTTTGAGAAAGCTGGCCTGGATTATCAACATTCTCTGGATTCTCAACATTCACTGGAGCCCCGTTAACGGCAGAGCTCCCGCCTTTTCTGGATGTAAATGGTCAGGTAGCCTGCCAGGCGCCAACCTGCCTGCATTTCCACTGAACTGCTCTGATGATCGTCTAGTCATGCCGCTACGATGCCCGGTTCTGGCATCCAGCAGCCATTCTAGGGCAGAGATACCTTTCCTGCCAGGAACTGCACGGCAGGAAAGATACCTTGGAAAGGCTCTATTATCCACTGACCTTCCCAGGTCAATGGACATTGGGGCCCTTTAGGACAAGCCAGGGACCCGGTCCAGGGTTAAGGCCCTGGGGCCCTTTAGGACATCTAGGAAAGGGCATCCAGGCCCTTTCCTTCCCAAGAATTTCTAGAGTTGGGATGATAAGACCCCTAGGTCTTTTGACTTACGTTACGTCACTGAGGCTCCCTTCCCGACACACCAACACCATCCATGGCAGGAAGATCTTTGCTGGCTGGCGACACCTTTGCAGAGCATCCTTCCTGTCCTCGCATATGCCTTTTGGCAAGTATATGTCGGGGCCCCCTAACCTTTCCCAGGGATACCTTTCAGGGGGAACCCTGCTACCTGCCCGAGGAGTCTTTGCCTGGGGTCTGGGGGCCCTTTGCGGTGGAGTGGAATTGTCTTTCTCAGCTAGAGGGCCCTTCATGGGCCCTTCCCGACACACTGGCACCATCTCATGGCAGGAGGACCTTTCCTGGCTGGCGGCTCCTTTGCAGAGGACCATCATTTCCGGTACTCGTCTTTTGAAAAGGTACATGCCGGGGTACCCACTTACCTTTCCCGGTCATAGGGCATCCCGCTATCTGTCCAGAGGGGCCTTTGCCTTGGGTCTGGAGAAATCTACCCCTTTGCGGAGGAGTAGATTTGTCTTTCCCGGCCAGGGGGCCCTTTAGGCCAATGTCATGGGGTCTCCCGAAAAATTTCGGGGTTCCCAGGACCTCTAGGACCCCCCGGCTACGGTACTGATCCTACCAGATAATAACCCACCAGATTGTATTGGCGTTTTAAGGGCCTGTTCCTAAACCTCCTCCAACCTACTCTAACCTTCTCAAAGCTCCTCAGAGTCTGTTCCATTCGCACCTCAGTCTCCTCCAAGTTGTTCCAAACTCCTCCAGACTCCTCCAAATCAAAAGCAGGTTTAGGTTTGAGAAGGTCAGAGGTCACTCAAAGTGGCGCGCCTGTTACATTTCATCCATGGGCAAATCATTGACTGCGGTTCCGAGCTACTCCAGCTGTTCCATTGGCCAAGGTAATCAAACCTCCTCTAAGCTCATCACTCCTGCATCCCTCCAAACTCATTGAAAGAGCAATGGAACAGGCTCTAAGTGTTCAATAGATCGTGCCGGTAGCGGGAATTCCATGCGGTTGCCGACCGTTATGTAGGATGCCTTGGTGAGGAGTCACGGCGGATGATAGGGTTGCGTGTGGTTTACAGTTTTAGGTGGACGTTTGGAACATTGTAAAGCATGTTGGCGATCGTCAACATTGCTGGCAGGAAGGGGAAGCAATGTTTTAGGCGGAGCATATCATAAAATGCGGCGTCCTTGAGAGAACAGAGGAAGCAATGGAGATCACTGTAATCTGTAATCGCTCAGACGTTGCATCGTCGACAAAATCCCAACGTTATTAGTCAACCGCCCATCAGTGGTTATTCATGTGCACTAGTCACAACAGGTATGTCATTTTGCGTAAATGACTGAAAGGGCCTATGTTAGGTGTGCAATAACCAAAACTTCATTCCCCTCCCCCTCAAGTGAATTTGTCGACGGCTTTGGATCACTGTTTTGGCCAATGGCGATTTTAATTCCCCTTTTTTGCACTTATGCCCGCGTTTGAAGTGGAGTAGGCTATATATGTATATATATATATATATATATATATATATATATATATATATATATATATATATATATATATATATAAATGCACACGAACACACACACACACACACATATATATATATATATATGTGTATAAATGCACACGCACACACACATATATATATATAGTTACATTTTTGCCTGCGTTCATTATATCAGTGCCTCTGCGTGCAAATTGTTCAGCCATAGGACGGAGCTCACTGAAAAGGGTTTAAATTATAACGGGATCACATCTGCGCGTTTTTTCTGGTGCGTGTCCATTACGTTTTCATTGTAACTTTCCAAAACCAGCGCCCATTTCTCCCGCGTCTCCTGCCAGCGCCACCATGCAGAAGGTTCAGCCCCGGCACACAGCACCGACGTGTCAACACCAGTCAAACAAAACCATCTGCCGGTGGATGCCAGGGAGACCGGCCCCGACAACCAGAACAAGAGCAGCATTACTTTGGCCCCGACGGCTCGGTTCACGGACGGGCCGGCACGCAGATGGCCGTCTGTTTCACACCACTTCGAAGACTCTTGCCGTAGGGCGTCGAAGATAACCAAACAAGACCATTATGAGTCGGGCGCCTTTGAAGATCGGCGGCGCCACGGAACAAATGTAACATCACTATGACGCCGACGGCCCTTTTCGGCCGGGTCCTGCGCACAGATGACCGCCTGTTTATCTTCGCGCCTCAGCGAAGGCTCGCGGCGAGGTGCGTCGATGACAGGCAAACAAGATCGTGGCCGACTGGAGATCGGCAACGACAGACCTGGAAAAAGCGAAGCAAGATTTAGCAGGAGGCGGCGGCAAGCGGCGTGGCGATGACCTCGAGATTTAGAACGAGTAACAGCCGGAGGCAGTGGCTAAAGGCGGAGCGGATTCGAGACGGAGGAGACAGACCAATGATAAGCAGTGGGAGGAGAATAAGGGACCAATAAGGAGATGACAGGGAGGAGTCAGAAAAATGAACAAAAATGAGCAAGCAGGATACGGAGAGAGAGGATCAGAGGACCACACGAGGACTGAGAGGAAGACCAGAGCAGCGAAGGAGAGGATCAAGGGACCACACGAGGACAGAGAGGAAGACCGGAGCAGCGGCGGACACCGAAAGGACATGGAGAAAAAGTGAGTGGCGCGGCTGGAGACGTGACCCAATTCCTTCTCGGATATGTACCACCGTACCTCACCCGAAATGTGGCGTATTTTGGGACTAGTAATAAGGCGAGGGGAGGTTTAAAACTTTGCTTTTATTTGTTGGTCCGGGAGCCGAGAGCTGCCAGGGTAACCGAAATTGTGGATTTGTAGCGTATGTGTTACAAATCCACAAATACCGGTATTGGCCGGTAAATACAAGGCACGCCTTGAAGCAGCCGTTTTTTTTTTTAAGGGGCTGGAAGGGTCGAGCGGATGGAGGAATTGACGTTGGAGTGTCACCCTGCCTGCCCGCCCTTGGCTGGTGGGATAGCCCAGGCCGCATCGGTCTTTTTCTTCTTCAGCGAAAGTTCGTACGGATGGGAAATTTAAGGCCTAAATTATCCTACCGCGGCGGGCCCGTGGATATGTGATCAGGTGCGTTCCGTTTCGGCGCGCGTCTGCTAACGATAGCTCATGGACCCGTCCGCAAAACTCTGGCCCGGCCCGCTTTACCTGCAGACAAGGGAGAAAATTGGCGTTAGAGGATCGCCCTGCCTTACTCGCTCTAGGCTAGTGAATAGCCCAGGCCACATCGATCCGACTTTCCGACTCCGACTCCGACTCCGACTCCGGCAGGGGCATCCGGAGATGCCCAGAGCCGAACCGCTGTCCGCGCCCCCCAAAACTCTGGCTCGGCCCGCTTTACCCGCAGACAAGGGAGAAAATTGACGTTAGCTCGTTCTCAAGCGTTCGCCGGCCTCGTTCTCAAGGAAGCGGCTCAGTAACAACCGATAGTGAATGTCCGAAGAAATTTTCCATTTTGATTTCGGGAAGAAAACAAATTCTAACGGCATATGCAGTCGAGACTAAACCATTCAATCGCGAGTGGCAAGGAGCGTCGGCGTCGTCCGGACCTGGGTGAAGGAGCCGTGGACGACTGTAAGACCGCGACGCCGGCCGGCATGTCGGAAAGGAAGGGTTCAGACCGCGGTGATCGGTAGCCAAACATCCCGGGATAAGGACTGAACTGGCCAAGGCCACGGCCGCTTAGAAAATGAGTCGCTCGCGAGTAGCTTAAGGGTCTCGAGCCGACCGAAGGACCGAGGGGACCCCGGCGACGCTGACGTAAGGAACTGCCATCTAACGCATGTTTTGTAAACAACTTTCGCTCAAGTGACCGGAGTGTCAGGCGGCTGTCCGGACCTGGGCGAAGGGACCGTGGACGGCTGTAAGCCCGGGGCATATGCCGGCAGGTCGAATGGCCCGGACCGAATCGATCGGTAGCCAAAAGCTTGGGGCAAGGACTGGGCTGGCCGAGGCCACGGCAGCCCAGAAAAGGAGCCGCGGGCGAGTAACCCTAAGGGGCCAGGGTTCACCGATAGCCTGGGGGACCCCGGCAGCCACTGACGTGATTCTGGATCGTTTGGCGTTGTGGAAAGGCCGGCTGGACTGAATTAAAAGTCGACAAGAGGAAAGCCGGGCTGACGGACGAAAACAGTCTCAACCGGAGACGTTTACAACGGACGTCGACAAAACATGTCACTGGAGCTGGGGAAGAGAGATCGAGGGAAGGGGTGGGGGGCGGATGAGTCAGTTTTGTCACCACAGAAGGACATGAGGGTGAAATTGGGCGAATTACATAATTAAGGACCAGTGAAGGATTAGCGAACGTACGTCACAGCCGATTTGTATTTCGTCGCGGAGTATTAAAATTTGTTACGTCGTTTTTAAAACAAACCAGCACGTAGTCTGTGTCAGCCCGTTCTTAAACAAAATGAATAAACGTATTTTTCTGGGAGGACGTGAGCCCATCTAGGTAGCCGAAGGGGGACGGGAAGGAGTATAAAGCTCCCCGATCCCGCCGTTACCAAGTCATCCCACCAGAAGACCTTTTCCTTCTCACGCCTTTTACGTCTCATCCCGCGTCATTTACTGTTTATATGTACGACCGGAACTGACCGCCTCAGCAATTTGTCCATAGTTTCCGTAGGCGGTCGGCAGGTCGGAGGAAATTTTCGGCGGAACCGAGCCGCTCGGCAGGCACCGGCCACCGCATCGTCGGCACGCGCAGCGGTTCCCACACAAGCGGCCGCTCACGCAGCGCCGGGCCAACGAGCGGGACCAAGAGAGCATGCGGACACCGAAGCCGCGCGCTCCCACCGGGGGCCGCTCACGCAGCGCCGGGCCAACGAGCGGGACCAAGAGAGCATGCGGACACCGAAGACCGCCGCGCGCTCTCCTATTCCTCTTAACCCAGTCTCGCGAAATCGCCGAAACCGACCCCGCCGCAGCCGTGCTACACACACACAGACACACAGATATATATATATATATATATATATATATATATAAATTTGTGTGTATATATGTATGTATATCATGCCTAGCGATCCCAGGTAGTTGGGCTCCGGACCCCAGGATTCAGAGATTTGACATTAGGCTATTACAATAACTGGGAAGAAGCAGTTTGAAATCCAATGCGTCACCCCCCACAATCTTCGGAAATCTCCTTCTCTCCCTCTCTCTCTCTCTCTCTCTCTCTCTCTCTCTCTCTATATATATATATATATATATATATATATATATATGTGTGTGTGTGTGTGTTTGTGTGTGTGTGTGTGTGTGTTTGTGTATACCATGATTGCATAACAATTGTATTAAACCGGCAAATGGGTCATTAAATATTACATGCTGGTAAAAGCACACTAATTTTATGCCTATCTGTGTTTCATTTCTTAAGCGCGAGAAAATATTGAAAAGGCTCCAATGATTATTGGAGGAGCTCAAAAGGGAAATGGAAAGGCTCAAAGTCCCTTCGAAGGTGTACAAAACGACACACATAGGTCACAACACTCCATTACAATTTCACTATCTGCAAAAAAATGGGGCTAGTGCAGGTTCAGTTGATGTACCCCCTCCCTAAACATGACATGTATTGTCAATGATTCATTTCCCTCGCACAAAAAAAAATATCCAGCAGTGAACACTGTTTTCGGGTTTTACGGGCACTGATGCATCATGGAACATGCCGTTGCAATGTCAGGCTGGTGCAGGAGTACTTAATGATGCATGTTAGTAAGACGGGCAGGCAGGGGCGCAGCCAGGGGGGGGGGGGGGGGGCGGGCCCCAGTAGACCCGCAGTTTTTGCGAAAACCATTGCACATCGTCTTCCCGGCAGGCGGTTTTCGTCTGATTTCATTTCACCCTGAGCCCCCCCCCCATGTAGCAATGGAAAGTGGAACGTTACACTTAAGAAAATCCTGGCTGCGCCTCTGCGGGCAGGCAGTGGTAAAAATATAGTTTCTTTGGCCATGGGCAGAAGATTATGGGTTATTGCCATTTGGCACCCTCATGCAAGACGTCATTTAACATTACGCAAATGGGTGCTGCAAGAAAGGAAGAGCTTAAAATTTAATCTTGTTCGGAAAGCATTTTTGTAACCTGTTTCCGTTGCCCCGACACTGATTTTCATTCAGCAGCGCATTGTGCGGAACAAATGGAAACTCAGTGCCCTGTCCCATACTAGTCCGAGGTCGCGGGAAAGGAGAGTGGGCAGCTGTCCCAACTTTTTTAAATTAAGCACATTGACCCTATGGGAGCTGACTGGAGGGGATTGACCCAAAATGCATCTTCCCCCCCTCCCCTCTGCTGAGGAGCTCCCGCACCCTTGCTGGTCACACTGGCTGCGGAACACAGCAATTTTTTTGCAGTTGCACCAGAGAACTTTCTTGTTTTCGTTCTCTGCCTCTATCGGCAACGCCTTTCTTTCTAACGGGAAGAATTCACATGAAATACTGATGCCCTCCGCTCCAACCCGCCGCACGGAAGTATATGGTGCTGATCCAGGCGTCGATCATCCTCCATAAACAGTTAATGCAGGCGGCCGCTAGGGGCGCTACTGTCGATTTAAGTCGCGAATTATGATCGATTTCGTCAAAAACAACATTTTCGAATTATTACTTGGGTTGGCCTCGTTTTATGTGACTTAAATCAACCTTGCTTCGGGGGATATAAGGCCATGGTATGGAGTAAGACTCCACACAATTCTGATGCCATCGGTTCCGCATTTTTTTTTTTTAGAAAAGATGGAATCTACTAATTCGACAGCTCATTTGTTTGACCTTAATAAACGTGACCTATGTCATGCATTTTTTTGAGACTGTGAGTCCACTACGCCAACTTTCTTTCCATAAAGTTTTTTTTCTGCAGTCGGTGGAGTAGACAAGAAAATAGAAAGATGGCGAAATATGCCTCCATCCCATTACTGCGCGTTATTCCGAGGTCCACTTGCGCGCATGCTAAGGACGAATTTTCTGGAGGCCAGAAGCAAATATGCCCATATCAAAAAGGTATCTCCTTTGGTGCCCTCACCTTTGGTGAGGGTGACTCTGTTTCAAAGCAGCTTCACCTAAAACTGTTTTAAATCCCGCAAAACTCCACCGTATGTCAAAAATGGGGCTTCCTTATAGCGCAATTCGTTATATTCGACTTTTTACACTGAATTTCGAGGGGACCAGAGAAATCGCTTCGCTGCGGCCGAATTTCTTTAGAAGCGGGTTCGTTTTAAGCGGATTTAACTGTTTTTTATGACGTCCGGTATAAATGGCTGCGAAATCACGTATTTTGGAAAGTGGTTATTTCGAAACGCAGTTATGATTGTTTATCACTTCGCAATACTCGACATGTGTGAGAGCTTTACATGATATGGCTGATAGGCTTCTAGTACGAAAAATAACATTTTGAGAACTCTTTTCGTATCTTATTGATGGTGACATCACACTAACGTAAGTAAGCTTCGTCGTAAAAAGTTTTTCACAGATCTTGTTCTTCGTTTTTCCTGTTGTTTTTTCTTTCTTTTTGTGTTAACTTTGGCGAAGAAAGTTACTTCGCTTATTACATGATCAAATGGCGCCGCATTTTTGTCAGATCAACAATCAGCACGAACGTCTTGATTTCACATTACGGGTGGCGGCGTTTCCGGCAAAAACTCACGATTATGTGAGTCATCATCGGTCTGTGAGCTCAGTTCAATGAGCTGTCGAGTTGACAAAGAGCTGGCTGGCTTTTTCCGGAGGCCCAGCTCCCAGTCTGGTTGCTAGCGCCGTCTTGGTCGATGGCTGTGGGTTTTTCCCGAAGAAGTCCAAAGAGGCCGGTACACTTCGATAGAATTCCCTTCATGTGACGCTACAAGCCTACTGTTTACATAACACCAAACCATGACGATTTTTAAGTGAAGCAGGAAATTGCTTGTTCCATTGCAAAATACCAGAATACCCGATATTATCCGTACAATCGTGCCGTTGCATGGACCATAGCTGCCTTATAAGCCTTAACGGATAACCCCGATCTTAAATTGTTCGGAGAGCGCAAAGTTTCGAGGGTGAAAAAACGGCTTTGGTCCGTACTGTCCAATTTTGCTGGTCTGCGCCAGTTTCTCTGGGCTCTCTGTTTGAGAGGCGGCGGTTCGGTGCGGAGGACCCGCTTGTCCTTGGCTGCCGGTCTCCACCTGCCGAGGCGCAGACTGGACTAATGACCTCGCAGACAGGGTTACTCGTACCGGGCGGCGGCGGCGTGAAATCATCGGGCCTCCACAGCCGCTGACGCCCAAAATCTGTTAACTTTCAAGGTCTGTTTTTTTTTCGCTGCGCTGCGTGCCACGGGATCGTTCTTTAGATTCAGTGACGTTACTCGTATTCAGCAGCATTCATCGTTTCCTTTCCTTCCCTGAGGACAGTGAACGTATTTTTAAAACTTAAGGGTCTGCTTTACCTTCATTGTTTCCATTGATCCCGTCATTCCATGGAGAAATATCCAGTTGGAAGAATAAGGTCTTTACGAAATAGCCAAATTGCAAATGGATTTTAACCCATTAGTGCCCATAGCGATATATTTATAACGGTGTTTCTAGATCATTTTGCGTGAAGCGATACGGAGTGGTCGCCACTAAAAGGACTTCTACATAATATATCCCACGGGTTTAGTGAAGAGCTGTGAGTGTGTTTGGTCGAAGTGTCCAGCCTATATCGTGCATCCTTCTTTACACGGATCTACGCCTACATGTCGAAAACACGCCGGTGAGTCTATGGAGCGTCTAAATCATGATGGAAGCTAGATTTAGTTTTGTTGTGTCCTCAGAGTCACTTTCGAACTCCCTGATATGAAAAAATTTCCCTAGAGTGAGATGCGCCTCAAATGAGCAGGCTTCTGCACAGCCCAATATATATATATATATATATAAATATATATATATATATATGAGATTATGAGATATGAGATATATATATGGCAGTCGGGTGGTCGAATATTACGCATTTCCAATTTATTCTTATTTTCAGAAGTGGGAAGCTGCTGGACCTCCTAGATCTCGCTGAAGAGGATGGAGAACATGGCACCGACATCTTCATTTGTCCTCCTGACGTCCGCGAGGACAGCGATGGTGACTCAGGGGATGAGGACGGCTGCGGGACGGTCGACAACCCCAATCGCAACCTCCTTTCAAATGGAGGCTGAGATCGTTCGCGGCGGAGATGATTCCGTCGAGGAAGAAGACGTAGCTGCAGCCTCAGGTGGCTTCAGATGGGGGAAGCGGGAGGTGGCTTCCTCCCTCAAGGAGCGGGTGGAGCAGTGCCCGTAGCCCCCAGCAGGACTTCTCCAAAATGACGCTTGTCCAGGTGTTTGAGTTCTTCTTTGACAACGCCTTCTTCCCACACCTTCAGCACGAGATCCGCCGGTACAGCCAGTGGAGTGGCAAGCACGTCCCGGAGCCGTCAGTTGCCGAGCTGAAAGCCGTTATGGCGATCCAGTTCTTCTCGGGCTACCATCAGGTCCCGGCACGTGGTCACTACTGGTCCGTCGATCCGGACCTGCACGTCGAATTCGTGGCCCGAGTGATGTCGCGAAACCGCTTCGATGCTATCCTGTCGGTCCTCCACTTCGCTGACAATCAACGACTCGACCGCAGCGACAAGATGGCCAAGCACCGTCCCCTCATCGACGCCATCCAGGACGAATTCATCCAGGGTTTTCAGAGGCCCGCGGCCTCCACCGACCTTGACGTGGACGAGAGCATGATCCCCTACTATGGCCGGCATGGCTGCAAGCAGTTCCTGCGTGGAAAACCCATTCGGTTCGCATTCAAGGCATGGTGCCTCAACAGCACGGACGGGTACCTCCTGGCATTCGACGTGTACCAGGGAGCAGGCGGGATCATCAAGCGTCCAGAGTACGAAGCCGCTTTCGGGAAGTGCGGAGCGGCGGTGAAGATCCTCGTCGACAGGATGCCAAGAGAGATGCGGCAAGATTCGGTCCATGTCTTCATGGATAACCTCTTCACCAGTTTTCCTCTGATGAAGTCCCTGAAGGAGGAGGGCATAGGCTCCACCGGGACCATGCGCCAAAACCGGCTCAGAGTATGCCCTCTGAAGTCCCTTGCTGTAATCAAAAAGGCCCCGAGGGGAAAGACCTCCGTGGCCACAGAAACCAGCGTGGGCATCAACGTCGCCAGGTGGAAAGACAGCTCCACCGTCACGGTGGCGTCAACAGTGTACGGCTCGAAGCCCACCAGCGAGGTTCAGCGGTGGTCCCAGAAGGAGAAAAAGCGCATCAGTGTGTCTCAGCCGAAGGTCATCAAGGAGTACAACCGTGCAATGGGAGGAACAGATCGCATGGACCAAAATATCGGGTACTACCGGATTGGAATCCGGCAGAGGAAGTTCTGGTGGTGCATCTACAACTGGATTCTGGGAGCTACGATGCAGAACGCCTGGCTGATCCACCGATGCCACCACCCCGAAGAAACCCAGCTGGACTTCATCCAAACCATCGTTCAGTCCTACATGGCAGAGAGCGTCAAGCCGCCGTCTGGGCGTCCCAGCTCCTCATCGGCCGCTGTCCGGGTCCTCCAGGATATCCGGTTTGATGGGGTCAACCACCTCGTCGTCCCCCTTGCCAAGCAGGGGACCTGCGCTAACAAGTCGCGCTGCAAGAGCCATCCCCAAGACAGGATGCCAGAAGTGTCAAGTCCACCTCTGCGTTGGATGCTTCGTCCCGTTCCACACCGCGGATGGGTCGTAGGTTGGGTACTGGAGGGTCCTGTGGGACTTGTGAGACGGGACTGGGATTTTTACTGTAATCCTGATGCGTGTGCCCGTGCTAGATTGTGGCCTGATCTGGCCACCCGCAAGACAGGGTGCCAGAACTGTAATGTGCACCTGTGCGTTGGATGCTGTGTCCCACTCTACACCGAAAGGTTGGAGGCTGGGATACATGGGTCCAGAGAACTTGACGGACGTGACTGGGATCCTCATTGAGTTCTGCAGACTCTATATCAATGTTCGTGTCCTGTCTGATCAAGGATACACGTTTGCTGTTTGCCAGTTGTTGTCGACACCCTTTTCCCCAACTTCTACCTGATTTTCGACCGCCCAGGTGCCCATGGCCATATATATATATATGGACCCGTACCGGCGAATGAGGGGCTTCGGGTGCTATAGCTATCTTTTTGCCCAGTACTGACCTAATAAATATGACATAAAATTTGACAAAATGTTACAGGATATAAACTGGGCACTAAAGGGTTAAGCAACAGCCTTAACAACAAAAGAAACTTCCGCTCACATTGGCGCAAACGTCCTGCATGAAGAGGCCTGCAGTGACCAGTGTTTGTGACGTACTCGTTTTGTGGCAGGTTCATGTTTGTGGCTGATGTCATGTGACAGACTGCTCTTACGGCTGACTTGTCATGTGACCTGCCCTTGCGAAAGACATGTTACATGACAGACTTGCGAGTAGCACATCCCGATATGTGGCATTCCTACCGTGCGACACATCCGTCATGTATGACACCTATTATGTGACACGCCAGTACCGTGACAGACCTGTAATGTCATGAGCCGGTGACGACAGAGCCGATTCAACGTCGTTTCAACGTTCCCAGACGACCGATTATTTGTTTTTTTTGCTTCTTTTTCGACGCACCACTCGGGATTGACCTTTAGCGTCGCAGTCGGAAGCCGACTAGTCTTGTGTCAAGTGGTGTATCTCGTCGGGCGTCAGTCAGTCGTCTGTGATACGGCCGACTGGTGCTGGGTTGGCTCCGCTGAACCGCGGCCGGCCCGACACTACCGAGCGCCCTGACTGCGCGCGGCGTCTGGTCCGGCGACCGGGTCACGACCCCAGACAAAAGGTCAAGGTCACCTGGTTGACCAGGCCGGCCACTGGACGCCGCAGGAGGCTGAGAGAGGTCGCGGCCGTGACGCCGTGTGACGGGACGCCCTTCGCCGCCGTGGCGCCGTGTGACGGGACGCCCTCCGCCACCGTGACGCCGTGCGTCAGGACGTTCTCCGCCGCTGTGACGCTACGAGACGGGGCGTCCTCTGTTGCCGTAACGCTGTGTGACGTGACATTCCCCGCCGCGGTGCGTGATGACGCGGCTGCTCAAGATGTGGGCCACACGTGACGGCGGCTCAGCTGACGCGTCCATAAAAACGCTGGAAGTGGTTACGTCTTTATCTTCTTGTCGATAACAAATGGAAGCTTCTTAGCGGAATGCATCGCATCGGCATAACGTTCCGCTGGCATACTGCCAATAAACCGATGCTGATGACTTAAACGGAGGAATTTCTTGCGTACTGTGTAGTTACAGCAGCATTCTCTTTCACGTAAGTTCGCGTTTCTACGCACATGCTTGATAAACTTCGAGATTTTGTACAAGAACATAACGTCCGACGGTTTAAAAACACAAGCATGTGGCAAACAACAGTCAGCATTGGAGATTTATCTTCCCATTTTCTGCTGAGGCGAATTTCTCCAGTGGATTCATTGGCTGTGCGCTCCAGCAGAACAATCGGGAACCCGTGGAGCCGACTGGCTTATGGGCTGAGCCGTGAAACACCTTTGTTGAATATGAAACGTCGGAATACGCGCGAAGGCTTCAGAAAACACTTGCACAATTAGAAAGCTGACATGCCTTTGACGATCAGCAATGGTGAGATGCACAGGTGAAACATCGTTTGACCTCGGTAAGTCGTGGGCAAATCCTTTGTAACGTTAAGGAATACGCCTAAATATTTAACAATACACCGTGGATTGTTTGCCTTTCCTAATTACTTAACATATGAATGTGCGGTATGCCGCAAACGCTATGATAATGCATGGAGGGAGAAGTGATTACAAAGCTCATTACGTAATCATTTCCTGTTGTAAGATGATTTTCTTCATATAAAATTAAACCTTAAATGCGGAATGTCAAGGCATAGCAAAAAAAAACGACAAACATGCTAAGGAATAAGTAGCTAAATCGCAAGCTCTCGCTGTTTGGCTTATGTTCTTGCTGGCATCCATTCTTAAAATTGTCACCAACGCCAGAGGCCGAACGGGTGGCCAGGAAGCGACAGTAACTCCTGCAGGGATGGCCAGGAGGCCGCCGTAGCTTTAGCAGGGATGGACTGGAGACCGCAATAACTCCTGCAGGGATGGCCAGGAGGCTCCAGTAGCTCCTGCAGTGATGGCCAGCAAGCGGCAGAAGCCCATGCAAGGTGGCGGGAAGGCGGCAATAGTTCCCGCACGGATGGCCCGGGATCCGCAGTGACTTGCACGGCGTCCAAGGAGCTCCTGCAGGGGTGGCCATGGAGCTGCGGTGGTTTCTGCAGAGGTGTCCAGGGAGTTGTGGTGCTTGCTGCACGAGTGGAGCGGCGTAAAAGCACTGCGTAATGGCGGACGTAGAACAGGGAGGGCCTGCAGGTGATGACTGCGTGCCGGGCACGTCCGCCAACTTCGTTACAAAAAAAAATATCCACCATTTTGCTCACCAGTGCAAAGGCGAAAAAATGGATAAAGGTATGCTTGATGAGGACGATATTTGGCGCCAGTTATTAACTGACTGCTCACAGGGAAACCCAAATTTACTTCATCGACTTCCCAACGCTGCCTTCCGAGATACAGAAAAGATATCCTCCAGTTTACGTTGCCAGACATCACGGATGCGTGTCAGGAAAAAGGAAACAACTCATTTGCTGAAGGCTTGTCTGTGCAGTAAACGGTAACACTTCCCAATTACCATCTTCTTCTTCAAGGGTGAACTTATTCAAGGAGGATGGGATCTCCTCAGCGGCTGGAGGGGAGGGGCAAAAAACAGTTTGGATCATTTCTTTCCAGTCAACATCCGTAGGGCCAATGTTAAATTTCGAAGAAAGCTTGGGGTGGGGGACAGCTGCTTTCCGCCCCCGGTTCCTGGCTTCCCTGATTCAGCCCTTTGATCAAGGGCAAAATTTTACGTCATAACTGTTGGAAAACAAATAAATGATCAGAATCCCTTCTTAAGCCAATCGATGCTGCTTGGACCGACATTACGTAGAAATCGGTGAACATGTTGAAAACGTGAAATTTCATGGAATTATAAATGTTACGACTGTCGTCCCCGTGCCTGACCACCAGTTCTGCCTGAGCTGCTGTCGCCTCTGCCGTGTTCGGCTCCGGCTGGCGGTGACCGTGTTCCGGGCTCCGGTGGCGTCCGGTCGAGTCTCCGGGGTCATACTTGGACCGGGCCCGGCCCGTGTGTCTGGCGGCGGCCCGGAGACCGGAACAAGGTCAGCCCTGTCTTAAGCAGGATGCTGGTATGCGGCATTGTTTTCTTACGGTAATGCTAAAAAAGAAAAAAAAACTCCATTGATATCTTTCAGTGTACTTGGATATATGCTCGCATGGTAATGTTTTATGGCAAGGGTACCAGGAATAATGTAGTCTTGTAAGTACAACTGGAGACGGGATGATACTGAAAAAAGGATACCAGACAAGGAATAAGAGAGCGTCAAGGCGAGTTTGTTTCCTGAGACTCACACTTGGGTTGGTACTTACTGTCACGACCTTAGCCAACCTGCCACTCGAAACACTGCTGATTAACGGCAAGCGGATCGCGATATAAAAAAATTACTTTGGGGACCAACCACTAATGCGTCTACTCGTCGACTTTACCCTTTCTCGTTGCATATCATGTACAATGTTGATGAATCTCGCTTGATAAAAAATACTAAAATGCTATGGCTTGTCGCCTCAGCACAAGAGCACTCCGGCAGTTTTTTTGTTACAGCAGCAGCAGCAGGGCCTGGCGAAGAACAGTCCTGCCTCGAAGTACACCTGATAAGGAGTTTCACCGAATCATGCCACCATTGTGCTGGTGCTGCTCCGTACCAGGCAAACAGCCCACGACAAAAATGGCTGCTGCCGCCAATGGAGGAACGCAACAGAACAATCAGCCTTTCGTAAAATCACAAACTTGCCGATTGTGGAAATGCCTGCACAATAGTCGTGGCCACAGGCTACAAGTCATGTTCATAATCTCCTGCCCAGTCTCGACAGCACTGCGGTTGGCGGCGTCACAAACAGATAATTCAATGCAGAAAATAGACCACAGGCGGAGGAGATGATAGGACGCTTCCGGCACTGACGCAAATCCAGCTCCTGACAAAAATTGTGCATTTCCTTGAGCGATATGGTCTGTCACCACGGCTGACCTTCGGTTGTGCTTTTCTTCTGCAGGGCATGACGTCTTCACCGACCAAAGCTCGTCAGTACGTATAGAAGACCCAGAAAACATCAAACTCACTCTGCCTCACCCATCACCAAACGAACGATCTCACGCAACACTCGACCGCCGAACAAACGCTCGGTCACGGCGGCCCGCCCTGGCCGGGGCGGGGGCGGGGGCGGGGCGAATGGTTGCCGGGGGAACTGAGGCTGGAACTCGCGGCGCTGGTGTCGGGCCGGCGTCCTGGCGCGCCGTGGTCGTTCGCGTTTCGTCACCGCTCTGCCCTAATCAGAGGGTCGGCTGCCATTATCTGGCGGCATCTGGGATTGAGCCCCGCCGGACCGATTATAAGGACCGTGTCAGCGGCGGCGGCCCGCGGCAAGGCCGCCACTCCGGGCCGCCGGCCGGCCGGCCGCGCGCGGCAGGCGGTGACCCGCCCGTGACGCCACCGCCCCCGGGTCCCTGACCGCCGGCTGGGAGTGGGGGGGGGGACAGGGAGGTGTCATTCGGTTCGGCTGGACTCGCGGCTGTCGTGCGGTGGGGTGCTTGGCTTGTGATTGAGGTGTTTGGTTCGGTTGAAAAATGCTTCCTGTCGCCGAGTATCACTGGAAACCTCACCGTCACGGCTATCTTGTCAGTGACCTTGAATGCGACAGGTGTCAACAAAGCAGACAGGCTTGAAACCAATGACACGTATTCGATCAACACCACCGCGCTCAGTGGGCATCTCATCTGAAGGCCCAGCTTCGGCCTACTTTGCATGCTACTGGATGATCTCTCTGCACTACGTACCGCGTAACCCCACTTCATGAATCATCTCTCGGTGGAAATAACCCATCCTGGTGCGATTCCAGACGCATCGCTGGACATGTTTTTTAACATTGGTTTATCTTGTCGGGTGCATTACTATCCCCAGTGTCACTGTCCGACACCTCGTGACACCGTGTGCGCCATGATATGCTCGAGCCAGACAGTTCGAACTCGAGTTGTGTCACAGTCTGTGACGGATAATGAGCCAGAGACCGTGTCACAATAGCTGCACTTAAAAGGCGGCGTTTCTTCACGCCTTTTCATTCGGCATGCAAATTAGGTTTAAAGTCAACGCGGTCCACAATCGCCAAAGACATCATGACTTCAGAGGAGGCGTTATTTTGGGAAAGAGACCCCAATTCAGATTTCGACGGCTTTCTAAGATCATAATCAAGTAGGCACTTCCCTTCTGGGTCTTCCCCAAGTCGCGTTGCTACCCCGGACGTTTAATACACGTTGCTGGGTCGGCAGTCATCCACGCGCAAGACGACCCACAGGGCAGGTAGGGCGGCGCCAGCACCAGACTGGAGAATTCCAACGTCAGCTCTGTGTTTTTCCAAGGAAGGAAATTCCCTCTAACGCTCAGGCCCTACCAGTCTTGTAAAGGTCCACTCCGATGCTGCCGTCTGCTGCTGCGCCAAACGGGTCCGCGTCTCGAAAGAGTGCTACACAACATATGTTGGCTATAGGTTCGCAGGTAGGCCATGGCCCGCTAGAGTTCCTTGCGAGGTACGAAGGCAAGTAAATAAATGACATATTTTGCGGCTGTTCTAACCGTGCGATCACATCCATGTCCATACATGCATATCCATGCATACATAGGGGTTGCATTACAGTCCAAATGGAACGTGTAACGTGACGTGTAACGTGCAACGAAGTATTAAAAGCCAATGAGGCAAATAATTCGCCGATGGCCATCAAATGTCAAGGAATTAAAAACGTGGCCATTTCAGGCACAGAAGACATCTTGTAACCAGCCGTCATGACTTACTTCATCACAGTAAGCAAAATAGTCAGTTTACTGCCTGCTGAGAGATGAGTCTAATATTGACTAAAAAGAAAAAATTGAAAATGATATGAGGGTGTGGCTAAGGTTTCGGGAATTTCTTTCCATTCAGCACAGTTTCCATCAAATCTGACCACAGTGCCGGATTTCCCGGTGCAGTTAGTACTGACGCGGTCGTCATTAGCGGAGCGAACCCCGCAGTTAGCTGGCAAAAGAATGTCCGCATGAACCTTTGTGTGACTGTGGCACCCGTCTGTGGGCCTCACCCTGCGACCCACGGAGATCTCGAATTCTTTGACGTTACATGGGTCCGTAGATCTGCGTGCGGCAGTGTGAGCGGTGCTTTGTATACTGAGGTTGCGACGGTTGTTGTCTATGCGGACGGGTTTTCTCGGCGCTAGGCCTCAGTCCATTGCAAGTTTGTGCGCGGCGTGCGGAAGAGTCTTCCGTTTCTTATTCCGCGCCGTTGGCGCCGCTCACTCCAGCCTCTGCCCCAACCAGGCCAAGGCAGCCGCCCTGACAGGAGTGCTGGCATGCTCTCGGCGGCCATCCGGGTTGACAGTCAACATACCGGCCTGCCCGGAGAGGCCTCCGACGCCGGCGCCAGCGCAAGACGCCAGAAGTGAAACTGCTGTCCGGCGGTCGGCCGCGCGTCCGCACCCACACAATGGCACCGAGTTTCATCACCCAGAGGGCGGGGAGGGGGACTACTTCCTGGCCGTGATCGGCTCTCCCGCCCCTGCCGGCGGCGCCGGACGGCCGTGGGGAAGGGAACTGGGACCTCGGCACAGTCTCGGCGAGGGCCGGCCGGAGGGGGTCGGCAGGCGGTCGCGGCAAAAACACCTATCGACAGGAGGCTTCTGCTCAAGACCGGCAGAACCAGACTTGCATAAGCGTACCGTGCGCGTGCTATTGCGTCAGGGGCATGTGATGAGCGCGGGAGGTGAGGAGAATCAGAGAGACGGGATGGCATCACAGTGCATGGAAGACCGGTCAAGAAGGCCATTTCAGGTCATTTCACAGGCTAGACCAAGGGTCCCAGGTTTTCCCTCCAAGTCACTGTTCTGCTTACAGTAAAGTATGCTTCCCTCGGGAACTTCAGATCCAGCTTTCATGCAAAAAGTTTCCAAAACAGGAGTGCCTCGAGCATGCCGACACAGAAGTTTGTTTTTCCAAAGACAAGTAAAATTGGCAGCGAGGATTCTACAAAAATGCAAAATTCCTCATGGCTTATCAGCGGACTGGCCCATTGTTAAGTCCAGTTCAAGCTGGATCGTACTCTGTGATCCCGAACACCAAAGCTTTTCAGCGCGATGTCCAGTCCTTACTATTCTTTTCATTCACTTTCCTCAAAAATCACAACCTTGTACGCGAACGCGGGAAATCCCTGTTCTGTTATGCACGTGTCCAGTAAGCAGGTGGCTAGACCCCTGAAAACCAGTTGCGGTAGCCACACATCTACCGGACATCGACCCAGTTCTGCGAATCGGCCGAGGTTCGACCCAGTTCCGCAAATCGTCCGGAGCTGCCGTCGCTCCCAATCGGGACTGGACTAGCAGCTCTTCAGCTGCAGCTTCAAAAGGGATCTGCAGCACTAGCGCCGAAGTCAGGCCAGCAGGGTGGCGACTCGGCGCCACTCAGGAGCGAGCGCGGCGCCTCCCCGTCCGCACCCGTCCGACCATGGCAGGGAAGTCTGACTCCCAGCGCGACTGTGCTTACTGGCCGGTGGTGGGTCGGCTCTCCACAGGCCCGCGCCTCACTTGCCGCCGCCAGGAGAAGTCACGGCACCGACTCATGGCTCACCTGTCACCCCCAGGAGGAGTCACGATACCGGCAGGCGGGTCACCCGTCAACCCCAGGCAGAGTCACGACACCGGCCAGCGAGTCACCCATCGCCTTCAGGGGAAGCCACATCACAGACATAGTGGCGCTACGGTTCATTTCGAGCCACGCCCGTGAACGAGAGCGACGAACCTCCGTCCACAACCGCCGGCAGCCGTGAAGGCCCAGTCAAAAGCTGGGATGTCCTGGACCCTCGACGTGTTCTGACAGCTTTTCAGCTCCACTTTCATGGCGGCTCTTTGCCCATCGCCGCCAGAGTCGTGAGGAGCTTTGACTGACCAACTAAAATCGAGCTTTACGCCCTTCACTCTCCTGACAGTTTTGACCTTCAGCCCACCTTCATAACGTCGGCCTGGCGTGGCTCGGAGACGGCTCTGTAACCATCTCCGTCTGGCCCAGTGTCTCCCAGTCCAGCCCTGCCCCGACGGCGTCTGCCGTGACCCTCAGAGCTCCCTGATGCCGTACTCAGCCCCGCCCTCCCGGCCCGGCCGGAGCGTGGATGGGGCAATCTCGGGTCAGGCCGGGTCGGGTCACCGCCGTGGCTGGCGCGGCAACGGCAGTGACCTCGGTCGCCCCGGGCCCATGCAGTGCCGTTCAGAGGTCACAAACGCCGGCCGCGACCCGTGCCGAGTCAACGCCGGCTCAAGCAGACGGACGGCCTTCCCTGACTTCATTCCCACGGGCGGCTGAGACGGCAATGCGCGGCCTAGGTCGGGGTAATGGCCCATTGCGAGAAACGAGCAGTTCGGTGCGTAAGCCAACGATGTTGTGTCAATCCACGGCAGGTTTTCAACACTATAAATGGAGGTGTTCAGTCTGAGAGGCCACATGACTGTTTGCACCAAGGTCAAGCTTCCCGTGGTGCATTCTAGACAGCAAAGTGCTCTATGCGGGTCGCCTTCATTTTTCCCTCTGGCCACCAGCTGCCTGTCACGATCCCTGGCAAGCGGTCACGGTTCTCCGCCCCGTGTTATCCGGTCATCAGCACCAGCCTGTCTCCCGTCCTGTCTGACCGTCAGTGCCAGCCCCTCCTTCGCATGCCAAGTCCGACCACCTCTCACGGTCTGGCTAGGCGCGTCCAGCCGAGCTGCGATCGCCTGACCTTGCCGTCGGCCGCCAGCTGAGAGCGCCGATTACGTCCGGCCGGCGCCAGGATTGTCTCGGGCCGGACCGGCCACTCCCAGTGCCCGGACGGCTGGAGAGCGGGCAACTAAGCCGGCCCGCCGCGCCGCTGACGGCTGCACGGCGGTGGCAGACGACGGCGGCCGGCCGCCGCTGACGGCCGTCCCCGTACAGCCGCGTTGTGTCACCGCGGTGGGGCAACCAACCGGCCCCGGGAGGTCAGCACGGCACTAAACCGACGCAGGTCTGCCGTCCGCCGGAGTCGGCCACCGGTGGTCCAACAGGATAGTCCGATACACGGCCAGCGGTGGTCTGGCGGGATAGTCCGATATACGGCCAGCAGAATTAAACTGACGGACGGGCGCAGAGCCGGCACCGCTGACTGCCAGAGGCGATGTCCGCGCAGTCGTTCTGGCGCGCGGTGATGATGCTGACGGCCCTGCGAGCAGTGCAGACAGCTGTGGTACAACCGGAGACATCACGCTGCCTCGCAGCTGGCTCTGGCCGGTCGTGAATAACGGCGGCCGGTGCTGGGCACTGTGTTGTGCTCTCACCGTGACCTGTGTCGGCGGGGCGGCGGCGGCGGCCGGCTGCCGACACCTTCACAGTGGCGCAGGAAAGCCTGCCGGAGCCGGCCGGCCTTCGGCCAAACGGAGCAGCTTTCCATTCCAGCCAAGGTCGGGCCGCTCGTCTTCGGCCCGGCTCGCGACGCCACCAGTGCCCTGCTCGCGTCCCGTCAGACGCTCCGATCCAGGGCCAGGGGGCCCGATCACTGCCGACTTACAAACAGAACAGACAGGACTAGACACCTGCTCAGGTGAAGGGAACTTTTGTGCTGAGGAGAGGTTGGCTGAGACAGGTGTAGATAGATTTTGTCCTCTCTGAAGGTACCTGTGTGCCCGCAAAGCTGCGCCCGGTACACCATTCCAATGTGCGTTGTAACCCGACCTGACCCGACCTGACCTTTCTATAATCCGTTCCTATAATCTATTCTATAATCCGTCATGATCAGGCGTATTGACGCGTGAGTATGCCTGATATGAAACGACCGGACATCTCGCACACGACTGGATTACCCTACCTGATCTGACCCGACTCAGCCTAACCCACCGGCCTGACCCGGCCCGCCACGGACACAACTCACCCTGACCCGACCCGCCCGACCGGCTATGGCGTAACGGGCGTCCCCCGAGGCGGAGCCATCAGCGCGCCGCCTCCGGCGAGCCGGCCGCCGGCCGCCCGGAGACGCCGGCGCGGCGGCGCTGTCCGCGGCTGAGCGGACCGGCCGCCCCCGCCGCCGGCCACAGAGAGCTTCCTGACGAGCCGCGAGCACGAGCGACGGAGCCCGGCCGTACCGCTCCACTGACGAGAACCGGCTGGGTCCCACTGTCACCCCGAGCACTGCGAGTACACGGGGGCCGAGTACCGCACAGGAAAGACGAAAAACTCGGATTACCGTAGGAGAAGCATCCGTACGATGTGTGCTTGTGCAACACCTTTTTAAAGACACTGAAAGGAAGAAGGTCGACTACTTTCGCATTCACCATCGATAGTTCATGCATGCAAATTGCACAGATAAGAGATCGCGTCTTTTCTCAGCGTGTCCATGAGTTTGCCGTAAGAAGGTGATTGGGTTTTCCTCATCCAGACTTTAGGTATAACAAGGCATGGACGACCCACAAACTTCCGATGATTTTAACACGAGTTCTGCAGGATGGATCGCATCAGTGCAAGTTGTGATGTCCCCAGAATGACTTGGTTTCCGTTCGCTGGCTATCAGGACCACCAGATAGCCAGACCACAGGCTGTCTCATTTCTCTGCAGCACTGGGCAATACAACAAATAAATACCGTGTGAAACTACGAGGAAAGTAGCTGAGATGCTTTTCTGACTTTCGTTTATAGAAATTTGATTGGACGCTTTACAGCAGGGAGCACGATTTAGACAGTCCGAACAGAACGTCGACGTGGCCAGATAATTTCGGCCGTCAGCCGCCTGGAGCTTGCAACAGTCCCATATACCTCTATGTAATCTACAAGGTGAGGGTGGTTAAGTTATTTTCTTCAGGCTATTAATTTAAGTTATTAAGGGAAGTCATTTCTTGGAGTTGCCTACCCTTCCGAGCTCATTTTAGATCCGGTTCTGTCATTGGTCTGCGAAAGTGTTAAAAACCGACCTTTGATCCGGCTCCGATATCGAATTCCCAGTGTTCAATGGCCATGTTTCCTTCCGTTCCGGCCAAGTCCCATCCACCACAGATCAGTCTTTGTTGACCGCATCTGTAACTCGCACGTAATTAGCGGGTGCCCGTTTTTGTCGAAGAAAACGGCCTTGGTGCTTGAACCGTGAAGCATAACTGATCTCTTCCCATCAGCTGCATTACTGTCGCGTATGTGGGGAGCGCGCATGACGTTCCGGTTGATCGTTGTCTGTCTGATTCTCAGGGGCGTATCCAGCCCGCTGTCCTCGAGGCGGACAGTGCCGGGGGCAGTGCCGTGCGCCGGATGCAAGTAGTGTACCGGTTGCTCCCGCTAGCTCTGAAATCCTCCAGGCCGGATGCACGGCGACTGCGGTTTAAGACGGCCTCTGTGTGAGTTCGTTTCCTAGCTTCGCCTTCCCTGTCAGTGGGACAGTTCCGTCAGTCCCAGAAACAGCGGCAGAAGGCCGTGACCACCTGGAGGTCGGTCTCCAGCGGTCTCAGGGAAATCGCCAACGATCTCAGGGAAACGTCCAGCGGCTTGACCTCAGACGTCGCATGTCCAATACCGCTGCAGATGGCCGAGGCAAAAACCGGACCTAACCTCCGTTACTGACATTGAGAGCAGCACCTACTTTGCTTAGTGGCAGCAAAAGGACTGGAACGTCTTTTTTCAAAGACGTAGGCATCATTGGTGGCGTCCACTAGTTCTTTACCTGGTCCACTTTTCACGCAGCAGCATTTCGGTGAACAGTACCATCAGAATGAGAATGCACGCAAAAAAATGTTAGTGGGAGCGAGATCGAAAACATTGATGTGTTATTCCGATTAAACCCGTTTTAAAACTCGTCTTGACGACGAAGGACTGCAAAATGATCAATAAAACCGATCAGCGCAACACATATTGTCAGAAGTGTGCGATCCAGCACTTTGGGTCTTAATTCATGCGCTCAAAACGCACTCTTGCAAGATCTCGTCCAGACGGGCACTGCAAAATCTTCCCTTCCAATGAACTCTTAGTGGTCTGCTAAAAACGCTTGGGGGTGCAACTGTTGAACGAGCGCGTTTTTCTTCCGCAATATTCCATGCTTTACAAAACCCTCCCTACTTAGTATCTCTTGGAAGGCAACGTAGGGGAAGAGGCGGAGGAAGCAGCTGCTCTCCCTTGTTCGGGAAAATTACGAGTAAATGCTAGCCGCTGACTGGAAGTCTCCGCCGCTGCCGTTTTAGTTTACGCTGGCGGTCCCATAAGCGCTGCTTCTTCAGGGCCTGTGTTTTTGTTCCACCTTTTTTTTTAGTTTCATTTGAGGTAGGAGGGCTTATAAAGAAGCATTTTTTATAGTAGCGCGTAAAATAGCTTTCGATCTACCTGATGCTCTCAGAAACGCAACACCAGTGAAAGTCGCGACGGTAGGCCTTTTCTTTTGAATAAGGCACCCATCAAGGTAAATGGGTTTTTCTAGGGCAGCGCGGTTTTTAGCAATCAATAAATGCCAATGAAACAGAAACATGCGGTGAACAACACCAAGGACGAATCAGCTCCAGTGAAGAGACGTGTAATTGTTACTGTTGTGTTTTCCAGTAGGGACTATTCATTTCCCTTCTCAGCGAGAGAATGCGATTACTAAATCCCTAGATAAAGTGGAAAATATAGCTTAGCAAATAGCTTGTATCTGTGATACATCGTCCGCACGGATAATTGGGAAGTTATTGGCGCAGTTATCACATTCATGTCTGTGAATGCATTTCATTGACTAAAACGATAATAGCGCACCGTAAGCACACCAAGTTTCCAAAGGTGTCCCAGCTCTCGACTGCAAGGTCAATGACGACGTGAATGACATTATGAAGCCCTGAATGAATCAGTTTGACGTATGATTTGTGCGGGCTCACCTACATTGCAACGATCATCAGAATGCACAGAATTGGTTCTCAGGGTAGCTTATTTAGTCACTGCAGTGAACGTTATTGCAAAATCGACCAGACTGTATCACAGGTTAACTTATGCTGTCACCGAACCTTTGCGCTTTCTTACATTTTTGTTCAGAACTTTACATAAACTCCAACTTACCATTATTTGCATTCCACTGCAGCGAGAATACAAATGACCGACAGGTGGCCAAAAGAGCACTGGTAACGCTTCGCATGGTTAACCGCTTCACATGACTGCTATTCATTGACACACTACGCTACTCGGGGGTGGCCAGTGCGTGACAAAGCGTTACAACGAGGAGGGAGGGGGATTGACATTGATGATATGACAGCGTTACGTAACGCTGCCATATCAGAGAAGAAAAAAGGTTAATGACATGAACGACTAAAAAAAGTCATCTCTGTTCTCTTGCAGATCTTTTAACCCTGGCTTCTGTTTATCGACCCTAGTAAACTAAAATAAGTGATGCGTCTTTCAAAACACCGGGATGAACAAGCAGTTGGGGGGCATTGCGTCGTTTTGGGGGTTGGGTCTGGCTGGTAATCATGAAGCATTGCAATGGAGGTAAAACATTGGAAAACGCGTGACGTAATTTATGGACGGCGCCTAACTCGCAGGTGTTTTTGGAAACACGACATCGAGCAACATTGCACAGGAATCCACGGTTTAAGGGATCAAAATCCTATCATCTCCGTCTCAATACTTGAGAACCCAATTGCCAAGGACACATGACACTGGAGGGAATACCAAGGAACTGCTCGGAATTTGCCACGGAGTTTTTCCATTTGAACGTTCGTGTTCCACCTTCTAATTCAACGTTTCCCCCGTCTACTGCTATGAACGTCCGGACATAAAACCTTCACGCTCACCTCAAGCACTCGATGTTTGGTATTTCCAACATAGGCCCTACTATGACAACCCGAAAAACGACTGGAGCCAATTGCTGCTGCGGGCGGCCGGCTGTGGCTTTGGCGCCGCGCGTCGCGTATGAAAGCCAAGCCAGTCGTGGCCGGCCCGGGCGGGGCCGCAGCCTATAAAACTTTGCCGGCGTGCCTGGTCTCGATTCATTCGACCGCAGAGCCAGCGCGTGCCGTACCTGTTTGTGTGCTCCGGCGGTGCTGATCAGGTCACCGCAGGCCCGAGGGACGCCGGCCATGATCTGCAGGAGGTAGGTGGTCTCGCGCATGTTAAATATCTCGCACAGGAGAGAGAATGCCGGTCATTGGGGACGGTCAACAGCCTGCATACAGTGGATTTCAGCAATTTTGGACTTGGTGCCACGGTACCGCGAAAATGGATTTGACCTGGCAGAAGTTATTTTTGGTACGCATTGCTCATCTGCGACATCTTCTGAGGTGTTTTCAAGGTCAACGACGATCTCAAACACGTTTGGTAGTAATGACAACGATTTATGAGGTCTATAAATAAACAGTTGTCCGATAAGACTTGCTTAAATATATTTCTGTAACATGTCAAAGCAAACAGCATATATTCAGCGTCGACAAAGCAATCTATGCTGCGTTCGCACTGAATCCCTGAGATATTTTGGAATGACCAGGAATGATTATTTGGCACTGGCACTGGACTGACAAGCGTACAGCTGAATAAATTACTCCGTGCCATTAATGACTGTCTCCTCCGTAAACATAAAATCGTGCTTATCTGCATTCGTTCCTTGCGAAATTCTGACAACGATTTACTTTTACAGAAAGCACAATACCTTTACGATAAAAGAGCCAAACTAGTGCAGTCGTTAAGAGACATTTGGAAATATCTACGTTAAACCAGTGGTGGATTCCAGGGAAAAAAGGTTACAAAAAGCCCAGTTAGGACCCTAGATTGTCAAAGGTACAGATAAACCTAACTGTCAATACCTGTCGGTCTGTTGATCTGCAGTATTATGGTACAAATGGCTGAGTTATCCTAATGAATCAAAATGAGAGGCGATGTTTTATACATAGTATATGTGCACCAAGACCCCGTACATTGCAAAATTCTCCAGTCACTTTTGCCACTTCCAAACTGGTGGGGGCTTAATCTGCCCCTACGCAGCACTGTCAACTTGGAGAAACAAGCTCTTAGTTATCATTGATCCAGAATCTGAAAAATTGGGAAAACATAGGTCTATTGTGTGCAAAATTACTTCATGACCGCGGCCGAATAAAAGCAGGTTTTACCATTTGCCTTGTTTTCAAGACAAAGAGCCCAATACAGACCAAGTCACGATCATGGATTACGGTTGACCACCTTGAATGGCAAAAGACGAATTTTTGTCGGCGGACGCCGCGCCCTGTTGACGAACACTTTGGCCTTTGTTCAAGTGGTTGATATTACGACGTCACAGCGCTTGCACTACCCGCAAAGTATTGTTCCAGTTCCTGATGATTAATCGGCGGAGAAGGTCGTTCCTGTTTTCACTGTTTTTTTTTATCGTTTGAACGGTATCCTTGTTATATTTCTCGCGATGTAACCGAAACGCTTTCAGTTTGTATATTTTTAAATCACTATAAGGTGACTAAATAAGATCTTTGGAAGACTGAGTTAAAAATGCTTTCACCAGAAAACTTAAACTATATGCCTTTTCTTCCATGTATGCTAAAAAACATCTAAATATTCGAAGGTACAGCTACACCAAAGCACAAGGTGTCAGTCATTGCACAAAGTAGGTTCTTTATTTCTGTTTTTCGTTATAAAAGAATGGATGAATACCTGTGCATCCAACAGCACCTTTACATGCATGTCTTCCAGACGGAATGGACGCAGTGGAAAGAAAGGGGAAAAACAAGCCAATATCGTCAGGAGTGTGCCCGATATTCAACTTTCCTCCGATGGAATTGCGTGCAAAACAAACCGGGCGCAGTCCATTTCTGGGATGACGCTCCCATTCGCCACGCTGCTAGCTTTGCCTACGGTTTTGAGGCGAGCATTTCCCTTCACCAGGTGGCGGTCTGGCTGACGCCTTTTACTGCGCCGCGCGGGCATAGTCCGAGTCGCGCCAGCGTCGGGGTCAGATCACATGACCTGTGCGGAGGAGGGTTGCACACCGCGCAAACGGAATGCAGATCAAAGGTCACAGATGGACGGGCCACTGCCATTCTCCTGGCAGATGACGTCAGGAGCGGCAGATTGCGATCTGTTGGCAACACCTGGGAGACAGCATGCGGTTGCAAAGTGGCCGTGCAGCAACCAGCTGTCCGACGATGACTTTCGAGCGACCCGAAACTGGTTTTGCCAGGATGCGTACCGTTCAAAATAATGGCGACATTACTGGGCAGTACCTCCCCGTGCCAGCTAGTCCCAGCCGCCGTTAGTCTTTCTCTATCTCTCTCTCTCTCTTTCTCCCCTAGAAGGCAACTCGGAGCCTGCGCTTCTGGGCAAAAACATGGCTCCCGGCGGACCCCGCAGCCAATAGCGGTGCATCTTGGCTGAATCATAAACCACATCGGAGAGCGCCGCTGGACGCAGGCAGCGACAACCGGTTCTTGGCAGCCGCCTTTCTACTCCTTCACTTTTACTTGGCACCCATCCCGACCTTGAGCTTGGCGGGGGTAGACTGCGCCGCAGCACTTTGCCACCGACCGGAACACGCCTGCAGTGGGTCGCCGGTCCCTGGCACGAGGCTGCTGCGACATCGGAGCCGCTGGAGCTACTAAACGACTACGCTAAAAACGGTCTCGTGTGCGGGGACCTTTTGAACGGTGACTGTCGTTGCAACCATTCTGAAACAACTGCAAACGTTTCCCCGTTAATTGCTGCATTTCTGATTGTATGTTCGTCATTCCCGCCACGTAGCGATGCGTGATCTGCGTGCTCTGGGTCAAGGATGGGGATTTTGCAGGGTTGCTGAGGTCATTTTTATCGCATACAACCTTTTTAAATACTCCAAAGGACACCAGGCTCAATGGTCTCAAAGCTTTCCCTTCGAAGAGTGCAGTGGTTGAGGGCAATGCTACTCGAAATTTTTGCTTACCAGTTTACGGCGCAATATGTCATTAATCCCTGTGAAATTGATCCCTGTGCGTCACCTATTTCCGGAACAAGCGTTGTAGAAAGCGTCTTAAGAGAGCAACTGACTATCCTTCTTTTCATGGCTTCCCTGGTTAGGGTTTGTGACGTAGGAATAGGCAAATCTGCAGGAACTTTTCGAGAACGCCTTCTCTTCGTTATAAATCCTATTTCGTTATGTCAATGCTGAGGATCGTTACAAAGCAAGCAAGATGCCGCATCAAACGACGGTCGTTTCATTTGCTGCCAATATTGACTGGAAGATGCCATATTTTACTTTTGAACGTGCTGCGCAGTATAATTAAACCATTCGCCATCATCTCAGCGATGTTCATTGCCAGCGCAACGTTTCATGATTCATGGGTTCGTGCAGGGGGAAATATTTTCCATTGCCTGGAACAAGCAGGTCCGAATGGCATCTAACCAACACGCCAAGGTCATCAGGGTCATGATTAAGGTTAACAAAACTGAATACGGCCTGTCTGACCTCGCAGCAAGTGTCAGCGTTATCGCAGACAGGTCCTTTCTAGTAACGCAACCGCGACCAGCGGCGGCCTGCGCCCGCCCTTAAGGGGATGTTCAGTTCTTGTCGCAACCCCAGCCGAGAACAAGTAGGACACGCCACTCAAGGAGCCACGCCCTTCGTTACAGAGCCGTACACGTCCCTATCAAAGTGGGCCAATGTCGGGACGCTGGCGGGAGCTGGAACACGAAAATTCTCCAGCCTCACTGAATGGGTAAAACTCTTGAGGTTCGTTCCCTGCTAACTGGTATATTACGGGGACCCCCACCAATGTTGCCAAACGTGTTTTCTCAGTTCGACCAGCCACCCCTGTCGGAGACTGAAGCCTCTGACTCGGAGTCCGGACCCTGGATCGGCGGCTCGCTCGCAGCGTGGTCGAAAGCGACGCCGCCACGCCGAGCTATCCGCCTTTTGAACGCGTCGAGGTACGCTGAGCCTGTGAATAATGACTGGTAGCTACCGGGCCTGGCAAATGCCTGCATCGGATCGTGCATACCCGGAAGAGCCGTGGCACACCCTGCATGCTGTCTGCATCGGGCATTCTCGTTTCGCAACGTTGCAGTTCCCATGCTCCGTCCCCGCCGCCATCGCGCCGATATCGCTCACGCCGCGGGGACGGGACAAGCCTGGAGAGAGAGGCGCAGCCTCAGCCGCCGCTGCTGTAGGGCCGCTAGTGATCACGCCCGCGCTGTGCCCGATACTGAGCCACTCTGGCTTCCGACGGTCGGAGGCGGCGTTATCTCTCCGTCGGCCGTCTCGCCATCGGCGTCGGATCAGCTGGGCCGGCCGGCCGGGCCCTGCCGGGAAAACCGGGCCTCCGGCGCGCCGGATCCGACGGCGATCGGTCCCCGCCAGGTGAACCGGAGCGTACATGACGGCGGCGGCGGCGAGGGGCGCCGCCCTCCATTTATGCACCAGCTCGGAATTCTCTCTTGCCGACTCAGCGGCTGCCCGTCAAGAGTAGTGAACACGGCCCCGAAGTTCGGCTGTCGAGCTTTCGGAAGGCTCGAGTGCGCTGACCCTCGTCAGATGTGAGCCGCCGGGCCCACTGGTGAGCCAACGGTGCGCTGCCTCTCAACGTGGGAGGTCTCGGCCGCAGAGGCGGTGAACGTCCGTCGTTGCCATGCACCACGCCCCCCTCGCCCCGCCGCGGGCTCCTCAGCGCGTGATGTGGGGTGGGACCCGGCCCCGCGCTCGATAATAAGTTCGTGGAACTGAAGTTCCAGCTGGCGGCATCTTGCCTAGGTTGTCAGTGATGAGGGTACCTGTGGGTTTGGTCTGGTCTACCAGTAAAACCCCTTACACAGTGGCCTAGATTCGAAGTCATGGCAAGCGTTGTTGCAAGAGCAAGGTCTCACAAATGCACCTCAGGTGGGAGCAACATTTGCATACCATGGTATGCAAATGTTGGTCATTGTATATGCGCAGCTGCGACGCACATATAAATTTATGTTTCTGTTTTGGTGGCCATCCTGCTTAAGCAATGCACCGCCATGGCTTTCTTTCATGAGTATTGGTGGACGCAGTTTAAGAGCATGCGCAAAATACTGCGTCTTGTGGCGCGGCCAGATTTTACGATCGTAGCCACGTTCACTTGGCAACGAGGAGTATGCATAACAACGTTCAGCCAACTTTCCTCAACGCGTTTTCACTCCATTACCAAACATGCATGCAGGTGCCTTCGCCCGCCCTGCACCCATGCACCGTCTGTGTTTGTGCACACGTGCAATGTGCATGCTGCGCCAGGCAGGTGACGTCGACGGGCTTATCGTCATCTGGAGCTTCGGAATTGGCGGCCGGCGGCGGGCGTGGCCATCGGTGGTCTCCAAATTTACCGGATACATCGGTCGGAGGTCGCCGCTGACCTCTGGCGGAGGGGGCGGCGGCGGGAGGGGAGGGGAAGGTGACCCAGTTTAGCGGCGGCCCCGAGACAAACCACATTTCGGCACAGATTAATCTGGGAAGATGGAGAGATGACGGCGGCGACTGGGAGACGGCGGGGTACAGGATGGGAGCAGGCACGACGGGAGGCCAGTTTAGGCCTCACGCCTCATTATTTACAAAGCGGCGCCTGCGTGATCTCGGATATTTTGAGTCATGACAAAGACCGACGGTCTTGTCTGGACGAGCTTTGCTTTTTTGTTGCAAAGCTGGGTCTGGTCTTGCTTTGTGGAATCCATCAAAACTACGTTTGTCATCCAGCCAGAAAAAGTGCATTGTTTCGGCCAGTATCGTTTGGAAAAAGAAGCCCATCTACTAGATCGTTTGTCACGCAAACATGTTGCAAAATTACTGAATACTACTGGCGCCAATGATACTGTGTATGATGAAACTGATGACTTCTAGATATTTATATACATATACCATACGAACTATTTCGAGCAGCCTATCTTGATTAGTACATATATGATTTACAAATACAGATGTCTCACACTTATGATCTGCAGACGCCTAAATGAGCCGTCTGAGTGTCTTGGCCGTCCCACGTTCACGAGTCGGCGCTATCACACGTCAGAAACTCCGCATTTCTGACAGGAACGGACCCCCTCGCCCCCGCCCCCCATGGCAGTGGGCTGATATTATCAGCCGGAGACCTCGCTGCCCAGTGGGCCGGTAATTGGACCAGCTGAGGACGCCGCGGCCTCGGGAGGGCCGGCACTGTGAGCCGGGGTGGCCGTTCGGCGCCTCTATCGGCCGGGAGAATCTCGTTACTGCACTTCCGCCGGCCGCCGGGCCGCCGCGCACGTTGAGCGACGAGCGCGACCTCCACGCCGGGCTGGGCCCCGTCTTCCTGGGGCGCCGCTGGCGGCCCGCAATCGCGTGATGACGCCCGTCGGAGTTGAGGACCACGCCCAGGCCTCACGGTCGATGGCGGCGACCTGCGGCCGGTTTTCCTGCGGCCGGCCTTTTGTCGGCGGCGAGGGGAGAACACGCTCGGCGATGGGAGTCGACTGCAGCACCTGCAGTCTCCGACTGAAGCCCGGACATGACCGCACGACTGACGTGTCTCCCACCTGAACACTGTGCAGACTCCTGGAGACGTGGAGTCAGCGGTGGACGGCGGACACGGCCCGCGGACACAAAGTCGTCGAAGTCCGGAGCGGGAGATAGAGTACGGCGTGGTATTACTTGTTGGTGTACATAAAGAAGTGCACTCTTTGTTGAGGGCTTGCTGGAAAACGTGCTATGTTTCCGAGCGGACCCCGCCCAGCCTTCGCGGGGTGGACAGTTACCCGGTCGGATGCACGGCTGGGTTTCGGGCATTCTCGGCGTACTGCTGGGTGCTGGGCTGGGCGCGGCTCTGTCTCGGCGTCCGCTGGGTGCTGGTCTGGGAGCGACTGTGTCTCGGTGTACTGCTGGGTGCTGGCCTGGGCGCGGCTCTTGTTCTGTCTCGGTGTCCGCTGGGCGGTGGGCGCGGCGCTTGCCGGCCGGCCGTACCAGCGGCCGGCGGTGGCCAGCTCAAGGCCGCACCGCAATGTGGGGCAACAGGACAGGTGCGAGCCAGCTGGGCGGACCCTGTACCAGGCGCCGCCGGCGGAGGCCACGTGGGTGAAGCCCCCCCCCCACCTCTCTCCACACCGGCCTATAGGCGGCGACCGGCAGATGTCGCTGGCGCCTCAGCTGACCTGGATAACTTATAGTGATAAACGACGTTATTTAGCAGGAAAATGCCTGCTTCACGACTGAAATGCTGAGCCAAAAACTTGCAATTTATGGCCGGTAAACGTCACACGTAAGGAAACATTTCTCTCATTATCTTCCACCTGTTACCCCATTATTCACTCTTACGACACATAATCTCAAATTCTTGTTACGTGCAAACTATAACCACTCATCCAGGCCCTATCATGATGCTCACCACCAGGGATGTCGATTTGTATTCTTTTGACTGGGCCCTGGCCCAAGCAATGTTAATTTGGGCCCTTCCAATGCTGGTTTGGGCCCCCTCAATTTTTTCTGACGGTTTTCAAGGGAAATAAGCAATAATAATGAAAAGAACGGCCGCAAAAGATAAGAGATAGGCAGAAAGTAAAGAATGAAGTCTAAAGCGACGAATCTATCATTCTATCTTCTATCTGTGTATATACCTCTAGACATGGGGATAAATGCAATTTTTCATTTAACAATATTAGCATAAAAACTTATAAATTTCCGTTGCTTAAAATGACGTAGGTTGAATCTGTTGAGAAACTCACATTTGGGAGGAGGTTAGTTTGCCTGGCCCTCAGTTTGGCCCACCCAATCATTTACAGAAATGGACGTCACTGCTCACAACATGACGATGTAGCATACTGATAATGTTTCCTACTCACCTTCCAAATATATTGCTGTATTCGCGTGTTGTTCCTCAGTAACCTACCTTCTTTGTAATTCTTCAGCCAATGTAGTAAACTCAAAAAAGCATGTGAAGTATAAACGCCGTCCCTATTCCGACTAATGCGACAACATACGACATGCAATCCCGTCGAAGAAGAAACATTTGTCTTCGTTCCTCTGGACTAGATAACTCTGTGTTTGTCAGAGGCCACAGCCAGATCATCGGAAGACGAAACGTGGGTCTCCTTACTGTTTACCTCGGCCTTGTTCAGCCTCCAACAAGCGTAAACCTCAGATCCCTCCCTGCAGTTTACCCCGTCCCGGCTCAGCCTCCAATATGACGGCTGTCTTAACGGTACACTGCAACGTGCTCTCGGCCCCTGCAGGTATTAAAACCTCGGATGACGTTGCCACCGCCTACGGTTAACCTTAAAACCGCAACCACAGGGCTATTAAAAAAAAGAAAAACAAGGACGCCTCTTCAATGGCGAACGCTCTGCTCACAACCTCTATTCATCAGAACGGAGGGACGTTTTGAGCCCAGAGCAAGAAGTGCAGAAGCACTTAAACACTTGATGAGGTCTGTGCACGCGCTGCTTATGGCCATAACGAAAACGGTTCTCTGAACAACCAGGGAGAAACGTTAGAGCTTGACCCAAAACCTTCGAGGTCATTTCCACGTTCCAGTTTGCGCACAGATACTGGTCACCGTTACGGTTATCGGTCAGTTACAGAGATCGGTTTCCCACCAGAACAGGGCGTGTCGGGGGGCATTGGGATCCCATGGTCACGCTGAGTCCCCCAATCGACCACTAACGAAGGCTGTACGGACGCTGTGCAAGGCAGACAGACTGTACTCAGCGGTGGCATGCGCCATGATGCAATGAAGTCGCATTTTCGTGCCGTTTATCGAGCCTGTTTGTCAGGCTTGACATATAACAAGCTAAGAACTTTTTCGCGTCTTTGAAAACCGTTAAACCCCTCTCTGAGAAGCAGATGATCGCACATGATACATCATGAGGTCACGCAATAACACGTTAAACATCCTCATCAAACGCATTCTCTCCATAACTCATTTTCTGTGGCCGTTGTACATCGCGAACACGGGTCAGGCACCGGCCTCCGGTTGACCAGCAAATGAAGAGTCCCGAGATGCCAGTCCCGAACTGAACTATCAGTGTCGCAGCCAGTGACACTTGACGAGGCTCTTGCAGGCCTCAGCCTGGCAACCCAGCTCATACCACCGCTTTCACGGTGGTTTGACAGATACTACGTCGTCCTCCCAGCGCGCGCCATCTCTGGCTGACCTGAGGTCGGCAGACGGTACCATCGTCTCCCAGCCGTACGGATCAGGTCCGGGCAGAAGTCCCTGCTGCCTCCGGCGGCGAAGGTCAGGTCCGGGCAGAAGGCCCCACTACCTCCGTCGGCGGGGATCAGGTCGGGGAGAAGGTCCCACTGCCCCCGGCGGTGAAAGTCAGGTCCGGGCAGAGGGCCCGCAGCCTCCAGTCGTGCCGGTGCCGGTCACGGCCCGTTCTTGCAATGCATCGCAGGGCCGTCTGGCACGTTTCGACACGGCTCCGGGAGGTACGGTAAACACAGGGCGCAGGAGTGGACCTGCGGGCAAGTTTAGCCGGCTGAGCGTGATGGGACGGGAATCGAATAGACAGCTGACTGCTTTACTGTGCGCCGCTTCGCTCCGGTGCGGGGCTTATTTTACGGGACGTGGAAAGCAGATGTCACAGGCACGGTTGATCGAAACGGTGTTGAGACGAAAGGCACGGAGTTCTGATAATTAGCGAGTTTTACGACTTAGAAGCTCAGAAAGACCTGTATTCTCTCCACCAAAGGCGTTCAGCTGACTTCAGAAGACTGCTCTTTCGACTGGGGAGCAAGTTTAGCGTTACCATGTGCACATTCGTTGATATCGGATCACCGGCAGCAAACAGTTATCTTCGGTCGTTTTTCATCGCAGCCAGTTTGAAGATCAGAAAAGCATCCTGCTCATTCAGTTTAAAACGATTCGCTAAGCTGAAAGCCGGATGTGGAAGTTTCATCGCCTTTATGAAATGTACGTAACATATGTACAGGCCACAGATCCGTACCGATGGAATCAATCGTCATCAGTCATCATTCTGCTGATTATAAACCATGTAAAAGGGCAATGTCTAAGAGTCCGAAATAGCTCGTTGGAGGCCCCTCGCTTCAGCTTACATTCATGCCTTGCTGGAGGTTTCATCCTGAAAACAGATCCATCGACTCAGTTTCCATTTACTTTGGCTCCAAGCCTGATTGGTTCACCGGAGTGGTTTGCGGTCGCGCCGACCACTTAGCCCCAAGCTGTCCGAGCTGGAGGCATTGTGAGTTCACGTGGAGCAGACTCCAAACGCAATAAACGAATCAGACCGTCGTTGGACGGAACGAGAGGACCCAGTCTGGCCAAGGACGAGTGGAATGTGAGGCAAACAACTTTCTTTTGTACAGCGAGGAATAAGACAGTTACCAAACCCATCTAAGGAGAAGACGCGAAAACCATTGTGGAGGAGATGGCAGCCAGCTAAAGGGAGACGGCGACAGGCAGATGACACGGCCACCTTCCTTGTCAACTCCGTGACCCACCTGTGTAAGAAGGGGGCGGCTGGCACGGTGTCCCATCACGTGACTCGCCGCGGACGCCATTGCAGAGGACGTCAGGAGTCGGTGCCCAATGTCGAAACCCGCCGGCCGGCCGCCCGTCCTTCGGGGAAACCACTTTCTACGGTGGTTTTTAGCGGTCGGCTAATCTGTCGGACGGATGCGGCTCGGGATGCCGGTGACAGGGGAAGGGAGGCGCGCTCAGGCCGGCCTCGGAGCCAGGCACCAGCCTGTTCGGACGGCGGCGCCGGCTCCGCTGGAGTTTTCTGGTGCGCGTCGTTTCCTGTCCCGGAGATCACGTGTAAGTGGCGGTGTCCGAACGGGCAGCCCTCGAAGTAGAGCGGGCACTGGTAAACGTTATTTGACATGGCTGAGGTCAGATGTTAGTAAGTAGGTGAAGGCTGGCGGTAAATTATGGTGGCCGATGGTTCATCTCTGGGAAGGAAAGACGCTGGCCGAACTCCATGAATATCGCCTTACCTGTGGAATTGTGATGCTGAGCGGTACAGGTCCGATTCCGAGCCAACAGCTTTTGTACACGGGGTTTGGAAACACACGGGTGGCATTCATCTTAACCATTATCCTCTTTCTTTTAAGGAAAACAAATGCAACATGCCATTCGCATCTAAACTTGACGCAGTTGGACACAAAACCTTCGCCTGTCCGTTCACATCGGCTCTAATAATGTCAAGTGCATGTCAGCTCCCCATGCATCGTTAGGCAACATTCAAAAGGCGATACCGTAGGAAACGAGCCGGTGTCTTTTGCTAAATGGCGGTCGGAAAATAGAATCAAATCATTATCCTTGACCTGTGAACCAGGTTGATCACGCCGGTGCGCCCGGCCACTACTAATGCAGCCTGTCGATAGCCAAACGCCGGCAAACGCCAATCATATAGCTCGTACGCTGCCGATCTGATTTGGGCAGCACCCGTTCTAGTGCCGTGGCGCTGGTCTGGTCCGGTACCGGTGATGGCGACTCCTGTGTGGTTCGGTACGTGGTGTTGCTTCTGTAAGGTCCGATACCGGTGACGGCGGTGCCTGTGTGGTTCGGTATCAGTGAGCGTGGTGTTGCTTCTGTAAGGTCCGGTACCGGTGACGGCGACTCCTGTGTGGTTCGGTACCAGTGACGGTGATGTTGCTTCTGTAAGGTCCGGTACCGGTGACGGCGGTGCCTGTGTGGTTCGGTATCAGTGACCGTGGTGCTGCTTTGTGTGGTCCGGTACCGGTGGCGGCGATTCCTGTGCAGTTCGGCATCAGTGACGGTGATGCTGCGTTGTGTGGTTCAGTATCGGTAACGGCGGTGCTGGGTCGAGGTAGTCGGTGCGGCATTATCGCACGGCTCCGCTCCAGAGCGCGACAGCCGGCGGCGTTGGCTCGCGACGGTGGCCGTCGGCGGCAGTGCAGCGGGCGAGCGCCGTCCGACACGCCCTGCCGTCGTCGCGCGCCCTGCGCCGCTCCCACGCACGAGGAGAAACGCACTCGGTCCCAGCAGCGTGCGAGCGGCCGCTTTCTGCCGGGACAGTTGAGCGGCGGAGTCTGCCACGGCAGCTGGACGGCAGTCTGCCGAGTCTGCCGGCTCAGCACGATGACGGCCGGGGGACGGGCAGGGTGCCGTCTGTGTACGTGCAGTGACGACACGGGCATCGTCTGCCAGATGCCCCATTCCTATTTTTTTACATTCTGTGGGATGGTGGCATTGCACGTGATTGGTGTTCGTTACTTTATCACAGTGCTACGGTATTGTTCCGAATGCCGATCCCGCTATTCCAACAAACAGTTTTCTTCCAATGCGCTTTGTTTCTTATACCGATGCTAATTTAAGCGTGGAAGAAATGTCCAGAAGACATTCAGAAGTGTCACGATTCACCATCACTTACAAATCGTGCACAGCTTCGACATATGCCGATTCGTAAACTGCTACGGCAAATGGTCTGGAAACACTTTGTGCTGAAATACAGCAAGTTTCCCACGGGTGGAATGATACACTCATTTGCACTCAGCATAAAATGTGTTCTGTTTTTCCACGACGATGCACTATTGTGCAAACTGAGAAAAAGCATTGAACAAACCTTTGTACCCCGGTTACATAACATCGTGCGGTATTACATCCTGGTCAATCACTCGGAATAGGAAAAGGAAGCCCTGTTGTTTCGTCGACGGTCGTTTTAACATGCAATGGACTGAAATAGACGCGGATAGCTACGTTTACAACAGCCACTGGTAGAAGCTTTGCCGCGCCGCACTGCAGGTATAAAGCAGTTGGAGACTTTGACGCTTGCTTTGTCTTTACAAAGTCGTATGTTCTTTCTGGACACATGTCGGGTAAAGAGCTGACGGCTGCCACCGTGTCCTTCGGATCCTGAGCCCCGTGACCGGGCAGGCGTGACCGCGCGTCGTTGACCCTGACCCCACGGAACGCGACCGTTCGATTGTTGACGCCGGGTACCAGCCAGCTGGCCGTGGCGAGGAGATCGGAGCGAAGGTCGCGAAGGATGCCTGGTTTAGTATGCCGCAGGCCGACGGAGTTTTTGACAGTCTCTGCTTGTCAATCTGCTTAAATGTCATCACATTGCTGGGACAGTCCACCCCCGTATCAAACCTGTCCCTGTGTCAGTCTTCTCCCGCGTCAGTATGGTCTGTCCATTCGTCCATCAGTCCCTCTGCTAGTCTGTACCTGCGTCCATCAGTCTGTCCCTGCGTCAGTCAATCTGTCCCTGCGTCCGCCCGTCTGTATCCGTGAGCCTGTCCGTGCGTGCGTCTGTCGGCGGCCCGGTGGAGGCCGGACTCGGTGAAGCGCGCTGGTCAGCCTGGCGACCCACTGAGCCGGCCACCAGTGACGGGTACAATGACCGCTCGTGACAGAGCTGAGCCGCCGGGACCTGGCAGCAGCCGGACCGCCGCAGATCAGCCCGTTCTGTCACCAAAACGGGCCACGCTCGGCGTCCTACTGGTGCCGGCCGGAGCCTCGGCGGCGGTCGTGTTTCCGTCAGAGCCCCGAGACCGACCCGGGGGCCTGGCAGGGAGCCATACGCGCCCAAGGACGCTGAAGTAGGGGTGACGCCAGGCACCTTGCGCCGTGCGAATCTCCCGGCGTACCGCCCTAAAACCGGTTACGATCGCTGGCCGCCGTTCGAAAGGGAAAGTTGTTCTCCGGCTCGAGCGCGTATTACGATGGGATGGTGACCGTGAGAATGTAAATGTAAATGTTCTGATATCCTCGGTGACAGGACGCTCATATTCGGCGACATTCAGAACAGTAAAAAAAATCAGTGAAAGTGGAGCCGCATGAAAGAAATGAAGTGCTCCGATTTAGTAATGTACACGCAGTGTTCTGACGCGGTTTTCGAACAGAAGTTTGTCGGACTTAAGTTCGTAGGGCCATAGTTCGTCAGGTAATAGCTTCGTAAAGACATAAGTTGGTCGGGTAAAAGTTATTCTAGGGCAAAAGTTCGTCTTGCGAAAGTTCGTATGGACAAAGTTTGTCCAGGGCAAAAGTTCGTCTCGCGAAAATTCGTTTAGAACAGAAGTTCGTCCGCGACAAAAGTTTGTCTAACGCAAAAGGTTAGGTTAGGTTAGCTTAAGTTAGGTTGGGATTAGGTTGGGTTTACTAATTTAGGTCCGCTCCTTTCCCGATGCGAACTTTGAATTTACGAAACTTTGGTTACGAACCCTTTTCCTTACAAACGGTTTCCCTTACGCACATTTTCACCTTTGTACCTTTTGCCATACCAACCTTTTGCAGAGCAAACCTTTGCCATTAGCGAGACAAATTTGCCCAGACGAATTTCTGCCCCTGACGAACTCTTGTTCTTGACAAACTTCTGCATGACTGAGTTTTGTCCTAGACAAACTTTTGCCCCATAAGAGCTTTTGCCTTGTACGAACCTTTGCCCTGGACGAACTTTTACACGACGAACCTCAACACGACGAACATTTGTCCAACGAATATTTGCCCGACAAACTTCTGCGATACGAATTCTTTCCGTAAAATCTCTGATGCGAGTGACAGGTATACGCCTCGAGGCATTCATTTGCAGTTTCGGAATTTTTAACCACGAGCTCATTGACGTGACGTTAACACTCATGAGCTGTGGCAGGATCTCACGATTTTTTTTTTGTATTCATTGGGAGCCACTTCATTATGTGATGATTATTTTCTTTTACCCAAGAAATGGTCAGAAATGCAGAAATATCTACCTACATGCCTGTGCCTCGTCCAAAGTCGGGAGGAACCAAAGCAGCAAGCACCCTATCAGTCAAACAACTCAACATATGAACAAGTAGAACTGTCGCCGCGTATAATGTTGCGATTTATTTGCCCATAATACGAAAAGGTTTACTGGCCTTGCTGCACGGCGCTTGACATGTAAATCCAAACGCAAGTAAATTTATGATGTTTACCTGTTGATTGCCATCAGGCACGTAGCCAGGATTTTACTCAGGAAGGGAACAAATGTTAAATTTTGACATATGCCACCGGTATATGGCGGACGTTTTGTAGGGAAAAACAGCAATTTTATGTAACTTACCTCATATTTAACGTACAGGAAAACAAATAACGTTTGCTTTCGCAACGTATATATCATCCCCATTACGTATTCCTGCGAAATCGCTACATATCTAGAGTAGACCGCTTGGCTCAGGGGGAGGGGGCTATGGCCCCCATGGCCCCTCCCTTGGCTATGTCCCGGAATGCAGTCACTAATCTCCGGTGACTGCAACGTTGCATATCCATCACAAGCCAACCACCTCCACCCTCGCACCGCTCGCGGAGGCCTGCCAACGACGGGCAGTGCCAGACATCGTGATCCCAAGGTGACGATTTGAATCAGAGGTCTGGAACTGTGAACCGGACCGTTGACCTCAGCCAGTTAAGGTAACTAAGGGCTTGAGACTGTCTTAGGCTGCGGCCATGACCTGAGCCAGATACATGAGGCTGTGACTCGTACCAGTGTTCTGAGTTAGTGACCTGACACAGTGACCGAACTGGTGGCCTGGGCCGGTGTTCCGTGCCAGGCGGCTTGCACCAGTGACCTCCTCCGCTGAACCCAACCAGTGACGGCGGCCGCGGCTGTGCCCGCCGGGCCGGCGGCTCACCCCTGCCCCGGGCACGGTCCGGGCGTGTCGGCGCGCCTGACAGCGGCGCGTCTGCTGCCGCCGAGGTCGGCGCTGTGAAAGGCTCGCCGGCGGCGGCGTCGGTCACGGGTCACGGCGGCTCGTGAGGCGCCGCAGGCCGACTCGGCCCGGCGCTGACACCTGGCAACGCCGCAGGCCCGACGAGACGGAGCAGGGCCGCCGGCCGCTCCTTCTGAACAGCCGACGGACGCGGCTGCTCAGACCGTTTTCTCTACTTCGAAGGCTCCCATTTTCTCTGAGAACGTATATATATATATATATATATATATATATATATATATATATATTCAACATGCACTGCAGCGCCCATAGGCATCGGACAAGATAAATGCAAACAGGAATTGGAAACGAGCCGAGCGATAAAACCTTACGAAAACACAAGCTAGTGAGCACAAGGGCGTCCATTGCTGTAAACGATTGGGTGGGCCGAGCCGAGCCCGACAACCTAACCTCCCCTCAAATGTGTTTCTCAACGGATTTAGCCCATTTTATTTTGACCAACGGAAATTTATAATTTTTCCACTATTTATCAAATTAAAAATTGCATTTACCCCCATGTATGCAGGTATGCAAATAAATAGGAGATACATGGACAGATCTGTCGCTTTGGGCTCCTTCCTTTACTTTCTTCCCATGTCTTATCGATTCCAGCAATTCTTTTCGTTATTATTGACTCATTTCCCTTGAAAACAGGCAGAAAATATTGGATGGCCCGAAACCAACATTGTGTGGGCTCAAGATCAACATTGGGCGGACCAGGGCCCTCCCAAGAGTACAAATCGACACCTCTGAGTCAGCACATAAAGAAGTTCGTCGGTACTTTCATACATAGTGCGAACAGGATAGGTACCACATTTGCTATGAATAAACCAAACGTCACACCCAAACGTGCCAAAACTCAACAGTACGAAACAATGCTGGCTGACAGTGCTTCATATCTTCCACTACTTGCTGAAAAGGCAAACATGGGATTTCACGTTACGCCCAAACGGCGTGACAGTGGTTGCCTCTAATTAATTGAATCCTTTTCATTGTGGCTGGAATTGGTTGATAATTTAATGAGAACTAGGTCACATGTAGGCCTCCCATGTGTCCCGACCCTTCCCAAAGCCCGATCTGGATGAGTCCTTGAACACACGCCTACGGCGGTTCGTAACACTCGCAAACGCCCCAAACGCCGCGTTTGCCGGCCGTGTGGCGAGACCTCAAGCAGAGGTAAACATGGCACCTCTGTTTCAGGCTGGCCCCGTTGGCGGCGCTACTGTCGCTGGCGGCCGCCGTCGGCGCCCAGGATCCGCTGGAGGCCGTGACAACCAACGTCGTGCGCAAGGAGCTGGCGAATGGCACCATCGTCGAGTACGAGTACATCTATTACTACGACGACGAGGAGGGGGCTGGCAACTCGCTCGACTTCGAGGACAGTTTCGTCGACGGCACGGACGCGGCCTTCCTGACGACTGAGAAGCCCACGACTACCACTACAACCACCACCACCACCACCACCACGAAGGCGCCGCGCCGCAGGCCACTGCTGTCGCCGCTGGACAGCAGCAACGAGGTCGCCGGTCCGAGCACGTCTGTTGGGCGCGGAGGCGCTCCGGAGCCGCCTGCGTCCAGGCCGGCCCCGACTGCCGCCGCGGCTCAGTCCCACCCTCTCCGTCGACCCTGTCCAGGTGGACGTCACCGCCCTGCCCGAGCCGATCAGCGCGTCCGCCGGCGCTGACAGGTTCTTCGGCGGCAGGTCGCGCGGCGTCGGCCGCCGGCCGCGTCCGAGCGCTCCCAGTTTCGCCTCAGCGGCCGGCGCAGCAGAAGAAGAGGAGCCGTCGCCGCTGGAGAGCATCTCAATCGGCCGTGGCGGCGCCAGAGGCCGCGGCCGCGACATCGCTGCGCTGGCGATCGACGAGCCGCCGCCGATCGGACCCGTGCCCGGCCGCAGCCGCCTCTCCGGCAGAGGACGCGGCCGGCCGTCCAGGCGACGTCCGTCCGAGTCCGCCGCCATCGAAGCCATCCTCGGCGGCACCGCCACTGCCGGGCCTCAGCCGTCGGCCACCGAGGAGGCAGCACCGGCGCCGAGCCGCGGTCGCGGCCGTGGCCGCTCCCGTCCACGCACCGGCGCGGTGCCGTCGCCCGGTCGGTCCCGCGGCCGCGGACGTCCGCAGCCGGCAGAGCCGGCCGCCCGTCCGGAGCCGGCCTCCGACGCGTCTCCGCGGCTGGCCGTCGGCCGCCGCGGACGGTTCCTGGGCCGCGGCCGCGGCCGCACGCAACAGGCCGTGACGGACGCGCCCGTCAGCGTGGCTGAGGAGCGGCTGCCGGCGCAGACCCGGTTCCCGCCGCGCGGCGCCACCACTCCGACGCCGCGGGAGGAGGAGGAGGCGGCCGCCACCGAACTGACGCTCGGCGAGGAGAATCTGTACGCGCTGTCGCAAGGCGCCGGAGAGAGCTCCACACCCAGCGGCGAGGTCGACCAGGTGCAGCCGGCCGGGGAGCAGGCGCCGGCCACTGAGGCCGGCTTCGCTGCCGACGCCGAGCCGGCCACGGCAGAGGCGACCACCGCCGAGCCGGAACCGACCACCGAGATCGACTTCAGTCTATTGCGGGAGCGGCCCAAGAGCGTGGTGAAGCTGCAGCCGGCGCCGCCGCTGGAGGCCGAGCAGGAGCCCGAGACAACTACACCGGTGACCACCACCGAGGCCGCTCCGATCGGCAGGCGGCCGCGGCTGCCGCTGCGGGGACGTCTCGGCGGCCGCCGCAGGCCCGGCCTCCTGTCGCGTGGGGCGCAAGAGTCCCAGGAGGAGCAGAAAGCGGAGGTCACCGAGAGGCCGACCGGCGGACGCACACGCGGTCGGCCCGAGCCGGCGGCGCAGGAGAGCGAGCCCGAGGTGCCCACCGGCCCCGGACGGAGGCGGCCGGGGGGACCACGCCGGGACCGCAGGCCGTCGCTCAGACTCGGAAGCAGGAGGGGCCCCGGCCAACGGTTACCCGCCGTCCAGGCCGACGACGCCCCAGTCGAGAGCACCGGCCCCGCCGAAGCCAGCACAGCCACTGCGCCGGCAGTGAAACAGGAGGTCGAACAGCAGGAGGCTCCCGCGTCTCGCCCTAGATTCGGAGGCCGGCGCCGGCCGCCGCCCCGCCTGGGCCTCTCCCGCCCCGGGCTCCGCGCTGAACCCGTCGTCGAGCCCGAGACCCCCGCCGAGATCCCTGCTGAGATCGCTCCCGAAACCCAGCCCGAGGCCCCCGAGCCGGCGCCTGAGCAGGCGCTGGAGCCGGATAGCGCCGCGGACGAGCTGCCGCGCCGGCTGAGTCCCGGCCGCCGCCGTCCGTCCGGTCTCCGCTCCCGAGGCCGCCCCCGGGGCCGCCGGCCGGGCCCGCCGCAGGCCGACGACCAGACCGCCGCCGCCGAGACTGCCGCCGAGCCAAGCGAGGAGGAGCAGACGGCGCCGAGCGGCCGCGGCGGCCGCCGCTTCCGTCCGAAGGCGACCATCCGCGGCCGAGAGCGGCCTGCACTGCGCGGCTCCCGCGGCCGGCGGCCGCCGCTGCCGCTCTCCCGCCAGCCCGAGCCGGCGCCCGAGCAGCCCGCCGAGCAGCCGTCGGAACAGCTGGTCACGGAAGAGCTGCTGAATGAGGCTGCCGAGGTGGCAGCCTCCCTGCCGCCGGCAGACGAGACAGCCGAGACCGCGACCGAGACGACCGTGCCTGAGGAACCGTCCAAGGCCTCAGCCCCCGCGACCGAGTTCAGCCCGGAGCCTGAGACCACGACCGGCGCGCCCGAGCTGCCGACCGAGGAGGAAGAGTCCAACGTGATCCCGGAGCCGGAGGCGCCGGGCGCGGGCAAGATTCGCGGCCTGTTGGGCCGCCGCGGCCGGCGCCCGCCGCTGCGTGCCCGACCGAACGGCCGGCGCCGTCCGCGGCCCAGCTCCACCGACCAGCCCCAGTCGGCGGCCGCCGAGCAGGCCGGTGAGGAGAGTGCCCAGGAGAACGCCGTGGAGGCGGCCCCGCCGTCGCCGCCGCGCCGGCGCGGCTTTCGGCCGAGGCTCGGCGCCGGCGCCGCCAGTCGGTCGGCGGTCGGCCGCAGGCCCAGCAGGAGGCGCGGCGCCGCTGCGGAGAAGATCGATACCGGTGAGACGAACGCCATCGTCGATGATGCGCCGACGGAAGACAAGCGCCGCGGGCGGCCGACTTTCGGCCGGCCGACCGGCAGGAGACCGTCCAGGAGGCGCGGACCGGCGCCTGCCGTCGTTCCGGCCGAGGTGACCGAGGAGGCGGACAGCCCCGGGGCCGAGCAGCCGGCCGAGAGCGCGCCATCGGGCGTCTCCGGCCCGAGCCGCGGAGGCCCGGCGCCGGCTGCACAGGCTGAGGAGGTCACCGAGCAGGAGCCGGCTCCTGAGGCGGTGCCGACCCCCCGCGGCCGGTCTCTTTTCGGCGGCAGAGGCAGCAGGGGCGGCAGAGGAGGCAGAGGCAGTCTCCGTCGGCCTTCGATCTCGCCGCCTGCGGAGTCAGAACAGACCAGCTCTGTGGAGACGACTGGCGCCTCCGCTCGCCCCAGCATCGGCAGATCCACCGTCTCCCGGGGCTCCAGGAGGAGGGGATCCCCCGCCGCTGCCACCGCAGAGGAGCAGCCGGCTGCCGACGCTGAGACGACCCCCGAGACTGAAGAGGTCCCTCCCGCCAGGTCGGTCGGCAGGTCCTCCAGGCCCTTCGGCAGAGCATCCGGTAGACGCCGGCCCAGCCCGCGAGGATTCCTGGCTCGCGCCGTCCAGGCCCAGAGCGAGACGGACGTCACCGCCGAGGCCCGCACCGACGAGGCTTCGCTGGCGCCGAGCCACGGCAGCCCCACGGGCTTCGGACAGCAGGTGGGCAGAGCCAGCAGGAGAAGCTTCCTGGAGACCCCGGCCCCAGCCGCCGCTCCGGAGACCAGCGAACCCGAGGCCGCCGTAGAAGTCGTCAGCGATGCCGAGGAGTCGGCGCCGGCGGCCGAGAAGCCGCAGGAGGCCGACGCGCCGGTGGCGGCCGGCCCCAGGCCGCTGCGGTTCCGATTGCGCGGCGCCGGCGCTGCTCAGGCCAGGAACGAGCCACCTCTGATCCGCGGCCGCAGCGTCGGCCGCCGGCGCAGCCCGCTCTTCGCCCGGCCGTCCAGACCGGAGGCGCCGGCCGCGCCCACCGAGCAGACCACTGAGGTGAAGACTGTGACCGTCGGCGCCGAGCAGGAGCCGACCGAGCCGACCACCGCTCCATCGACCGAGGCTCCGACGGAGCCTCCGACCGACGCCCCGACCGAGGCCACCACCGAGGCCGCGCCGGAGGAGCCGGCCGCGCCCGCGCTGCGGCCGTTCAGCGGCAGACGGCGCAACAACGGTGAGCGGAGAGCGTTCATCCCCGGACTGCGGCGCGGAGGCCGGCAGGGCCGCAAAGGCCGCCGCTTGTCCGCTCTCTTCCAGCGGCCGACCACGTCGCCGCCTGCCGAGGAGGTCCCTGCCGAGGAGCCCCCCGCTCCTGCCCAGGAGATCCCGGCCCCCGTCCAGGAGCCGGCTGTTCCTGCTGCGGAGCAGCCCGCCGAGCCAGAGCCAGCGGCCGCCGAGAGGCAGGCCGCAGAAGAGGCCATCCTGTTGTTGGTGCAGGGTGAGATTTTAGCCAAGCCGGAAGAGCTGGTGACGGGGTCTGCCGCGCAGGCGCCAGGTAAACGGGCTTACGCGACCGCCGGCAGCGCAGCTTTACCGCCTCTGTAAATTCGTGTACAAAGGCTTTGTGTCTGTGTTGCGAGTCACTCTGACTGAATAATTTTCAGGACTTCTTCGTTCAAAGATTGCTGAACTTTATGCCATCGCTTCATATTTTTTTACATGGGACTACAAATTTCCTGCAGCGAGATCACAAGTAATTCTTTTGGTGCCGTAACGTCATTACCATGGTCTTCTTGGTGCTGTTTTGATCCCCCGGTGGAATAACGAAGATCGATCGGTTTCCGCTAACCGAAATCCGTGTAGGGCTCCTGTGAAATCGAAGGTTTCGTGTAGCTAGAAGCAAGGACACATAACTCTGATTTTTGTTGCTGTTCTTTATGTGTTTTGGAGAGGATGGAATTTGTCAGTGGTGTTATCCTAGAACCTCTAAGCATCGGGTGGTAATGTCGCCATCGTCTTTTTTTTAACGTAAAAGTAGTCTTTGAAGAGCTGTATAAAACGTCAAATGATGTTAAGTGTTTTACAGGACTCCCTAATAGAATGAGCTTGTATGTTCATTTGTAGCTGTTGTTTTTGTGTGAAACAGTACCCGTCCATCGTTCGTCTTTTTTCATTGTGCGGGGTGCCCAAATGTTTTCCCTGTAGTTTTTTAATGCGCCTTCGTCATGTCTTAACGTGCGAGCTAAAAGCCGAGAACGCGACCATTCCAGCCTACTGTAGAAACTCCTACCTCGCCATCCCATCGCTATTTGCTTCATGCGTGCATTGTACACTCGCTAAGCCAAACTGCAAATCCGCTTTACGACGCTTCTGCATATGAATGCCTTGAACTCGCTTACGAATGCTTTGACCTCGCTTGAAATCAGCAGAAAAACGTAACTTTAAATCTGGCATCACAGAAAGGCCCACATCTCAGTGGTCCTCGGCCACACGCCCCGCCAGCTGACTGCCTGGCCAAAGTCCATGAGTGCAGAGGACAGACGTGCGTCAGGTGGCCCGTGTAGACCCGCTCCGTCTGCGTTGCAGAGGAACTGTCGGCCGTGACGACCGAGACGGCCGCGGCCGAGACGACCGAGGCGCCGGCGGCGGCCGGGCCACGGCCACGGTTCCGTGGTGGCCGGCCGCAGCGTCCAGGCCGGGCCGGCCGGCCGCGGCGACCGTCACTCTTCGAGAAGCTGCGTGACCAGGCGGCCGGCGCCTAAAACCCGCCGGAGCCGCGCCCTGCCTGGCCCCGGAGCGGAGGCCGCCGCCGCCGCCACGACCTGCCGACGGCCACCAGAGGCCGCGCGGTCCGGGGGGCACCAGCCGGACGGAGCGTCACTGGAGAGACGACTCCTAGACCAGCTGTCTGGGACCGCGCGCCTCAACCAGGCCCCTAACCGGGTCTGCAACACTGTTCTCGCCGCCAGCTGTCTCTCTTGTCTGGAAATCTCTTCTCCTTCTCGGTTTTGATGTCTTCATATGCATTCTCCATGTGTACGCAACATGGAATTTCCTATTTAATTTCCGTAAGTTAAAGCAGTAGATATTCCCCCGAACCGCAGCCATGAGATGCCGTAGATAGCAGCGGACATGCCTACGGCAGTTCGGGTCCAGCTAGCTCGATTGGTACAACACAGTTCACTATTTTGTTACGATCCGTTTCTATCCCCGCGCAGGACGACGTCGTTTTCATGGAAGTGCCATGACTGTGGTGTGCATTGATGTTACATGTTTGTGAGCGCGACTTGGTATGTAGGACTGCTGTGATGAGTCTTGATATTCATTCGTCAACAATACAGTACCCCTTGGATAGACCCTGATTTCTCGGAGCTCTTGGGGTCGTTCGGGCCAGCAGCGTCGAGACTGGAACTATCAGCAAACTGTATCTCACTCCCCTCCGCTCGCGCGTGGCTCCGCGGGCGCGTGTCCGCCACCCTTAGCCGAGACCATATGACCATGAAGCCGGCGTGCAATTCAGTTCTGACCAATCCGTCAACGGACATACGGGCCTCGCAGACCGAGCAAGACAGTGTCAGTGACGACTTGCCGTCGCCCTCGAGCACAGCTGGCATCAGCTGCGCTGGACAGATAACGGAACTCTTGTCATCTGATGCGATCCAGCTTTCTCGCCACGTACGGCATCCATCCGCAGAGTCCTACCATCGACCGGAGACTTATAAGATCCCACAGCACTTCCAGGGTGACGATTACACCACTTTATTTCCCTCCCGTGGTGGGAGGGAGATAAACTCCCAAGTGCCATGTTGTGAATTCTCCATGCATGCCACAGTGGGACTGGATGGTACAGACCAGCGCTTTGAACACGGACAACATACATATTGTACTGTTTACTATATTTTGATGAAAATGACAGCTATTATCCCGAGTACACCACGCAGAAAATGACGCCCAGTGTACGTCCTGAGCTCCGGGCCGAATCCACCACTCGCACGACGGAGCCACACCGCGCCAATGACCACATCCACACGGGAGCGTCCCACCATCGCAGTCACACCGAACTCATTTCTGCAACCGCACCGTCTCACCGCCACGGCCACACCGCGCCTGCGTCTCCCAGTCGGCCGTGCCCGCGGCTCCACGCACCACACCGTCACAGCGGCCGCGCAGCCCCGGCCCGCTGGCGACGCCCGGCGGGTCTCCGCCGTCCGGCGCCCGGCCTAGATCGAGTACACCTTCAGTGTGCGGTCCATACTGGCCGAGGCGATGTACGAGCCGTGCTGGCCGAACCGGACGCCGGTGGCCAGCGCTGTGTGGTCGGTGAAGGTCACCAGCTCCTGCCACTGCTTGCACATGTACACCCTGCGGTACAGACGGCGCCGGTCAGTGGCTCGGTGGCCGACGGTCGCGGCGACGGACTGAGGGAGACAGTGAGGCAGCGCCGTGCGGCAAACAACGGCCTGGAGGGAGGCAAGATCGAGCAGATGGACAACAAACAGGCTGCAGCCATCGGACGACACTCAACAGGCGGAACCCGCCCCAGCGCCACTCAGCTGGCTGACGACCGAGACCTGGCTGCTGTTGACTTACCGAGGCAGCGGCCGCCGTCCACTAACAAGGTCCACCGGTCAAAACTAACAAGGCTTTCTCAATGCAAAATATAACGGAAAGCCATTTGTAAGCAATGATGGATCCGCGACAACACCGGAATACTTGCACGAGCCCTAAGTGAGCGTAAAAATAACTGGCGCTGGTAACATTCACTCCAAACTGCCGTCAACAGCCGTAGCGCGACGTCACTGACCTAGGGACGTAACGTCAGCGGGGGGGGGTCGCTCACCTGACGTCGGTGCCGGCCACGGCTAGGTAGGTGCCGCTCTGGTCGAAGCAGAGGTCCTTCACCTCGTAGCCGTCGTCCAGCTGGATCGTCTTGAAGTTCTTCAGCTTGCGCAGATCCCAGAGCTTGACGGACGAGTCGTCCGTCGAAGTGGCCAGGTAGTAGCCGTTCTCCGAGAAGGAAATGGCCGTGATCGGACCCGAGTGACCTGGCGGCACGCCACGTTCACAAAGGATACAAAAATCCTCCACAACGCAGAGTGCGAACTATTCTTGGTTAACAGCAAGAAAACAACGACCTTAACGCGTGCATTAACGTTTTGCACGGTAATGTTTCACGAAGGTGACTGGCACCGTTATGCGACACATGGTCTGCCTGCTTACTGGGGAAGTTGGCGACGTTGCTGCGCTCTTTGAGATCCCAGATCTTGATGAAGGATCCTGACGTGCCAGTGCCAAAGATGAGGCCGTCAGGATGGAACTGTGCCGTGGTGAATCCTGACGAGCTGTTGTCAGCCACCTGATAGAGGCGGGTGGACGATTATGGCCGGTAACAACGCTACCTGGCAAAACTGACCGCCAAGATGTATCAAGCAGGCGTCCCGCCCAATTCATTTAGCAACAAGACTCAACAGACAATGCAGGACAGTATTATTAGAATCTCCTGATGGTAACACGAAACCCACAAGAGGAAAACTACACTAAAAATTGGCAGACGACTCCGTGAATAACGACCTACGCCACATTAATAATACCTGACACCAATCAGTGAGGGCGCACCTTGGTGAGGACACGGCCGGTGCGCAGATCGGTGAAGGCCCAGTGTTCGTCGCTGGAGCAGCTGAGCACGTAGTCGCCGGTGGCGTGCAGAGACAGGCCGGTCACCGGACCGTCGTGGGCCCGCACCAGCTGCACGGTCTGCGCCGTTGGCACGTTCCACACCCGGATAGTGGCGTCTGGAGAGGCGCTCAGCACAGTGTCCTACCGGCCGACGGCGGGCAGTCAGCAGTCGCGGGAAGGGGGGGGGGAGGACGCGGGGTCCACAGACGGCTCAGCCGCGCCAGTGGCAGGCTCAGACGACGGCAGCCTGGTCGACTATAGCCGGCCCTGGAATCCAAACAACGCCCGACACTGAAGGTGTCTCACTGCTGGTCGGCAACGCCTCAGGCCGCTTCACAATACGAAACGTCGCCGTCCAAGAGATCACCAACCATGCTAATCTGCCTAACCATTGCTGGTCACACCAAGCAGGAAAATGCCAGAAAACTAACGCATCCGCAGAAAACCACATAATTCACTCACCTCCTCCGGGTGATAGATGACTTTCGTCACCTTTTTGGTGTGGCCCTTGAGGATGCAGACCACCTGTTCGGTGTCCTTATTGAAGACCGTGCAATTGCGGTCGTTGCCAGCCGTCACGATCTTGCTGGTGTCCTCCTGATGGACGTCCAGTGACAGGATGCCCGGCACAGAGGCGCTGTGAAGGCCCTGAGGTACGGACCGACGGTCGTCAGCGACCGACAGCAGCCATCAATTACACGTCACCGGCTGTCACCAGCATCGATCAATGGCAGAGCGACACCGGCCATTAGTGACCGACAGCTGCGACAGCTGCATGTGAACACTCGTCAACAAACTCTCTAACCACTTTTCACGTGAAATCAATACCCTCAGACGCAATGCAAAATACTGGGAGCCACGCTCCTGCTGCGATGCGGGCCCAGCCGGGCCGACTGACCGGATTGGAGCTGACGGTGCGGTAGCTGCGCAGCGTCTCCTGCGTCACCAGCTCCTCGGGTACCGTCTTGCCGCGCTTCTTGCGCTCCTGCGTCAGCACGGTGGCCTTGTCCTGCAGCTGTTTGATGACATCTGCCGTCATACCGGCCTCCTGCTGCGGCAGCTCGGCCTTAGCGCCCGTCTCAGGCCAGCGCCGGCTGCGGCAGCTGGGCGGCCGCGGCGGCAGCGGCAGCCGCCGCCGGCACGCCCGCCTGCGGTTTCAGCGTCGCCAGAGCCTCGCGGGCGGCCGTCACCTCCTTGGTGAGTCGGGCGATGACCCGGCAGGCGGCGTCATGCTGGTACAGCGCGTGGCTGAGCTCCTGGCGCGCCGTCTGTAGCTGCTGGCGCAGCGTGAAGCTGTGCAACATCACGGCGTCCCACTCGTCCTGCAGCGACTTCAGGATTGCCGGTATACTGGTGGCCGACGGCGCCTTCGGCTTCACCAGCTGCGAGACTGCGGACCGGCAGGGCCGACGTCAGGCGGCCGACGAAACGCACATCACACAGCGACGACCCCGAACCTCGTCCGGTCTAGTCAAACGTGACAGGGCCTTTACAACCGCGAACGGCACCACAGCACTTCAGGAGCACACTATTCGAACAGACCGACACGATACAACAGATACATAAACAACTATCCCATTTAGCGCCGGTGGTCTGAAAAGCGAAATCCAAGACGGTATACGATGCGAACTTTGAAAAAAATTCATGGACAACCACTCACCCTTGATGTCAATGAGCTCCTCCGCGGTGAGAGGCTTGTTGGCTACCGGGTCCACACCATTGTCGGAGATGTACTTCTCGATGAGACGCCGTTCGAAGACGGCTCCCGACACTGGCGACACGCAAGGCTGCTCGGGCGTCTCGTTACTGACTGCAACACAAACGCAAACATATAGACACGTCACAGACAAATCAGTCATTGTACGTGTCAATACATTAATGACTGATGTCACGGCCGAAGCCTGTCGGAAAATGGCAAGAACATTTTTCCGGATGGTTTCTACCATTTCTAACTCTAGGTCCGTATCATATGGATTTCCTTCCCACTCTCTTCAGCTTCTGCTTTTTTCTGTGGTCTTTTTAGTACTGCTAATTCCTACTACCTCTGGTACTATTTTAACATCAGCCGACTGCAGATGCTACCTGCCGCTACCTGCTGCAGATGTCAGATGGATCATTTTGCCTACTGCCACCCACCACAAACCACTACTGATCACTTTGCATAAGGCGAACGGATCACTATACATATGGCAAATTAATCACCATGTCTGCAGTAAACTGATCACCACACCCGCCTTAAAACGATCACTATGCCTATGGCAAACCAATTACTATGTGAATACACTTATGGCAAAGGCAAACAAATCATTATGAGTGCAATACAGTACAGTACAACCAACAATAAGAAAAACTGTGCATACTGCACAGCAAATGCTGCCATAGAATAAGGGTCTGCTCCCTGCACAGCTTCCTCACAAAAGGATATGTACGTCCTTATGCACAAGGTCTTTGTTCTACTCTGGCCAGCTGATCATGCTTTATCTCCTGTAAATGGTCCTGATGTGAGGTACCTGAACACATGAACACTGTACTATGGAGCAGCAGATTTGGGTATTGTAGGCACAGGCCTCCCATTTCTCATAACAACAGGATTCCATGTAGTTACCAAGCCATGTTGGGACCAAAAGGCATGGTGTAAACCAAAAGACCAAAACGAAAAAAGACCAAAAGACCACAAGATGCACAATTAAAAAATAGTGCAAGCACAGGCATTTAGTGCCTTGTCACCATCACAACTTCCCCAAAACAATCCCTTGACATGATTCAGCTACTCACCGCCCCAACACGAGTTTGACGCACAGAGCATCTCCCCGAGACAGAGCAAAAGCAATTTTTAAGCAGTGACCGTTGAGACATGCCGAGAAATATGACATCACTGAAAGACCTATCAAAACATGGTCATCTCAAAACTCGAAATAAGATGAGATGGTACTGGTATGGGACAGGCAGATGGTCTCGGACTGAACAAGGACAGACATGAGTGCCAGGGAGAGAACAGGGACAGACAAGGAAAACTGGAGCAGTACAGAAATATGGAGGACCTGGATGAGGTTAGGAGAGAGATGAGGATGGGCACTGGACATGGAAGGGTATGAGGACAAAATTGTGTGGAAAAGGCTGGGCTTGGAATGGGACAAGCAAAAGGATGGGGGGGGGGGACAGGGACAAGTAAAGTAATGGGCTATCAATTGTTTGAATTAACCAAATCATGCAGTTGGTTCTCAAGATAAACAGGGCCAGGGTGTTAAATGCCTCCAGTGTGCGGAAGGTGATGAAATACCCCAGTCAACACTAGTTAACAGTCATGTCCGAACCTATCATTGTGCCACTCTTGTTTCAGTCCATATTTGCTTCCATCCCATGATCCTTGTTCACCCTTTCTGCTTCTTCCCCCTCCTGGTCCCATCCAAATCTACTCCTTGTCCCTGTCCCATTAGTCCCTCTTCCTTGGTCCTATTCCACAATGTTTCCCTGCAGGATGGGACCAAGAGGAGAGGCAGAAAGGGGGTACAAGGGAGGGATAGAAGTCAATAGAGACTGAAATGGGACTGGCACAATGATGGGGCATTGGACAGGACCATTAACCTGGCACTGACTGGGGTATTTCATCACCTTCCACAAATTAGGGGCCTTTAACAACCAAGCCCTGTTTACCTCAAGAACCAACTGCATGATTTGGCTCATTCTAACAGCAACTGACAACCCCATCCCCTTGCTTATTGCTTTCCAAACCCAGTCCCTTTTCATCATTCTGTCCTTATGCCTTTCCAAGCCTGTCCTCATCTCTCCCCTAACCTCATCCAGGTCCTCTGTAGATGCACATATTCATGAAACATTTTATACTCATGACTCTAAAAAAAAAACTCACTGGGCAAGGCTCCTCTCAACACACACAAGGCTACTACTACTGCACTGCCTGCCTCACAGCCATTACATACAGCTGGCTGATTAGCATTCACCATAGAGTGGCCTTGGCAGATTGTGCAAAGGAGGAAAACTCACAGCTGATTGCAAAAATCATATTACCAGTTGAATACCACCTACACTGAATTAATCTATTTGATCACAGATGATATACAATGCAATGCCAAAACTCAATACTCAATACCAGGAAGGCCCATGTCCCCTAAATGCCATTCCCCTCTTCTGTCAAATACCCAAAGGACCCATGAAGCCCGTGTGAACTGCCAGCATTACTTACTGGCGTTAGCACGGATCACTGCTCACAATGCTCCTACTAGTGGTGCTCAATGCTCATGCCCAGAGCCACTCATGGCACAGTGGCTTCATCACCCTTTACACCTCTATATATCTCTGTACTGTTCCAATTTTCCTTGTCTGTCCCTGTCCCCTCCCAGGCACTCATATCTGTCCTTGTTCAATCCCAGTCCACTTCCCTGTCCCAATCATCTCAGCTTATTTTGAGTTTTGGGACAGCCATATTTTGATAGGTCTCCCAGTGCAGACATACTTCAGTGCATGTTTGTCAACAGTCAATGCTTCAAAGTTGGTACTGATCTGTCTTGTGGAGATGCTATTTCCTTGTGCTAGTTGTTGAGGTGGAATGTGGCTGAATCACTCTGAGAGGTTACTTTGAGGAAGTTGTGAGGTGACAAGGCACTGAATGCCTGTAATTCCACTATTTTTTAGTTATGTATCTTTGGTGCCAATATGGCTTAGTAACTATGCACATGTCTAGGGTTATGAGACGTGGGAAGGCTGCTCCTAAAACATCCAGATTTGATTAGGCTCCACCCTACCATTATAATCCTTCCTAAAAAACTTACTCCACATGCAGCAATGTTACCACTGTGCCACATTGGCCTTAATGTGTCACACATATCTGGTTCTTATGGCAAAAACAGTCTGAGGAATGATTGTCAAATTTTCACAGATGAATAAACAAAACAAAACAAAAACAAAGAAAACTAAATCTGGACAGAAACCATTTTTTGGAGGCTCATAAGATTCACACACTCTCCCTACAGTGCTGACCCATTCAGGATGGAATGCAGGCTGACCCAACTATCTTGTTCACACCAGTGACATGGTTTACAGACTCTGCATGGACCAAACATACTTTGAAGACATGAACACAAAAAACAGTCACATTGCTTGGAAATCCTTGCACAAACAAGATATATTTATCACCAATCCTGACACTCTGACATGCTTTACATGTACACTTGTCAAAGGTTCTAGTACTGCTAGTACACTAAGATTTCAAAAATTTTAGCACTGTTCAGTTTGCTGGATCACCCAATAATCACATATCCTTGCAAATTTCTCCACACGGAAGAATTCCCCAGCAATATGACCATTTCTGTAAGACATCAATTCCCGACATCTTTCGTCAATATCTCCCAATAACGCAAAACACGTAAATCATTACATTACAATCAGTGTAGACCATCATGGCGCACAGCACCAAGATAAAGAACCACAGTTTTAAGGATTATAAAATATGAAAAACAATCGAATCATACGTACTTGCACAGACGAACGCCATTTCAAAAACGTGGTCTGCAAACCGCCCAGAAGACGCCTTCGCAGGCACTTATCAATGATGCCCACAGCACTCTCGCGCTCACCACGCGCTCGATCACAAATGCCGGTAGTTTTAGAAATCTGGAAAATCCGATAATATCCGTGGCTTAGTTAAAAATTTCGTGAAATGATTTAGGATATATGAGTATATTTCCATTAATTATGGCTGTAATGTATGAACTATTGTATCTAAAAAAATAATAGTTCTTACACTCTCAATAATCTTGAGCACTGTTAACGATATTTATATGACGCAGCTGATACAAATTAAGGTGTCGGCCTCAGCAGAAGTAACTTGCTGCAGACGATTGACCGACGCCCGACGAAATACAAGACTTGATGCAGGATACCGACACTTGAGTCGGAAAGGCTGTGAGTTCCAACCTGCAACAAACAAACGAAAATAACTTGAAGACGACTTTATGACGCCTTACGAGACACCAGATATGACGCGACTCACGGGTGCTTGAGATGATGCTGTGCATCCGAATTCACAGCAAACAGCCAACATAAATAACTTGCATTGATTTGAAACGCAACCTTTTGAGACGCATTAGACTGTTTGGCTCGTGTTGCTTTGGAAATTGTTGACTGGCCTGCTGCATAATTTCTGGAAAGATAGAGAAGGCCAAGGTACATTTTAACTCAAAGCAAAAACAGCAAATGATGTTGAGTATGCATATCATTTTTTAAAAAAATATACCTTATTTCTGATCAAACTTCTCATCCCTCTGAAGAATTATATTATTTTGCAACATTGCAAATATATGTGCAACATATTTCCTTTTCTTACATGGCAGTAGCCATGTTTCAGGGTGCAAGATCTTTTGAACTGATATCATCAGGCTCATGGTTTTTAATGATGTTTGCTTGTTATGAAGTATATGTGTATGTAGGTGGGTTGCATTGCTACCAAGGTTGGCTTTGATTTGGTCAGATGAGGCAAACTTGTGATTAAAGAAAAGCCCATTCTAGCTATTAATGTTCCTGATGCCTAAAGCATTCTACCCATGTGTAGTAGCTTAGAGCTTCATGAGCTTCAAAAATGGCCTCTTAGTAGTGCCTGTGGCCACCATGGAGACTCTAGATTGAAACAGGTCTGTTGCATCAAGAGCTGAAATACTGGGAGCATATCTCCATAATTCACCATCATAGAGACAGGAGTTTCAGGATGCAGAGTTTCTGTGTATGGTCCAACATAGGCTCTGCCATGGGGGGATGGGGGGGTGTAAACTCCAACCATCTAATAGGGGGATTATACCAATAATTGCCAAAATTAGGCTTCAATATTTGTACCCAAAAAACTTATGATGCAGCTTGGATATTGTGAAAAAAACATATACTTTGTTATGTGTTTTTCCTTCCTGATATTGAATCTGGCAGTAAATGGTAGCTCTTCTCATATTCAAAAATGAGTCTGAGGCAAGACAGTGCATGGCCATTTGTACACTAGTGCTTGTGCAGTGGGTTCAGGGTCAGGATGGATATAAGAAATGTCTTCACTTAAAACATATTTGCATTTTGTATGTTTGAATACTAGGAAATTAAAATGCTCAAAAATATGGAAACTTGTGCTCTTATTTCTGTGGTGTTTACCAAAGATGGAACAGGAAGGCACTGGCAGAACAAAGGGGACAGACAGTGTAAAGACAAGGGTAAGGACAGGACTAGGTGTGGTAGTGGGCATAAAGCAGGTTGGGTGGGTCAGGTGAGATATTATTAGGTTTGAATATTACACAAATATGTGTTTATGTGTATGTATTTATACATATATATATATATATATATATATATATATCTTTCAGTCAACTAGCATCACACAATGCAGTTCTTCATCATGAAAGATGATGTTAGTGGTGATGATCCTGAAAATATCCACAAGCTCTTCTACAAAAATACCATGTCCCATGGTTACAAGAGTTGCAAGGCAGTCAGTCCATCAAACCAGCTCTGGTTTGTTGTGTTGTACCAAGATAAACTAACATCATCTCTTGTGATGAAGATCAATGCAGCATGTGATGCCAGCCCACTGAAAGAAGCTAATGCTGTCTGCTTTTGCAAATGTACAATAGATGAATTGCACTCCTTCCAAATAGTGGGTACATTGGTCAGACTACCACCTCTCTCAGTAGACATCCAACAACATGGCAAACCATTGATGAGATGATGGTGGAAAATACCCAGATCCTATCAAAAACAGCCTGTGTCAAGTGAAGGCTTTTGGTAATGGAGGCTGTGCATATTCAAGATCTTCAACCAAATAAAGAAACAAGTGAATACAATGGGCACCTTAAAGTTAAATGAGAGCATGCTGTATGGGCAAGGTTGAAGGAGGATGCTGTTTGTGTGCTTGTTTTGGATTGTTGATTGTTGGCATGATGTGTCTGTCTTCTGTAATGTGAATGTATTTGTTTTTCCATGGTGGCAGGAACCTGTGGCAGGGACTGCCTGTTGTGGGGTCTTTAAATGCTTAGCATGTGTACATCCAAATTAGCCATGTAACACTTACATTCGTCTTGATAATGTCCTAGGTAGGAAGAAACATCCGCAAATAAACTATATTTTTTTTATTTAAACTTTCACTCTCTTCCAAACCAAGTAACATGAAGCATAAACATACTGAGATAGCATGAAGATGAGAGATTGGAAAGTTATCCAAAAAAATTGTCAACTGCCAAATTGTGGTGGCATTTAAAAAACAATGCATACTTAACCTTCTTCCAAATTTTACTAAGGTTCTATATATATATATATATATATATATATATATATATATATATATATATATATATATATATATAAAGTCCCAACCCTCATTGCATCATCTGATATTCAAGGGAGAACCAAGTGACATTGCATTATTACCCAAATATTAGCACATTTTATCCATGCAGTACTGTACAAAATGACCTGGTACTTGTAAAAATACAAATTCAATGAGTTTTAGCCAAAATTCTGTACTTTTCTTCACTGGATTGGCTTCTGGGACAACCTTTGCTATACTCCCAGTCAAAATGATGTGGCAGGGCCCCTGATTCTCATAGGTAGATCTCACAAACTATTGTGGTGGTATATTTGTGTACTTATTTTATCAGCCTTTGACCAATGTGTTGAAAGGGCTGTGAACACCATAAAGGAATGCTCTAACATCTTGAAGAACAGAGTAATTTTAGCCACATGAAACATATTGAAGAATCATAGGATGACTGTGGGGCTTTCTGCTCATTAGTTGTGACAGCAGCAGTTTGGTGTCAGAAGTTCCATTGGTGGTCAGTACAGACTGTGAGACCTGTTCCCAATGATGATTTTTCAAGGCATGCCCCTTGAATGAAGCATGGTTACTAGTTTCCTGTTATTGCCATTAAAGGGAACATTAAGTTTTGTGCCATTTCTAAGACCAAGATACAGAAGCATCATTATTTCTCTAGAGCTTTCATGTGGCTTGGCAGGGTGGCCACACTGCACAGTTTCATGCCACCAGGAAGTAGTTTCACTGGATGGTGGACAGTATGTTGTTAACCCCAGCCAGCACAGGGGAAGATGGTTGGTGGGTCCCTCCCCCAAGATTTGTAAAAATTTCTCAGAGCAACTGTGGTGATTACTAAGAAATTTGTGTATCTTAGTTTTGGGCCCATGTGCACATTTTGTTTTTTGCAAATTCCAAGTGAATAGCTTCACAGGCTATTGACCTATGATCTTTTTCTCACTGGCATTCATGGAGAAATCATGCTGCAGTGGTGGGTCTGCTTTGGACAACAGATGTTTTTAGTGTTTTATGGTACTCAGCTTGCTAAATCTTATGCACGGATGTCGCTCATTGCATCAGAGGGAGTCACTGTTATCTTTGGTAAAAATCATGAATCAAGATAACTATCCTTTTTTGGCCTTTTTCAGTCTCAGAGGGGTCATTATTTAATCAGAAACGCTTGTTTGCATTGGGACTTTGCTGACATGACAACAAAGAAACTGCCATTAAATGTGCCAGTATTCCCTATCCTCATTTTTTCCAGAGCCACAGCATCTGCATTAGCCATGGTGGAACAAAGTGCTAGTTTCCATTGTCGGTCGCCATCCCCTTCACGTCATTAACTGCTCCATCATCACCTCCATCTTCCCCACGACCTGGAAAATAGCTCGAGTTACCCCGGTTCACAAAGTCGGTGATCATTCGCATGTAAATATTTTTGGGGCCTATTTCAACCCTATTCGTTCTCTCAAAAATCTCTGGAAAAGTTGTGTTTATTCAACTGGTGTACTACCCTATCCACAATGACCCGTTTTCTCTATGCCAGTATGCCTGTTGACCGGGCCATTCCATGGAGGGCGCCATGCTCGACGCTGTCGATGTCGACGACGCATGTCGACTGGGTATGAGAAATGATCGACGAAGGTCAGTTGGCGTCGTTCACGACGCTAGATTTGAGTAAAGCGTTTGACAGCGTCGACCATGCTGCCCTGGACAAGCTCGAGTGCTTTGGGGTGCATTCATCTTGGTTTCGGAACTACTTGCGCGAACGTAAGAAGACGGTGAGCGGCGGCTCCTTCACCCCTTCCCTTCGACCTACGGAGTATCCCAAGGGTCCGTCACCGGACCAGTCCTCTTCCTCCTCATCTTCATCAGCGACTTGCCCTCCTTCCTCACCCACGGCCGCGTCTGTCCTACGTTGGCGACATCCTCCATTGCCATTGCCTCGACCATTGCCCACCAACTGCCGTCAGCATGACCAGTCTCAGGGTGCGGGTCGAGGAGTTCGTTCTCCAAAATTGGTTCTAGACCAAGCGTCAAAAAATGGACATGGAAAAAATGGCAACCTGATAAGACATAATTAATGCAAACTTTACTATTATAGGTATCAAACTATCCTTAAAAAAGGCATAAGACTTAAACATCACACTATCAGGCTCAAAAATATCTCCAAGCCAACCCATAAAGATACTTGGAGTTCTCTTTAACCACCACCTGACATGAGAGCTCCAAGTATATCCATGGTGGTCCGGTGATGTAACGCCATCCTATCATGCTTCTGCGAGATCTGCCATCACTTCACACCCGACGTCCTAAAGCTCCTTGTCCAAGCCCACGTCTTCCCACATATCCTATACTGTCTCTCCGTCTGAGGAGGATCCGCACAGTGTCATCTGCACCAAATCCAAAGGCTGTAAACTTTTGCGGCCAGACTGGTGTCCGGGCTGCGATGCGCAGAGCACACTTCACCTGCCCTGGAACTTTTGGGCTGGCGGAGAGTGAAGGAGAGGGTGCGCCAGCGTGGTTGGTCTTCAGGGCAAAGAGCCTTGAACGGCCGTGTCCCCGTGCAGTTAAGGCCATGCTAGTCAGGCGTGCTCCTGTGTCGCTAAGAGAGACCCATGCCGCGGTGCCGATTGCTGGAGCTCCCTAGATGTAGGTTGGCGGGCACCCAGCGAGCATTCGCTGTTCAGAGCAGCAGCATCTTGGAGCATCTTTCCTTTGGTACCAGTCTCTCTGAGCAACCATAATGTTAATTCTTGTCACTGACATCATGCTGACTGTGTGGTTATGACGTTTCATCTGCCACTTAATTTTGCATTTTGGAATCATTGTTGGATTTTCATCATTGCCTGGAACCAAGCCCTGAACACATATTTTATTAGCTCATTGACTGTAGGTACCATTGGCCAGCTTTGTAATAGCCACTGCATGGATGAATATGACTATGGCTGTGACTATAGTGAGATCTGGTGAAAAATAATGCCAAATGTGCAGTCATTATATGTATATATATATATATATATATATATATATATATATATATATATATATATATATATATATATATGTGTGTGTGTGTGTGTGTGTGTGTGTGTGTGTGTGTGTCATTTCAGCAATGTCATATAATTGTACCTGTCTGGTAACATTAGGCAAATGATGCCAACATGTGATGTTTCAGCAAATGATTTCCTTGTCCGTACAATGGAACAATGATTTTTTACACCAGAATCTCATTGTTACAGTGTATGAAAACTGTGTAAATTATGACCACTTGTAATATTTAGGAAATGCTCAGTCTGACTAGCCAAACCATCCCTTTTCAGAGCATGACAAAATCAGCTGATACCCCAGTGGAGGAAGATGACATGGAAAACATTGGCCTGGGGTGTGCTCTGGAAAAATTTGAAAACTATCCAGAAGTGAAATGCTTGATTGAAGAGATCCCCGAGATCTATAAGGATGCCAGCCTGGTGGAGGTGCGTCTGCAACGGTTCACCACCATCCTCGACCTGTACCAGGAGCAGCCACATCTGCTGGACAGTGACCTGGACCATCTTCTGGCAACATTAATAGGCCATTTGGACCAGTTCAGTGCCCCGGACGAGCTCATCCACCTCACCTTCAAGTACATGGTGGTCGTTGTGAAAGTACGCGGCCACAAGACCATCGTCCGCCACTTGCCCCATGAGGTAAGTCTGGGCATTGGCTTGAGAGGTTACACGTCTGAGAGTGTAAGCAGTCCTTTACTTTTTCCGCTGTGGGTTTCTAGATGGAGATGTATTAAAGTATATTGTGTCCACATGTGTATTGTGGTTTGTGACACTCACGTGTGCTATCCGCATTGACTAACCAAATGAGGTGGTTAAATTGAAAAAAAATCCTTCCTGAATCTTTTAGTCTGAGCTGTGTAAGTCATTACTTACACATGAAATCCTCCCCATCTTAAAATTCACATTGACTGCCGGACATTAAATGGATTACGACATTGCGTTCTTCATAAACTGATATCGCTACCGGTTTGCAACACAGTCCATAAGCGTGCAGTGTCCGAGCAGTTCGTTGGTGTTCGATGGCCGCGAACTCAGCCGTGCGCGGCCCGGTAGGTGGACGACGTGGAACGGGTGCTGCGCTACCTGGAGCGCCAGGACCCGGCTGAGCACGGCGTCTGGGAGACGCGCTACGTCCTGCTGCTCTGGCTCTCCATCCTGGTCATCATCCCCTTCAACATGGCCACCTTCGACAGCGGCAGCGACGCACCCATAGCCGAACGGTGAGCGCAGCGCGGGAAGGGTCCGCTCTGTGCCGTGTCGCAAAGTTCGTCTTCGCTGCATCTGCGTCGGCTCTGCTATGACTATGACGAACGTTTCTGACCGAGACTGCGCTGGCCGATACCCATTGCCCCCGTGATGTCTCCGTCACATGATGTTACTGTGACCGCCCGTCGCCTGATTGGGCGCCGAATGACCTTGTAGTCGGTGCGCCCCTAAGCCCCAATAACCAGCCGTCGCCTGGTGTCGTGGTGACTTGCCCCGGTGACCCGGTGGCCTGTCGGTGATGCGACGCCGCGCCCTTCAGCATCATGGCGGTGACGAAGCGGCACCTGGTGGCGATCGACAAGTCGCGTGACGCGGCGGCGCTGGTGGCCTCCAAGTTCGTGACGCGGCCGGACAACGTGGCCCGCTACCTGCCGCAGCTGGTCGACTGGACCCTGTCGGTGAGTGCCGGACGTCCACTCCTGCCCGTATTCACGCTTGTCCCTGTGCGACATCTCAGGCCGGCCGGGTCCCGAGGCGGAGGGTCACGGCTCACCAAGTCTGCCCTCTGACCTCTGCTTCAGTGACAGTGAGCTCAGCGGTCAGCTTAACCCTACTGCATGGTCTGTATGTAGGAAGTGCAAATATTCCTGTCATGCCGTCCATCCCTTGTCTTGCCAGCAGCGGTCTTCACAGCAGCCTGTATCCACAAATTCCAAATCCCTTTTTATGAAGCCATTTTCATTTCCTCATCCACTTTCAGTCCCTTTTTGTTACCATACAGACATCTGCAGTTGTCCTCATCTCCGATGTGACGGCTGTCTGTGACCGTCAGACGTGGGAACTGTGTGGTTTGACGGTCGTCTGTGACCGTCAGACGTGTGAGCTATGAGCTGTGTGTGAGCTATGGCCGTTTGTGACCATCAGACGTGTGAGCCGTGTGGTCTGACGGCTGTCTGTGGCCATCAGACGTTTGAGCTGTGTGGTCCCTGTCCGTCAGACGTGTGAATTGTGTGGTCCCTGTCCGTCAGACGTGTGAGCCGTATGGTCTGTGGCCCATGTCCGCCGGCCGTCTGTGACCGTCAGACGTAGGAACTGTGTGGTCTGACGGCCGTCTGTGACCGTCAGACGTGTGAGCTGTGTGTGGTCTGACGGCCGTATGTGACCGTGAGACGTGTGAGCCGTATGGTCTGACGGCCGTCTGTGACCGTCAGACGTGTGAGCTATGAGCCGTGTGGTCTGACGGCCGTATGTGACCGTCAGACGTGTGGGCCGTATGGTCCGACGGCCGTCTGTGACTGGCAGACGTGTGAGCTGCCCTCGGCGCCGCTGTGTGCCCTGCTCGGCTCGCTGGGCTGCCTGGCAGCCGTGTTCAAACACGGTAAACGGGTAGACCTGCTGCCGCTGGCGTCGGACGTGCTACGGCGCCTGCTGGCCTCCGGCCGACTCCAGCACTCCACCACACAGCTCCGCAAACTGGCGCTGAAGTCGGTACAGCGCGTTGGTGAGTGACGCGGCGGCAGTGGACACCCTGCCATGGGGTTATGCGACCTGTGCAGACAGGGATGTGATGTGTAGGGTTTTTAACGTAGTCAGCACTGATGGCAGCAGCTGCTTCAGTTGTTTTCTTTTGCACTCGAAATATCCTTTTTTATTTCGTTTCGCTTTTTTCTGAGTCGAAAACAGTCCTCCATGTTTCCTTGATATGGATAGTTCATTGCCTTTTTCGAATTTGTTTTGCGCGACATGTGCAGACGTCTGGCGGATCTCATCACGGACGACATGGAGTTCTAGTCGACACCGTCAGATATGAGCGCCGGAGAGGGGCCGGGACGGCGCCGCTGGCCGTCCCGTCTGCCGCTCCGTCGCCGCCAGTGTCCGCCGGTAACCGGCCGTGGGCCCGGCTGTTTCGGCAGGTCTGACGTTCCTGCCGGTGCGTGTGGCCAGCTGGCGGTACGATCGCGGCCAGCGTTCGCTGACGGCCAGTCTGCGCCAGACGGCGGCCTCTGACGCGTCGGCGCCGGCCCTAGAGCCGCAGTCGGAGCCCGAGACCGACTATGACGTGCCCGAGGACATCGACGAGGTGCTGGAGGCGGTGCTGCAGGCGCTCAGGGACAAGGACACCATCGTCAGGTACCGAAACAGCTCGACCTGAGATGCCAGTCTACATTCGGGCCAAGAACGATTGGGGATTAGTTTGGGGATCCTTGCGTGGTAACGTTGAACAGATGTTGCCTTTCATTATCCACGGGTCGAAAGGCCAAAACGATGGACGGAAATATCTTTCATGTTGTGGAGTGAAGAGTGGAATGGGCGTGGTTTCCAGGTGGTCGGCGGCCAAGGGCGTGGGTCGCATCACCAACCGGCTGCCGAAGGCTCTGGCGGACGAGGTGCTGGACACCGTGATGGACCTCTTCACGCTGCGAGACAACATGATGGCCTGGCACGGCGGCTGTCTGGCGCTGGCGGAGCTCGGTACGTGCCGCGTCCGGCGCTGGCAGCTCTGGTCTGAGCGGCGCGTCACGGTAACGTGCGGATTGTACCTCTGGTCGCGAGGTGATGCATGACGTGTTTCGTTTTCTTGTGTGCTGGATAGACGGCCATGTCGATGTGTCTCACACGGTGCGTTGTCCGGCCATTACGCTGTTCGTCCAACTTGACGGGAACTGCCCGTGTTTGACCGTTTTTGGCCCGACTGGTGCTGACCAAACCTGACCCAGTTGGATCGAATCTGACCTGACCTGACCTGATGTGGCGTGACCTGACACGACGCTTATCTGAACCGACCTTACCCGAACTGGTGCTGCCTAACCTGACCTGACTGGACCTGATGTATTGCCTGCGCTGATCTGATTTGATCTGAACTAGTCTGACCTGGGTTGACCTGACCCGCGCAGGTCGTCGCGGCCTGCTGACACTGGCCCGTCTGTCGGAGGTGATTCCGGTCCTTCTCCGCGCGCTCGTCTATGACGACCTGCAGGGCAACTACTCGGTGGGCGCCGCCGTGCGGGACGCCGCCTGTTACGTCTGTTGGGCGTTCGCGCGCGCCTACCGGCCGGACCACTTCCGCGTGTACGCCCACCAGGTGGCGCCGGCCCTCCTGTGCGTGGCGCTGTTCGACCGCGAGGTGAGCTCCGCCGGCGGAAGCCATCCAGCCAGCCATGGCCTGCCTGGGTGGGCGGGTGTGATTCTCGGCGGTCGGCCATTTTGTCTCGGTTCGTTACTGTTGGAGCAAGGTACCATGTCTTGGGTCTAACGGGAGCGGTGGCAGCGGACCGATAGTTTCAGTCGGCAAATGTGACTAGTTCCTGTAGTTTGTCTATCGAGCCGGACGCACTTTCGCGCCCTAAGAACTCAGGCCTTCTCATACCGTTCAGCTGCCGCCAGCGCCCCGCGGACCCGGCCGTGGTCCGTCTGTGGGCCGTCCGCCGGACAGTGCCCCGCTGACCCGGCCGTGGTCCGTCCGCCGGACAGTGCCCCGCTGACCCGGCCGTGGTCCGTCTGTGGGCCGTCCGCCGGACAGTGCCCCGCGGACCCGGCCGTGGTCCGTCTGTGGTCCGTCCGCCGGACAGTGCCCCGCTGACCCGGCCGTGGTCCGTCTGCCGGGCAGGTGAATTGCCGCCGCGCCGCCTCGGCCGCTTTCCAGGAGAACGTCGGCCGCCAGGGCACCTTCCCGCACGGCATCGAGATCATCACCACCGTCGACTATTTCGCCGTCGGCAATCGGGCGGCCTGCTTCACGCAGCTCAGGTGGGCATCCGGCGGGCCCGGAGCCGGCCGGCGGCCTGCCGTCAGCCCTACGCTCGGCCTTGTAGGGCGCCTTAAGGCTTTATTGTAATGCGTCCGGGCTGATTTTGGCGGAAATGTCGTTTGAAGGAAGTTTTTTCTCGCAATAGTTTCGCTTTGGTAAGCCGAAGCCATTGCTGGAAGTGGAAATTGTTGTGGTACGGAGCAAAGATAGTTCGAAACGTTGTGTGGTTGAGTTATATTGCGATGTCCTAACCGGCAGAAACACCCTGCTTCCTGTTTTGCGTTGTTTACCAGTGTTGTTGTGTGAGTAAGAAATGTAGTGGACTGCTTGTGGAAGTGATGTTTAAATGAAAAATGTATAAATGAGTAAACAAAACATATTTATGTGTATTTTATACTTTATATTCGTAATATAACTTGTAGTACCATATAGATATATATGTAAATATAATACAAATTATAGTGTACATACGAGAAATATATGAAACATGTATATGTTATGTGTATATAAATATATATATCAACAAATAAACAAAAAATATATAGAAATGAAAAAACGTTCCTTGCTGCGGCGTTCGAATATGTAGAATGTTTTCTGCCTACTTTTCGTACGTCAGATGCTTCTGTGTGAAGTGTTGGGGTCTGTTGCAGTAGGTTTCTTCAGGACTCTTTGTGTAAAGCGTTTCTTGCCTACTTGCTAGAGGCTGCTGTGTGAAATCTCGCGTCCTGTTACAGCGCGTTCGTAGGCCAGTTTCCCGAATATGCGAAGTCGCTGATGTCCCACCTGCTGGAGAAGAAGATCAACCACTGGGACGGAGCGATTCGAGAAGTCACCGCCAAGGTCAACTGCCTTAACTTCTTTTGATTCGTTGCAATTGATCGCATTATGTTGTAGTCAAGTCTTCGAACGGTATGCGCTGGTCGTTAAAGTTTGTTAGATTCGGCTCACGATCTGCCTTTGTGATCTCCCCGTACTCTGGACGTAGGCATAAGTTGCCACCACTTTTCCCACCACGACATCCGTTTTTCCCTCTCGTTTTCCGCGCCCAATGGAGCCGATGCCGTCTCGTGTCGGCAGGCTCTGCACAGCCTGACTCCCTGCGACGTGCACTACACGGCCGGCTACGTGATGGACATGCTGCGGCCGCACTGTCTGGGGATCGACCTGAACGCCCGGCACGGCGCTCTGCTTGCCGTGGCCGAAGTCGTGCACGCCCTGGCAGAGCACGCCCGCCAGCACGGAGAGGACGTCACCGACTACGTCGGTACGGTCCGGGCGTCGCGTGAGAGGGCCGCCGAATGACGCCGGGTCTGTGTGTGATGACGCGTTATCGTCACTTTTTCGTCGCTAGGAATGCTCATGGCGGAATCGCTGATCTGTAACGTGCATCCCTGAGTTCGGCGCATAGCGACTCGGCGTGGGCCGTGGTTATGACAGTCACCCGGTTCTGTCCTGACTGACTCATTCTTCGTGAAACCAGATGGCCACCCCGTCCTGTCCTAACGTTAGACCGGCGGCTGTGTGGGCAGATGGCCGCTTTGTCCTGACGTTAGACCGGCGGCTGTTTCGGCAGACGGTCTCTCCGTCCTGACGCTAGACCGGCGGCTATGTCGGTTGACAGACGGCAGCTCTTTCCTGACGTTAGACCGGCGGCTGTGTGGGCAGACGGCCGCTCCGTCTTGGCGTTTTTTATTTATATTTTTGGTGCCCCACCAGGGCTTTTCTTGTTAGTTGATTGTAGTCACACAGTTAATTACACACACACGCACTATGTACACGGCAGAGTTTTCATTTTTCGGCACGCTTGCGGGACAGTGTTGACCACTCGCTTGGTGTCAGGCTCCCCAGGTGGCACTCATGAACACACAAGGGCTATCCCGATTCCTTGGGCCCGGTGAATCGAGGACTGCTCCGGTGACAGGAAGCGAGCCCGTGCCCTCGGGAAATGCCACCGGACCGAAGGATCTGTTTAAAGGCGGATCACGCCCATTGCCGCGGGCGCTGGACGATACAGCGGTCATCCCGCGACAAGGCGAACACTTCCCAGTTGCTGCCATCTCCTGGGTAGGAGCCGGTTGAGGAAAAATCTACCACGTGTCAAGCTTGATCCGCAGACCTCCCACTTACCGGTTATGCGCATTTGCCGTCTGCGCCACCGGGTTGGTCAACTCTGTCTCGATGTTAGATTGGCGGCTGTGTCGGCAGGCGGCCGCTCTGTCCTGACGTTAGACCGGTGGCTGTGTCGGCAGACGCCACCACGCTGCAGTTTATCTCGACCGTGTGTGACGACCTGGAGCGGCGTCAGATGCTGCGCGGACTCGGCGGCGAACTGATGCGACACGCGCTCTGCCACCTCATCAGCAAGGCCTCATTGGCAGAGCTGCCGCTGAAAAACACGCCCACCATCGGTGAGTCGCCGTCCAACGTATCTTCGCCGTGGGATCGGACAGTTTTGTATTCCGTGTTTTTTTTTCTGTCTGTATGTGAAATCGTTTGTGCCAAGGGTTGTATGGAGCAGAGAAAATAACATCCTGACGGTCATTGTAACATTCGCCTGCACGGGGTAAAATGTTGCGTTTGCGTTTCACGGAATAGCTTTCGAACTCCGAATACGGCGATATATCGATGTGAATTGCGTAATCACTCCCGAAGAACTGAGGACTTTGTCTTCAATTCAGAACAGCCCTTCGGCCAAGTTATGGCCCAACTTCATGCGTTATTTTGTATGCAGGATAATTGTCCGGGCAATGGCAACTGGTTCAGTATTAAGATCAGTTTGGTTGGTTTTATGGCATTTTGGGGTTGTTTTTTGTGCACTGCCTACTGTTATGAGCTTTGGATTTTGTTACCCATATCGTGCTAGACCGTAACGAACAATGATGCACGTGTTGTTAGCTATTTTTTTCACCATCGTCGTTGCCGCAGCAGTTCATTTCGTGGTCAAAATTCGTGTCGATTAGTTACTGGCGTTAAACTTTCGTTAAAAGTTTTGAGTTGTTTGGAGCTGACAAAAGATGGGCCCTTAGGTTTAAACGCTTTTCACTAATCGGAGCTCGTACGCTTCATGTTATCGCTTTCTTAGCGGTCCTGGAAATCCCGTCAGTTTTTTGTCTAAAGTTTAACAAGTACTTCGCCCGGATTTGAGCTCTGGTGAGGTTTATTTGTTTGTGGCGGATTCGTCGATGGGAATCATTATTTTGGTTTCGCATTTATCATTTTCGTGGTGACTTGAGTAAACTTGGCAACCGTTTCAGTCTGCTATCACAAGGAATATTTTTATCGTGACTTCAGCGAGATAGGTATGCGTGAAGACGTGTATCGTTGTCGTTTGTAGTAACGATAACGATACCTCTGTATGGATAACATTACGAAGCAAATGGAACAGTACCTTTCACAATGCAAACTTCACTTCATTGTAATAAACCTTGTGCAAAAATAATGCCGCAGTCGATTTTAGTTCCAGAATATATCATTTAAAGGCAAATTTCAATTTTGACATTTATTTGAAACTGACGTAGCGAAGTAGTAGAAAACTATTTTACTGAGTTTCCAAGCAATTTCCCGCGATTTTTCTTTGTGTCCTCTTTATCCGCGCCATATTGATAGCTGCTGCCTGATGACACGAGCGAGTGCAGGCTGATTAACGTTTGCAGAATATGATTGTGCAATGATTACATTTTTGCATGTCGTTAAGGAGAACGGTCCACCATTAACATGTGTTTTAAGCAGAGATGCTTAACTGCAATCTTAGAAGTGGATTTTTAGCATTCGGTATGTCTGAACACTCTACGCTCACGGAGTATCAGAGCGATTCCCCACGTAGTCTGCTGTGTCATTTTTAGAGCTTTACAGTTCTACATCTGCTGTCCTGTTCTTTTAGCCGTGTCCTATGTAGAGCCGGTGTGTAACGTCACGAACGGATGCAGGCCAAGGAGCATTTACTTCATATTGACGGAATATTACTAAATATGTTTTTTAATTAGTTGGGTGGTTTTTAAGTGATGATCGAAAACGCTATCAGACATTTCTGTGAAGCAGTTGAATCCGTTTCTGAAAAGCCGACGAAGGCGGAGCATTCATTTTGATGAGTCCATCTTTCATCGAACGCGGCACGGTCAAACGATTTTGTGTATGAGCAAGCGTGGGCGATGGCGGACCTGGCCACGTCCTGTGGCGTGGAGTTCAGCTTGTCATCGAAGGAGTCTCTTGGCCGCCAGATGTAGTTCGGAAGCCCATTGTATTCTGTCAGTGGAATGTCCTGAATTCACTCACTGGAACGGCAGGCATTGCTACTGTACCGGTCACCTACCCCACCCCCGATTGTTTGACATCCTCTGTGTTGACCCACGTGGGCCGTTTCCCGCGAGGTCGTTGACATAACCACCAGTTGTTCCTCTCTCTCTCTCTCTCTCTCTCTCTCTCTCTCTCTCTCTCTCTCTCTCTCTCTCTCTCTCTCTCTCTCTCTCTCTCTCTCTCTCTCTCTCTCTCTCTCTCTCTCTCTCTCTCTCTCTCTCTCCCTCTCCCTCTCCCTCTCCCTCCCTCCCTCCCTCCCTCCCTCCCTCCCTCTCTCTCTCTCTCTCTCTCTCTCTCTCTCTCTCTCTCTCTCTCTCTCTCTCTCTCTCTCTCTCTCTCTCTCTCTCTCTCTCTCTCTCTCTCTCTCTCTCTCTCCCGTAGATCATACCGTAGGTAACGATTGAACGTTTCTAAAACCTTGATACCCATGGGGTTCTTACCAACACCATTGGATGGACGACGTGGCTCCTAACAGTTGATAAATCACTTGACCGACGTGAAAATTCCCGTATATATGACATGGAAAAAATACATTATCACTCCGCTGTCCTCGCTGTCCTGTGCCGGGCGCTGATAGGCAGCCGAGGAGGTGCGGGTCGGGCCGGCGTGGCGGCGCTTTATCGCGGCCGGCCGTTGTCGGCGGTAAACCTGGCCTCGGCCGGGCGTGAGTCAGCGTGCCCGGCCGGTCCGCCTCATCACCATTACTGGCCGGCGGCCGGCGCGCCGCGGCCGGGAGACTGTCGGTGTCCGGCCGAGCGGCCAGTGCCGACAGCGGCGCGGACGGTTCAGTGTAGGTGGTGCCGGTGCAGCAGACAGTGGGGGGGGGGGGGTATTGAGAGCGTGTCAGCCGGGACGCGGGAGATATCGGAGGTACCCACTGACCCAGGACGTCCTCTGACTGGGTGTGATTGGAGTTCGTCTGACATTGAGGGGGAGCGCAGTGGAAGCTAACTCCGTATCCATCTTCGCTTTGTGAGCCAATGCGGGTTGTGCCCAGACCACGCTCCGCCTGTAACCGCATTTAGGTTGGCTGTGAGATCCGTCCATGGCCGTGCCCAGGCGTACAGCTCTGCGGCCCGCCTATTGCTGTGTCCGTGTCCCCTGTGTGACCCGTCTGTGCTGTTTCGAGGTCCGCTGTGAGACACGTCTCTGGCGTCCAGATCCTTGGTATCATTTATCGAGTCGGAAGCCATGGCTGCATGGACGGGCCGTCGTTGGGGTTCTGTTTGTGCGTAGCATGCCTGTGACAACGTAGTTCGACTGTACGGAGCGGTGAGTCACCACCTGTGCTTCAGCGCAGGGCCAAAGACGATCGACGCCGAATGACTCATGCCTCCGGTTGCTGCCCGTGCTTGCGGGTGTTTGTGCGTGGCTTCTGTTTGCGCCGTTTCCTGGCGGCGGGCGCCCAGGTCTCGGCTGGATCCACAGTTCCGCCGCCGTCCGCGGGGCGTTGCGTCGGTCGCCGCTGACCGGCTGGCTGCCGCGGTTTCAGCCAGCTGGCAGGCCCTGCTGGACGACTGTCTGGCCCACCACGAGGACGCGGTGCGCGCGTACGCGGTGGCCGCCCTGCCGGCGTTCACCAGGACGTTCATCACGCCGCCGCCCGATGAGGCGGCCGCCGGCCCGTCCGGCGGCGGCGGCGACGTCACCGACGACGCGGCGGCCGCCAGCGCCGCCCTCCTGGACAGATATCTGGCCCAGGTGGACAGCGACAGTCAGACGAACCGGCGCGGCTTCGCGCTGGCCGTCGGTAGGTGTGGCCGCGCCCTGTGTGTAGTGAAGTGGGCCGTGGACTCGGACGCAGAAGGGTGTTGTTCCTTAGAATGGTTGTGAGATTAACGTCGAAGGTACGACTTATTTTTCGTAGTTATCTTGCCGCGAATTAATGTGAATACGGCGTAAATAGAATTTGTGTATATCAGTCGCCTCACTTGCTTCAGCCCAATGTGAAGGCAAACCCCGTCCGAGAGAGGGGAGATGAGCGGCTGCGGTCTGCCGTGCTCGCTGACGCCGCCTCTGCCGGCCCTTACAGGATCGCTTCCGGCCGAGCTGTTCCGGGGCAAGCTGCAGCGCGTGCTGAAGCACCTGCTGGTCTGCTGCACCTCGACGCCGCAGACGCGACTGTGGGCTGAGTGTCGCAGGGATGGCACGCGCGCCCTCACCGACGTCTGCCTCACCGTCGGCGTCGACGCGGATGACGACGGTGAGGCGCCGCCCCGGCCCGGCTCCGGCTGTCCGGGAGCCGAGTGCTCAGTCGGGGCCGAACCTCCCTGGGGGACAGGTGCAGGGCGGTGACACAGGCGGGGGTTGTCTGATGTTGGCCTTTTGTCACGGCTTATTTTGTTGTTGTTAGATGGTTTGCGACGTGTCGCTGGGAGGGCAAGAGGTCCTATCGCCAGGTGTTGGACGGATTTTTTCGAAGAGACTTGCCGTTCGCAGTCACCACATTGGTTGTCCCAGATCGTTCAGCTTGGCGTTTGCCGATTTGTGGCAGATTTGCGGGCGTGGGAGCTGCCTGCTGCCTCGCGATACGACTGTTGACAACACGGGTGTCACGCAGGTTCCAGCCACGTGTGCGCCGCAAACGTGGAGGAGATCTACGACTGTCTGCTGTCGGGTCTGGACGACTACACGTCCGACAACCGCGGAGATGTGGGCGCCTGGATCCGGGAGGCCGCCATCTCGGGCTTGCAGGTCAGCGTCAGGGTCGCAACTGTTCTGAGGCTCATCAGGACACTGCCCACTGTGCCCCAAGACACTGGGGCATAGCGGCACCGTGTCTGAAGAGATCGGTCAGTCCTTTGTCTTCGTTTCGTCGTGACATGTACCAATGGCCGTCGTGTCAAGCGGTCTGGCCAGGGCGCGTTTTTTCCTCCGTGTCCTGGCCGATGAGACGGCGGTGGGGTCTGGCTGGCCGTGTCCTGTCTGTGCTCTGACGTCACGGGTGCGGTTGTCTTGCGGCAGCGGCTGACGCTGCTGATCAGCCGGACGGCGCCGGCCCTGCTGACCGCCGACCTGGTGACGCGCACCATGACCGGCCTGAGCCAGCAGGCGGTCGAGAAGATCGACCGCACGCGCAGCGTGGCCGGCGCCGCGCTGGCCGCCCTGGTGCACGCCGAGCCGGCCGTGCCGCTGGTGCCCGACCGGCCGGAGCTGACCGCCATCCTGCCGGCCGCCGTCTGCGCCGCCATCAACTGGGGCTCGGAGCGGGAGACGCTGCCGCGGCTGAGCCGGCTGCTGGCGCTGCCGACGTACCGTCCGGCGGTGCTGCTCGGCCTGCTGGTGAGCGCCGGCGGCATCACCGAACGGTTGGTCCAGACCGCCGGCGAAGAGCTGCAGCGCCACGTGCGCCGACTGGACCCGGCCGGCCGGCGCGCCTTCCTGGAGGAGGTGGCCGCCGTGCTGGAGCGCCACCACCGCCAGGACAGGGTCACGCTCTCCGTGATCCGTGCCCTGGACCCGCTGCTCAACTCAGGTCAGAGTCGGCCCTGCGATGAATCGGACTGCGTGCGGGCTGTCTGTGTTGCTGCCCTCGACTGTGGAGTTGGGGTTGGGGCTGTGTTGCCGTATCCGTCGCTGGTTTTGGCAATGAAGTTGCGGCTCAAGCGAGTAGTAGGCAAGAGGAGTCGTGCAGTCTGACGTAGTCGAGCAAAGTAACCACATAAATAAACACGAGCGAAGTACGCAGTTTGGCAGCGGCCGTTTTTCGTACCGTTGTCCTTTCTTGCACAGCTTCGCGTCGATGTCGCGGCACGTTTTCTCCAACAGCGAGGTGGCCGGTCTCCGTCCCCTTCACCCCCAAAAAAAAAAACACTCCCTGACACCCCTGTTGGGCACCAGGTCTGCTGGAGCCGCTGTTCTCCGACGTCGAGCTGGGCGAGCGGCTGGCGACGCAGGTTCGCGCCGAACTGACCCGCTGCACGGACCCGCACAAGCTGCTGGCCGGCGTGGACTTGCTGTGCTCGCTGATGCAGTTCCCTGCAGCCGTCCAGCGGCGCTGCCTCGGCCAGCTGATGGTGCTGCTCTGCCACCGGTTCCCGCGCATCCGGCGGGCGGCCGCCAGCAGCCTGTTCGAGACTCTTCTGACGCACGGCCAGCTGGAAGGGGTGGAGGAGTCGGCCCTGGAGCGGGCCCAGGCGCTGCTCGGCGACACGGACTGGAACGAGGCGGTGGACGCGGTGCGGCCGGCGCGCGATCAGCTCTGTCAGGCGCTCGGCGTGCCCGTGCCGCAGCGGGTCAAGAAGTAAGCGGGGTAAGCTGGGCCGCGCGGACCGGCTGTGATTTCCGTGTCCACTGCGTGCCCGGCCCGGCGGCGCGACGGACACTGTGCGAGCAGGCCGAACGTAAGCTATACACAGGTCCGGCAGCTTCTGACGCCCGGCCGATCTAATCCGAACCGTTCGTGGAGCATAGCTTTAGCCTCGTTTATTGCAACTACTTTAATATAATAAGTCGTTTAACACGATTTTGCATTCCTCACCTGTCCGTGAATTCGAGAATAAATACACGACTATGAATGTCTCCCTATAACAGGCTTGATTTTCCATTGAGTGGTCAGTGCAGAGATGATTGTCTCCCTATTAGAGGCTTGATTTTCCATTGAGTGGTCAATGCAGAGATGAATGTCTCCCTATTAGAGGCTTGATTTTCCATTGAGTGGTCAATGCAGAGATGAAAATTCCTTCACGATGCCAGGAAAACGGTATGTTCTAGACCTAAGTCACGGACACAATTTCTGGCGCGAGTATGGTGAGTTGCCAGAAATTGTATCATTGGCCGAAATCTATTACATCCAGTTTTCCTGGCATTGTGCAAGAAGTTGCTTCCTATGTGTGAATTAACCAGCCGAGTAAATTCAGTCTGCACCAGAAATTCAGTCTGAGTATTGCCATCAGGCTCGGGTTCTGATACCTTTTCATTTAACTGGATTTCAATCATATTGAGGATTGTTACGTATGCGTGTGATAAAGCTAGGTCCTCCATTTTGCGTGATCTAATTAGTTTCCTGCCTGCAAGGAAATCGTAAAGCATCGCGTGAATAGTAAATGCAGGAAGCTCCACATTGCTATACATCTATCTTTATTTCGCACTTCCACAATGTCTTTTTTCGCACTTTATTTTCGTATTGGATCCAGAGGAAATATAACCATTAAGGAAAAGGTGCAAGAAGTCCTCGTGCCAAGCTTCCTGTACTGCAACTTCCTTTTCCTTAATTGCGACAAACATATAGGAAAATCGGCATCTTTGCATCATTCTGTGATGCACGCGAAATTCGCGCGGCGCGAATTCCGCGAACAAATCAAAAGTTGCAATTACATATGTTCGGTTCGTTTAGTCGTAATAATTATACCATGTTGGAATATATAATCTAATTATACATGAAAGCTGATGCAGATTTGTGAAAAGCAGATCCGAGATAGTGACGTAGCCGGAAAAGTGTCTGAGGTACTAGTTAAAACAAACCGAAGACACCCATCAGCCAACCTACAATAGGAAGATACAGAATTCTTCAAGTCTCCTCGGGCAAGGTAAGCAAATCTTTTCCACTCGTGTACCTTGCAAAGGTCGTTCCTTCGTCGCTTGGTTTTTCACGCCGGGAAAAATAATTACTTATCTCGTTCTCGGAGCCATGAAGAATCCTCTATATCTTCCGATCTGTGGGATGATCGGCTATGACTGTAGTCATAGCCAATTACAAGCCGTCACGTGATAGCCTAATGACCCTGCCGACGCACCAGGGAGAGCAACCAACCGGCCACGCCGGCTCGACAAACACGATGAGCGGACCTAAACTACTTCACTAGCTCATCATTCCCCAAACACGTATCACAGGCAAACCATCTTCTGAAAGCTTCACAACGGAAATAAAACTGCCATCCGTCGCTCGGGAGGCGTCCGGCCGGGGCCAGATGACCTCTGGGCGCCCAACACACTCCCCGCTGTCAATACTCCCCGGACATCACCACGCTCGCCCTGCTGCTGACACTGTCCGCCGCTGCGCCGCTCAGTCAGCGCGCTCACACGCGAACCGCTGGCCGTGCGGCCCGCGCTGCCAGCTCGGCAGTGCGCGGGGACCGCGGCCGACGGCCGGCTACCGGCCGCGCTGCTGCTGTCGGGCCGGCCGCGCGCCTGTCAGCCGCTCCAGCGGCAGGAACGAGGCCGCCGCAAAGCAGGCGAACAGCAGTGTGATGGCGCCCAGCAGCACCACGGCCACGCCGCTGAACAGCTCCGGGTATCGCATGCGCAGGCCCCAGACCAGTGTTACCACCGACGTCAGCGCCGGATACAGCAGGATCCCGATGTCGAGCTCGGCGGGCGCGGCGCCGGCGCCGGCGGCGGCGGCAGCCGGCTCGGCGCGCGGCCGCGGCTCGGCCGACACGTGACAGTGGACCACGCAGTTGTGGTAGAGGCCGCACTGGTCCAGCGTAGCCTGGTCTGGCAGCAGGCGACCGTTGAAGATGAGCCGTACCAGCCGATTCGCGGCTGTTTCGGCCGGAAAGTGCCGCCTGGCGACACAGCAGAAATCACTTAACGTCAACGCGGACAGTCCCGCCCAGATAGTCACCGATTCGAGCTCAGATTTTCGTATCGTGCTTTGGGAGGCCAAAGCGAGACATTTGAAGCTTCCGGCATGTTTCAAATCATTTCACAACACCAGCAGGCACGCAGCCAGGGGTTTGACGACCATGCAACACAAAAAGGCTTACCCGGAAAACAAAGCCACGAAGCCAAATCACGAAGCACTTTAAAAAAAGATAATGATATTTCTTATGTTAACAGGTTAACGTTTAAGATTACGGTACAACAGATTCTGTCCGTATTTTGTTAACCATACAGATTCACTGATTTTGCATTGCCATCCAGGACCAAAAAAGATGTCACGAGTCTCGTAAGTCTTCTGGCTGTGTTTTTGATAAGGAATGAGTGAACAGTATTGCCAGTCGCCAAGTGACATCGCCAAAAAACAACAGAAATTGTGAAGAATTACATTTACAACCTTTGCATCACGACAAAGCTAGATACAAATCGTACCGGTGAAGCCTAAGCGTAAGATCTGAAGGCTTTCATCATATGTCGGGCAGCACTGACCGTTTGAAGTCGGCGAGAGCCTCCGCTCGACTGCCCTCCACCGTGCGCTGCGTGTCGTTCAGGAACTTCAGCTTCACCGTGATGGACTGACTGCCAGCGGCGGCCGCCGAGCCGGCCTCCTCCTCCCCGTCCGGCTCGGCGGACGTCCGCTCTTCCGACTGTGACGCCTCCTCGTCCTCACGCGGGGAATCGGCCGGCTGACTGCGGTCGCTCGCGGCGGCCCCGCGCCAGAGGTGCGCCTCTGGCCCCTCAGTGGCCGTGACCTGCTCGCCGGACCGGTTGGACACGTCCGTCTGCCCGCCGTCGGTTGGCTCGGCCGCCGTCTGCCGCTCCATGAAGGCCAGCCGCCGCAGCCGCAGCTGCTGGCGGTCGTCGGGCGCCGGCTCGGGCCGCGGGCCGTCGGAGGCGGCTGGCGCCTGGCCCCGCTCGCCGTCCGTGGCGTCCGCCGCCTCCCGCACGGCCACCTCCAGGCCGCTGTTTTCCTCCTCGTCGCAGCTGGGCTCCATCTCAGGCGCGGGGTCGGGCTCCGGCTGCGGCGGCGGGTCGCCCGGCTCCGTCGTCTCGGCCGCCGTCGCCGCCGCCACCGCTGGCCGACCCCGTTCGTCCACGTGGATGACGCGCTGGCCGACGATGATGGTCTGGATGCGCAGCGGCCGTTCGGCGACGCGCGTCGTCCACCAGGCCAGGCAAGCCACAGCCACCAGCAGGGCCACCACAAAGAACAGTGTCACTTCATCTCCGACACCCTCGATCAGGGTCATGGCCATTACTGTTGTTTCTGCTCACTGTGAAAAAACATGTTTTTTTAGACAAGTTGTATTCTCACCAAAAACACTAACCTGGGCCTACCACAGACTTGGGAAAAAGCTCTTGCTTTCTGGTACCAAGGAAACATCAAAAAAGGAATATATTCTCCATGAACAATTATGATGCAAAAAACTATGCTATACTACATTAGTCATAGCTGCACCATGAGTCCCAAAGCATCTCTTCATAGTTAACACTTACATATACAGGATTTTTGTGCACATACAATCTAACAAAACATATACTCCAGTAGCAAGTCTATGTACTAAAACCAGAAAGAAAGAAAATATCCAATCCTGGTCTGACAACACACACTCTAATTCTATGATGTCATAACTTCTCCCAGTATGCTGGCACTTTGACTGGTCTCATCCTGCAAAATGATTCAGAGTGCAAGGAAGAATGCTGCCTTGAAATTGCAGGAGATAGAGGGCTCAATGTAAGATACCATGGCCTTATTTTACATTTAAATGTCAAAGTCAAGTGAGTCAGGTCTGGGTCAACAGAAGGATTTTGATGCAGCACTTACAGTGAGGGAAAACAATCATAATACTCATTGTCTGACACCTGAAATGCAATACTGATATATACTCTTCACGATTTCAGGTGAAAAAGATTGAAACATATAGTATTCCCAGCCACCAGACACTCAGTAGGGATTTTTGATGTTCCTGCATTAGATGGCATGTTCATGTAACATCTGGACGCTGAGTGGTCGTCGGTCGGATCCAAAGTCCAATCAAGATTGATAAAAAAGATTCCAAAAATATCTAGTATGTAATGTAATTCACCTTAGAAGTAAAAATGTTAGTTACAATATTTTAGGTTATATTAAAAACAATGAAAATTAAAAGTTTAATTTCAAAGAACTACATAAATAGGATAACCAAAAAAGTAGTAAAATAAAACATTTGTTAAAGAAACCTGGATACAAAATTAAAAGAAGTTAACAAGTAAAATTAAATAATAATCTAATCTAATCTCATCTCATCTAACCTAACTTAAAACCTAACCTACCTTAACCTAACCTGACCTAACCTAACCTAATATAACCTAATGTAACCAGCCAATACAGTCCCTATTTAGACATAACCTAATACTATGCTTTGTGCAACCTCTATCGGACAGAGCTAATTTTGAACACACCCTTAATTGGCCTCTGGTCTCTAGCACCCTACATCACACCTGCAGCATGAGGTTGAGCCTTCAGTGTAACATTTCTGTCATTTATTTCCAGGTAAATCCAGGGAGAAACAACCCCACTCTCCTAACCTGACAGCATCCTGTAAATAACTATGAGGTACTGCAATGATATCATGCAGTAATATTACCACATAACATGATATTAGTAATTATCATACCCATCATATTGCAACAACAATAATAATAATAACATCCATCATCCTTAACAATACAATAGCATAATGATATAATAAAATTCCCTGTCCAAAACTTCATTTCCAATGACATCCCTGTATTGCACATGTTTAGTTGCCATGGAACATAAAATGCTATGATGTAATAATACTGCTATGAGATGTCCCAACAATAATCTAATGCAATAAAATGATATAATTTGGCAATGGCTTCAGATTAAATTTGTGGTCACAGGATGAAATTTTCATATATATGATGTCATTCACTACTTGAAGATGTCTGCTGGGTCTTTACACATCCCAAGTGTCAATAACCTTAACAATGGTGACACTACATTTGCACCATGGAATATTGTTTTCCATCAGTGGACCCCAGCAACATAGTGCTTTATGGTACATTATTGTTAAAGTTTCATTGTTTTTTTTTTAAGAAATACAGGTGTTCAGAAATATGATTAGAAGGATGATGACATGTTCTTTACAGTGGCAGTCATACAGTTGTTTGGAGTGCAGTCAGTCAGAAACTTACCCTCAGCTCAGGTCTGTGTATTTTTACCTAGGAATTCTTTCATTTCTAGTTCATGTTCATGCCAGGCAAAAGTAACTGATACACAGGTATGCTGTAAGACCCTACAAACTGCAAACCTTGGTAAGTTTAGAAGGGACCTTGCTAACATGATGCTGATAATTGGCAAACACATTGGCACAAACCAGGCACCTCCAGCTCACACTGCTGTTTTGGTGCCTCATAATGCACAGCTGTGGGCATACACAATGCAAAATGTAGTAATACCTCATCTAGAACACAAAACACTGAGACGCTTAACACAACCTGGCAGCCATGGCATTGACCAGGTGCACAACTGCCACTTAATGATGCAAACCATTCCTTTCCTTACCATGAGTCCTCCTTAGTAAAGAACGAAAATGTGCATTATCCCAAAAAATTCCCACACGTCTGTTCCATGCATTCCAACAAACTAGAGGTAATACACATCCCCAACGATCGGCCGTAAACTCACTGTGGTTGCTAATCACCTGCGACAGTGACGCCACGTACGGTGGCGGAACGGGGATTATAGACTCGCTTTCTATAACACCTTACTGGGGTATGACGCCACTTTTTATCAATTGCGGTGCAGTGAGCATTCACGGGGCGTAACGTTGCGCCGTCGGCGTAACGCCGCGCCGAGGGCGCGGTTTAGGATATCAGAAGGCTGTGGGCCGATAAAATGGCGCGATCAAACTTGGTTCTGTCGAAAAAGAGGTTAGGTCGCGCGAAGCACGGTATGTTATACCTCACTAGGGACCGTGTGCTAGGCAAGGTTCGTACTGCAAAAACTTCGTGCGAAAATGGTTCACAAGAGAAAAAGTTCGTAAGGAAAAAGATTTCTTATCAAAGGTTCGTTAACTTCAGGTTGGTATCAAGAAAAACAACGAACCTCAAAAAGTAATCTAGCCCAGGCACGTTGCCAGGATTTTCCTCACGGGCAGGGCCAAATGCCAGATTTTGTCATATACTACAGGCATATGACGAAAACGTATAGGAATAAACAACCATTTTAATTTAATGCCCTCATATTTAACCAAAGGAATTTATACCATGTTTATTTTTGCAACACATATCATCGCTATTCCATATTCGTGCAAACGCACTATGTATCTAGTGCAGACCGATTGGCTCACGGGGGTGGGCATGGCCGCCATAGCCCCCCTTGGCTACGTCCCTGAACTAGCTTAACTTAACCTTACCTAACCTAACCTCTTTGTTGGACCGAACCAAGTCCGATCGCACCATGTATTGGTCTGCGGCCTCTAGTATCCTATACCGCACCTTCGGCTCAAATCCGGAATCAACCTTTCCGGTAAGAATCGTGACCCATACGAACATTACGTTTACAAACCTTTGGCCACTATAACAAACCTTCGTCAGATTACCCTTCCTGGGTCGCTCGAGACAGCGTATGGTCGTCTCCCTATTCTCTTCTTTACCCACCAATGGTGTTCAATGCACTAGCGAGCCGACCATCTTGTTTTTACCAGTCGCCGTCAGCGGCGCCACTGTCGCAGGTGACGCAAAATTAGGGTGAGTTGGCACCTGCCCGAACGTTCGGACATGTTTCATGAGCAGTTATATGGCAAGACAGGCGCACACTATTGCACCAATCTATATCCTACTGGTTCCAATATACCAGGATATCAAACCCCAAAACATCAAGCATTGCGCACACCCTTCACCTTCAAAAAGAAAGAAAACAACAGACGAAATCCGACCCCAAATTTGTCTTGCGTTGTAATTGCGTTCTGTAGCGAACAGACGAATTTTACACAAATGTTGATGTAGGCACCCACAAAGAAAGGCACGAGTACGTCCTCACACGACGTTTCACGGAATCGATGCCTTGACAGAAATCCGTGGAAGATATTTAAGGGCCTTGCATGGACGCAGAACCGTGACGTTTCACAGCGCATATGTCACACGGGACTTCCCATCATCAATAAGATTTATTTCCGACGTTGCATGTGAAGATGTCATGCATAAAGCAATAAATTTTTGTCAATAAGAGCTGGCATTATGAATTTTATCAAGAGCATTAGGGTCTACGTCACAATAGCGTAGCGTCTATACCAACATAATTAGGGTCTATATGACATTGTCGAGAGCTCGTAATGTCCAAGTGGCCATAATAGCCAATGTTCAGAATGTCCGGACTTCATACCATCCAATTTTCGTAGGATGCAATGCTTGTAACGTCCGAGGCCCACATGGCCCAAGGCTCATAACATCCAGAGGTCATCAATGACCAAGGTTCATAGCGCCCAAAGCTCACATTGTCCAGGGGTCAAAACACCCACTGGTCATAACGTCCAGAGTTCATGATGTCCAGACCTCATAACATCCAAGGCCAGCGGCACACTGAGTGTTGCCAGAGGTAGGCGTCGAACAAGCCATTTTTGCCCTTGCTGCTTCCCGCCGGCACGTGAGCCGCGCGCCGCACCACGGCGGGAGGATGTGTGGCGACGGTGGGGGAAGAGTGGGGGTGAGAGGACGGGTAGCATGCGGCGTTGATTACCCCATCCTCGCCGCGCCAGATGTCCCGCGCCGCGCGTCTCCGTTCCGCAGTCGTGAGGTCCTGGGCTGCCGGCAGCGGTCAGAAAGTTTGCATTACGGTTGAAATGCTCTCAGATGCAGGGGTGTTGATTTGTATTTTTTGAGAGGGCCACCCGATGTTGGTTGGGACCACCCAATGTTGGTTTAGGCTCACCCAATATTTTCTGCCGGTTTTAAAAGGTAAATGAGTAATAATACAGCCAAATCTCGTTACTATGCCACCTCGCTACTATGCCACTCTCGCTATTATACCACTTTTGCTCGGGCCCGACAAAATTCAATACAAAATAAATTTACTATGCCACCCCCTAATCTCGCTACTATGCCACGATTGTGTGTTGTATTTTCGAATTCAATTTTTTTTTTCAAATGTGGAACAAATTCTCTCCGCGAGGATCGGCAGGCGGCCACCAGTCGGCCGGCTGAGCGTCGGCCGGCAGGGCGAGGGAATCCAACAATCCCAATTCAAGGACTTCGCGGGACGACGTTCGGCGGCCCATCCGTGCGGCCCACCCGGCGGCAGACAAAGGGGGAATTACGACAGATTCGGCAGACAAAAGCGAGAAAGGCGAGAGATTAACGATCGTCACGTATGGAAAACTCCCCGCCGCATGGCCAGCCCGAAACCTATTCATGGAAGTTTTTCAGCCGCACGGCCAGGACATCGCGGGATGACGATCGGCAAGGCCAGGACATCGCGGGGTGACGATCGGCAAGGCCAGGACGTCGCGGGGTGACGAACGGCGGCCCACCCGAAAACGATAGATTCAACGATCGGCACGCATGAACAAACTCCCCGCCGCACCAGCCCGAAACCGGGATCCGCCAGAGCGGTATAAAAGCTCCCGTCCACCAGTAAGTAGGAGTCATCATTCGGCGTTGCCTGAGCCCAGCTCGCAACCTCGACCGACCACTGTGAGCGGTTTCTTCCTCCCGTTGGAACCACGTAAGAGCACCACTGAACTCCGTTCTGGCTGGGCCAGAATGGAGCATTGTAGGATCATAGAAATTAGGCAAACTGTGCACTTCATTGTGTAATATGCAGTAGTAGGGTTAGGAACTTTTGGAGACTAGACAGACTCTAGACAGAACTCCGTACGGAGTTCTGTCGGGCGTAGATAATAGAACTGTATTCCTTATCGGTTAGATCTGGCCTCAGTGTCTGTGCCTTAAGCCTCATTGTTGACGGCACGCTACTGTTAGTGCATTGGTTAGGAACGGTTATGGTATCTGAACAATATACCTATGCTCTTGTAGTCCTTATCGGTTAGATCTGGCCTCCGTGTCTGTGCCTTAAGCATCCCTGTTGACAGCACGCTACTGCTAGTGCATTGGTTAGGAACGGTTATGGTATCTGAACAATACACCTATGTTGAATCTTACCTCACATTGTCTAGAGCCTGGAGCTGGAACCCCCTTAAGTCATGAGCAGACGGTCGAGGACGAGATAAAGCACAGAGGAAAACCAAAATATTCCCATACAAATTCAGCCCACAATGTCAGCTCAGAAGCGCAAGCGAACCGACTTTACATTGAAGGAGAAAAAGGAGATCATCGATGCCGCGAAGAACGAGCCGAATCAGTCCAAGCTGGCCAGGGAGATGAGCAAGAAATGGGGCGTCGAAGTTAAGAGAACCACCGTGAAGGGCATTCTCAGCAAGAAGGATGCAATCGAGGCGGCCATCAAAGCTGGAGTGCCATTGAAGCGCATGAAGCTGACGCAGGCTCACGACCCGAAGCTCGATGAGGGGGTGCTAAGCAAGCAAGAGGACAGAATCTGCCAGTCAGCGGCGATCTGATCAAGGAGAAGGTGATGAAACTGGCCGAGCTGATGCACATCCCGGACTTCATGGCGAGCGACGGTTGGCTGGACAATTTCAAGAAGCGCCACGGCATCACGTTCAAGACAGTGCAGGGCGAAGCTGGAGCGGTGGATTCGCAATCCCTTCTTGAGTGGCAACAACAGGTTCTCCGGCCCTTGCTCGGACAGTTCTCCGCAGACGACGTCTTCAACCTGGACGAGACTGGACTCTTCTGCTGCTTCCGAACAAGACCATGGCTTTCAGGGGACAGCGGTGCACTGGAGGAAAGAGGAGCAAGCAAAGGATCACTCTTCTGGTCGGGGCAAACATGAGCGGCAGCGAGAAGTTCCCTCTTCTGGCGATCGGCAATTCCAAGAGACCCCGTGCCTTCAAGAACAAGGAGATCCCGGTCAAGTACAAGGCGAACTCGAGGGCGTGGATGACGGCGGAGCTTTTCGAGGAGGTGTTGCGTGCGTGGGACGGACAACTCGGACAACTCGGAAAAGCAGGGAAGCAGAGTGCTGCTCTGTCTCGATAACTTCTCTGGCCACCCTCCCGAGCTCCAGCTGGACAACATCCAACTGGTCTTCTTCCCACCCAACACGAAAGCCAATTCTCAACCAATGGATCAGGGAATCATGGAGAACCTCAAGCGCCACTAAAAGAAGTTCCTGCTGTGCCGCCGGCTCGAGGCCATGGACGAGGGAAAGGAGTTCAAGTTCACGTTGCTCGACGCTCTACACGTCGCCCGGCGTGCTTGGGAGCAGGTCAGCGAGTCGACGATCAGGAACTGTTTCGCGAAGGCCAAGTTTATCGACGAGGAGATCCAAACTGAGCCAGAGGATGCTGAGCTGCTCGAGATGTGGGAAGCTCTGCCTGCCGAGGAAAAGATGCACGAGAACGAGGAGATCGAGCTGTCTGACTTTCTCCAGGCCGACGAGCGCCTCGCGACTGGCGGGTCTTTCACGCTGGAGGAGATTGCGGAGGAGATGCTGCGCAGCGAAGAGCCGGTGGAAAGCGAAGACGACGAGGTAACTGTCGAGGAGGAAATCGTTCCGTTCGAGGAAGCCCAGCGCGCATGGAGCACCGTCCGGAAGTTCATGCAACAGAGGAGCGGGAAGCCCGGTGTGATGCAAGCGTGCGATCGGCTAGACAACGAGATGCACGAGATCCGCCGAAAGAAGATGCGCCAGCCGACGATTCTTGAGAGCTTTGGGTTGAGCTGATGGGTAACTTGAGAGAATAAAGCCGTTTTATAAACCCTCGTTACTATGCCACTCTCGCTACTATGCCACTTTCGCTCGGTCCCCACGGGTGGCATAGTAACGAGATTTGACTGTAACGAAAAAATGGCCGCAATAGATGACAAGCGGAAAGCAAAGAGTAAAGTTCCAAAGCGGTGTATCTATCTTTATATCTATTTTCTGTCAATATATTCCTCTATATATGGGGATAAATGTAGTTTTGCACAATGTATAGTTAATGTAGTAGATAAATGTAGTTTTTCGACAACAAGAAACAAAAAGCTCATAAATTTCCGTTGGTCAAACTAAAGCGGGCTAAATCCGTTGAGAAACCCACATAAGGAGGGAGGTTAGGTTGTCGGGCCCTCGGCTCGGTCCCCCAATCATTTACAGAAATCAACGCCCTTGTTCAAATGCGACGGAAAGATGAACCAGAAATCGGTCCCTAGAATTTTAGAAAATCCCTCAACTATTTGAATCGGATTTCGCATTATTTGTTCCCAATCGTCGCCATAAAAGTCTGGTTAATATCTCTGAAAGTCAGGACGGGGAGTGTCAACGACGTTTTCAGTTTATTGCTGTATGTTATGCCGGCTACCGTTTAAAATGGCATGGCAGCTTTCTATACAATGCAAACGTTGTTCACCTTTCTTACCCTAAAAAGACCATGTTTTTGGATTACCATGGAATTAATCATGTGCTTCTGTTTGCTGTGGAAATCATTCACTTAATGAGAACAAAACGTTGTTGTAAGTACATGGTCTTGCTGAACAGGAAACCATAGGCTGTCGTTTGATCCATGTTGATTACAATGGCCCACTTGTGTAGTTTAACTGAAACGGACACATTTCATCGAAATAGACAAAATAACGTTTGGCAAGAATGACACACGTAAACAAAAAGAATGAAACACTATTTAAGGGGGACTAAAACCCCAGAATGCAGCAAACAATCTGGCATTGTCACAAAGTCGTGACGACGCTGTATTCTCGTACAGACAAGGTTGTGTAGCAACGTCGCCAGAGTGCACAAGTGTAGACTCCTGTAGATGTTCTCACAACGTATGCTACGACGTTGCGACGACGTCAAAGGGGCGTCGTTACGACTTTGTATGCACGTTGTGATGGCGTCGTGGGACGTCCCTGGTGCGTTAAAGGCATGTTGTGACGACATTGTAAGGACGTTCTGCAGCGTTTTATGGATGTTGCGGCGTTGCCTGTGCGTTGTGACGATGTCGTGCAGACGTCGCCACGCCGTGGTATGGACGTTTTGTGGACGTCATGGGGACGTCGCAGTCAAGTTGTATGGACGCTGTCATCTTGTGGTTAGACCGTCAGTACCACACATAATAAACTTTTGCAATGTCGTGAAGATATAAATACGAGGTCCAAAATCGACGTCATGAAACCGTCTGCCACACAACGATAACGTTACACGTTCATAAGCGTACGGTATGTTTCAGCATTTCGGTATATGTAGATAACACGGTGCGGTTGAAATGGATTGTTTCTCTACCGTTTATTCGTAACGACAAAAACCAATCTGACCAAACAAAACATGGAGTAAAAATGCGCTGCAACCGGGCATATCTCTTAAAGGAAATGCCATGAGCTCCACTGTAAACATCGTGAACACACGGCAGTCGGATGACGTAGTAAATACTATTTGCAACCGGGACCGCTGTGATGTCGATGTTAAGATAATGGTGTTTTTGCTCATTGATTCATACGCGATTGTCTTAGAGGTAAAGCTGTTAGAGGTTCACTCGGAACTAACTGCTGTACCCACTGGAATTCGTCTGTTGACTAGTGACAAGGGACACGCAGAAATTGCTTAAATGATACTGCCATCACTCTTGTTGATAATGTTCACAATACAGGGCTACCGTAACGTTCCGTTCGAAGTGCTGTACTGTTGTCAGCACCGTAGTGTCACATGCTTCGTATTGAGAGCCGCTCTACACACACAGTCCAGTGCAGGCTCACTGAGAGCATTGGACAGTCAGGTCCAGGTCTTCTGAAGGGTGCTTTAAATTAACAGCAGGGGCGCCAGAATCTTCAACATTGACGGCGGCCTGACGAAGAACCACGCTTCAGTGGAGATACAATGCCGTCTGGCTTCCCAAAAACCATCACAGGTGTCATCATCAATAACTCACACTTGTGACATACGAATCAGTGATACCACTGTACAGGCAAAATATAAACAATGAGTAAATATAAACTCTAAAAATATACACTCTGAGATCTTAATCATTCATTTCTCTTGAAGGAACAGGGCATGGTCAATGAATTCATTCGACATCAACTTAGTAAATTTTCCATGAATAATTTTCCAATATTGCATTTGACTGGACGAGTCAAAATCATGCACACGTTTATACAGAGCGGACGCAGTGTCTGATGATACACTGGCACAATCTCTGTAAGCAGTACGCAGGATATCTGTACTCGTATTTCCCTTGTCAGAACGTTTACTGATTTGTTGCAGGTCCCCTGCTTCCGAGTTCACTCCAGAAATACACAGGCAAGTTGCATGATATATCCAAAGACCAAAATTATTCACGATCAGTGACAAGAGAATGAACAAGGGCATGCAACATACCCATCTGAAGACCATCAGCCACCCTGTCCGGCCGCACCAAGAGCACTAGACGGTCCGACACGCAGTTAGACCATCCCAGCAGCGGGCGAAACCTGCTTTCGGAGAAACCAATGTAATCCTCCGTAGCGTAAACGTGATATTCGATCTGCGTGAAGTAAACGAACATTGAGCATCAACTGAAAAAAACTGTTTCTCCTGCCCGGTTTTGACCGAACCTTTACTAGAAATTTGCGCTGAAGCTTGAAAGTGTATCGACCAAAAGAATCATTGAAATTCATTGATAACTGCGAAAAAAGTCCTGGGAGACTAGGTGACGCACGATTTCACGCTAACAGCTGGTTCCACTGAGGTTAATTATTTGTAGCTTTCATTTGGGGTCCAAAGTATTTCGTAATATCTCGCAAAGATGGTAGTTTTCCTAGATATTTTGTCACCTGAGAAGACCCGAAGGATAAGATATAACTTGGGAGAGCTTAGTATTCACGGTAACCATTTCAGCAAACGACCAGTGTAACGCACTGGTAACCAATTATCGGACGATTTTTTATGCACACCGATGACGAAATCAGTTTAGCTATAGCGTCGTAATACGGATGGTAGTATGCAAGACATTGCACCATCAGAAATCACTTCTGCTTAAAAAAAGGTCATTTATGTGCATAAAAGCATGCCACAAATCAATGCTCTAAACCGAGCTAAATTATACACACTAAAAATCGTCAAATCACGGCTGATTTTGGCTCTTCACGAATATGTTGTGGCGAGAATTCGTTGGATGTGGCCAGATTTTGCCATTGCTGTTCAGGGAGATACCGTTTCGCGTGAACTGAGGTAGTGTGTGAACAAGTGCTTGGCTTCTGACATCTGCGTGGGTATACGTAACTCATGTTCTAATCGTGCATTATTTTCACTTTGATTTTAACGTGTGTTTGTTTGTAACACATGGCTATTTTGTAGGGAATCATTATTAATACAGAACATTTATGTATCATTCCATTATATCAACTATTTATTTGCACGATATATACGAATAATATTTGCACGTTAAAAGTAGATATTTGATGACGATCAAATGTCTTTGATATCCACTACTGTGGTTCTTATTCAATTTTAGCTCCATGGTACTGGGAACTCATGTTACATGGCATCATAGGAAAAATCAAATAAGCATTCGACCTGTCGCAGCGTGGACGTCTCCCTTTCAAGCGACTAATGATTTCGCAATCACTGGGCACCAAATTACGATTTTGGTCACTATCTACAGGACATCTGAACTCTTTTAATATTATATATTCGTATTTGTAACGCATTACGCTGGTGCCCTCTTTCATCTGTATAACTGTTCGGGAGTTATATTTTTACTGCTATCTAAGCGACTGTCACAACTTACACTGACATTTGAACATAACAGACAAATTTCGGCACTTAAATCAGCAAAAGTAAAACGTTGACTGCTAGGCCCGTCATTTGAGGAATGTATGAATTGAAACAGACCTCGTGAGATGACGATGATGATCGGTTTTGTACAGCGCTTCGGCTACTGCGACTAGTGCGCAGACTCGTGAAAGACACTTGACAGGCAAAAATAGGTGCCTCCCGGCCCTGCAGTTATGTCACTGAGGTGAAAATGAAAGGCTTGGTATTCCATTTAATAGGCCACACCGCAAAAATATGCGTAAGAAATGTCGTGTGAACTGACTTTCATGTAATTAAACGGGCAGACTGTTGACTCTGTTGATGGATAAGAGGACTTGGAACACGTTAGTCAGACTCATGGAGTTACAGCCACTGCGATTTGTTATTTCAGCAAGGTGTCATGTATCTGTTTCGACGGTGATTTCTGACCCGAAATTAAAACGCCACGTAAGGTCTGCGCATACCGTTTATCTTCATTGTCCAGCAGCAAGGACGCGAAAGCGGGGAGCAAGGCGCAACTCTCCTCATAAATTTAAAAGAAATTATATTGACCTTACGGAAATGCATTGAAATGCCCAACTTTTTTTAATGAGGATTATGACCCATGACGTTATTTAGGCCAAGCTAGTCCCTGGACATAACCCTCAATACACGCAGTTTGGATATTTGATACGACGTCCTAGGAAAGTTGGGCATGGTTCGGCCTATTTGTGTCTGGTTAAAAGGAGATTCGTCGTCCTTCAGCCAGACTGTGTGACGCCTGTCACGCCAGATTTTACATTTGACGGGCTTCGTATCCCAGGAAAAAAGAGTCGAGGGCGAGTAACCTTAAGGGTCCCGGGCTCGCCGATAGCGCGGGGGACCCCGGCAGCCACTGACAAGATCCTGGATCATTTGGCCTGATGGAAGAGCTGGCTGGGCTGAATTAAAAGTTGACGAGGGTGAAGTTTGGCTTACAGGACGAAACGGTCTCAACCGCAGACGTTTGCCACAGACGTTGACAAAGCACGTCACTGGAGCTGGGGAAGGGAGATCAAGGGAAGGGGGCGGGGGGTTAGCGGGTTTTGTCAAAAGGCATGAGGGTTATACTGGGGAGGATAATTAAGGACCAGTGAAGGATTAGCCAACGTGCATCACAGCCGATTTGCATTTCGTCGCGGAGTAATCCAGGATTTGTTAGTTTTTTTAACATCAGCAGCTGTCTGTGTCGGCCTGTTCTTCAAATAAAATGAATAAATATTTTTTTGGGGGGGGGGCAACGTGAGGCAATCTAGGCAGCCGGAGGGAGAGGAGAGGAAGTCCAAAATTCCCAGATCCCCCCATTACAAAGCCATTCCCCAGAAGGCCTTTTAAATTCCCTTCTCACGCCTCTCCTACATCTCATCCCTCGCCACTCACCATCTATATGCACGACCGGAGCAGTCCGCCTCAGCAAGTTGTTCGTAGTTTTCGTAGGCGGTCGGCGGGTTGGAGGAAGTTTTCGGCGGAACCGAGCCGCTCGGCAGGCACCGGCCACCGCATCGTCGGCACGCGCAACGGCTCCCACATGCGCGGCCGCTCACGCAGCGCCGGGCCAACCAGCGGGACCAGAAACAGCATGCGGACGCCGAAGACCGACACGCCCTCTTTTACTCTTCTTAACCCAGCCCCCCAAATCGCCGAAACCGACCCCACCGCAGTCGTGCTGCATTTGTCCTTTAAATTCCTGAATTTCAAGAGAAGTCTGGCATTATTACCCCTTCGTCAAAGCCAATGCTTGCTAGTGAGACAGCCCCGATGTTGTTCTTGCAACATCTTTTGTTAATGAGCAGGTTCTTGAATTTTCTGGTGGATCTTGGACAGGAAGGAAATGGCCCTATCGTTCGGTGAAAAAGTTCAAGTTCAACGCTTGTTATTTAAAAACTTCTGAGAGCGATCCACATATTAAGTGTGCCGTTTTTTTTGTTTTTTTTTATGCCAATATAAGTTGGGATATCGCATTGCTGTTCCGTTATTCTTGTTGTCGGCCTTTCGCACTTTAAAATCATCCTTGTTTTCTTGAAAATTCGCTGCCTTACTGTTCTAATTCTTCGAAGATGTCTCCAGTCATGTCTGTTCCATCATACGTTCCATTTTATTGCTCCGTTTCACAGTTTGCATTACAATGTTGCTTTGCTGCATCAGTAAGCTATGCTCTGCAGCTAGTATAAAACACACCGCCTAATTAGTTTTCAAATCGTTTTTTCTAAGCACCTCAATGATGCGTTACAGTTCCAAATGCATTTGGATTGCCCATTAAGCAGCAGCAGAAACTTAACGAACACGATAGGCCTGCCGACCGAAGAGCTTGGCAGGAAGAGCGCACTCTATATGCTTTCCAGTGGTGGCAGATCGCGGCCCGAAAGACGGTAGGCAGGAGGAAAATTTCCGTTTCTTACTTTAAGTGAGCTAGATGCGCTATGAGCCAGAAGTGTAGCATAATTCGGGAGTCGGTGGTCCGATTGGACTGGAAATTGTCTTATTCTTCGTGTTAGGGTAGTTAAGTTCTACCTTGCCATAACAAAGTTCGCACTATGATGCATCCTTTTTACTGCGTTACGGCCACAAATACACAGAATTCGGATCATTGTAACAAAGACATCATTAAGACGTCTTGTAGAGTGCGTGACGGCTGTCTTCGCTGTCTTCCGGTGACGGGGTTTCGTTTCGGCTGCCAGTGGTCTAGACATGATATGGCAGCTTATAATGCAACCCGGACTGTTGTGTATCACAATGAAATGATGAGACGTATGGCTTAACTATTCTTTCAACGTCTAGAGAAATTTTCCGCTGAAACATCAGTACTGGCCATGGCACTGTTCATTGTGGTTTATCGAGCCTCACAAAAGCGTGGCAGATAATTCGTCGAAGTGAAGTACTTTGACCTGGATCTACTATGTGAACAGCACATCTTGTATGTTAATGTGCAGTAAACTGACATAAAAAATAATATGGATACTAGCTGTAACGCATGATTTTACGCTAACTGATTGCAACACCATTTACTAGCAAAGAGCGTTATGGCCGTGGCGGGCCGAACCGCTCAGTTTAATTAGCATGCTCTTCAAAGTGAAGGCTCACAGCGACGCTAGTAACGAAATATGTCCAGCTTGTATGTTAACGTGTCGTTGATTGGCATAAAAGCTCGCATGGAACCGAACTGCTGGCTGAAACCAGGACCTATTTGAGCATGTTAACGGCGTGTCCCAATGAACACTCAGTGCACCAAAATGGACATCCAGTAACGCAAAATTGACATCCAGTTACAAAGGGCTTGCCAGGCAAATATTGACAATGGTTTACCAATGATGACCCCAACAAGACATCTTTTAACACCAGTTCGACGCTCGGCTCATTCAGATGCCCATGAAGTGGTACGGTGGTACGGTGGTGGTATTCTGCAAGATGCTGCTGCATGAAGATGACGATATCTTTTACCCCTCTGCAGTCGTCTTTTGAGGATTTTGTATTACCTACAGATGTGGTTGTAGTAATGGCTCATGCGAGGCGATTTGAGTGCTTACGGCAACCTAAGCATGTTTAATTCGGTTTGATGCTTGAATATGTATTTACTGGTGAAGAGGAGTGCACCAAAACTACTCGACATGTTAGCAATGCTTGCATTGTTAGGCATTGCATCCTTGAAGGACGTCAGACACAGTCTTTTGTTTCCGATCATTTTACATGAGTAATATGGCAGCTTTAACTTCTGTTTTAAGCCAAGCTGGCCCAATTCCAAGTAATTTCCTCCTCGCCCCATGGCTTCCATTACATGCAGTGTGTCTCGCTGCAGCTGTTGACCTGACCCTGAACTGGTGCGTTTTTTGCTAAACAAATCTCAATGGGGCCTTATGCCGATATCTGACAAGCGGAAAACGCCGCTTACTATACGCAAATGGAGCGTATATAATGGTTCCATGCCATCAAGATCTGTTCAGCACCTTGCAGTTCTTCGTTAACGTAGCGCACCTACAGTGGCATAATTCTCAAATACAATATAACAATGGCGCACAGCTACGATTATAACAAAGGCTATTTGTTTCTGTGTATGCCCTTCTTTAGCTCAGGAACAATGCTCTGCTGGCCGACATACAGGCGGCTACAGAGCTAATGGCAGGTATTGAGGTCTATTGAAGACTCGGTGTTACTGTAACTGTAACGGTGTTGAGGTCCATTGAAGACTGGGTGTAACTGTTTAACCACGGGAGTGAAGGGTTCCTCATTTTCGGTTGTTTTTTTTTTACCACAGTGTTCTGATTACCGAGAGAGGCAAAATTAGTTTGCAGTACTGAAATCAGCCTCAAAATTCGTGGTAAGAACCTTTTCAATGCATTCTGAGGCCAGATAAGGTCAGTGACTTCACCACTTAGTTTTAAAGAAGTCACTGAGCTTTCCGAGCTCGATATGATGCCAAACAGCTCGATGTAAAGAAAAACCGACCCTTCTGGTGAAACTTCTGAGAAATATGCCAAAAATTCCAAAGAAATGAGCGATGGTGAACATTTACCAATGCTTGTTGATAACATTTCCCACCATCCACCAAAGTGTTGTCTCCGGAAACTACCCCAGATCGTACAAGTTTACAAAAACGCGAAGTTCGGTCCGTACACCGGTGTCTTCACCGACTCCTGTTGGGCGCGTCTCTGCCAGTACGGCCTTCCCCTGTTCAGGGAAGTGGTGAGCTTGGGTGCGGTGTGTGGGGTTAACATGCGATTGCCAACCTCAGACATGTCCCCAACACCCGTGAAATGGCGGCCCGGGCGGGTGCCGGTGGCCGGGAGGTGAAGTGGGCCGCATAGTTGTGGTCTGAACGCATATTTGTGTGCTGGGCTCAAATCTACTCATTGCCACGTCTCCACTTTCCGATGGTGACGAACCACTTGCATGATACACATACACATATACATAATCACAACGTTCTCGGCAGTAGATAGTCATACAGGCATGGGTAAAACAGGCGTCCACAGAGCAACGGTTTTCCAGCTCGTCAGTGCAACATAAGGGCAGGTCCACTAGGACACCGTGGTATGCTTTTATTTTTGCCGCCAGCGAGGAATATGGTTACAAGTATGACACATCACTGCCTTTGTTGTATGGATGTCAAATAAATAACAACAGCTGGCTTACAAAAGTGACATAAAGTAGACTGGGTGGATAATTGTGGCTAGCTCATTCCTGACCGAAATGATCAACGAAGGTCCTTGAAACCCCGTCTGATGGTTGGAAAGTTTCGTGGCTCGCCAGTTTCAATATATGAATATATTTCTGCATTATGTATGCATGTAAAAATGGCAAGAGGGGTTCGAGGTCACGCCAGTGCTCGATATTTGGCCTGCGGGTCAGTCGGCAATTGTCCAACACAGGGTCAAGCAAACTACCACACGGTCATGTCGCGCCCTTAGTGGAACTTATTTTACCAAATGCATGTTGAAACAAGTGTTTGACGCACCAGTCCAAATTATGAGGCATAACTTAAGTAGCTATGCCGTCTCGTTAATTTGTAGCGTTATTTGGTACTCATTTCTGCAGCAGCCAAGCAACATTATTCTCGTGATATGGACAATATTGATAGTTATTTCCAAACTGGCCATTTAAACAATCAAAGAAGCTTTATTTTGAATAAAACTCTTGATAGCATGAAATGATATCACGACTTAGCAAAATACCAGTGTAAGCAGCAACCTTTCACATTGTCTTATGTCTTCTTTCATATATTCTTATATGTCTTACGTCTTATGTCTTCAGCAAATATCACAACACCGAATCATCATGCCGCTGTCTTGTGGCAGTCCAACCCTTGTCTGTCTGCCTGTCTCTTTCTCGTTTAGTCCTTCCCAGGCCGAGATTTACGTTATCCATTGCTGTTTCACCTGACGACAGTCACGTTTAAGGACACAAACAGCTACAGTGGCTAGACATAGTTATCAACCGAAAACTGTTTGTTTCGTTGTTGTTAGTTTGGGCGCAGAGCCTCTTGGGCTTAAGCGTCCGTTTTTCGAGCCAAGTCTTGTGTTTCGTCAGGCGTCTGTCAGTCGTCTGAAGCATAAGCTGCAAGAGACACTCACATCTATCGATCCCGAGACGGCGATGCACGATTTCCACTACATACAGCAGCTAAATGGCTACCCGTGTCGCATGTTGCTACTATGCTAAATGGAGGTAAAACCTGCACGAAAGGTAGACTTCCTAGTGCGATTTTCCGCCCCCCTCCAAAAAAAACCTTTGCCAGTACCTTCGGGAGCGGAAATATTTGGGTACGCAGCGAAGATTTGTTGAAATAGGCTGCGGCTGAAACCCATGATTTGACGCGCACCGTCTGCGGTGTGATTAGCCGACAAAAGGCTTTACAGCAGGGCCAAGCGAGCTGTGCCAAAGAAAATCATTTGGGGTTCGTATGATAGTATACAAAACACCCTTAATACCATTTGTATTTAAAAGTTACACGCCTAGATCCTGCTACATGCTAGTGCATGAAAGCATGAGGAATTTATCACCTCTGGCTTGAGACAAAAAGTGGGTGACGACATCACTTTTCCGGTTGCTGCTTTCATTTGAAGCAAGGTGTTGTCACCACTGTTGAGGCGGCGGCAGGCCGCTTCGTCCTGCCAGTCGCTGGACGCGCCACCCGGTCGTCCGCTCGACACGCAGGCCTCGGCGCCCCCACTGTTCCCCTACTGTGACCTTGGTCCGACCGGGTCCCGCAGAATGCGATTGCCGCCGGGCCGGGTGGCGCGTCCAGCGGTCGGACGGGCCGGCCTGCCGGGACGACATCGCCCACCATTCTGTTCCCGTACTTGTTGGCAAGGGGAATGGTGATTTGCGGAACGACACATCCCATGTGGTGCTGTCAACATTTCATTGCAGTTTTCTACACATGCAGTGTGCGTCGCACGCCGCCTCTGCTCTCTCCCTGGTGTGGCTTGATCGTGACAAACAAAGGGTAGGCCATTTATGGTGGGGCAATTAGCGCCCGGACATGTGTGACCCGCCGTCCCCTCCCGCCGAGCGGCGGCGGCAGGGGGAGACCATGGCCTGTGAGGCAATAAGGGTCATTATGGCTGTAACGACACTACCCTAGCGGGGATTCTGGAACTAATTTGGCAGCGCCCAACGCGCCGCCGGCCTTGGACATTCTGAACTCTGGACGTTATGAACTGTGGACAATATGACCGCTGGACGTTTTGAGCATTAGACATTATGAAATGTGGACGCTGAGGACATAAGACTTTATGAACTGTGGGCCTTATGAACTATGGACATTTTGACCATCTGGCATGATGAACATTGGGCATGATGAATTGTGGATATTATGAACTTTGGACGGTTTGATCGTTTTCGCAGTTTTGGACGTTATGAACGTTTTTGTTGTTTTTTCGACATCCTGAACTCAGGACATTACGAAAGACCCCCGATAAATAATTAGCTTTTCTTCAAGAAGTAGCGGTTCAAAACGTACTAGCACCCAACAGCATCCCACTGAAGGAGCTTTTGGTTTCGTCATGAAATTACTTTCATTATCTGCGTTTCATCCGTGAAATACTTGGTAACACTACAGTGGTTTGACGAAGTATTAAAAATCATACAAGTATTCCTCAGTCTTTACTCCAAGCTTCATAACGTTGAACTTGAATTAGGTGCAAAACTCGACTCGTCACTGCATTGATTTCTTCTTTTTTTTACTTACACAAAGTTCCCTCAGGGCCTCTTCCATTTTGATTTGGTAAACGCTACCACATACCCGGCAGTAGAAATGGCCACATCCCTGCTCAGTTTCCGCTTTCCCGGCTTGGACAGGTGCGAAATGCTTTTTTTATTCCATTGTCGTCAATTTTCACCCCCCCTAGTTTCCGTAAAGATCGATCGCCTTCTGTCTGTTTCCCACGGTGCCAGCAAGTCTTTCTCGGTGCCCCTAGATCCCCATCCGTTCCAATGCCCTCCGATCTAGCTCGATCTCTATTAGTCTCCGTTCGTCTCCTTTGGTCTCCATCAGCCCATCAGTCTTTCGGTCTCTCTAAATCTTGTTTGGTGTCCATTGGTCTCTGTCGGTCTCACCCGGCCTCCGTCGGTTCATTTTGGTCTTTACCGGTCTCCACCGCTCTCCACCGGTTTCCCTCGATCTCCGTCGGCCCGTCGATGTCTGTCATTCTCTGCCGGTCCCCTCCGTGTCTCTCAATCTCCCCGCATTTACTAGGTCTTTTTTCGTTCCCCACAGTCACTCGTTTCTATATCTATCTCTGCGTCTCCTTTCTGTCTTCGTCTCATTCCCTGTATCTGCCTCTGCCTTTCAATATCTGTCCGTCTCTGTGAAGCCCTGTTTGTGTTTTTCTATCTGCTTCTGAATCTAGCCGACTCTTTATGTCTATTATTGCGGCATTTTTAGTCCTGTAACGTATCCGAAATTCCGAAATTAGGGGTAGCGTCAAGGTCAAACGCGAAGGAATCATGCAAATTTTAGTTAAGAGGAAGAGAAGCTGGTTTTCAATCGGGATCGGCGAAAAAACAAACATTAAAAACGCGGCTTATGGACGTTTTTTGTTCCAGCTGCAGCGAGGCACACCAGATGGCTTATAGTGGCATGCTCACCATTGATTGAGTATTGAAAACGGTAACATTTCTAGCGGTATCCTCCTGATGGCGCCACCACAATCTTCAATCGAATACAAAGATCTCGAAAATTGTCGAATTTGTGCAGAATCACTACTTGCAACAGTTTACTTAATACGGCATGGCAATAAAAGTTAGGTGTATTATGATTATGTTATGGTGGCGTCAAGACGACGAAAATCCGTTCTTTCCATACGTGGTAATTTTGCCAGTAATCCCACCCATCATACTATTATAATCACAGGGTAAACACAAAAAAAACGAAAACCGAAAATGCCACCACTTTGAGCGCGTGCCGCAGCTACCCCTTTTGACGGACGAGGTCGGTCCTATGGAATGATATGCAGTCGGTACCTTGTGATGTGTGGCTACAAGGTTAAATTTAGCTTTACGATATTTTGTAAAGCTTGCAAAACGGCTTTTGTAGTGCTCCCGTGGCAAACACGCGCGACATGCTGGTCCCGCGCGTGGTGTTGTACATGATGCTGTTCTCCAATCGATTCTCTGTTGAACGAATCAGATTCGGTCTCTGTGCGAACCACGACTGGCGATTAGGCACCGGGAAGGACATCGTGTCAGCGGTTGGCAATGTTCTCGAGCTCAACTGAAAATGGGCGAAATCGCCTCCCACATTAGGTCGCATGGCGAAGCGACAGCGGGACACCTAAATAGTGATTGGCGTCATCGGAACGGCAAAAGAACAGGCTTTCCGTTGGTTGAAATTCTGTGTCAGTTATTGGCGCCTTTGCATTCGAAACCACAGTAAAAAATACTCTAAGCGCGCGTCGCCGCTACCCCGTACGGCGGATGAGGTCGACTCCGTTAACCCGCGCACGACCGTCGGTCCGTCTCGAACATGGGCGACTGGGGGGGGGGCAGTTGACTGCCCCCCTCTAACTCACGAATGGTTGGTCGCACGATAAAAATAAGCATACCGTTGGAAGCCTGTGACGAGAAGAGCTCGAAACTGGTCTCATTTTTAGTTTTAGATAATATGTAAGCAATTTATGCCCTATATATGTTTTCTCATAGCCGACTGCATGAGACCGAGAAATGGCCTGAATCTCAAGGGCTGTGACTAATAACGCATAGGTAAAGGCACCAGCGCACAAGTAAAGGTCCGCGGATGCCGATGCACGTCCAATTTCCCCAGATTTGTTCAATATATACGCCGAAACGTTGATTTAAAGACACCGTAATTCTCCCGCCAACTGTCAGTGTGCGCTGCTGCCGTACCTCGGCCTCGGCGGTACCAAAATTGACGGGAACTAATTTTAACGTTCCTTTATTTTCGCGAAAAAAGACGATCTATGTAAATTTTATTGATCTTTGCGGTTCTTGTGATGGTTTCTTATGCTTAAATTTTGGAAAAATTGATAAGTTACCAATCTACGAAGTTGGCGGAGCTTTATTGGCGAGAGCCTGTTTATTTCCAAAATACGCTACTTTTTCAAACTTGTTGAGGTTCCTGGTATTACTTACGTCTGTGCAAGCTAGTTTTGCCATTTCCTACCCATTCTGAGTTATTCATCGTCGATTTTGACGGTGGTACATTTTGGCTCACTACAGTTATTCGTGACCTGACCTCAGGTCAGTGGCTGGAAGTCACTGATACTTTGCCCAATGACGGTAACTAGATGTCTGCTTGACTCCTCACTAAAAATGTTATGGAATATTCCGTCAATTTCCGAAAAAACGGCGATATGTCTTAAAAATGGGCTTGACCTTAGGTCAATGACCCGGAAAATTCCGAAAAATCTGAGATAGCAGATTTGTTGCATCTATCACGATCACTAATCCCTGAAAGTATTATTGAGATATCTTGTTTTGCGAAAAAGTTACTGGGCGCTAAACTTTTTTTGACATAGGTCTGTTTGACCTGACCTAGGTCAGGTACCTGACGTGACCTGAGGTCCAAATTTTGACACTAGATGTAAAATTGATGGAGCAAAAGGTACAGAAAGTTTTGTGACTGTGTTTGTTGGTTCTCTCGCAATTCTAAAAAAACCTCGGGGGAGCAGTCAACTACCCCCCCCCCCCAGTCGCGGACGGGTTAAATGTTTTCCTGCCGATATCTTGTTGTGGTTAGTCATAGTGTCCTCGCTCCGTACCTTTAACGATTTCCGAGATCATGACGTCATTTTGAAACCTTGCAAAAAAGGGCATTTTTGTGTTCCCGAGGCCAACACGTACCACGTGCCAATACCGGCTCCGCCTCTTCCGTGCGATGCAGTTCTCCAATCGATTCTTTGTCGAACGCACCCGGCTTTGTGCCGGTGCGAACCATCATGGAAACATCATAGAAACGATGCTTCCAAGATCGAGCACGCGGAAGCAGAGAACGTCAATGTTTTTCGAAAATGCGTCGGATTTCACCAACCTGACGTTTCGAAACCAGAAAATTTTGCATAATGCATTGTGCCAACAAATCCCTGATACGGCCAAGTTCAGCCACTTGCGACCGTTAGTCTCGCCACGCCAGCTCGTACAAATTGATCTCCGATGAGGTTAGACAAAAAAAAAACAAGGTCGGCGAAATGTCCAGATTTTGTATTTATATTGCCCATAATTGGACGAAATTCCCCCCCCCCCCAGTGATTTGCTCTTAAAACAGCCTTGGTTGTGGTGCCCAAAAGGCATATGGAGACATCCATACATTGAGTATCGGGGAGGGGAGGGGGCTTGGCAGGCGTTTATAACTAAAGTTCAGAGAAATGCATTTAAAAAGGTTTTATAAGGGGTAAATTGCAGAAGGATGTGTTGCGTAAATCATGGATGGATGGATGGCAGCGACATCCTTACAGTGAATATGTTTTTTCGTTCCCGCAAAAAAAAAACACTCCGTGGAATATTTAAGATTGGTTATGAGTCATCACGTGAATAGAAGGTGCGTTTTGGTCATCTCAGAACAATATTTCACGCATTCCAGTTACTGTATTTATCGACAGTGCTATCGGTGCGCGGAAGACAATTACACGGCATTAGAGAAAGGAACCAATCAGCGAACAGAAAATACATACGTAGGTAACGTTTGTCAAGCTAACAACAGATTTATATCAATCTGTAGACTGATATTCGGGACACTCGCAATCTGGCTGAAAATTGACAAGCTGATAGCACTTGGCTTCGGCATCTCAGAACTACAAAAGCTAAGGCAGACATTGAAATTTTTCGAAATATCAGACGCCAAAGTTCAATGTCATTTAAGCAGAATTCTTCGATTGAGCTGAAAATTTGTACACTAATAAAGTTTGATCTAAGCATTCTAGAACCACAAGAGCTAAGGTGGATATCTGAAACTTTTTGAGATATTACAGGTCAAAGTTATATCATTCTACAGCTCCATATTCAAAATTCCTCAAGATCTGGTTGAAAACTGGCATGCTGAAAGAACTTGGCTTAGTGGACATTAAAAATCTTTTAAAATATCTCTACGAAATTTACGTATCAAAGAAAATCTATGTGATTCGCAAAGATTTCCTTCAACTTGGACCTACCATATTTCAAAAAGTTTTCATTGTCCATCTGAGCTTTTGGAGTTTTGAGATGCCAAAGCCATGTTTTATCAGCGTGCCACTTTTCAGCCAGATCGTGAGATTCTTGAACATCAATGTATAAAATGACATAACTTTGAACTGTAATACCTCAAAAAGTTAGAAATGTCCACCTTAGCTTTTGTGTTTCTAGAATGCTTAGATCAACCTTCATTATTGTAGAAATTTTCAGCTCAATGGAAGTAGTCTGCTTAAATAATCGTGGACTTTGACCTCTGATATTTCAAGAAGTTTTCCTTATCCAAATTAGCTTTTGAAGTGCTGAGATGCCTAAGCTATGTTTTATCAACGTGCCGATTTTCAGCCAGATCGTGAGAGTCTCGAATATCAATCTACAGAATGGTATTAATTTGACCTCTAGTATCTCAAAAAGTTAAAAATGTCAACCTTAGCTTTTCTTTTTTCAGACAGCTTAGATCAACCTTTATTAGTGCACAAATTTTCAGCTCAATCGAAAAAGTCTGCCTAAATGACCTTGATCTCTGACCTCTGGTATTTTAAAAAGTTCTCAATGTCTACCTTAGCTTTTATAATCTTGACATAAGTACGCCATGTCATATCAGCGCGCCAATTCTGAGCCAGATCGTGAGAGTCTTGAATATAAATGTATAGAATGGAACAATTCTGACCTCTAATGTCTCAAAAAGTGTCAGATGTCCATCTTAGGTTTTGTGGTTCTAGAATGCTTAGATCAACCTTTATTAGTTTACAAATTTCCAGCTCAAAGTAGTCTGCTTTAATGACCTTGCATTTGGCCTCTGATATTTCAAAAAGTTTTCGATGTCCACCTTTGCTTTTGGAGTTTTGAGATCCCTTAGCCAAGTTCCATTAGCGTGCCAATTTTCAGAAAGATTGCGAGAGTCCCTAACATTAATCTACAGATTGATATAAATCTGCTGCTAACTTGACGAACGGACGTAGGTAAACCTTGGACGCACCCGATACTTATCCAACACCCTGCGTTGCTGTACTAGTGTACCAGACGCAGTTATAAATGGTAGCAACCGTTGTATTTCAGTGTATTATTATTATAAACAGCACCAGCGTATTTCGACCTATTTACGTAATGCATACCATCTGGGGAGATTCGTGGAACTGCAGTGGTACTTGCCTGAAAACATGATGGCCGCCTTCATAACTTTGATGTTCGTTAGCTGCTGTCAGCTTCGACATCGCTGACGCTATCAATACGCTAACATGTTTTATCAGCGATTTCAGGGATGGAAAGAATTTGGGGTAAATAGATACGTCTTGGGCTGGCAGCCAGCGAACTTACCCCGGCAACATATGAGCCAACGACATCGAGTTGGCGAAGATGAATGGTGCCTGGGGGAAAGAGGGTAGATTGTACTCCCTTAAGCAAAAACGCGATTTGGAAGTTACCCATGAGTATCAGAAACAAAGCTTGCTTTTCTAACGACAGAAAAAAAAACACTTCTGTACATTATAACAGTCGACAGATTCTTCAAAAACGTGCTGCCTGTTCTTGGCAGTCCATTTTCGTAAACCCTTAAAAGGGTGCAATTGCCGATTTTCGTTGTTAACTGCGCCCAGGAGGTGACGCAATTGGCATTTAAATGCGCTCCAGTGGCGCAGTTAAACTGACGAATGAATATACACTTAAGTGTATATATATATATATATATATATATATATATATATATATATATATATATATATATATATACACAACACTTAACCCGCGTCCGACTGTAGGTTGGCGCCATGTACGCCCGACTGGGGGGAGCGGTTTACCGCCCCCTCCCCATCTAACTCACGAACGGTTGGTCGCACGATAAAAATAACCACACCGTTGCACCAAAGCTCGTGACGAGTAGAGCTAGAAACTGGTCTCATGTTTAGTTTGGATAATATATAAGCCATTTACGTTCTGTATATGTTTTCTGACAGCCGCCTGCATGAGACCAAGAAGCGGCCTGAATTTCAAGGGCTGTGACTAATAAACTCTAGATAAAGGCCCCAGCGGACAGGTAAAAGTCGGCAGATGCCGATATAGCCTAATTTCTTTGGTTTATGTAATATGTACACGGGAACGTTGAATTAAAGACACGGTGATTTTTACACCGCTACTGGGCGGGCGCGTTAGACGATCGCGGTATGAAATAACCAGGGACTAATTTGAGTGTTCTTTTATTTCCGCGAAATACGTCATTCCAAGTGTTCTTTCTTGATTCCAGTGGTTCTTGGTACAATCTCTCATGCTTAAATTTTGGAAAACTCAGTAGTTATCAATCTACACAATTGGAGGGGCTTTATGCCAGAAAGTCTGTTTATTTTCAGAATTTGCACTTTTCTACTTTCTGAACTTCTCGGTATTAGTCGCAACTGTGCGAACTGGTTCTGCCATTTTCAACCCGATCTGAGTCATTCATAACCGATTTTAATGATCGTGCATTTTGACTCATAAGTTTATTTGTGACCTGACCTCAGGTCAGTGATCGGAGGTCACTGAAACTTCCAATTGACGGAAACTGGATGTCTGCATCTCCCCACACTGAAATTGTTATAAAAAATTCTGTCAGTTTTCGAAAAAAAGAACGAATAATGAAAACAGGCCTGACGTTAGGTCAGTGACCCGGACTTTCCGAAAAATCCGAGATAGCAGATTAATTACATTTATCAAAATCCCTGACCCTTGAAAGTTTAATTGTGATATCATGTTTTGCGAAGAACTTACCGGGCACTAAACTGTCTTGACATAGGTCCCCTTGACCTGACCTAGGTGAGACGCCTAAGTTGAAATGAGATCTAAAATGATGTTAAATATGTAAAAATGGTCAAACAAAAGGTACACGAAGTTTCGTAGCACTGCGTTTGTTCGTTCTCTCGCAATTTCGGAAAATCTCAGGGGGGCGGTCAACTGCCCCCCACCTCCAGCAGAGGGCGGGTTAAGGTGAAAGACGGAAATGTAGGTAAACATAGTTGCACCGATGTGAGTACATGGTTTGTTATTAAGTAAATTTGATGAGTGATAACGTATAGGCAACTAAATTCATATGCAGGTGTCTCATGGAAATACAACACCGGGCTTTGGCATCCCAGTTATAATTCAGGTACAATAATAAAACGAATGTGTTTTATACCGAATTATGTTGGCCAATTTGCCCACCAGAGACAAACACAATTGGATTGTGCAGATGCAGGTCATTCTTTGGTTTACAACTTGGTTCCTCGCTCAGCTGTGTCCTTATGGTGCATACATTTGACGACAAATCGCATATCATGTTCAGCGTCATATTTATGCAATACAAAGAATCATATGATTCAAAACGGCTGTGTTCCATCGATGCAAGATAGGCATCTACGATGTCCAGCTCGCAAAACGCAGTACTATTTGCGATCTCGAGCTTCTTTCTACGCCAAAAACTCATTCACAATCGCGCTAGCTCCGCGTGACTGTGTAGCCAGACCGAAGAGGACCAATTTATAGAGGAACCAGCATGACACGTGCCGTTCCACCGGCAGAAGTCACAGACAAAGACCACGCTCGAGTTTCCCTGTGAACAAGTTTCGTGACACCATTTTTCGCAATGCACACTCTGTAACCATAACTCATTTTTTCCAATGACTCCTTCTCCACAGAAAATGCAGGTGTCCCTGCTCTCAAATTCCTTTCCGCTCTGACTTTTCTTTCAGAATTTCTTTGTTCTTCCCTGTGTTTTGCATTGCCTCTTGGCTGGTTTTGCTTTTGACTTGTTCTGTTTTTCTTCGAGATTCCGCTTCGTAGGCGAACTGGTAAGTATCGTTGCCTTCTGACATTTCGCCCTTCGCTCCATCTCCTTTGGGGACGGAACTGACAGTTTCAGAGTATGTGACAATTTTCTTTCCCCACTGTCGTTTTTCCTCTCTCACAATTGGTCCAAAAGCATCTGGGTTATCGTAGCAACTATCGCTTCATCTTCTTGTTCTACCACTCCTTTCTCATGACGCCATCATCTTCGCCTACTGAGGCGACATCATAGTTGTTCTCATCGCCAACCTCCGACACATCATCGACCTCGCCAACAGGCCGGCCGGAGCGTCCGCCTGCTGGTTCCACGACTGGCTGGCCGGAGCATCTGCCTGCTGGTCCTACGACTGGCTGGCCGGAGCATATGCCTGCTGGTCCCATGACTAGCTGGCCGGAGCGTCTGCCTGCTGATTCCAAGACTGGCTGGCCAGAACATCTGCCTGCTTCTTCGGCATCACTGGCATCTTCACCTTCGATGAAAACATATTCTGCACCCTGGACGCTGAACTTATCGGCGACGTTCGTAGCGTCACAGTCGACGTCACTGGTGACCTCGGCGGGGTCCGTTGGCAAAGTTCGATCCGCCAGGACATGTGACGCCGCGACGAAGTCTTCTGGAGTGAATACCTCCGGGTTCATTGGAACGATGCCTGCTGCTCTGAAACCGTGGACGGCTTTCCCTACCGAAACTGTACGCAGATAAGCTTTGCCAGAAAGTGCGCCTATGTCGTGCAAGGTTGGCCTGGCTTCTTCTTCAAGAAGCTGCGCGCTTCCTCCTTGTACCAGGTCTTTGGTGGGCCGTACACCGAGAGGTTTAGGGGTTGGGTCTTATGCGATGTGTGCGGAGGTATTGTCAGTATGCCGATCCCGTGGTCCTCGGACATTCAGGACTTCCATGGATACATGACTTGCTTGGCTGTCTAAGATAAAGAGCGTCTTATTCTCCTTGGATGACCCAGCTTCCTCCGAAAAGTGCCTCAGCCACTCCACGTAGGTTCAGCGTTGTATTCACATTCAGCAGACTCTCCACTGTTAGTATTCTCATTCAGCAGACTCTCCACTGTTAGTATTCTCATTCAGCAGACTCTCCACTGTTAGTATTCACATTCAGCAGACTCTCCACTGTTAGTATTCACATTCAGCAGACTCTCCACTGTTAGTATTCACATTCAGCAGACTCTCCACTGCAGCACACATGGCGGTCACCGGCCAGGCGCGCCGACTCGCAGCCAAAGCCACGCACCCACAGTGGTGCGAAACAGGCGACTGAAACGCTAACAGACTTTTACAGTTAAATTATTTACTAAATGAAAAATCAACATGACGAGCAGGAGTATTGGGCGATAACGACACCAAGAAAAAAACAGGATGATGGTTACTGCCGACAGCAATGGTGTCAGTCGTCTCACTAGACTCACTGGGATCTGTTCGGATGTAACAACCTACCATTCAACACAGCTTACATGAAGCCAGATTAAACCATCAAGCACAGCCGCCATCACACTAGGAGCAGGGTCTCTAAACTTAACTACTTAACGAAGCTGCTAAACTAAATTAAAAACGGAAAATACCCCTCCAGGTCCACTATCCCTCCAAAACAGAATACTAACAGTGGATGGCATGTACTAACAGATCTATCACGGCACCGCCGAACGATGTGGCACCACTGTAACATACTGCCTACATTTTACTTTTACAAGCCACAGCACAACCAGCAGCTAGTTTCCCAACACCAAACAGCGTCCTGCCCTCTCCCTCCCCCCCACAAAAAAATGTCCACACACAACCCAACACACTGCGATTTCAAAACGCTATCTTACCAATGTCTCACTCACCATCGTCAAATCAACTGAACTGACTACCAGACATCCTGGCAGCACCATAACCTAGGAATTCCAAGACACGAACACAAAACACCATGCCACCATCATAGACGACGGGGCGCCCGGTGGGGTGGTGCATGCGTCCTCCTCACCGTAAAGTGCGGCGTGCTGGAGCCCCATGTCCATGGCCACGTCACCCAGACTATTCACGGCCATACCGTGCAACATGCTGTACACTGCCAGCAGACAGAGCAGAAACGCCAGTAAGAGGAACACTTCTGGAGGGACACCAGTCAAAGGACACTACTGCAAGGACACCAGTCAGAGGTACGCTACTGTAGGGACACTAGTAAAAGAGCCACTGTTGCAGGGACACCGGTCAGAGGGGCACTCCTGCAGGGGCACCAGTCAAGGGGCCACTGCTGCAGGGAGACTGATCAGAGGGACATCCTGCTGGGACACTGATCACAGGTACACTGTTGCAAGGACACCGGTCCCAGGGGCACTGATCACAGGTACACTGTTGCAAGGACACCGGTCCCAGGGCCACTGCATCGCCTGAACTGCTGCTCCAAACGGCGACGGGACGCCGCACAGTCCGATTCTGAGGCCGTTTTTCGACGGGCCCGTAGGGGTTATCGGCTCGCATGGTACCGACCGGTGGCCGACTGGCAGTCGCCGCTTCCGGCCGAGGGCGAATGTTTGCCGGCCTGGCAGCGTCCAATGACCGGGGCGCGCGCCCTGGGCGTCCAGCTTGGTCTAGCAGCGCTCGCAGGGGCTGGTCGTGTGGTGTTCAGGCGGCGCCGCCGGCGGGGCGCCCGTATACCGGAAGAAATGGTTCTTGAGTTCGAAAGTGACGGTGCTGGCGACGGCCGTCCCTCCAACTGCAGTGTGATATTTGCGCCACAACTCTGCCTGTGGGGCGGTGTAACTGTCAGTAAGTGCAGCCACGGTGTCCCAGACTGTACTGCACGTTCTCTCGCACCAAGTGGGGGCCACCAGACACTGCGAACGGTGATCGGATAGTCTCCACGGCCATGAACAGCCCCAGTGTTCTCAGCAATAACACACATGACTCTGACCAGCTACCTGGTGCCCTCAGTAAAACTTGCCCTTGACAGTGGTGCCATATCTTACCACCAGTGCTTGGAACGACCTCACGATAACTTCGGTTTTGATGAACGGACAACCTGATATACTGTCCCTTGCAGTGAACCGCCACTGTCTCATCTTACTCAAAACAGACGAACGCCAGGAACACCAAACAACCGGCTTCGCGCTCTCCCCAGCGCGCAAACCACGCCGCCGTCGCCGCGCAATACTCCCAGTCCCCGCAACGCAACCGGCGAGCGGCCCACCTCTGGCTGGCGAGCATCAGGGCGCGGCCGGTGAGCAGATGTTCCTCCTTGGCGGGCAGCGGATGCCGCAGCAGGCAGCGAACCCGGCAACAGTGCGTGCGCGGCTCGGTTGGCGCCGTGCTCAGCCAGAGCGTGTTCTGAGAGCCGCAAAACGCCACGTCGAACCAGAAGTTCAGGCCGTGCCCTGTGCCCATCTATGGGATGTGAAACTCCGCCGGGATGTTTGCAGCGGACAGACGGGTCACGCTCACACCAAACGCCCCTCCCAGTCACGGTACTGGGCCCCACACGACCACGCCGGGGTGCGGCACACGTCCAGCCGTGCGCGTCAGCAGAACGGCCACAAGAACAGAAACCCAGCCGCAAGCTTCACGTCTGCCAAGACGCGTACTCGCCTTACAGAGATGCCGGGACCGCGGCGGAATGACCCAGTCACTCACATCAGCCTGACGGACGCCAGGATGGGGGGAGGGAAGGGGTGAGCTGATCCGGTCGGAGGTGCCGATCCAATGCAGCTGGCGCTCCTCGGTCATCTCAAAGAAGTGGCACGTGTAGGACCAAGGTCAAAATTTTGGATCTTATTAAAGTGTTCGAAATTTCGGGAGATTTTCGCTGCCAAAATATTTGGAGTTCAAAAATAAATCCCTTTTCTCTCAATGAAGGAAAATAGACCTGCCTTGAAGTTTCACCAAGCTACCCCAATATCATAATGCAATTTTTTCCATCACGATTCCATCCATTATGATTATCTATTATGGTTATCGTTTATTATCATTTCTTTATGATTATCAATCTACTGCCTATTTGCAATATCCATGCGGTGCTTCCCCAGTTCAGGTTGTAACCACATGGACGAATGAGAATGGGCACTCCGTAAACATCGTTCTCAATACGGGTCTAGTCACACCTGCCACATTGGTCACACAATGGTACACTTCACTTGGTTTTGTTCTCATTTTTCAGTTTGTTCAACCTCATGTCACGATAGTAAAATTCTAGCCTTGTGTCGAACCGACTAAGCGTGACAGATGCAGACATCAAACGTGTCCACCACCGACTGACGGAAATACCCCTCGGAAATACAACTGCTGCTGCAGCGCCGTCACGTTCATGCCGAAGAAACTGTTTTGGTACCTGGCAGAGACGGTGGACAGGCGCCGAATTTGCCCGGCGCTGCGGGTAACCTGACAAAGCGGGTAACCAGACATCAACGACAAGGTCGTCGGTAGGACGACTCGAGATCGGTTGGCAACGCGCCAGGTGCCTACGTGACGAGCTCAACAAGGCTAGCGCCGGATAGATTGCGGATCCATCTAAACAGGTCTCAGAGAGAATGGCACACGCAGTTTCCAGTTACCAGATGCTGGCCGCAGCTATTCCGTAACCTACATGAACAGTCACATGATTCTCCTTCCATCTGCCACTGAACAAGTATGATACGGTAACATCCTCACCGCCTGGTGGGTCGCAACATCATCCAGCAAAGCGCAGACCGTCACGCCATTGGCCCGGAGCCACAAGGCCACTGGACTCACCAGAAGTTGGCTTTGCTGTACAGCTCCATGAAGAGCACCTTATACCTAAATGGTGCAATATGCTAGTCACCATGGTTCAAAAGCAGCTTGCCCATGGCAGCGAATGTTTGGGGTCACACAGGTCACACCCAGGTAACTGAGGTCATAGGACCCAGACAGGTCAGCTGAACAACCAGTTCTGTTTACAGGCAGTCAGTGCAATGACAGCAGCATACCTAGGCACACAATGTAAGTCCATGCCATCCAGATGACAATGGCTGAACAAGGTACTAATGCCCAGTTAGCCAGCAGATAGAAGCCAATGACAAACACAGACCAGAAACAAGGACTCATCTATTAACAAACTGACTAAAGACCAAAAATCACACAGACCTGCAACAATACACAGAACACAGAAGCTTGTGTCCTTCAGCCTCATGCCAACAAAGTGATTTCAAACCACCACTGATGTCAAGACTTATATGCGGCACCTCTGGCAAGCAAGGCACCCATCTCCTGGCTCTGACAAAACCTGTGGAGTGCCTCTCTGCCAAGTGAGGCACCTACCTCATGGATTCAGTAAGACCTGTGGAGCACCTCTGGCAAAGTGCAGCACCTCAGCATGTATCCCATGGATTCTGAGAAGACCATGTCCACCTTCTCAATGATGCCCATTTCATCTTACCAGTGATCACCTCCAACATGTTCTTATGTTGCTGGACTCAATCAGTCTCTGAAATGCCAAGAGGAGGAAATTTCCTCAGCATCTCCACATAAAACCACCTCCATTTGTAGGCCAACATAGTCACAGACTGGTTCAGAGCATTAGCATTGCCTCAGAGGGCATCCATGACTTCCAAGCCATGTTAAGGCCACAGATGTTGAGGAGTTCTGTTTGTCTGAAACTTACACAATGATCTAATTGTTTTTCATGAGCCTAGCTGCAGTTTTTTAGTGCAATCTGATGTGATCTGATCTGGTCAGTGTTGTGGTGACTAGATAAATTAGGGCTCATGCTACCATGCATATCCTCCTAAAGCACATTCAATGAGGAAAAGCTGTACTGCTGTGTCAAATTCACCTCAGATGCACCATATATGTCTTGCTTCTATACCAAAACTGTGCAGCTTTTTGTGCATTACAAAATACAGTGGCTTAAATCTGGTGAGAACCAGCATTTTAGGGATAGGTTAGATTACTACTTGTGTCCCATATGGGACAACTTGTTCCATTCAACATTGAACCAAAGTTGCAGTTGCCAAGTATCTTGTTGGACCTGGTGCCATGTTTTGCAGACTGTTTTAATGCAGCAACAGATCTGTATCCAAACCTACCAGGGAAAAACAAAGTTTTTAAACATTCCTCCCCCTGTACTACCATTACAGCAGCATTAGATTTTGTCAAACAAGGCTAAAGGGCCAGCCTCAACTGCACATTTCTATGGTTTCATGACTGGCCTCATGACTGACAGTATGTCAAACACATTACCACATTACACCACGATACTTTGTGGGCAGGCTTTGCACCAGATGTATGACAAGGTAACTGCACATGAAATAATCTTAGAATACCATGATAACATAATACAGTATCCCTGTAAATCTGGAAAAATTGCAGTGGCACTGTTTGTATCTCTGAAATGATGTCAAGATACTGGGAAAAATAGTAGCAAGTACCTACATCCATCACATAAAGGATGTCATTAAGGGAATCAGCAGATCTGCTCAGTCTAGGAACAAGTCTCACCTACATACTAATATCATAACATAATATCATCATATCATCAACATACATCACTGACATATCACAAAATCTATACAAAAAACAGCAATTATATGTAACTGGCCTCATATTTCAGCCACATGAATACATTTCTTTTTTTCGCAACATACATATCATCATCATTCTGGTGTGAGTGAAATCCCTATGTATCTAGCAAAGACCACTTGGCTCAGGGGGGTATGACCCACAAGGCCCCCCTTGACTAGCCCCACTGATTCAGATCACAGGATCTCTACTAGATTTACCATTTTTCCGCTACAAATAATGTTTAGTATTGTTTTCCTTAGAGATGCTGTGGGTATACCTTGTGCCAGGCACATAGCCAGGATTTTCCTCAAGTGGGCCCAATGCCAAAATTTGTTATATGCCACTGGCATATGATGAGATTTATAGGAAAAAGCAGCAATTTTATGAAATTTACCTAGTATCTAGTTTAATGCACAGGAAAACGTGTAACGTTTGCTTTTGCAAAATATATATGGCCACTATTCAGCGTCCGTGCGAAATCGCCACATATCTAATGACAACTGCTTGGCTCAGGGGTAGGGGCCATGGTGCCATGCTGCCACGGCCCCATGGCCCCTTGGTTACGTCCCTGCCTTATGCACGCGTTGTACCCTAAATATTATGAAATTTAGGCACAATAAAATTTAGAAATAATGGCTGTTTTACAGTTTCTGAAAATGCGAGGTCTGGATGTACAAATCGCTATAAACACCATTTCATTGAACAAACCGATAATACGACTGAGTATACCGCGTGAGCCTCTAACCTCTTGTCGCACATGCGGCACATAAGCCTTTTTCGATCAAAATATCCGTGGCCTTGAGTCGCGCCGGCTGGAGTGCGACGCATTTTGAAAAGGTGTGCATCTTAGCCACACGCGGTAGCCACCGGCGTGTGCGAGGTGACGACAAAGCGATGCAGGACGCATCGGCTCAGTTCGACCCGGGTACGCGAGGGGCGTGGGTGTAGGGTGTTTGTCTTGCTGAAGGCTGTACGTTTCTGGGGAACCAGAACTCAAGATGACAACCTGGGAGACGTTTGTTCATCTCTTTGCTGGAGGGTAAGTGACGATTGATGTTTTGTGCGTGCAGAGGGCGTTTCGTTGTGTGCATACGTCAGAAATTATAATTGCTCGCGTGGTTATTTTATTTTGCCAGTCCTGTCTAGGCCTCTTCTTTTTTATTTCCAAAAAACGGAGTGCATGCATGCTTCGGAAAAAAATGGGGAGTAATCTGAATTTTGATTGCACTAATATGAATGCATTTGCAAGGGCAGCTTTTTTGAAGAAAGGTTAGGTGTGTACATAGTGATTGTGGGTTAATCATTACCGACTCATGCCCAAGCTTAACTCATCATTGGCTTGGTGTATTGCTTCTTCAACAATAATAGTCTAAATTTGCTTTGCATTTCCACTCCAAGTCCATTTTGATGTGTTGTGGGTCATGGAGGATGGTCACATTTCAAAGATCATTGTCTATACATTTCAAAATGTGGTTTGAATGGGATCTCTTGCATAGCGTGAATTGTTGGATGTCAGTGTAGTGTACAGTATGTCATGTCAAATTCTTGACATACTAGGCAGCTTTTGTGTGCCACATGTACTACTGTACATTAGTTGAGAACTGTTAACATTAGGTTTGCCATTGCTCAAAAATTGCTGTGAAGTTTTAGATGCATTTTCATAAGTGCACCAAAATGGCCACATGGGCTTTTGCATGAAAACTGTTTGTTTGTAAGTAAGTTATCAATTTAGCTATGAATCTCTTACTATTGAAATGATACCTAGGAATTTATTAGGGTCTTGTCCTAGTAAGACCCATTTCCACAGTTTTGCCAAATGTAATGGATATTGAATACAATTTCAAATTCCCATTCCTTCCATGCAGTGTGATGGGTGTAATGCCATTGTCTTCATTGAGATGGGATTTTCTGTTTCTTATATTCCTTTTGCATTGTTGTATAAGGCATAGCAAGTTCTGTCATAGTTCAGAGGACTCATCCCTTATCTCCAACTCAGCATATCCTAGTAGTGATAACTTCCATAATAGTGCACATCCCAGGCAGATCCACATGCTTTTGGGATCATGACCATCCCTTTTGTTGGAGATCTAGAATCAACATGGTTTTTGGCCCACTTTTAACCTGCCTCCAACTGGGGGGCAGTTGATTGTCCCTCAGGGTTTTTCTAGTATTGTGAAAGAACAAACAAACACAGCACCACAAAACTTTGTGTACCTTTTGCTTGATCATTTTTACACCTTGTGTCAAAGTTTTGACCTCAGATCACCCAAGTGTGTCTGACCTAGATCAGGTCAAGCACACCTATGTCCGAAAAGGTTTAGCACTGTATGACTTTTTTGGAAAACAGGATACTACAATAATACTTTCAGGGATTAGTGATCTTGATATATGCAACAAATGTGCTATCTCAGATTTTCCAGAATGTTCTGGGTCATTGACCAAAGGCTAAGACCATTTTTAAAACATGTGGATGTTTTTCAGAAATTCGTGGAATTTTGATGTTACTAATACTAGGAACCTCAAGAAGTTTTATAAATTGCATATTTTGGAAATAAACAAGTTCTTGCAAATAAAACTGAGAATTGTGTAGATTGGTAAATAACGATTTTTTTCCAGAATTTAAACATGAGAAACCATTGCAAGAACCACTAGGATGAATAAAATTTACATGGATAGGCTTATGTCTTGAAAATAAAGAAACACCCAAATTATTCCCCATTAATTTCTTATTGCGTCTGGTTGCGAGGCCCGCCGACAACCGGCGCAAATTACCGTGTCTGTAACTCTACGTTTTGGCATATATGTTCAACAAATCTGAGAAATTAGATGTGTATCGGCATTCGAACCTTTGCTTGTGCGCTTGTGCCTTTACCTTTGCATTATTAATCACAACCCTTGAGATTCAGGCCATTTCTTGTTCTCCTGCAGTGGGCTATGAGCAAACATATATAGGACTTAAATTGTTTAGATATTGTCAACTAAAAATGAGACCAGTTTCGAGCTCTACTCGTCACAAGCTTTCCAACGGTATGCGTATTTTTATCGTGCGACTAATCGTTCGTGAGTTAGAGGGGGGCGTCCAACCCCGGGGCGTGATCGTCGCCGACCCACGGTCGTGCGAGGGTTTGTGTATATACATGTTGATTTTCAAAAAATTAAGGAACAAGATGCTCAAAACTGAAAAAGGGATTAACAATTGGGAGTAAGTTCAGTGACATGGATGGAGATTTGGCCCCTGCTTATCACGTGCAAAGGGATCTGTAGCAAGGTGAAATTAATAGCCACTTATATGAGTCACATTAAGAATCTGATCGATCCGCAATTGTGTTTCTATTGTTAAACATTTGGTTGAGAAACTGTTTTTATCATGGTGCAAAATAGTGTGCTGTTTCAGTTATGAACTATAAGGCAACTTCCGTAAGTTTCAGACAAACGATCAAACAAATTTGGTGGTATTGCAGTTAGGTTAGATACATATAGTCTTTAAACTCACGTCAGAAAGAAACAAATGTTTTCATCCCATACTTTTGGCCGTGGGCCATCCTCAGGATAATTTTTTGCGAGAACAAAACACTAACAATGAAGCCTGCAAAAGTAAAGGTGCCCCTTCAATAAGCATGTCTGCCACAATGAAACACTGTCCCATAATGATCTAATGATAAATCTATAGTTACATTCTTTCAAGTTTATATGACGTCATTTACTCATGACTAAGATATAATGTAGAATGCAGTAATACAGTGGAATAGTGCCAAAATATAGGAGATGAATTAACCTTTTGTCTCCTTCTGTTATTATGGCCTTACAGCTGTTTGCACCTTACCTAACTCCAATGCCATCAGACGTAGCAGCCCAAATGTCTGACAATTGGGCAACTTGTTTAACAGGTGATGGCTGAGGTCAGCATTGCATTATAATGATGGCGTTGATAGAATATTTAAACAACTTGGCAAAAACTGACCTGAGCAAAATTCTCTTCAGCTACATAATCAGATGGAAATGTATAGACTAGCTTTACGGAAAATGTGTGTTTTAAAAAGGGGCTAGTTTTTTAGGCTTTCTGGGGATACCATGCCATTTGTTTTTTTTTTTGAATTTTATCGTGCCACTCTCACCTCTACCCCTGTTCTGTGGCAGGACGGGCGGCACGGTGGGCGCCATAGTCACCTGCCCGCTGGAGGTGGTCAAGACTCGGCTGCAGTCGTCACGCAGCGGGTTCGAACTGCAGGTGCCGCCGATGGCGTCGGAGTCGCGCGGCCAGGCCTCAGTTACCTGCAAGACTGTGCAGCGCGGCCAGCGCTCGCGCTTTTGCACGGCCAGTGCGCGCGGCTGCCGGCCTGGCCACTTCACGGTCGACCCGTCCTACCCGCCGCCACGGCCCGTCGGCTTGATCAGCTGCATCAGGTGAGGCTCTCTGTCGGCCTGATCCGCTGCAGCATGTGAGCCTCTCTGTCGGCGTGATCCGCTGCATCAGGTGAGGCTCTCTGTCGGCCTCATCTGCTGCATCAGGTAAGGCTCTCTGTTGGCGTGATCCGCTGCATCATGTGAGCCTCTCTGTCGGCGTGATCCGCTGCAACAGGTGAGGCTCTCTGTCGGCCTGATCCGCTGCATCAAGTGAGGCTCCCTGCCGGCCTGATCCGCTGCATCATGTGAGCCTCTGTCGGCCTGATCCGCTGCATCAGATGAGGCTCTCTGTCGGCCTGATCCGCTGCATCAGGTGAGCCTCTCTGTCGGCCTGATCCGCTACATCAGGTGAGCCTCTCTGTCGGCCTGATCCGCTACATCAGGTGAGACTCTCTGTCGGCCTCATCTGCTGTATCAGGTGAGGCTCTGTCGGCCTCATCTGCTGCATCAGGTGGAGCTCTCTGTGCACCTGACCTGTCCCGAAGTCGGTGACGCTTATGCACGTGTCACGACGGAGCGTGGAAGTTGTGCAGAGGTTTTGCAACTTGCTACACACGCTGCACCTAAAGCTTTTCAGCAACCCTGTTCCGTTGTTGTGTAATCAATGTATTCACCTGAACCCACTAACATCCTCCTGCTGAAGCATCTGCATGGCGTGCGCGTTTCGTCCCGTATTGGGGCCAGCTACATTCTGCCGCCACGGTCTCGTTGCTAGCGAGACACAAGCAAGGACCGGGATGGCTTATGTATATCGTGGTGTTGAGCAGGCTGCCGCGATGAGTCAATTCAGCGTAATGTCGTCACATTGGTTCCTGTTGAGGCTTGCGTGAATCTGTTCGTTTTCTCTCGCTTATCCTGCCAGCCGTATTTATGATAGTTACTTTGCGGTGACGAGCGGGACAGATAGCGAGGCAAACGACCTTGGCCTTTATCTTGTTAAAGTATCAACATTGTCTGCCGCAGGATCATCGTGGAAAAGGAGGGGACGATGGCTCTCTTCAAGGGTCTCGGGCCCAACCTGGTGGGCGTTGCCCCCTCCAGAGCGATCTATTTCTGCGCGTACCAGAACGCGAAGAAGTTTTTCAACCAGCGCCTGACCCCGGATTCTCCCGTCGTCCATATGGCCTCGGCCATGTGCGCCGGTGAGTAGGCCGAGCGGTTCACGCGCTGTGAAGGGGTCATGTGAGCCGTGCTGTCGGACAGAGCGGCAGCAGCAGCAGCACCGAGATGGGCGGCGTGACTGGATACGCCAGGAACACTGTTGGCCTGTTAGCCGGACGAAGATCGGGTGTCGACGGGATGTGCGCTGTCGGATTCCGGTGTGGTTCGGCGGAGCTGTTGATTGGCGAGATTTTATCCAAGAAAGCGGAAAGGGCGCGGCGTTGTAGTTTTAGGCGTCTCAGCCGCACCGGTTGTTTTGCACGTTTCCCTCCGCTGGCGATCAACCACCGATCTTCACCATTGGTTGGAACATGATCCAGTGGTGACGTCCACAGTTGGTTACAGTCGCCCTTAAATAGTCACGTGGTTACGCTGGCCCGCAAAAGAATCCGCCGCCGCCGGCCACGTGTGGCGGTTTGGGCCTACCCGGGCGTGCTGGACGGGGGGCGCGTGTCCGCGGCTGTCGCGACGGCCGGCGGCGGCCGCACGCCCCGGCGGCCCGTCCGGCCCGTTATGTCGCCGCACCGTCTCACCGCCGAACTTGTCACGTGGCCCCAGCGGTTGCTGGTGCTGCAGGTCCTACGCAGATGTTCACCGGCGGCCAGCTGATGGAAAAATACCGCTGCCCCTGGCGGAGACGGGGGCGGCGGCCATACTCGGTCGTCGGTACGGGACCGAGCTGGATGTCTCTGGACATATCCGGATCTGTCCGGTTTACGTTGACCTTGACCATGCGGGCCGCTGGTGTTTGCTGTGTGATGGTGTTCCGATCTGTATCGTGTTCTGACGGCCATTGGCAGAAGGGTATTGTCATTTACCCAACAACTCTAGTCTGGATTTTTTTTTTGGAGGGGGGTCGCATTATCCTTATTGAGCTCATGTGCTCGTGGTCACTCGGATTAATTATTTTCAGCAAAAATCTTGTTTCGAATGTCGCTAAATCACTGGATTTAGTCGCCTACGTCATCTCCCCTTCTTCCATACGTGGTTAAAAAATATTTGTTGGTACTAAATGACCAGCAGCGCTACTTAGCGCTGCTGATTCTCGTCTCCACGAACGCACAGTCGTAGGTTTTTACGTTGTGGGGGAAAATATCGCGGAGTTGAAACAGAGACGTTTGTAGTAACATCAGCCCCGTTTTTGGCGGAGGATGGTGATCCATCTGGTAGGTTTTGCTGTCCTGGCAGTTTTCGTGCGGTCATTTCAGCAAACCGACAGTGCTTCGATGGTCCACCAGTAGTTTCCGGTAGCCTCATCTAGAATAGCCTGTTTGACCCTCGCCACCCGTTGTGCCTTCTGAACTATGCCAGCCAACGGTTCTAGTGGCGGATCTTAAGTTTATAGTAGCTAATCATCTTTGTGGGATCTGAAGTTTGAAGAAGGTAATCATCTTTGTGTCTTTCTCTGGAAAGGCATTTCGGATATTGTTGCGTGAGCTCACGACATTGTCATGTTCACGAGTCTGCATTGTCCATTTTAGTGTCGTGGCTGACATTTTGTCGTTTCTCCCTCGTTATTGTAACAAGACGAAGCCCATTTTTGAAACGGGTAGTCTTGAGTATAATTCTGCCAAGATAACGATCTTAGAAATGCAGTTAATTTTCCCAAAACTTACCACCGTCGGTGAACTTGTCCAGTCTGTGCAACAGGCTATGTTTAATACGGGCTCCGATCCTTAACACCATTCCAGCAACCATTTGGATCAGATTTACGTAAAACAAAATGATGATGATGAAATGATGATGAATGATGATGATGATGATGATGATGATGAAAACCGATGATGAAAAAGTATGAATAAATTGACCCGCCACAAAGAACCAGATCACTAAGGTCTGTTTGATACAACCTTTAAGATCGTTTAATTACCACGGAACGGACAACGACAGATGCTTGTTTCTCAAGATTGGAGAGATAGATCACTTCGTGGCTCAGAAGGATCAGGCTGGGTATTCTTCGATTCAGAAGGAAGCGTGCCACATGTGCATGCTGTTTTATGGCTTAACATGTTAGAAGACAAATTGGATGGTGTTAGGAGAGACAGTCGCCCTTTACTTCGAAGGTTAATCTGCAGATGGATGCTGAATAATGTGCCGAGATTTTCTCAAGGATTTACGATGCTTCCTAAAATAGCGACGTGTCAGTTTTACGAATGAGGGTCGAGTTTTCAAAGGTGCGATTTATTGATAGCGTTTCGAAATATTCATGTTTCGTGAGTCATGTCCCTTGTGACCCCGTGCCGGGCCCGGGGCCAGAGCGGGGTCGGGCCGTCGGCGGTCGCGGTCGCGCCGTGGTGGCGCCGTTCGGTCGTCGGGTCGGCCGGCCGTGTGAGTGGCCTCCTCGCAGGGAGACTGGCCAACTGGGAGGACCGCAGAGGCGAAAATGGATGGGCAATATAGTAGTGGGGATTTTCCGCTGCGATTGCTAGCCGCTCCTGGGCCCACGATGTGATTTGGCTCCGGGTTTTCCACGATTCAGCCGATGTTTGATGACAAGTGCCGAAGAAAACAAATACCAGACGATGTCATCTAATTACGAAGACTGCGCATCACATGGTGTGAGAAGGTGGTCTTTTTGTGCTTAGCGGCAACCAGAAACGTATACTTCGAATGTATTTTGCATTAAAGGAATGTCTTCTATCTTAACCCGCGCACGACCGTCGGTCCGTTTCGAACATGCGCGACTGGGGGGAGCAGTTGGCCCTCGCTCTGACTCACGAACGATTGGTCGCACGATAAAAAATAAGCACACCGTTGGAAAGCTTGTGACGAGTAGAGCTCGAAACTGGCCTCATTTTTAGTTTTAGATCTATGTAAGCCAATTTACGCCCTAAATATGTTTTCTCATAGCCGACTGCATGAGACCGAGAAATGGCCTGAATCTCAAGGGCTGTGACTAATAACGCATATGTAAAGGCACCAGCGCACAAGTAAAGGTCCCCGGATGCCGATACACGTCTAGTTTCACAGATTTGTTCAATATATACGCCGAAACGTTGAGTTAAAGACACGGCAATTCTCGCGCTAGCTGTAGGCGTGGGCCGCTGCCGTATGCGGTACCAAATTGACGGAACTAATTTCAGCGTTCCTTTGTTTTCGCGGAAAAGACGATCTTTGTATATTTTATTGATCTTAGTGGTTTTTGTGATGGTTTCTCATGCTTAAATTTTGGAAAAATTCATTAGTTACCAGTCTACACAATTGGCGGAGCTTTATTCGCGAGAGCCTGTTTATTTCCAAAATATACCACTTTTTGAAACCTCTTGGGGTTCCTGGTATTACTTACGTCTGTGCAAGCTAGTTCTGCGATTTTCTACCCATTCTGAGTAATTCATCGTCGATTTTGACGGTGGTACATTTTGGCTCACTACAGTTATTCGTGACCTGACCTCAGGTCAGTTGCTGGAAGTCATTGATACTTTGCCCAATGACGGTGACGAGGTGTCAGCTTCACTCCACACTAAAAATGTTATGAAATATTCCGTCAGTTTCTGAAAAAAACGGCGACATGTCTTAAAAATGGACTTGACCGTAGGTCAATGACCCGGGAAATTCCGAAAACTGAGATAGCAGATTTGTTGCATCTATCAGGATCACTAATCCCTGAATGTATTATTGAGATATGCGGTTGACCGTCCCCGTCTAACTCACGAACGGTTGGTCGCACGATAAAAATGAGCATACCGTTGGAAAGCTGGTGACGAGTAGAACTCGGAACTTGTCTCATTTTTAGTTTTAGATAATATGTAAGCAATTTAGGTCCTATATGTTTTCTTATAGTCCGACTGCATGAAACCGAGAACGGCCTGAATCTCAATGGCTGTGACTAATAACGCACAGGTAAAGACACCAACGCACAAGTAAAGGTCCGCAGATGCCGACACACGTCAAATTTCCCAGATTTGTTAAATATATACGTGAAACGTTGAGTTAAAGACACGGCAATTTTCACGGCGGTTGTCGGCGGGTGCCGCAGCCGTACGCAGTACGAAATTGACGGGAACTAATTTTAGCGTTCCTTTATTTTCGCAACATAAGCCTATCCATGTAAATTTGATTGATCTTAATGGCTCTTGTGATGGTTTCTCATGCTTCAGTTTCGGAAAAAAATCATTTCATACCAATGTACACCATTGGCGGGGCTTTATTCGCGAGAGCCTGTTTATTTCCAAAATATGCAATTTTTAAAACTTTTTGAGGCTCCTGGTATTAGTTGCGTCTGTGGAAGCCAGTTCTGCCATTTTCTACCCGTTCTGAGTACTTCATCGATGATTTTGACAGTGGTATATTTTGGTTCACAACAGTTATTTGACTGTAACTAAATGTCTGCTTCATTCCACACTGAAAATGTTATGAAAAATTCCGCCAATTTCCGAAAAAACGACGACATGTCTTAAAAACGGGCTTGAACTTTGGTCATTGATTCAGAAAATTCCGGAAAATCTGAGATAGCACATTTTTTGCATCAAGATCACTAATCCTTGGAAGTATTATTGTAATATCGTGTTTTCCGAAAAAGTTACAGGGTGCTAAACTTTTTTGGACATAGGTCTGCTTGACCTGACTAGATCAGACACCTGACTTGACCTGAGGTCAAAACTTTGACACGAGATGTAAAAATGATCAAGCAGAAGGTACACGAAGTTTCACTGTGCTGTGTTTGTTCTCTTGCAATCGTCGAAAAACCTCGGGGGGGGGCGGTCAACCGCCTCCGCCCCCAGTCGGGGGCGGGTTAGCTGTGTAATTCATCATTAACCAGCTGGCACTGACATTTTTTAAGCTGTGTTTTTTTTTTAAAGGGGAATAAGCAATACTCCGAAAGCGTCTGTCAGGCGCGCGGCCGTTCCGGATCCCTGGCGCCGGTGTCGGTCGCCGGGGCTTGGCCTTAATACAAGGCATGACCTTGGCACAAGGTCATGCCTGTGGGCGGCGTGCGGACGGCTGGGACGAGCGCCGCCGCCCTGGCCCGTATCTCTGCGCGCTGGCAGCGTCCCAGTGTCAACAGCCTGGCCTGGCTTCACAGGCTTGGCCGTGGGTAGACACGGGTGGTTATTTATCGAGGTCTGTATCATTGTAAATATAAGGCCTCCAGATGATATATGGGAGTTTCGAGGTGTTCGTCATGCAAAATATGTCTGTAATGTGTGTCACTATTACTGCTTGGAGTGACAGCACAGCGCATGAGAAAAATACCGGTCTGAAGTCGGAACATACTAGATCGAATAAAACATCTGTCTGTTTACCCCGCACCGAGCTGCGTGGCTTGTTCGGTCCGCGTGGCGCGGGCGCTCTCTTTTGTGTCGCACGGGTGTCCCGTGTCTCGTGAGTTTGGACCGGGCCGCTTTTGACGTGGCGAACATCCGAAGAATTGCTGATCGGAACGGTTGCCTCCAGTCACTGGCGTAGTTGTGTTTGTGTTTCGTCTCGGCTGTTCTTAATGGGGACGATCCGTCGAAACTGGATCTCCCTAAGCGTTAAGGCTACGCAGCCGTCTCTGGTTCTTTCTTTTGCGTCTCGAGACCAAGAGTCTTCGCACCTTGTTTTACCCATGCGAACTGTGTTGTGCTGTTATGTTGCATGCTCTGCTTTAACGTCGCGGGTTTTTACGTCAGATGTCGTGCTCTTCAGCGAGCGGTTGTCTTGGCGGGCAGGTTTTTGCTCGTCGACTGCCACCAATCCGATCTGGTTCATCAAGACGCGGCTACAGCTGGACCAGCACCGGTACGGCCACCACCTGCGCGTCTCAGACTGCATCAAACGGGTTTACGCCGAAAAGGTCAGTGCATGACCTGGGCCGAGGTCGACGTCGCTTGCGATGACGACTTCATTGGACGGGAGTCCATGTAAGATAAAAAGGAAAATCTACGATCCCACGGAAATGGATCCTTTTTGTATCATGATGTAAAAACCTGCGCAAATTTGTATGCGGCTGTTGGAGCGATGTGGATCTGACTGTGCTTTCGCCCAGTGTTGTCCGCATTGCCAGCCGTTGGTAGTAACGAGTAGTAAACCGGTAGTAACGTGTCTGTCGGCGCAGGGAATTCGCGGCTTCTACAAGGGCATCACCGCCTCGTACTTCGGCATCACAGAGACCATGATCCACTTCGTCATCTACGAGCATCTGAAGAGACAGCTGCGAGTGCACAGGTATGTCTGGGTGCCGGTCAGCCACTGTCGGGCCCCCGGTCAGCCAGTGTCGGGCCGACGTTGGTTGTAAAACATCCGGCGTTTTGGCATGGCAGTGAAAACTGACGCGCGGTACTATTTCTGCCGAGGTTGTCAGAAATGTGTGGGACGACCGATCACTGTCGAGAAGACCTGGATTCAAAAAGCGGTCGGACGAGACCTTTCGCCCAGTTTTTCGCATTTCTGGCCTTCTTGGCCTTTGAATTCGGTTAGGCTGTCGTTCAGCCCATTTCCTTTTCTTAATATTGGTTTTCGCCGTTTTGTGCTCTCTGTTCACCTCTGTGTTTCAGTCCGTCTGAACCGATTCCGATATCGGCGGGTGCCTAAAGCATACTGTGCAGTTTGTTGGCCCACGATTTTTTATGTTTGCTTATGTTTCCAGTCCGTCATGCGGGCTCCTTTCTTCCCATACATGTGGACATTCTCTAGTTGCTGGTGGTCGGCTGTTTCGGGCTCCAGAGCCACATACACACTCGCATGGTTCGCGTGAATTGTTGGCCCTCTGATATGCGGATTTGCGATTTAGCCGTGCGTATGGTAGGTGGTCGGATGTTTGTGTTTTAACCCGAGTCCGACTGTCTGTCGACGCCGATCACGCCCGACTGTGGGGGATGACCGCCCCCCTCTAACTCACGAACGGGTGGTTGCACGATAAAAGTAAGCACACCGTTGGAAAACTGGTGACAAGTAGGGCTCGAAACTGGGCTCATTTTACTTCTGGATAATATGTAAGCCATTTACGCCTTGTATTTGTTTTCTTACAGCAGACTGCATGATACCGAGTCGCGACCTGGATCTCAAGGGCACTGATTAGTAAAGTCTAGGCAAAGGTATCATTGAACAGGTGAAAGTCCGCAGATGCCGATACGCTCCTAATTTCTCTGATTTGTTTCATATGTACGCCGAAACGTTGAGTTAAAGTCACGGCGATTTTCGCGCCGACTGACGCCGTGCGCCGTGGGCGGACGCATTATAAAATCAATGGCAACCAATTTGAGCGCTTCTGTATTTTCGCGACATAGGCCTTTCCATGTAATATTCCTTTATCCAAGTGGTTCTTGTGATGGTTTCTCATGCTTAAATTTTTGCAAAATTCAGTCGTTACCAGTCTGCACGATTGGCTGAGCTTTGTTGACGACAGTCTGTTTATTGCCAGATTGTGCAATTTTTGAGACTTTTTGAGCTTTTTGGTATTACTCGCAACTGTGCGAACCAGTTCCGTAATTTTCAACCCGTTTTGAACAATTCATCGCCGATTTTGACGGCGGTGCATTTTGGCGTAGAACAGTTGTTCTTGGCTTGACCTCCGGTCAATGACTGGAAGTCATTGATACTTTGTCCATTGATTGTAAATGGGTGTCTGCATTACCCCACACTAAAACTGGTATAAAAAGTCCTTGGGATTCCGAAAAATCGGCGACATGTCGTAAAAATGGGTTTGACATAAGTCAGTGACCCGGAAAACCCCAAAAAATCTGAAGTAGCAGTTTTGTTGTGATATCATATTTTTCGAACAGTTGCAGGGCGCTAAACGCTTTTTTGGATATAAGTCCGCTTGACCTGACGTAAGTCAGACTCCGGACTTGACCTGAGGTCAAAACCTTGACGCAAGGTGTAAAAATGATCAAGCAAAAGGTACCAAAGTTTCGTGGCGCTGCGTTTGTTCGTTCTCTCGCAGTTTCTGGAAAACTTCGGGGGCGGTCAACCCCAGTCGGCGGCGGGTTAACGGTGCGCCGACTGCTGGGTCATTGGCCAGTTTGTGTGAGCGCCGCCAGAGGACTTGCCAGCCGTACACGGACTGTCACGTGATGCCTTTCCGTGGCCGGGTTTGCTGGGCTCCTCTTGGACGCACTCTTGAGCTGGGAAAGGCAGAGGGGCGATGAACCGTGCGAACGTACTTGAAAAGAAGCCACTTCAAGGCGAAGCAGATGTAAGGCCTTCAAAAGGCAGGGGTCACTTCAAAAGAAATCCGTGGCGTTTGTCGTTTTGGCCCTGCCAAATGCACGGGTTGCCGGAAGGCCAAGCTAGCAGATTCCTTTTACCTGGAACGCACCGTTTTCCGACTCCAGCAGCGTCTCTGAAGCGACCGGCAGGAATGAACGGCACGTGCCTGTCCTCTTTACAGGCATCCCGACACGTCCATCAAGACCAGCTGGGATTTCCTGGAGTTCATGCTGGCGGGCGCCATCTCCAAAACGGTGGCGTCCTGCGTGGCCTACCCTCATGGTGAGTGGCTGTCGGGCGCGGCTAGAGTCTTCTGACCTTGTGAGTGGCCTTGGAGCCGTCTGCGACTCTAACGGCGGTACATCGTTTAGTGGCCGAAGGCCTGCCGTGCGGGACGTTTAAAGGGTTTGACGGCATGGCCGCAGGTAGTCGCCAGAATAGCCCGCCCTATTCCGTGTGGGATTGATGCCCCGGTGTGCTGCCATCCGCAATCATATTTCGGTCCAGCTGTGATTTAATAGTCGTCGGCTTTGCGATCGCGTCCGTTCGTTTGTGGTTCCGTCAGCTCTGGATTCGCGACACTACTCACACCCGTTCCCGTTAGCCGTCTGACCGCTAAAAACAATGTGACGTCGTGTTTCTTTGCCTTTGCTATTGCAATCTGTTGTGTGTATCGCGTGGAGGGGCAGCTGAGATGTAATATCATGCCGGCGGCCGGGACGCAGCCCGTCACGCGACTGCGCGAACTGCAGTCTATGTTGATCTGTGAGGATACTCTGAGGAGGGGGTCGGGGGAGCATACTTGACTGTTCGGGAGCACTCTAGATAGTTTGACCCGAGGGCTTGTCTGATCGATGGCTCAGAGATTATGTATCTGGAATTACGACTGTGGTCATCTGATGAATGTGATGATGGGCTGCAAGGCCAGAGGCTAAAATTGCATACTGTATTTATTGTTAATGAAACGGCAGTAGACACGGGCACGAAGACTCATAATTGTTTGTCTTGGTGACACGTGACTTGGCCCGACTCCAAAACTCTAAAGCGACGTTTCTGTCTGTGAAGTTAAAGCGTCAAAACGTCGCGGACGAGGGAGAACTGATTATGTGAGCGCGGGTGCGCCGGACAGTCACAAGGCCTGGTCCGACGCCAGTCGACAGGGAGAGACTGCCCGGAACACCGCGTATCGCGGCCCCGCCTCTGACCGGGGAGATGGGCCGCAGCACGTGGTCTTGCCGCGATGATCGGACTTCGGGTCGCCTCCCCCCTCACCGTGGTAACCGGACTGAGTTTTGGCCCTGCCGCAGTGACCTGACCTGGGGTCGTGACGTTGCCGCGGCGACCTGGCTTCTGATCGTAGTCCTGCCGCAGCGACCTGACCTCGGGTCGTGCCCTCTTCGGCGTCCGGCTGGGGGACGTTCCGCCCGGTGCCGGCCGTGGGCGCCAGGCGGCGGGCGGCCGGGCGGCGCGGCGGCGCGCGTCAGGACGCCGCGGCTCGCTGGCGTCCGTCGGTCGCGCCAAGCGGGCCGCTATTTTGGCCCGCCGCGGACGGCCGCGCGCTGCGAGACGAACGGTGCGCGGCTGCAGACGACTGGCGCGGCCAGGTGGCGGCACCAGTAAACGGCTCGGCTGCAGAAAAAACTGATCAGGCGGCTCGCCCCCGACAGGTGTTCACCTGGCGCATCGCGGGCGCTGATAGCTTAGTCTGATCAGTTCTGGAATCGATGATCGGCACAATCGTTATGAAGCTGTTGTAGGGAGTATCTGGTCAGAAATCCCGTCCAGAGTCTCTACAGAGCTGTTCAACTTCGCTCGATAGGGAGGCGGCTGCTAGCCAGTTCGAGTGGCGGGCAGGCGAAGCTGCCAGATTGACGCCAGAGAACAGCTCTTGTTTGCGTTGGGCTGCTCGTTCTGGCACTCCATATCTGTCCCGGTATTCTGAGACCCCAGTCGCATTCGTGTGTCTGACAACGTGTGGTGCTGTAATTTGGTCAGATCAGTCTAAAGCCCAAACACGCAGCCGGCCAACGACCTGATATTTTCGGCCTGGACGGTGGAGTTCTTGAGTTTCTCTTAGTTCGATAGCATCACTGTTTAATTTAGGACGAACGTGACGTTAAATAGTTTTCTCCCAAGGACCCAACTACGGTTCCGAACTTCGGAGGACTTTGAGGTTTTAAGGGTTATGCCAACATTTCTTCCTGAAAATTAAGCAGCAAAAAGCCGTTCGGAAATGTAGGCTTCCTCGATACCATGTAGCTCAGTGCCTGTGGCAAAATTATGTCTTGCTGGGAGGCATTTCGAGGCGGTGATGTGATGATGATCTCGGAGGCATGTACTACTGAGTTGAGTAAGCCTTATTGTGTAGTACTCATCAAATCTGTGTTTAAAAAAGACGCCTCGTTTCGTTTTTTCTGTATTTCTGTTCAATGAATATTTATTATTTTATTATTTATTATTATTGCTATTGTTATTACTATTTATTTATTTTATTTATTTATTATTTATTATTATTATTGTTGTTATTTTTGTGTCAAGTAAAAGATCCTGGCGGAAACGGGATGTTGGGATTGATGGTGACGTCCACAGTTTTATTTTCTTTTTTGCAAGGTTTAGACGTTACTTCTGCGGCGTTGTATAAATGTTTCCTGTCTGTCTGAAGGCCTAGATCCGTGCCTGTTGCACTTCCCAGGAATTGGGATTCCTCTCGTGTTCACTGTTCTCCCCTGTTCGCTCTTCCGGCCTGACCATAGAATGCACGAGCATTCTGAAGAACAGTCTGTCTGTGGTGAGAGTGTGGTGGCCTCGTCAGGTCATCATCGAAAAGGGAACTGCACGCAACCATTGTGGATTATTTAAGCGATGTCAGACATTTTTCATTTGAGCGTGTTGATAAATCATCTTTAGTTCAAAGATACAATGCAACAATATGTAGTCGTAAATTTATTTTCCATTTCCATACTCCTTTGTTGGTGTACTTTTTTGCATTCGGGCACCCTGACTCAGAACGTTTTTTTTTTGGTTCTGCCTGTCTGTGATAAACTTTAAGAATTTTGTTTTTTCTTGGGCTTAGCAATGTGATGTTGATTTTGGTCATTGTGCGAATTTTTGAAGAGCGTCTGCAAGTGCGATTGCATTTGAAGCCAGTCAGACATGACGTCATATCGTGTGGCTTCTGCCAGAGGTGAGCGGCGTCGCGTGGCCATCCCGGGCCGTACAGACCACAGTTGACGGCGCTGTGACCTTTGTCCTACAGAGGTGGCGCGGACCCGTCTGCGCGAGGAGGGCACCAAGTACCGCCACTTCTTCCAGACACTTTACCTGGTCTGGTGCGAGGAGGGCTACCGCGGCCTGTACCGGGGCCTGGGCACCCAGCTGGTCCGCCAGATCCCCAACACTGCCATCATGATGGCCACATACGAGGCTGTCGTCTACGTGCTCAGGTGACCGAGCGACGCCCCGCTTCGGCGCTAGGTCCGCGCCATCTAGTGGTGACGAGGCGAACTATCTCGGGACAGTGGTGAACTGACGTTTACGAAAGCAGTGCTGCTTTGGACTGTTCCCTGGAGTATTTTTGCATTTGTAGATTTTCACTATCATCGAGTTTTCGTCATCGCAACTCCTCTTTGTTTCTTTTTTGCCGCTTTTTTTGTGATGAGTTGAGGTGAGTCCTGTTGAAAGATAAGCACAAAACCAATTTCCCAATTATCACTTCGTCGCGCGTAAAACGCTCATGCTTGCGCTGACGTCCGTCGTTTTTTCTCCTCAGAGGCTCCACGTCCGATGACGACGAACTGTACGAAGACGAGGACGACGCGAACAGCCAGCCTTCCGGCCCACGTCGGTCTCCCTTCAGATAGTGGCCGTCACCGATCAGCCAGTTTTATGTAGTGACGAGCGCCATCGTCGCACGCGCGGCGCACAGCAGCCTCCGCGCGGCGCCACGACGGTGCGAGCGGCGTACGCCAGCCATCATACGGCGCCGCGTCACAGCCAGTTTTACATAGTGACCAGCGAGCAGAGACCGGCGCTACCTTAGCACGGGCGGCGCATTGTGGCCATCACGCGGCGCCACTGTCGGCTGGACGGCGTACAGCGGCCAGCACGTATGACCGCTTGACAACCAGTTTTACTGAGCGACCAGGGCCCAGCGCTACCGGTGGACGAGCTACACTACTACACGGCTACTACAACTGCTGTAATACAGCGACTACTACGCTGCGCCACTGACGGACGAGCTGCGCACAGCGGCCACCATGCGGCGCCACCGTCGGACGAGCGGCGTACGGCGCCACCACGCGGTGCCGGTTTCGGACGGTCTGCACGGACCGGCAGGCTGCCAGCGTTGCGGCCCCGGTGAGTCGAGCCGTGCGCCGCCCGGATGTGATAGCTTCCCTGAGGGTAGTGCGGCTGCCGACACGGTGTCAGTGGGGCCCAGCCGGGGCGGCGCCGGACCGGCCGGCCGCCCTGGTCCGGCGTCCAGCCCGAGAGGAGCTGGCTCCCGGCCGAGTACGGCGCGCCGACGCGGCGAGCGGAACGGCACCCAGGTTCGGCTTAGCGTGTGTTGGTCTGTGCACGCCCAGCGTTGACTCTTTTTGTACTGTGGCAAAATATAGGTGACCCGCTGATCGATGAAGTTGTTTTGCGCGTCGCGTCGGCCTTCGCCTCTGAAAAGTGCCACAGGGCCCCAGTTGTCAGGGCCGAGACCAGCAGATGAACAAACGGAAGCGCAAGGAAACTAATGCATTTGGTTTAACTACGCACTCCGAGAAGACTCCTGAAATCCGTTTCGCGTGTCTCAACCACTTCACCCTATTCCCGGAGGACCGTATGGCCGATTCCTAGAAAGGGGGTGGATTCGGCCTCCTTGAGATCTCGAGAACTACTCGCCTGATTTCATTGCAACAAACAGCAGTCAGTTTGCCATGACGTAAACTACTTTTCTATAAGAAGTTTTCAAAATCCTGGAAGGGGTGGATACAGGGGGCAGAAAGTCAAAATGGAGGATATTTCCTGATTTCTTATAACTCCGTTGATTATGGGCCGGTTTTGATAAAATTAGCATGAATCGAGAGATGGATGGGACTTTACCACTGGTCCATACATTTGAAATTTTGAGAAAATTCATAGGCGTTCACAGGGTCTTGAAAATAGAACTAGTTTCTCAAAAATTGATAACAAAAAAGTTAAAAGCACGCTTTGGCATCTACTAGTCATGCTTCGCTGAAGTACAAATCGTATCACAATAACTGTATAATGTTAGTACAGGCAGTGCCAGGGACATGAAAAAGGGGGACTGTCAAGGTCACATGTTCCTCAGACCAACTGACGACCTTTCACCTTAAATAACCTCCGATGACCTCAGTCACTTGGAATGATCTCATGTACATTTAATATTGTCTGAAAACGTTTCCAATCATGCGAGATCACTCTTTTTCTGAAATTTCATTGTACGGTTGATGTGATATAGGGTACGCGCACTGACATTTTAGGTCATAGCTCCGAGACCCGACCTAATATCGAGCTAAAACTTGGTACACAAGTAGAGAGCACCCTTCTATTTCATACATATTCCGGGTTTGGTAACTGAAAAAATAGCGGCAAAATGTTTGCTATGGAACTAAATTTTTACTTTCGACGTTGACATGACCTTGTGAAGTGGCCTCAGATGAACAAAATTGTATGTTTGTTGCCCAACTGTTACCTAACTAATCCACATAATGTTTAAGTTCTACCTTAAAAAGCCTCTTTTCACAACCATTTTCCCTTTAGCCTCAACAGGGCCAAAAATGGCCTGAGGTGCCTCCCAAAAACGTTGCCTGGCTCCGCCCCTGAGCAAAATAGAATTATGAAATTTTGCCACAGTACGTAGAAAGAACAACTAGGAAAAGTCACCAAGTTTCGTGACGTTGCGTCAAAATCCTGGAATTGGTAAGCAAAAAACCTGAGAGGGGTCGGATTCAGCGCCCCTGCCGGGAATAGGGTTAAGGCCGTTTTTCTTTTTCCCCTGTGGTCACCGCCTGGAGGTCAGAATCACAAACGTTACGTTGGGATCAAGAAGCAAGCAAAATTTTAACCGGCTGTATGTTTCGCGGTACGAAAACAGTTCCACTGTAAGCTGGCTCATGGGTGTCCGGTGTACAGTTATTTGAAATCGGCCCATACGTGTCTTGACTATAAAATCAATGGACTATGGAAGCAATGCGTTGCGTTCATGCAGGTCATAAGCGTCTGGAGAAAAAAACGAATATTCTAACAGATGAGCACAGGTACAGAGAGCGCTGGTCAGCATGTACTGCAATGATTTCTTCACACCCGAAAACACCGGCTGGCCGCCCGGCTGGTCCAGACGCCGGAACTTTTGGTCCTCGTCTCCAGGACTCTGGCTCCTGACCTTAGGCTCGCGGTCTCATTACGTCCGAGCTGCCGAGCTACCGTTAGCAAAACATAAGCCGGAAAATTCAACATACAACAACCGAGCTGGCCCCAAATAGCTGCCCAGCGTACAATCCAGGAAACGTTCCCGGCTTTCATTGTCATTTAGCGTACCGCCTGGGCATATGCTGGTACGCTCAGTCCAAACTACTGTTTTTTTTCTAGTCTTCTAGTCGTTCTTTATGATGTCCCAAACCTTCTACCAGTATTTCCTGAAACGGCGGGGAGCCGGAAAACCCACGACATGGTGGTGAAAACTGGCGAAATGACCATCTCAGCCGTGAGAAAAAATGACTTGTATCAACTCCCCTCGAGTCACATTATCCCTCACACAAAGATATCACCAAACAGCTATTCCACATACTCCACACATTCCTTTCTGTAGTCATTCAGAGTATCCAGTGTCAAAATTAACTGGTAAACATCAAAGCGGCGGTCCAAGCGCACCCCCATTTTCACCTACCACCGTATTTACTTTGATGAAAAACAAAAAAAAAAATTGGCCGTAGCGATTGGAGCAGGGGAAAAGTAAGAGAAAAGAAAGAAAGGAAAGAGCAAAAGAAAGAGCCTCTGTCCACCTCCTGGTATATACGCATCTGCTTCCAACGCTGTGACGGCCATTGAGGGCCAATCATATCCCGAAAGTTTCACACCTGCCGAAGCTTCATAGAGACTTGCACTTTCCTTATAAGTTGACGTCTGCGTATTTACCATCCTAGGGCAATAACTGAACTGCGCAGTTAAACGGCATACCTTATTGCCAGATTAGCAGGCTACCGATGGTTTAGAAAATATCTGTTGGACAAGCCGACCACATGCTGTCGATTTTTGAATGATCAGTACAAAAAGGGTCCCACGCGGACTCAAACCACTGTCCTGCTCCTGACAGCCCTCAGAATCCCCACGATGTTCGGGGGCTTTGCGGCTTTATACACGCTTGACCGTACAATCATTGGCACCATATGCTCTTGTTTTGACCTTGGTTGTGTTTATTGCCTTTTTATTTTATGTTGCGCTAACTGCAAAAAAGATACAGCAGCTCTGGTCACTTCTAGAATCCATTGGATTCCCTTGGGCGCCTAGAAGCCTTAACCCTATTCACCCGGAGGGCTAGACCGTATGGGCGATTTCCAGCACGGGGGCCGATTCGGCCCCCACCTGAGATCTCGAGAACTACACATCCGATTTTATCGCTACAAACAGCAATCCATTTGCCATAATGTAAACTAAATTTCTATAAGAAGAAGGTTTCAAATTTTGTAAGGGGTGGATACGGGGCAAAAATATTAAAATGGGAGGCATTTTTGGATTTCTTATAACTCCTTTGTTCATGGTTCGATTCGATGAAACTGGCTTGAATTGAGAGATTATGGATGGAACTTTTACCATTAGTACACACATTTGAGATTTTGGGAAAATTTATAGGCGTTCACAGGGTTTCAAAAAATAGGAGGACTGGTTTTTCAACAAATGAAGAAAAAAGGCAAAAGCATATTTTTGGTTTCTGCTAGTAATGTTATGCTTAATAAGTACAAATCGTATTACATTGTTTGCATAATATTACCATAGGCGGTGCCACGGACATGAACAAGGGGGACTGTCATGGTCACATGTTCTTCAGATCAACCTGTGACTTTTGACCTTAAATGACCTCCAGTGACCTTGGAGTCGCTTGGAATGATCTCGTATTGTCTGATATTATCTGTAAAGGTTTTCAAGCATCTGAATTCACTCTATTTCAAAAATTTTATTTTACGGCTATTGTGATATATGGTACGCGCACCTACATTCTAGGTCATAGCTCCGTGACCCGACCTGATATCAAGCTGAAACTTGACGCACAAGTAGAGGGCACCCTTCTACGTCAAAGGAAGTCCGGATTTGACATTTGAAAAAATAGCACCGAAATTGTTACTATAAAACCAAATTTTGACTTTTGACCTTCACCTGACCTTCTAAAATGACCTCAGATGAACAAAGTTGTATTTGCACGATGCCCAACTATTTAGCTATACATCCAAGTGAAGTTTAAAGTTTTACCTTAAAAACACTATTTTTTGCAGTCATTTTCCTTTCGTCTTCAACATGGCCAAAAATGGCCAGATGTGCCTCCCAAAAACGTTGCTTGGCTCCGCCCCTGAGCAAAATAGAACTTTGAAATTTTGTCGCGGTACGTAAAAAGTATAGCTAGGAAAAGTCACCAAGTTTCGTGAAGCTGCGTCAAAAACCCTAGAATTGGTAAGCAAAAAACCCGAGGGGGCGGATTCAGCTCCCCCTACCGGGAATTGGGTTAAGACATCGGCAGTCCTCGATGGTGTCCCGGCGACCCACTCAACCTGAGTCAATGTGCCGATTTCAGGCTATTTGGCCACCATTGCAGAGGGTCATACCACGTACGGTCCTCTGATCTGCCATGGTCTTAGTCATCGTTTGGTGCCGCTTTGGGCATCCACTAAGGCACGCTCTTTTCGGGGAGGCTGGAAAATGCATTGGAAGGGTTTATAACATATGTTTAAACATCTGCAGTAAACCCTCCAATCGTCAATGTTAAGCCTCTAAAATATTGAAACGGCCGAGCGCTTTTTGTAACCGGACGCTCCCGAAAACCACAAGCTCTATCCTACTTTACGGAGGTACTGTGGCGGGAGGCACCAAGGCTGTTTTAAGAGCAAATCATTGAGAAGTATCGGCCAGTCGAATGATGAGCAGCATACAAACACGACCTGGGTATTTCGCCAAGCTTGTTTTGTCTGACCTCATTTAAGTTCGGTTCTCCCGGGCTGGTGTGGCGAGACCACCAGTCGCACGTGGCTGAACCTTGGGCGTCTCAGGGGTTTGGTCGCACAATGCATTATCTTTGATTTTCCGGTTTCTGGACGGCTGGACTACGCGCGGCACGCGCTCGAGGCCTCCGTAGAACTTGCATGTACTTCGGGTCAAATCCGACATATGTTCGAAAAACTTAGATGCGCGCCGCTTCCGGGCGCTCAGTCTCGGAAACCGCGGATCACACCAACACAAAACCGGCTGCGATCGACAACGAATCAGTTGGAGAATTGCACCGCACGGAAAATGCCGAGCCAGTACCGGCTTGTGACACGCGCTGGCCGTAGGAACACGACAAAATGCCCGTTTTGCAAGGCTTCAAAACTGGGTCATGATCTCGGTAACTGTTTAAGATGCGAACTCGAAGACACGATGAACAACCACATCAAGGTACCGGCAGGAAATCATTTAGCGGAGTTGACCTCATCCGCCGGTGGGGTAGCCGCGGCACGCGCTCAGCATGGTTTACACGGGGATTTTGAATGCAAAGCTATTGTCATTGTCTAACACAAAATTGGTACCAACTGAAAGCCCGTTCTTTTGCCGTTCCGATGATGCGGAACACTGATCAGGTGTGCCTCGGCCGTTCCGGCCCAGCAACGCCACATGAAACGATACAGGAGGCGATTTCGCCCATTTTTAAGTAAGCTCGAAACCACTGCCAACCGCCGTCACGGCGTCTTTCCCAGCGCCTAATCTCGCCAACCGCGGGTCGCACCGAGACGAAACCTGGTCCGTTCGACACAAAATCGGTTGTAGAACAGTCATGTAAAACGCCGCTAGCGGGAACCAGCACGGGACGTGTGGTACCCACAGGAACACAAACAGACCATTTTGCAAGCTGTACAAAATAGGGTAACAATAAACTGAACCTTCAGTTATAACGAAAAGGTGATTACGTACAGGGGCGTAGCCAAGATTCCGGACAGGAGGGGGGGGGGGCAAATCGGATCAAGGGAGCCCTCGTAACCAATGGCGGCCCTCGCCAAGGGCGGATAAAGGATTTCGTCAAGGCGAGGGGGGAGGGGGGTGGAGGCGAATGGCCCGTGTGGGACCCCATTTTTTGCCCTTAAGATATAAAAAAGTGATGTAATTTTGCTTTTTCACCATAAAAAAATAACGGAAAAAATTCGAACACTTCATTTTAGAAAATTTGGCGTTTTGTTTCCGAACAAATGGCCGAAATATGACAAGAACGGCGAGATTTTACACGGTTCCGTCCCTCCCTGCCTTTGAAATGTCGTGTCTGCTTCTGGTCCAGGAGCCCGTCCGTCCCCCCTCCCCGATCCCGCAGCTTCCGGTGATTTTTTTTGTCAGCTTGGTTTAGGTTCCCTCTTGCAGTTACGGAGACACTTTTGGTGGTCTCGAGCCGTCTGACGTGCCAGGACCCTCTTGCGGTCTCAGGTTCCTTTTACGGTTTCACGTGTCCCGCGGGACGTCTCAGGCGCTCCTTTGGCAGTTTCAGGGGCACCTCGGACAGTCTCAGGGACCCGTCTGGCAGTTTCAGGGACGCTTAACCCTATTCCCGGAAAGCTAGACAGTATGGGCGATTCCCGGCAGGGGGGGGGGGGCGGATTCGGCTCCCCTGAGATCTCGAGAACTACATATCCGATTTCACCGCAACAAACGGCAATCGGTTTGCCATGACACGAACTACATTTGTATACAAAAAAATTTCCAAAATTTTAAAAGGGGTGGATACAGGGGCAAAAATGTCAGAATTTGGGGTATTTTTGGACTTTTTATAACTCCGTTGTTTTTGGACCGATTCCGGTGAAACTGGCATGAATCGAGAGATTATAGACAGGAGTTTTACCATTAGCACACACATCTGAAATTTTGAAAAAAAAATCATGGGCGTTCACAGGGTTTCAGAAATAGGAGGATTATTTTTCCAAAAAATTAATGAACAAAAAAGGCAAAAACACTTGTTTGGCTTCTGCTGGTCATGTTATGCTGAAGAAATACAAATCGCATTACAATGTTTGTGTAATGTTAGCATAGGCGGTGTCAGGGACATGAAAAAACGGGGAACTGTCATGGTCACACGTTCTTCAGATCAACTTGTGACCTTTGACCTTAAATGACCTCCAGCGACCTTGGAGTCACTTGGAATGATCTCGTGTGCATTTAATATTGTCTGTAAACGTTTTCAATCATTTAAATTCACTCTATGTTAGAAATTTAATTTTATGGATTGCGATGCAGGGTCAATGCGATATAGGCGCACTGACATTTCAGGTCATAGCTCCGTGACCCGACCTGATATCAAGCTTAAACTTGATACACAAGTAGACGGCACCTTTCACGTCATATATATTCCGGGTTTGGCATTTGAAAAAAAACAGGGCCGGAATTATTGCAATAAAACCAAATTTTGACTTTTGACCTTGACCTGACATTGTAAAGTGACCTCAGATGAACAAAGTCATATCTGCACGTTGCCCATCTATTTCGCTATACATCCATATAATGTTTTAAGTTCTATCTTAAAAACGCTGTTTATGGGAGACATTTTCCCTTGACCCTCAACATGGCCAAAAATGGCCTGAGGCGCCTCCCAGAAACGTTGCCTGGCTCCGCCCCTGAGCATAATGGAATTTTGAAATTTTGTCACGGAACGTAGAAAAAATAATTAGGAAAAGTCACCAAGTTTCGTGAAGTTGCGTCCAAAAATCCTGCAATTGGCAAGCAAAAAACCCGAGGAGGGGCCGATTCAGCCATCCCTGCCGGGAATAGGGTTAAGACATTTCAGGCTTCCTCCTGTCGTCCCTGGGACGTTTTTGCCGTATAAGGAGCCCCTCAGGCACTAAAAAAGGCCCTCTATAAGCCTCTCCCTGCAAATCAGATGACAGAGACAATCTCTTGAAAGACAGAAGAACACTGACAATCCCCAGGTCCTTTGGCCGTTTCAGGAGCAGTCTGGACGTCTCAAGGTCTAGTAGTTTCAGGGGCCCCTCTGGTCGTCTCAGGGGCCCCTATTGCTAGAGACTACTAGTTAGCAGTCTCAGAGTTCCTTCTCTAGCTGTCTCAGTGGACCCACTGTGGTCCTGGGTACCCTTGTTATCGTCTCTGCGGAACATTTTTTGCCATCTCAGGGGCCCTCCAGCAGTTACAAAAGACCTTTTGGTAATTTCAGGGCCCCTGTACAGTGTCATAGACCCGCTGAACGTCTCCGGTGGTCCCCATGGCTGTATCAGGGGTCTTCCTCTGTTACATGATATGTATGCATATCTGGCAGTCATTTAGGGCCCTCTAACCATATCAAGGGGCTTTTGTTGGCGCTTCAGGGGCCTCACTGGCAGTCTCAGGGAGGACCTTGCCTGTGCCAGGAGCCCGCTTATTGTACTCGAGTACCCTCTGATGCTTCCCGGGGGCCCCTGGCAGCATCAAAAACTCCTCAAGGTCTCAAAAAGGCCAGTGTAGCCATTTGTGGCTCCTCTCGAGGTTGAGAAGGTCACCGACAAAATCCCCGCTGAGATAGCCCCTCTGGCTGGCCAAGGTCTCCGTATGCCTTATGAACTTAAAAGAACTTAAGAGGGTGCCATGCTTAAGAACTTGACTTAAGGACTTAAGAGGGTGCTAGGCAGCCTCTTAAGCAAAATAAAGGGTGCTTAAGAGAGTGCTAGGCACCAACTTAAGTGCTTTCCATCTCAGGTTCCTTTCTGGCAGTTTTAGCGGTCTCATGGACCCTTTGCTGTGTTGGTGCCCCTTGCGGTCCCAGGAGCTCTTGAAGAGTTTCAAGGGCCTTTCTTTCCATCTTAAGGGGCCATCTTACCTTGTCAGGGTCCCATTAAACCTTCCGGAGGCCCTCTGATTACATCAAGGATAAGACATTCAGCTTTCCACTCACAGGGGCCCCCTAGGGAGTCAGTCCTCATCTTGGCCGTCCCACGATCCCTATGAATCATCTGGCAGTCTCAGGGACACTCTGCCGTGTTGGGGCCTTGTTGTAGTCTCAAGGGGCCTTTGGGAGCTTCAGGGACCCTCTATGCGTCTCAGAGGCCATCGAACCCTCCAGGACGCCTCCTTCACTGCATCAAGAGCCCGTCGTGTTCTTTTAGAGACCCCGTGAAGCTCATACAGGGCACATTTGGGACTCCTTTTAAGTCTGACAGGGACCCCTTCTCAGGCCTCAGGGGGGAGGGGGCGATCGCCCCATGGCTCACCCTTTGGATCCTTGCCTGGCCCTCGTATTCTTGTTACAACGTATGCTGACAACTTTAGTTCAACGTAACCTAATAACGCGAGAATAACATGGTGAGGACGCCTTTTCTGAGTTGTCAAAAACATGTCCCATATTGGTGGCGAACGAAGGCGATCATTTTGTGAGAGAACATGCATTTGCGCGGGAACGTCGGGGGCACAGCCGCCTTTTTCGAAAAAAAATTAGCATTAATGCTGTGGAGTAAAGCACCTTTGGCACCCAACTTTCCTCGACGCTCCTACGTCCCGGAAAGTATCGGAGCCTTTGTGCCAAAAATGGGGTTTGACGCCGAGGTCATGAGAGTGACGTCCCCACGACTTACCTTCACAACGTTAATACGACGTTCAGTCACAATGTCAGGACAGCATGGTAGCCTGACAACATTCACAACGTTTCAACGACGTTGTGGCAAGGTGAAATTTCCGATTACCAAAATATAACCTTGTCGCAACATTATAACGACGTAATCAGTTAGCTGGGGAAAGGTGCCCTCTACTTGTGTATCAAACTTCAGCTTGATATCAGGTGGGGTCACGGAGCGATGACCTGAAATGTCAGTGCGCGTATCCTATATCACAACAGCCGTAGAATGATATTTCAGAAATGGAGTGAATTCTAATGATGGGAAACGTTTTTAGATAATATTAAACGCATACAAAATCACTCCAAGTGACTGCAAAGTTAATGGAAGTCATTTAAGGTCACAGGTCGTCAGTTGTTCTGAAGAACATGTCACCATGACAGTTCCCCCTTTTCCATGTCCCTTACACCACTTATGGTAACATTATACAAATACTGGGACACGATTTGCACTTCTTCAGCATAGCATGACTAGCAGAAGGTAAAGAAGTGCTTTTAATTTTTTGTTAAATCAGATTTTGAGAAACTAGTCCTCCTATTTTCAAAATCCTGTAAACGCCTATGAATTTTCTCAAAGTTTTAAATGTATAGACCAATGGTAAAAGTCCCCTCCCTCGTTAATCTCTTGATTCATGCCAATTTCTTCAAAATCAGTCCATAAACAACGGAGTTATAAGAAGTCCAAAAATATCCCCATTTTGTTTTTTGCCCCCTGTACCCAACCCTTTCAAAAGTGTGAAAAGTTATTTTTATAAAAATGTCGTTTACGTCATGGCAAATCGATTGCCGTTTGTTGCGATGAAATCAGACGAGTAGTTCTCGAGATCGCGAGGGAGGCGAATCCGCCCCCCACCCCCACCCTACCGAGAATCGGCCATACCGTCGGGCCCTCCGGGAATAGGGTTAAAGCACTGCACACATAATCTGTTATCTTTTCTGTCTAAATGATGTAGTTGGTCCTGTTTTTTTTGTGTGTTTGAGAAACATTTCTCCTCTGCACCCTAATTTGTTGAACTGTATAACAATTTGTCCTTGGAATCAGTTGTTGAAATTTGAACTTGGTTGAATTGTTTCATGGGCTGCTTTTATAGACACCATTGTGAACAAACCAATTTTTCATATTTGTTCTGGTATAGAATGGCCACTCTCCCTTCAACCAGAATGAGAAAATAGATTAGTTAAGAAATAGATCATAGCACTGTGAATTCTCTGGCTGATGTTTTTCTACACATAGTTTATATGCACTTATCTGTGCATGATGCTAAAGCAAAAGAACAAACCATTGCCTTTACATGGGCACATATTGCACAAAAAGTGTTCTTTACATTACTAGACTACTTGCATTTTGTGAAGCTACCGAAAGGAATCCCAAGCTATTCATGAGATTATTCTATACTAAATTATATCATACCAGTACTGTTTCAGGGTACTGTACTGTTTTGTTACTGTACTGTCTTGACTCTTTCATGTCATCTAAATAAGCCTTGGCTCCGGACCTGAGCCGACACGACGTAGTCGCCATGACCGAGACCTGGCTGCCTTCCGACTGCAATTGAACTGCCAGCGCAATGGAGCTCCAACTCACATGGGACCAATTCACCTGGCTCCGAAAGCATCGGGCTACACACGGTGGAGGCGTAACCTGCGCTATCAGGTCTTACCTGCGCCCAATCCGACGACAGGACCTGGAGCCCGACTCGGAGGTGCCGGTAGTGCAAATCGGAACAAACAGCACCACATTCGTACTGGTGTGCTATCGCCCGCTTGACAGTGACAAGGACATTTCTCAGCTATTTGAATGTGTCGCTAAGCTTCGAGACTCTGGCAATCCCATTATTATAGCCTGGGATTTTAACTTACCAAAAGAACGACGAAGATCAAAGCCTGGCCCATAAAAGCTCTTGGCCGAACACTTTCGAACAACAGGTACACGTACAAAAAAAAGGTTTTAAGTGGTCAAAATGAAAGACCCTGTCGCTCTTGTCAGGTCTAACCGTGCCTTGCAATTTTTAGACGGCCTGCACGCTCATGATAGGACCCAGTCAGTTCATTCTCCCACGAGAGGTGACGCCATATTTGACCCAGTTTTATCTTGTGGCGATGACGTCGAAACGACTGCTAGCGATGGTACCTTTCATTCTGACCGCCGTAAAACCTTCTCTCGCTTTTATGTACGTGTACCTGTTGTTCCAAAAGTGTTCGGATCAAGAGCTTTTAATTATCGAGCTGCGGATTTTGATGGTCATCGTGCCGTTCTTTGATGCTTGCCTTGGGGTGTTTTATCTCACTTGGACGTAGACGCCGCCTTAGAAATGTTCTACGATCTTGTAACTGCTGCTATCGCCGACTACGTGCCCACTGTCTCCCGCTGCCGTCGATTTCCCCCGTGGTTCGACAGGGACGTGCAACACGCTCTCAGAGACAAGAACACTGCACACCGTCTCAAAAAGTTCACACCTCAAACGCGTTGCCAACACCAAATATAGCGAATATCTTTCGAGCCTCTTTCACGATTTTCGTGATAACCCCAAGAGTTTTTGGTCTTTCATCAGAATCCTTAAATCTTCCCGTTACCGTCCGTCTACCCTCGTACACAGTGGCCAAACCTTTTCGAATCCCACTGACTGTGCTTTCTTGTTGCACCCTTTCAGTGCAACGTTTAGCGCCAAATTTTCAGACCCACGTGTGGACGCACTGCCTTATGCTCCTGTCTACCACTAGAAAACTTCACCGTTCCCTTAGGTAAGGTCGAAATTTTGCTGTTCAGCATCGGCAAACACAAGGCTTGCGGGCCAGACGGGCTGAGTGGCCGTATTCTGCACGAGTGTGCCTAAGAACTGGCGATCCCACTCGAAGCTATTTGCAAAGTATCGGTCACTCAAGGCATTTTCCCCAACTTAGGAAAGACGCCAACACTATTCCAATTTACAAAAAGGTGACAAAATTGATCCTGTCAACTACCGGGGCATCTCTCTCCTCCCTCTCTGCTCCAAAACTTTGGAAAAAGTAGTTTGCGATCCTTTCCTGGAACACTGCTTACCATCATTCCCACCAAGTCAGCACGGTTTCCAACAAAAACGTCCCTGTGCATTCAACCTAACAGTTTTCCTCAAACATAGCTGGGACTCGGTCCATGAGGGTGTACAAAACGATTCTATGTACACTGATTTCTCATCGGCCTTTCCAAGCGTAAATCACGCGCTGCTACTTCACAAGCTCAAAACATCTTTTAACCATAGGTGGGCACTGGTCCGTTACTCCGTTACTCCGTTACTAACGAAGTTACTTTTTTTGGTAACGGAGTAACGGACCCGTTACTTTTATTTTACTGTAACGGACAGAGTAACGGAAGTTACTTTTGTGGTCCGTTACTCCATTACTTTTTGGTCCGTTACTCCGTTACTCCGTTACTCCGTTACTTTTTAAACTCCTTACAGACACCGCCCGGCTTTGCCCGGCATCGGCACACGCCATTAGCTACTTGAATAGCCAACACCCAATAGAGTGCGGCGATACAAGCGCGGCTGGGCGCGCACTCAGCTGACAATCGCGGAGTAGACTTGTTGACAATATTCGTCAGCTGATAAACGTTGACGGCAAGCTGGCGGCAATGGTTCAGTATAAAGGCCAGCTGACTTTGGTCTCTTTTGGGACAAAAGTATTGATTTATGCGTAAGTTTGATATCACTTAAAATTATAAATTAATCAGTCGTCATTTTTCAGGCTAAAAGATATCAAAGTTATTGTCATTTATACTGGAACAGCCAGCTGACGGCAGTTTTCAATGTTGTCTCAAGTTAGTCACGGATTGCTTACCATCGCCACACGGTTCCCCGCCATGATCACTCAAGGCTGTTGAGCACATGATTACTGCCGCCATGGCCTTGGATCTGTGATGTCCATGGGGCGATGGAGTGGTGACTGATTCTTGACTGGCCTGAAATTTTAACTACCTGACACTAAAATGTCCCATCAAGGCGTCTTTACGCCGCCACTGGAGGTCGAAAACCTTAACTCGGAGTCCGACGGTGCCTCAGCTTCGGAGGCAGAGGACGAGCCCGGTCTGGGTCACCTATGGCCACGTCTAGAAACGTACTTTGAGTTTCATGAGGAGGGGAAAAACGTCATTTTTACGTATATCCTATGCCGACCGAAAGAGGTTATAATCAAGGGTCACAAGAGTAGCCTTTCAAACCTAAAGGCACATACCAAGAGGAAGCATTATTTACGGTATTTCCAGGTGAGAACAGAATGTGCACAATAAGTTGTCAGTAGTGAAGCATAATTATGAAGCTTGTCGACTATTGCTTGGACTATTTGCCTTAACCATATTCTCTGCAGGTAGTGAGATTCACATTACCCTGGGGGGGGGGGGCGGATCTGCGGTAATCTACCTTTCGGCCGACACTTACGCGTAATTTTTGGAGACGCGGAAGTGGCAACACAAGTTGTGTGAACAATTTAGCCCATTCAGGTATTTTTCTGGATGGCCCTACTGGCCCCTACTGGATGTGTAAACTGACTTGGTTAGGTAACTCTTGAATTTTGATTCAGTTGACACACGTTTGCCTTCAGCCGATACGAGCTAACCAAACCAAAAAACAGGCAAATTGAACCTAACAAAAAATTAGTTTTACATGCCCATCTAGGGCAATCCCTGCAACCATACAGCAGGTTTTAGGTTAGGTTAGGTTAAATCATTTTTAACTTGGAGGACAGGCTACATTGTCCATGCGATTCGAGTTACCACTCCTGCGTTCCCGAAGAAAATATAAACTGGCAGAAACACCTTTCGGCTGACACATTATTTTTTGAACACGAAGAAGTGAGGACCCAAACTCAAACATGATATGAGCCGTTGGCACTTTTGCACCTTCGAAAAATATGCATTGGCCTTTAGGTGAAGATTACCAATTCTGCCCCCTCCCCTCCCCGCCCTTCCAGAGATCTCGAGATGCATACGTCCCATGTTGATGGGATGAATGCCATTTAATATGTTTCAACGAGATCTCCAATTCCGGACCCCAGAAATTCAAAAATTGCGCAAATAGGGCGTGGGGACAAACAAACTCCAAAATTTGGGGATTTTTGAAAGGTCACTGCGGCCGTGTTTACCAACCAATTTTCATGGGAATAACACGGTTCAGCTTGGAATGTCCAAGTCTTTTACATGCCGAAAGCTGAAATTTAAAATAAAAAACCATAGGCAGTTCCAGGGAGGGCAAGAAAAGTGATTTTTGAAATAAGAAATTTCCTTTGTTTTTGTTTGTTTTGGGTGATATAAACATCAGATGTACAACTAGCAAGCCAGTTTAAGTTTATATGTAGCGCAGAGGTGGATCCAGGTAAACAAAATTGGGAGGGCACCATAAGCACAATAGCGTGCTCCCCATTTTTCAGTACCTGGGTGTGCGTTCGCCTGAAAATGTGTGTGCATACGCATTGTTTAGGATGTGTATGACTATATAAATGAGTCAGTGATCTTTATTTCTACTCAGAATGTCACGATAGCGCACCGCACAACTTTGCAGCTTCACGCACAGCACATTACCGCCGAAAACGGGGGCTTGGAACCGCCTCTGCGGGACCGATTTTTTTTTAAATGTTGACAGAATACTTGTGTATCAATTCCATGAAATGCCAGAAAATCTTGTGGCGTTGCGGCAAACAGTTTGGGAGCGACAAGCAAAAAGTCGCGGGTAGCAGAATCTGCCCCCCTACAGGGAATAGGGTTAAATGAAGTGTTTTTAACCCGTCTCCGGCCGGGCTCAGAATGCCCTTTGCCCGGCCGGAGGGGGGGGGACGGATTTCCGCACCTCCCAGGATCTCGGCTCCCATATATCGCAAGGAAAAAAGGAAAACATCGGCGGAAAGGTTTTGTCAAACCGAGACGAAAACATTCAAGAGTTTTGGCCTCAGGTCAATTTTTAGGCCACCAGACGCCATGAAAGGTCAAAACACGTCCTTGGAATTAGGGAAATAGACGCAATACCTTGTCCCTGAAAAGCTGAACTTAGGCGACATATACTGAACCGTAAGACAACAGCGAGTTCATTGATATCAATTTTGGCCTTTCACAGGGGTCAGGTCAGGTCACGTCATCGTTCCAAAATGTTCCACTTGTGAACGGCTAACATCCTCCGTTGCATCTTACTTATGACCATGTTTTTATAGCTAATTTGTCTTTTCAAGGGTGCTGAAAAGGTACTAAAGCACCTTTTTTTAGTCTTTTATTTCACAATAATAAAATCCATATCAGTCATGTTTTTTTGAGTCCTTCGTCGTTTGGTATTAAAAAAATCGTCAGGGGTATCAGGAATCTTCCCTCCACGCACGCGCTCGTACACAAACTAATACACACACATAATTTCAAAACAAAACAAGAAGTTCGCGAGACCGAAACGAGCTCTGAACGGAGACCATTATGTTCTGGGTGGATACTTCGAGAGGCATTGTTGATCAAACCCAGTCGATAGATGTCCGCTGTTTGTCGCATTTTGCATGCGTCCGCTCCAGCGCCGGTTGTTCCCGCTCTGTCGGCGCCGTGGGCAATGAACAGGAATTCGTTGGTTTGAACATTGTGGCTAACACAGTGGTAGAATACCTGCCGCGGCTGTTGTCCCGGCGCCGCCGACTCTACAACGGCTGGTGAGGGCAGTGGGCAGCTAGCGGAGTGTTTTGGGTAAGCGCTTTTTGTTTCTTCCCTTTGTATATGGAATGCGTTTTACAACCACAAAGCAGCATAAAAGACTTAAAACCCGCGTTTGCTTGGTTTTCACTGCATTTAAAAAAGTAACGGAATAACGGAGTAACGGTAACTTCCGTTACTTTTTAAGGCAGAGTAACGGAGTAACGAGTAACGGACTGGCTTTTTTGAGTAGCGGAGTAACGAGTAACGAAGTTACATTTTTTAGTAACGATGCCCACCTATGCTTTTAACGTCAGAGGACGTGCACACTCAAGGATTGAGTTTTACTTCACCAACCAACCGCAGTCAACGTATCGTCCTTGACGGCAAGTTTTCTGACTGGATCCCAGTCAAATCTGGGATTCCCGAAAGAAGCGTATGTGGCCCACTCCTTTTCATCTGCCTCACCTCCGACTTACCTGTCCTCATCCAGACCAACTGCATCATGTTTGCCGACGACATCAAGTTATACCACTGCATCTCGTCTCCGGCTGACGCTGACGCCCTTCAGGCCGACATTGACCGTCTCTCATCTTGGTCGCGTACATGGCACCTAAAATTAAATCCTACAAAATGCCACGTAATGTCCTTCTCACTACGCAAATCCCCGACCCTAGCCACATATACGCTGAGCGAGACCGCTCTTGAGCGCCGCACCGAGACCCGGGACCTGGGTGTCCTTCTCTAGACACAAAACTCACTTTTGCTCACCACATCGACTCAACCATAGCCAAGGCGAATCACATGTTTGGCCTTGTCATCCGCAGTATGCAGTTATCCAGACGTCACATTAGAGCCCGTCTTGCTATGTGCTGTTTATGGCCATGTTCGTTCCATGCTCGAGTTCGGCTGTGTTATATGGGCTGGGAGTGCTGTCACCCACCTGAAACGACTGGAGCGTATACAGCACAAGTTCTTCATATGGCTTTTAATTCAGACAGACCTCTCGACAGCATGAACTACGTCAAACGTGCGCAGTATGAAGTCTCGCTTCGTGCAATATGACCTCCTGTTTCTGCACGATGTTCACCATGTGAGCCTCGACAGCCTTGAACTGCTGCCAGCATTTGCCAGCACAGGAAGCGATCGGGATAACGTTGCCTGATTCTATTTTGCTCAGGGGCTTCACCCCTGAAGATAGAGTCATGAAATTTTATCACAGTACATAGAAGGAACAGTTAAGAAAAGTGAGTAAGTTTTGTGAAGCTGTGTCAAAAGCCCTGGAATTGGCAAGCAAAAAATCCGAGGGGGAGGGATTCAGCCCCGTTCCTGCCGGGAATAGAGTTAACGAATAATGTATGGGACATTTTTCATCCTCGTTTTTCATTGCTTGCATTTTGTTTGTATTTAACCAAAGTTGTATGATGCATTTTTCATCCTTGTTTTGCATACCTGAGGTAAAATGAGCGAGATGGATAAAACAAGATGCAGCGATACCCCAGGTGCTGGTGGTGGTTCTTAAAGAACCGCTGTGCGACCCGGACACAGGTGAAGAGAACTGAAAACTACTTTACGACATGTGCCAGCGGGATATTTTCTTGCAAGTAAGGTCATCTCAGTACGCTTAACGCGGCGCTGTGAAATACTGCGAGTACAGTCCATGAGCTCAGGGGTATTTTACGCGAAAACGTTTGGTGTCTGTTGGTTACAAACCGCATGTTGCAGGCATCAAAGTTTTCAACACCTATGTACCTTCTCGAAAACTGTCTTGAACCGAAACAGCGACTCATTGTTGAAGAAAGAGCCACCGTGGCCGACACTGTGTGGCGTTTTGGCGGGCTTGCATTTCTACGCCCGGGTACGGCCGCTGGACCCGGACGTGGGGCGTGACTCGTTTGTTCAGATGACGGCAGTTCCGGTGCGGCTGACGAGCCCGGCATGACGCGTTAAACGGATCGCTCCGGCCCGCCGCCAGCCGGCGCTCACCGCCGCCCGAACACGACAAAACTAGCGACAGGCCGGTGGCATCGAGGGAACGAGCTGGTTGCACCTCATTGCTAGACGTGAAGGAAACTCGTCCTTGTTTTTCAAGTCAGATTTTAAATGCACCATCTACGTCTCTCGCGTTTCGCTTGCACGAAACCACTGCGGACCTTCATTTGGGATTCAGCCAGATTTTAGGGGAGTGCTGAAGTGAAGCTGCTAGCTGCTTGACTTGCGTTATCTTTTTGAAAAGGGGACATTTCTTTTTCACATATCTTCCTTTGTCTTTTGAGCACCAGAATATACCACGTTTGAATGCTTCAGTCCAATTTTTTCATTTAATTTCTAATAAGACGCTGCAGAAGGCGCAATTACAGGACCACTCTGCCACATTTGCGCCTCATAATGTGCCTAATTGTGCCACCATAGAAATGACACGGAACTCCAGATACTTTTGCGGCGGCAGAGGATATCATGAACCCCTGTACGGCACTTTATGAACAGTTCCACATGTTCGTCTTCCTGCCAATACTTCCCAACAGACAGAGAGAGGTGCTCGAACCCCAGCAGAATACTCATGTAGGTGGTTACATATGCGCATCAGATGGGTTTTGGGTTCATCCCCTCTTATGATCCGAAAATGCTTCGCCAGTCCGAAAATAAAACAGTCCGAAATTTCCTAAACGTCGAAGTAAGGTCATTGAAATCATAATGGTTTTAAGGTTTGAAAAGGGCGCAGTCTCCCACCTTCCGGGTCTGTTTTAGCGTAACGGAGGCACTGTATCAGATCAGTTGTGCTTCACGGCATTGATAGCAAAATTATACACGGGTAACACCAGCCAGAAAATTATTTCAAACTTGCACTTGAACTTTACTGGCCCACTACAAGTCTGTACCGCTGCCAGGGAGACAGTGGAAAGGATCATATCTGTAGCCATGCTAGGGGTGCGGAAATTCTTCCACAGTTGGGAAGGAGGGGCAAAGAAGCATTTTTTTCAACTCTTTCCAGTTAACGGCCAGAACGGTGGAGTGGTCAGAACGGTGGTCAGAACGGTGGAGCGTTACAACGCCACGGGAGCAAAGGGAAGGTAGTCGGTTGTGCAGATTCCACGTGCCCGCTCTTGTTTCATGTCCTTTGACCGCGGGCGTGCGACCATGTGACCTAAATGAGGCTGTAAACGTTGCGGTTGCCCGACTCAGCCCTGTCGACGAATGATTTTCCCCGTTTCACAGCGGGAGGGCGCAGGACCCAGTCCTCTAACTGGACATAGGAACAACGGCGCGGTCCACCGCCCACGTGACCGCTCACTGTCTGGGATCGTAGGTCGGTCACGGTCCGCTCCTGCCGTGCAGGCAGCTTGGGCGTATCGCGCCGCTCGTTATCGCGATAGGTGGGAGCGGCCGGCGGCTGATAGACCTCTCAATACGCGCGACGCTGGGTGCGTCATCGCGGGCCTCACCGAGCACGCGCACTTTCGGCTGCACTGGTGAGTTTGCAAAAGAAGGGTCATGTTTTCAGGTCCAGTCTCTTGCCTTTTGTTGTTTGAAAAACCCGAAACTTGAAGGGGTTACGTTCTCCGGACGTTTGAATTACTAGCGTGGCTTGTAGTGTCAAAAGTGTCCCCTCTCAAATGAAACCCCCTACATAAGGTGCTTCCTATGTTAATGGTGCCGTCTACCAACTGATACGGGAGGTTTCCCGGCAAGGTAGGCACCAGCCATTTTTCGAGCCATTTCTTTCCATGTAGCGTCATAGGTTATTGTTGAATTTAGCCCGTTAAGGGAGCGAGGGCGGGGGCACGGTGCCCACGTGCCACCTACGTTCCGCCGACTATGAAGGCCTTCTAGTGTCAAGGGGCTTCGGCAGACTGAACGTGTCTTTTTCAGCTGAAGATGCCTCTGCCCCCCCCCCCCACAGAAGGCACTTTTCCTGTTTTCCTGTCGTTTTCAGTAGGTGTTCTATGGACAGAGGCGGTGGTGCCCTGTTCACATTTGTCTACGGCGACGAAAGTGAGAAGGAAGGAACGCTATGGAGATATTAACATTTGATGGCCACAGATCAAACTTAACCCAGAACTAGAGAATAACAGGTAAATAAAAGTAAATTACACGAAAAATAAAAACGGTTTAGTCACCGGCCAGCCGAGGGGGGACGGGGGTCTGCCCCTCCTAGGCCCTTAGTTTGATATTTTTACCTTATTATTTATTTTGCATCATATGTATATATAATTTTTTTACTTACATTATGTTTATTATTTTTTGTAACTTAGGCCCCCACTTTTGTGAAAACCTATGATTTTCGTACTGTTTTCGAATGATTTCAGTAAACACTGAACCCCCTTAAGAAAACTGTGGCGGCGCCCCTGGGTTTACTGTAGATCATGTGAGCGAGCTTAACGTACCTGTGTTCTGCTTGTGGCTCACGGCCTGATAGAGGCACACCCAAAGAGTGGAACCGGGGGCCCGTCCCTCTAAACGGTCCAAAAGTTGGGTGTGAATGACAAAAAATGCAAAAAAACGAAAGGCAAAAATAGTCCATCTACAAAATAGTAACACACGCAGGGGTTAAAAAGGGTCAGCTGACCCCCGAAATTTTCGAGGGGCCCGCAGATAAATGATGCCCGTAGGTCCGGAAAACAAGAAAGCCAAGGGGCCAATAAGCCAGGGGCCAGTAAGCAGGGGTCCGTAGGCTGGGACCCGCATACGTGAGGTCCTACTACTACCCACAAACCAATGAGGCCGCTGTTTAGGGGCCCCTTGATTAAGGCCTCACCTATGATTCTGTTATGAGCCCGTAACAGAATCATAAGTGGGGCCTTTATCCCGAGTCCCAAGCCAAGCAGGGTCCGCAAGCCAGGGGCCAATACGCAAGAGGAGCCCACAGGCCAGGGACCCATAAGCGAGGGGACCGCAGGCCAGGAGTCCGTAATCCAGGGCGACGTTAGTTTAGGGCCTATGACTAAGGGCATATGCCAGAGGTCCTCAAGGCAAGCATGGAGCACTGGTCTGCATGCCAGAAACTCCAAAACCAAACGACCAGTTGGCAACGGGCCCGTGGACCAGGAGCCCGCATGCCAAAGGGGCCTGTGGGTCAGAGGCCCATAAGCCGGGGGCACGCTAGTTAGAGGCCCGGCCAGGAGTTCCGTAGGCCACGAAAAAATATGCAAGAGGGTCCGCGGTCCAGGGTCCAGAGCGACTGCAGGCCAGAAGAAGGCCGCAGGCCAGGAGCCCGGAATCCAGGAAATCCGTCGGTTGAGGGCCCGTGTCTAGGACCCCGTAAAAGAGAGGCGCAGAAGTTACGCAGTTGCCCACAAACCAGGGACACATTTGCCAAAGGGGCTTGCGGGCAAGGGGCCCGAAAGCAAGGAGGCTCGTTGGTTGGCGTCCGAGGCTAGGGGACCGTTGGCCAGGGGCCCGCTTGCGTGTGGGGACTTGAAGCTCCTATAGACATCCGCAGACCAGGGGTCCGTAAACGAGGGGCCCACAGCTCAGGAGCCCACATGCTAGAAGGGCCCGTCGGCCAGGGGGCCGTAGACCAGGGAACCGTTAATTAGGGGTCCGTAATTAGGGGCCAGGGACCATTAGTTAGGGGGCCGGCTGGGGGCACCCAGGCGAGGGCCTGCAAGTTAAGCAGGGGCCCGTCGGCAGAAGTGCCTGCACGCCAGGGACCGCTGGGATAGCGGGCTCGTGGGCTGTGGCCCGTTTCCATCCCTTTCTCTTATCTTTCATCTCAATTTCTGCATTATCGACTCCTGAAACATTTTCCGGGCTTTTCCAGGGGCGTGATTTCCAAAATCCTTTGTGGGTGCATTCGGACGCCAGGATTCTCGTACGGTAGCGGCCTTAGCAGCCCTTACGCCTGGGGAACCAAAAACTCCTCGGATTTGGGCCATTTTATTTCAGTATACCGTAAATTGGTTTTCCCCATTTCTAAGGATTAAAAAACATGCGCAACGTAAAGGCGGTTGGCTCTCCTTGGGTACACTTACGGTTGCATTTGCGCGCTGCGTTTTTAGTCATAAAGAGTAAATGTCCACACATATGTGCATACCTCCTTCTTTGCTTATACATATAGGCATGGCTACTTTTCGTGTTGTGAAATTGCCCAAGTTTTGTTTTTGGATTCATAAACTGTTTTTTGGCTTGTGGGCTCAAATGCCATGTGTTTGGGTGCACAAATCCGGTTTGTGGGCGTATGTGAACCCACAGAGGTGTAAAATTGCACCCCTGGGCTTTTCAGATATTCTAGAGACTTGAATGTTACCGGCAAATGAGTTTGTACTTTTCGTTTTTTTTTGGAGGGGAAGGAGCCTGTCAAAAATACTGAAACCAAAGGACCTCAGATGGAGGCGGGAGAGGGAGCCCGCTCCCATACCCTTGCCCCTTCCCCTGCGAAATAAAATCGTGTATACGTTCTCGCCTGGCAGTGTCACATTTACGAGGACGCCAGGACTGAATTTTTCAGTCATAAAGCAGGAAATTTCGGGCACCTTTGCCACGCGTCATGAAAATGTCTCTTACTCCAACCTTTTCCCCAACCCGGTCCCCCTGCCTTAGACAATGCGTGGATGCGGACTTGCGCGGTCGGGCACCGATGTCTAAAAACACATGCTGCCCTTCCATTCCGCCGTTCACCCAACATGCAGGCAGTGCTATGTCAGAGCATTTCTACGTTATTTCTATACTGACCACGATAACACAAGAAAAGACAAAGATATGAAAAATTAGCCTAGTCTCAAATTAACAGCTGATTACGGTCTACCCCCCTAACCCACCCTGCCAAGGTTTGATCGACCAGCAAGGCCCCAAACCCCTGCCACTATCCCAGTCTCCAAAGCCTCTGTTAATTTTTAACTCCACGCCATAGCCAGCCTGAAAGGATTTGCGGAAATATAAAGCTGTATGTAGTGGTGCAGTCAAACACGTAAAACAAACAGATAATATCCGACTCCCCCGTCGCTGCCCGTGGTCAACAAACTTCGTGGGCATAACCAAGGCCCTGGCATAACTGGCTAGCCAACTGACGGCCGAACACGCCTGGCTTCCCATTGGTCGAAAACCATGACGTCACTGGAGACACCGCAAAACGTTATTTTGATAGGGGTTGTTACTGGGCTGTATTTGATATGACACAACGTTCGTTGCGTCGGTGAACGGGACCTATTTGGAGCGAAAAACGAATGGAATTTTTTGGTTTTGACGTCTCTGTGTTTCAGTTTTGTTCACAGTTCATCATGAAACTTAGACCATGTATGTGGGCCAACTATTAACTAACAACTTGTAAACTAAGTAACCATATACATATATATATATGTATGCATACAAATATGCATATGTATGTTTGCGTCCAAATAATTCTCAAGGCAGACAGCTGAATGCGCTCTCGGAATAACGCCTGACCTAGCGACCTGGACTATCCTAAGGTATGTGTACTGTATATGTTAGACCCACTTTTGTTACTTCCAAAGTGCTTACAGAACTCGTAGAATGTGAACGTCTTAGATAATGCGCATGCATGATCAGTGGTCTAGTTTCATTCTCTTCCTTTTGTCGCACAGCCTGCTGTGGTGGGAGAAATGAAGACACAGACGAAAAAGTGCACAACATTCTCGATTTCTTTCTTACCAAATCAAACTAAGGACACTGAACCGCACAAGTGCGATAATGTATCCAAGATCAAGACGGGCTCCCCAAAAACCAACGGTTGGCAGTGAAATGCAGCAGGTATTTGAACCAAGCGATAGCATTTCCAATTTCATAAATGAAAGAGGGATTTTTTATTTACATCTATATGTATATCCGCATTTTTCTTCGACAACGGCTTGGTGCGATGCCGTGAACTTTGACGCTTCATTCGTGAAGTAAATGAAGCGTTAAGGTTCATTCATTAATGAAGCGTTAAAGTTCATTCAAAGTTCGGTGCCCTGAACTCGGTCACTTCATTCATGAAGTGACCGAGCTTCGAAACGTGATGTCGGCAATGATGATGATGATGATGGCAATTCGTGATAACGTTATCGCAGGATGACCAGATCTTCGCACCCATGTCGTTTCTAGCCATAGAGTCCAATGGAAACGGTTTTGGCCGCACCGATTCCCGGTTGTCTTTATTTTTCCCTGAAACCCCTCGACGTCACGACATTTAATTTTACACAAACGTCTGCTGACATGTCCAACGGGTTTCAAATATTTTCGTGGAGATCTGTTGAATGGTCACCTCGGAGCTAGGCCATATCTGCATTCATGCCGACGTCTTTCAGGTCGCAGTCGATCAACAATAGAAAATCCCCGAAACATATCGTGCATTTGTTTTACTGGGCTCCGCTTGATGGAATATTACATCGGTTGAGCTGCTACTGCAGCGTATGGGTGCGGGGCTATACAGATTTCGAATTTTACCGCCTGGCTAAGTGGCTAGGACAATTGTGCAAAACTGAATCATTTCCTTATTAACGTATTTACACTGCATGCAGGAAAGTAGCCAGGATTTTTCCAGGGAGGGGCCAGGACAAACGTAATCCCCTCAAAACTGAAAAATCCCCAGATTTCGGCCACTTTATTTCTAAGTTTCGGGAATTTTTGCGTATTTTCATTTTTGCTACGTTAAGAAACATAAAGTTGTAACCTCCAAGGGGGCCATGGCCTTTAGACCCACTGCCTGCGTCCCTGCTTGCATGCTATGTCTTACGCTTGTCGTAGAGCAGAACCGTGATACAGACTGCGGAACGGAGCAGAAAGGGACCAATAAACAGGGCTTTTGATGGAATAGCGGAACGTGGAATAATTCTAAGAATTCGAAACAGAAATGCAGCGATAAAGTGTCTATAAAACAAGGAAAACTTCAAAAACGTATCGTCATAGTCATGGAAGAGGCACATTAGGACGAGAAATGAAATGACTAAAATGTCGGGGAAAAGTGAAGCAGTGGCAAGATGCTTTCGACGCCATTGCTGAAAAAAAATGACGTCCTTTCCGATGTATGTACTGGATGTACTTAACATGAAGTGACGCGGAGACTTCGGATTCCACTCGTCACCTAGTATTGAAAATTTACGAAGCCCAGTTTCAGGGGGCTGGAAGGGGCCTAATTTCTCTTCCTCACTTTTTCAGGGGATTTGAAAGGCCAGATGTAAGGACGATTTGGAATCCAGAAAGGTTCACGTTCCTTCTTTCTGAAAATGATAAACCAGCCCTGATATTTTCCGGAACCAGACCACCCAAAATTCTCGCGATGCGTATAAATAACACAGTCATATCGAACCACACAGATGTATATATATATATATATATATAACGGCAGACATTTCGTGATTTCGCGAAAGGTTCATTTCACCAATGAAATATGTCGTTTGTGCCGGACCTGAGCACTTTCCCAGCGTTTTAACAAAACATTGCGTCTTCACAGCATTCCATTCCACGTATGTTGTCGGCCTTATCAGAATTGGTAACATGCAATACCAAACGGGGCCGGTAAAAGATTTTGCAGGACCGAGGTCGCTGTGGCAACTCCTGCCCGAGACCGAAGGTGGATGACAGAAATTCAACAGCGACCAAGGTCCTGGGGCTCATTCCAGCTCAAGTGTGGTATGATTTTTACCAAATACTGCTGTGTGTCAGAACATGGAGAGAAAATGAAAACCATTCTTCCCACCACCTTTTGGTTATGACATCGGGGACGACGACCACAAGGAGACAATTAAATATTTTGTTCAGTATAGCCGTAACAATGAGATCTCAAGGAAGGCTGAATTTTAGTTAAAACGTTTGGAAGCGAATGGAAAGACTGGATGTAAATGGCTGTCTTTCAGCCCTAAACAAGGCCAAGTAGAACTTACTAATCTGTTCTTTTCAGATTTAGCAACAGCTGCAGTTTGAAACAGTTTCTACAAAGCCCAGTCGTATCGTATCTTGTCAGAACAACTGGTTACGCGTGATCTGATCAAAAATTTCGGCAAGTGATCAAAAATGTTTTCCAAGACCAGAAAGCACTGAGCCGAAATGTTATACCACACGCACGAGCTTATGCAAAAGGGATGTACCAGGATTTGGTAAAGCCTTTCCATGCATTTCCAGCCAAAGCAGCATTTCTGCATTATAGATAACGTCATTTTGTAGTTCGCTCTGACTCTCTCGGGAACCTTTATCACGAATTACATGTCTGTCAAGAAAGCCCGTGCTCAGCCAACAGGGTCACCAATGAAGACCCAGGACCCCTTTAAAATCGCTCAAAACGCGTCAGCAGGTCAGTATTGACTAGCTGAGCCCATTGACACAACCAGACCTCCATGGCATTCATTACCTTCCATTCTAGACGTAAAAAGGAAAACACGTAAAACATACATACATACATAAAAAGAAAGGAAATTTAACTTAAACCCTTACAAACGCGTATTCAGAATGTTTGTATTGCGCCACTGAGCTCGAAAATGGCGTATATACACCTCCCCAGCAACATTTTAGCAATGGCGAGTAAAGACCGTTTTTCTACCGATTCTTTACTTCGGTTTGGATTTCAAGAAATTAAGCTCTTAGCTTATTTATACGTTGCCTTATAGTTACTTTATAGTTTAAGTTACTTTATAACTTAAGCTGCTTATGGCACTTATTTCGGCGGACACTTTGATCTCGATGGTCTTTTTTACCTACGGCTTTCCAGAACTGTCAATACACATGAAGCGATCGCCAAAAGTCCACTGTATTGACATTCACAACGTCACATTGCGCACGCAGAACACACGTGGAAACCACATGTTTGATTCTCCCCTAAAGCTAACCTTATAGGCATTCCAGATTTTTGTCTTGTTCCGATGAGCCTCAAAGTAGCCCATTTAGGCTGTTGTGGTTCTCTTGTTTCGTGTTACGGCGAAAGAAAACGGTTTTTTTGTTTGATGCTTTATTTCCCATTGCATTTAACCTTGGGCGTTATGGAACTGATTTCGGCTGACCCATTCGGTTTCGCCAGTTTTTGTTGTACAGGTAGCCAGAACCGCAATACACGTGATGCCATCGTTCAAAGTCATCACACTGATAATGGCGCCGTCAAACTGGTCTCAGAAAAGCAAAGGTGAAAGCACATTTTTCAGTTCTCCTTGAGATCTCATCATGCCGGAACTCAAAATGTTGGCCTTGTTCTGCTGGACCAAAAAATTCCTCATTTACGCCGTTCTGTTCATAATTTTTTCGAGTTACGGCGAAAGCAAATAGTTTTTTGCCTTACACTTATTTTCGTATGGAGTTAACATAAGGCCAAACGGGAATGATTCCGGTCGACCCTTTCATTTTCGCCAATCTTCGCTGCACAGGTGGCCAGAACCGTAATACACATGAAGTCATCGTCCAAAATCCATAGTATTAATATTCACACAGTCAAATTGTGCTCGGAGGCGCACATGTGAAACGACTTTTGTAATTCCGTTTGAAACCTGATCATATAGGCATTCAAAATGCAAGTCTTGTCCCCTTAATTCTTGCTGAATAGGTAGCCAGAACCGTCATACAAATGAAACCATTGCCCAAAGTCCATTACATTGATATTCCTACCGTCAAATTGGTTTCAGAAGAACACAGGTGAAAACCACATTTTTTTCTCCTCCAGGGCTAATTACTAGGGTACTCAAAATGTTTGTCTGGTTCCCCTGAACTTACAAATGTCCTACGCCGTTTTCCTACGCCGTTTTGGCAGCTACCTTTCGAATTACAGCGGAAAGAAAACTGTTTTTCACTTAGTGCTTTATTTCTCACTGGATTTAACATGGGGACACGTGGAACTGATTTCGGAAGACCACTTCGACTTCTGGTGTACAGGTAGCCACACCGAAGTAAACATGAAACCATCGCCAAAAGTCCTTCGCATACATATTCGCACGGTCTGACTGGGTTCAGAAGAGCACGGGTGAAACCTTTTTGTTAATTTCTTTTCAAGCCTGATCATGCATGTGCTCAGAATGTTTGTCTTGCTCCGTTGTGCCAAAAAATGCCCCATTTACCGTTCCGATGGTAACTTGCCAAATCATCGCAAGTAAAAAACCTTTTCCACGTAATGCTTTTCTTCCCATTTTATGGTACCCGCCCTCTGCTCCTCATAATTTCAACCCCACTCCTTCATTCCTACTCTTCCCAGCACAACAAATCTCTTTTACCACTTCCTTGTATGCCATAGCCCCGCAGTGATTGAATGCGATCAACCGATTCCATGAAAAGAAACAAGCCATCTGATTTGATACGGAACCCCATGAACGCTATTTTGACTTCTTGCGTTGACTTGAGTTCGAAGTTCGCTGAGTCGCTGCGTTCATTTGATGTCGTTACCATTGCAACTTGCAGCCCATAACACCGCAACAACCAGAATGACCTTCCAATGTTATATTCGACGGCAGCGCTATTCGATCACAAGCCATGGAAGAAAAAGTCCTACGTAACAGACAAATTTATGCGAACACGAACACTCTGAATAACGCCAACAAGTTACGTTTTCTGCATTGAACTCTAGAAAACATCCGCAAACTACGAGCAAAACTGCACAGAACCACCATCTGCACCAGACGAGGTCGCCATGAAAACCAACTCTAGGACCAGCTGAATTCTGACTGGCTGACGCCACTGTCTTCTGAAGTAGCACCCTCCCAACCAAAACAATCAGTGACTTCACAGATGACCCATGTCTCTCATATGACGTCACTGACGGTCACTGGCCGGCGGCGCCAGCCGTGGGACGCTGACGGTCACCAGCTGGACGTCACACCAGTGAGGTCAAACAGCTTACTCCGCACCCCCCACCACGGCTACCTCCCGGCGGCGCCGCACTACGGCGTTACTGGTGCCGGGATCGCCTGTCGAGTGTTAGTTCGGCGGGTTCGTCGCTTGTGGATCGAGTAACGTTGCGGATAGGCCGGCATCACGCAGCCCATCAGCTGGATCACTTCCCAGGCGGCCAGCACACCGAACCCGAGACATTGCTGCAGAGCGATCCAGGCCGTGGTCGGGCCAGGAAGCCGGCGACCACAGCGTCACCGCCGCCAGTCGTGCTGGCAATCAGGGACGACGAGATCGCCGGCACGGCCACCGACGCGGTGCGGAAGGTGACCAGCAGCAGCGGCGGCCCGCGCTCTGGGTCACGATCATGCTGAGTCCCGGCACGCTCTTATTCTGCAGCTGCTCCGCCGGAGGTGCCGACTCTTCTGCTCTTGTTTTGGCCTTCACCGTTCGCCGCAGGACAGCAGCATCGGCGATCCGCCGACAGAACACAGTCGGTGACACGTCAAAATCGCCCCCTGAAACCGACAGTGCGTGCCAGGGCCGCCTACTCGGTCACGTGACCAAACAGGGGCGGTACGTGGGACAGCATGAAGCAGACGATGGCCATGTACTGTTCGCACACGTACGTATCCGACAGACTGAACACCATCTGTTTGCCGGTGTCGGCGCAGAATCGATCCATCTGTACGGCCGTCTCCGAGTGGCGTGTCACGAAAAACGCCTCAACATACGCACGAGTGGCGCTAATGATGAGTGCCAGGTTGTGCGGCGCGAAGACGCAGTCAGGTCAGCGGAAGTTGGCATCGTCGATGCCGGCCACTAGGGAGCAGTCGGCACCCCACACAAGGTTTACAGAGCGCCCCGTGGGCTGGTCCTCGTTCACTACGTATGTGGTGTCGACGCCGTCCGCGCTGACCAGCCTCTCCAGCCTCTGGCCGACTTTGCCGGCGCCCACAGCGCCGATGAACGTCACCCGTCCGAAGTCTCCCAGAACCCAGCGGTGCCGGCGAGTGGCGCTCTTCGCCGGGCCGTTCGGACAGCACGACATCTGGCCGCTACCGAACGCCTCGAACAGCGGCTTCTGGTGCCGGCCGACCTCAGTCTGGTCGTCGGTCCGCAGTCCGTACTGACCGGCAGTTCGCCATTGTCCATCTTAGGCACCATGTCCAGCAGAGAGCTGTCGAAACAGAGCAGTTCGGTGGCGATGTCGCCCATGCCGGCCGGCGAGCGATGGCACCTGGACTGCGCGCGCAGATGGAAAAAATGAGTAATAAGACAGAAGTTCTCCCAAAAAGTCCGGGCTTGACCCGGCTTGACCGGCACAGCAATCTGAAGCTGACCAAAGCGGCGTTACCAGCACGCCCCTCGGACCTTGGTGAAGTGCGGCTGACATCGCTGCGGCCGTACTGGGGTCCGAGAGGTGTGCCGTTGACGACACCGCTGCAGCTGTACTGAGGCCGGAGAAATGGGCCGGTGACACCGCTGCAGCCGCACGAGGTTTGAAGGGCTTTCATGTGTGTTCTTCTGAGACCATTTGACGGCGTGAATATCAATGCGATGGACTTTGGATGATGGTTTCAAGTGTATTATGTTTCTGACTACCTTTACAGCGAAAATTATCGAAACTGAAGGGGTCCGCCGAAACCATTTCCATAGGACCCCATGCTAAATCCAATGGGAGATATAGTATTCGTTAGACAAACGGTCTTCACTCGCCATAACTCAAAATGTTACAATCTGAACTGTGTAAATGGGCTGTTTTCGGGCTCAGCGGCAAAAGGTGAACATTGTGAGCACCTATTTGTTTGGGTTTTACCTACACTCGTCTCCGTTGTACTTTTACGTGTTTTTTGTTTTGTCCTCTAGAATGCAAAGTAAAATATCCAGTAGAAGTCGGATGGCGTCATTGAGCTCAGCTGGTCCATACCTAAATATCCACAAGTTCTGAGTGATTATGAAGGGGTCTCGAGTTTGGACTGACCGTGGGGTCCGCGTGAGCTGTCTTGACAGACACACGAAGTGCGGGGTTATCACGGGTCTGTTCTAAAATACGTTACATGATAAAATGATGTACGGCGTTGTATGATATTTAAATTTATTGTAAGCTGGATAACCGGCCCCGTTGCATCAGTGTGCGCTGTTAAGTATCGCAACAGTGAGGATTGGACCCACTTTCGCCAGTGGCTGAAATGTGAGAAAATTTCCAAAAACAGGACAAGGCAAACGACCAGTGATAATGAAATGCAACTCGCGGGAAGAAATCGATCGATTTTTTTACCTCACTTACTCTGGCTGGAAAAGTCATAAACAGTTAAACTGCACCACACTATGCTGAGTGGCAACTACTACGTGCCAAACGAAGTTGCGACCGACTGTATGGGGGACAGTGGGGCCTAGTGTGCAGCTACCTAAATACACAATGAAATATGACAAAAGTGATATGTGGGCCCATTAAGCTGGCTTCTTAGGTAATTCCGCCGCACAGTGGATTCACATGTGTTAGTATAATTTCTGCCGGCGGGTGTCACTGAATCGAGAAAACCCTGACTGCGGCATGGCCTAAGACCCGGTAGATATTGACGAGAAACTGCTGCAGAGGACGGACAGGGGAAAGAAACGGATTTCAGTTGAGTCTGGTCACTTCCCTCAGAATGGAAGCTACGGTGCCGTCGACCTCTGAGATGCGCTGTCCAGCGGCTCAGGCGGCGCGTGGCGTACCCCCAGATAAGAGCTGCCGGACCAATGGCTGAGCGGGAGCGGGCGGCGGTCGGCGACGCCGCCCGCCCGGTCGCCAGTCGCCGCCGCTGACGGTGTGGCTGCCGGTCGGCAGGTGGCAGTGGCGAGGCGCCTGCGCGCCTGTCCCGCGGCCGGAACCGGTGGCCGTCCGGCCGACGGTGGGCCGCCAGCCGGCCGCCGCCATGAACCTGCGCTCTGACAACATCCGGCGCGTGCTGATCTTCTTCGTGTGCTGCGTCTTCTGCTACGTCATCTTCTACAACTCGCTCTTCCTGGACCGCAGACACGTGTCACGACTGGTGCCGGGTGAGCTGCGCGTCCGTCCCGCGCGAACGCCGTCTGGGCGCGGGGTCGCCGGCCACAGGCCTCAGCCAATTTACAGGGTTATGTCGACTGCTCAAACTGTTAATGTGTTCGTAATTTTGCTGTGTGGCTTATTGTTGAAAAGGGTGGCCATCGTGTGACCAGTCTGTTGTACGCGGCTGTTAAATGTTTTGGTTAGGAAAAATTGCACTTTGCTTTCAAAATGACGAAACACAAAAAACAGGATGTTTTAGCCGAGCGCTGACCCAGAAACGCAACAATTTCTTCAGGCTTCATTGGTTGCGGCATTGATCTCCAAATATTATTAAATACTGATGAAAGGTTGATATTTTCGACCAGCTCATTATTTTTTTTTTCATTTCTTCGGAAATGCCTATTTCCGGCAGAAGCTCATCCAAAGGAGAGGAGCTCGGTTGGAAATTTCTCAAGGCAATTTGTCATCATTTTGCTTCCAGTTGTGTGACAGTAGCCAGACGGGTTACTTTTCAGGATATTTTCCAGCTTTTTGACACTTGCAAATACTGGCTACGTTCTTGATTTCCAGCTTTGTGTTTCACTTCGTTTGAAATGAAGACAAATCTGGACATACCTTGTCGCCCGATTGTCCGGGATCGCTGTCCGGATTTCCATCATGAAAATGCGGAAAAGCGGGATGTGGCATAGCATGTCAGACATGGAATGGGTAGGGAAGTGATATTTTGCATCCTCGATCCATGGCGTCTCCTGTATCACCGCCGGACCCCGTCAGGCACATGGTGCACAGTCCCCTTTCACAGAGCGGCGCGTCGTTATCCCAGCAGGTATTCCCAGCGTCGACTCCGAGCACGTCTCCTGTGTCCTCAGCCGACTGTTATTTGGCGTCACGGCAGATTTGTTATTTGCGGGTGACGAGCCTTCCGCCGTTTTTTTTTTGCGAGAACTCGGCGGATAATGAGAAAAGCCTGACTTTCTGCTGCACCCAATCCTGTTTCAGATTCTCCCCAAATTAGATATATTTAGCTTAAACTTGTTGCCACCTGTTGGCATAATGCAGCATTTTTTAAGTCTTCAGTATGCAGCTTGAAACCAAGAACTGCGTTTTTGTTTTATCTAAAAGATAAAGTTAGCCACCCATTAATTTGCTTCATGGAGGGCATGAAAAAAATCAAACGTTTCAGCATGTCCGGTATCGGAGGTACTTGCGGACACGGGGAAATGAATGCTAACGGGCGGTCCTTTGGCTAATTTTATCCGAAAACTTCATCATATCCAATAACTGGATGAGCTTAAATTGATTACAGCTGAAAAATTTGCGGCATTGTTTTTAGCGCCCCCCATGAAGTTACAGCGACTCACTAGAGCCGTAAGTTGCCGTGGAATGACAAAGAGCATTAATGTTATCCTGCCCGTAATAAGCTAAGGAACTTTGCGAAGAGGGCGGGGAGTGGCGGATGTTGAGACGGTTCTTTTCGTCCAGCGTCGTATGGCTCATGTGAATTAGAAATGAAAATTTGGCCCTGAGCCCTTGTTTCGTTTGCTTCTGCTGATTGTTAATACTTTATCCTAATTTTACATAAAAGTCGTCTCTCGCAGCCCTGTTTTTGCTCCGGTGGGTGGGGGAAAGTCAGTGAGAAATACCGACAGTGGCCGGTATTTGCTCGCTGATAAGCCACTGTCACAGTAGCGACCCAGCTTGTCACATTCCTAATGAGATCAATGGCTTCCGCATATGCATTGGCTTATGCATTGGCTATGCAATGAGACCAATGGCTCTCGCATACGCATGTACCGATGATACCAAGCTTATGATCACTGGCCCACGACACAAGTTGTCCGCAAAGAGAGACGCGCTAGAGAGCTGTGTTGGACACCGTGTGCACTTGTACCTTCAATACGGCATGAAGGTAAACGCTAAAAACCGAACTCATGTCGTTAGGTAGGAGCCGCAACATCAACATGGCCACAGATCCAGGCACAGTGTCCTTCATGCAGCAGCCTCTTGCCCCTTCAACAAAGGCTAGAAACCTAGGCGTGTTCATGGACTCGTGTCTTACGTGGGAGCCGCATGTCAACAGCGTTGTTTCAAAGTGTGACGGCATACTCATTGGTCTACTGCGGAGCGTCAGGACGTCAGCAGAGTGGGAGGACGTCAGGAGCGTCCTCCCACCACACCTCCCACCTCGTCTCATGGACACTCTGGTGCCGTCTCCCATCCGATGTTGCTCACCAGTCCATGGAAACGCATCTGCACCCCATCTACCCAAAATTTAAAAAACTTTTGAATTTTGCTGCTCGCGTGATTTCGGGTCGACGCAAATTCCAGCATATATCTGATGTGGCACGTGTGGTCATTCAAGTGGCTAACTACCAGAGATCTAGCCAATGCTGCTAACATCAACACTCTTCACACCATTTAAAGTTCGCAGCAGACGCGTATCTGTTTAAAAGTTTGTCTTACGATAAGGAACACGTCTGTCACGTCGCCAGACAGTCAAACATGTTGCGTGTGCTCCGTGCTATCAGCACCTTCGGCCAACGCACTTTTATATACCGAACCTGTGCCGAGTATAACATTCATGTCATATGTCACAATTACAGCACTCCTCTGCTGATATTAAAGCATACCTTAAAACACAACATCTTGCCAATTTTGTAGTCGAGCCGATGGCGATGATTTTTTTTTTTAATTGCGTGTTCTCATTTTGACTAGCGATTAGCGTGGTATTCAGATCGCCACATGTTACATCTCTTTCATTCGTTTTATCTGTGTCCCATTGCTTGTATGACAAAGGCCACAGAATAGTGGCCTTTGTCAGTGGCCACTTTTTAGTGGATGTGACCGGCTATTTGTAAATACAGTACAATGCAATACAATACAGAACAGCGGAACAGAATAGGTCGGAATTAAAGCATTAATATCGATAAGCCTCTTGATGGATGGAAAGTTTCGCGTCGCGTTTGGAAGCATCTAGGGTGGCGCAGTGCCTCGGAGCTGCAGGTACGAACAATAGTACGCCCAAAGTGAACCCGCTCACTTCAGGCCTATGAAGCCTTCGGGCCCAAAACATAAGTGGATTTTTAAAATCCCGGAACGTTTCGTGTGGAGCGCTGGGTCATGACTGTGAGAACGAGTGGTAAGTATAATATTATTGTTTTTTTTTGCAGGGGAGGGAATATCTGCAGTTCGGAAATACCGACTTGAACAGTACGGTGAGGGCTATAGACCGACCGATTGCGCACACAATCGTGCGTGCCATCATAAGTGCGCGCTTCTTACTCGGTATTCGGCATTCGGTATTCGTGTATCAGGAAGCATGCGCAAAGTGGGTTTTATGCCACCAGTCAGGACATAAAAACACAGAAACGGCGGGCAGTTTGCCGGGCTTAAAACCACAGTCGGGGTATGAGCAGTAATAACACAATGATAAATCGAAACACGATGGTCCAGGAGCAACGGTCACAGTGCTCGTGTGAACGGTGCCGCAGCACGCACATTTCGCCGGTTCCAAGTAACAACGGGTTCTATACAGGAAGAGCCGCTGCGTGCTCGTCAGACCTTGCGCATGGCAAGTGTAAGGTATCCGTACAGGCGACGGCGGCTCGTGTTTGGCGTTGAGAGGCGAACGCACGAATCACGAGCAGTGCTTTCGGGGCAGACGGAGAATTTTGGATATGAAGAGCTCTGTGCGCGTGGGCAAGATTGTGGCTCGTCACCAAATCTCAAACACTGCTCCGCCCAAGGGTGCGCAGAGCAGGGGTTATGTGGTCCCTACGTCCAAGGCCAGTCACCAGTCTTGCGGCGTAGTTGATGACACGCTGTACTCTTTTCAAGAGACAGTCAGTGGCACCACCCCATACTGAGATGCAAAACAAGATGTGGGGAAAAACAAAGACTTGGAAAAGGAATTGTAGCGCTTCGGAAGTGAGATAACGGCGAATCTTGTACAGAGATGAAAGAATTGCGTTGCATCGTATGACAATAAAAGTGACCTGGTTTTCCCAAGTGAGACAAAGGTAGAGCAGAACATCCAGAACCTTGGTTGTTTTGGCCTACTGAAGAGGAGATACATTGATTTCGACACTAAAGTTTGCTGTCTTTTCTAGACAGGCCGGCGTGCTGAGTGACATAAAACTGGTTTTATCAGAATTCATCCTCAGACCTTTAAATCTGAATCAGATCTGAGAGATCCTGCATGGACTGCTGGATACGCGACTTGAGGTCTTTAAGGCCTTTGCTGTCGGGAAAAGAAGAATATAGTGGTTGGGTGTCATCAGCGTAAGACAAAAGTCGGCCGTGTGTTAGAAAGCAAGGGAGGTCGTTCGCAAAGATAAAGAAGAGCACTGGGCCAATCAGGGAACCCTGGGCTACGTCATGAGTGAGAGGAAGAGTGAGCGGTCCACCAGTGACAACTTGTCGTCAGATAACTGCTAAACCAGTCTGAAGAGATGCCCCAGTTTGGTCAAGAGGGCCTTGTGGTTAACGTTGTTGAACGCTTTGACAAGATCGATGGTCGTGAGGGAGACAACACGACTAGCGTCGACCTCTTGCGACACCTAGGTAACAACGTCGAGCAAGGCATCCTCTGTTCAGTGGAATGGGCGGTAAGCGTACTGAGATGTGGAAATTTTGCAGTAAAAAGGAAGTCAGCTATGTGCAAACAACCTTTTCCGTGATCTTGGATAAAACAGGTCAAAATGGATATGGGCCGAAAGTTGCTTACGTTGGATCGGTCGCCTCCCTTGTGAATATGCACCACACGAGGAATTTTCCAGTCACCAGGGGAAAGTATCTGACAGGATGGAATGATTTGTGGTATGGAGAAGACGTAGGGCCAAGGGCGGAAAAAAGACGATTTGACTGCGATGAGAGAGACACCATCGACGTCAACTGTATTAGAGGAGCTCATACGCTTGATGGCCAGAGAGAGATCGGCCAGGTGATACGAAAGAGGAGGAGGGCAGAGGCGCACCTTCGGTGAGGGCGTGGACAAATACGATCATGTTCGCACCGGGTATCAGCAGGCGAGCCAGTCGCTTCGGTTGCGATGCGCTGATCGACACTCGTGAAATGGTCGTGAAACACGTCAGCCATGTCGGGTGTGATTACGAGACTGGCCTCAGCATCTTTTCGTGGCAGTAAGCCTGCCGTCAGACGCAAGGTCACCGCGCAAGAACGAGCGGCGAGCACGAAACAGCAAGCATTTCATCGCGTTTCGGCACCTCTGATAGGCGACATGGGAGGCAGGCGCACGTAGTCTGGCCCACGTATGCCGTGCGTCTTCTCTGTGACGCATGGCGTCGGTGATTTCCGCGTTGCCCCGCAGCCACGGACAACTGGGCCGCCGCCGGGTGACGGTGACGAGCGGGCAGTGCTGGTCGACAGCAGCGTTCCAGTTCGTCATGAAGGCGGCTACCCAGTCATCGGATGTGCCGGCGGTGTAGACGGACTGCCAGTCCGCCAAGCCCAAACAGACTGCTGGCCAGTTCATCCGGTGTCATGGCCGTTTTGTTGCTCTAGTTGGATTTATCAGGTCTCGTAATGATGGAGTTGCGTGCAGGGGTAAGCTTGTCAGCCAGCTGAACAAGGCTAAGATCAATCATGGTAGTGGAAAACCGCGCACCCCAGGATCTTCGGGGTTGATGAAGGTTGATATTGAAATCTCCTAGGACATACATAGGCTTCCCGTTAGCTATTGCATCTTCGAACTGCCTTCGCAGGCTGTTGCCGTTGGCCATGGGTTCCTTTGGTGGGCGATGGACGACACCTATCACCACCGTGCTGCGGCCCGATCCCGTAACGAACAGCCAAAGCGTCTCAACTGACTCGTCAGTGCCAGTGATGCTTAGTCTTGTTGCCCGGAGGCGGTCGGTGACGATCACCGCCACTCCGCCTCTGCGCGACCGCGCCGCACCGTGTGAGGTACGGTCTCACCGATGTATGCTGTAACCCGCAAAGACGAGCACTCTATCGCCTATTTCAGGTGTCAGCCATGATTCAGACACGCATAAAATGTGCATATGGTGCTCTGGAAGGCCTGACATAAATGTGAGCGGTGCTGTACGCATGAGCATCGCTGGTCGTGCTCTGGGCGGACTTAAGGGTCTGCTGCCGGCTAAGTCTGCTTGGTACAGCCCGAGTCAGAGGCCGCTGCCCCGCCTCCCGATCCACTGCAGCCCGACCGGCCGTCCACACAACAAGAACCGCCTTCCGTGTGTGGGTCCTGGCACGTCTCCCCCGCCTGCGGCGGACCAAGTGATCCAGGCGAGGAGGCAGGCCGTGCCGAATGGAGTCTGTCACGGGCATGGTGGCGGCCGACCGTTTCACCTGACCTCGCGGGCCCAGCAGCTGATCACGCTCATATTCCCGCACTGTAGCTCTGGCAGCTCCATTCTGACCAGATCGGCAGAATCTGGATTCGTTTGACGTGGAACTTGCGGCCTGGCTAGTTGCAGGTGTAAACAACAATAGTGGCCGAGGCGATAATGGCGCGTTGTTCGAACCTATAGATTTCCGAAAAGCCGGGTGAATCAGGGTGAAACACGCAAGAAAGTGGGATTCTGGCATTGCCTGGCTATTGGGACGATGTCGCTACTTCCTCAACGCCGTCTAGAAGTAATGCTCTAGGCAAAGCGTCAGTAGATCATTTAGCCGGCTGTCTCTAACGCCTGCTCTCCGGTAGAATTTGTGACGTATGGTAGACGGTGTTTGAACCCAGGATATTGCCGTCACTAAAAAGTCACTTTTTCATGCCCACCATTGGCATATTTCAGCTTTGTCAGGCATGGCTTTATCAGCTGTTTTATATGTAATATGGGTGCCACGTATGCAGAATAAAACAGGATATCGCTGTCGTACTAATTCGATTTATTTATTTCAGGGGTGTCGATCTGCATTCTTTTGAGAGGATCCTGGCCCACCCGTCGTTGATCTGGGCCCACCCAATGTTGGTTTGGGCCCACCCAATATTTTGTGCCTGTTTTAAAGGGAAATGAGTAATAATGACGAAAAGAGCGACCGCATTAGATTAAGAGATAGAAAGTAAAGAATAAAGGCTAAAGTGATATATTTATCGATCATTCTATCTTCTGTCTGTATATATACCTGCATACATGAGGTGAAAGCAATTTCTAATTTGATAAATGATAACAAAAGAAAACTTATAAATTTCCGTTGGTCAAAATAAAGCGGGCTGAATCCACCGAGAAACCCACATTTGGGGAAGGTTAGGTTGTCGGGCTTTCGACTTAGTACCCCCCATTATTTACAGAAATCGACATCCCTGATTTATTGCGTTTTTTAGTGACGGCCAAATACGTGGTTATTCTGTCACGGTGTCATTCATGACGAAGCGCGCACAAGCTCACGGACGCATAGTTTAGGTCATAGTGACATGGGTTCAAATGCTGAGTAAAAGCAATGGTCAATTCGCAGTTAAAGCAACAACATCCATGAATGTGTTGATGAATTAAAAGTTTCACGTCACGTTGCTGAGGGTGGTGCAGTGCCACCTCTGTCCCTCGGAGAGGTGGCAGACAGCAGACCCCGCGCTCGGAGAGCGGCGGGCTCTGAGGTCCAGAAGGCGTGGACCGGAGCGCTCTGCAGGCCGGCCCGTGGCAGGCGGCGGAGACCCGGCCTCCGGGGTCGGGCCGCCACCGTCCGACACCTTGTCGGCCCGATGAAGACACGGTGGCGCTGCCCGCTGCGGAGACGGTCACGGTCTTCAGATGCACGCGTCGTGATCGATCTCTGGTGTGCCCCGAGGGGCAGGCACGAAGCCATGCTCCGGCCGCCGTGGTCACGCGTCGCTGGCAGCAGGATTCGCACAGATCTCGATTTCTGCTGGCGTCATCGATCATTCAGCTTCGAGCCCGGCCGGCCTGTTTCTCACCGAATGACAACGGGAGTTGATGTGGTCCGGGGTGATCGGAGAGTCAACTGCTCCGTCCGGATGTTCGCCTCGCCATGAACGTGTTCTCGGCGGGCTGGCCAGGGTGTTGTCTGGAGTGGGCGGGTCAGGGTGTTGTGCAGAGCGGGGCGGTCAGTGGGAGGCGGTGCTGAGCTGTGGCCCAATGACTTGTTGGCTTGCGCTGGTAACCTGGGCCGTCCGGATGGTGACCGTATCAACCACCGCGGACGCTGAAGCAAACCCGGGGAAAAGCCCAGCGGGTTGTAACTCAACAGCGGCAGCAAGGTCCAGCTGGCGCGAGTGTCAGAACACAAGGGTAGATCGAGACTCGTTAGGTGCGATCCACGGACATCTTCACCATACTTGGAAGGTTGGAAAGTATTTCTTTGGTCCTGTTAAGGTCGACAACTGACAGACGCCATTTTCGAGGCAGATTTGGACAAAATGAATTCAGAATGTTATTTCTGAATAGCATTTTGCTCAGATGGCTGTCAAGATTTTCAAAGTATATGCGAATAGCAAAGTCGTTTGATGTTATACAAAGCCGATATTTATGGCCGTTTCATTGAAGGTGCCATTGGTATCCCACTGCTACGCACTAGATCACCCCGTTGATGAAGGCGTATAAATGGATAGTGAAATATGTGGCTTTCTGTAACATCAAACGACCTTTTTGGTCATGCAAACTACGAGAGAAACTTAATCATTTTCAGAATACGTTAATGCTGGGGCTGGCGGTGACGGTGAGAAGCGAAATGCGCCTTGGGTGGCGCGGTCCAAAGCGATGTTGCGGTTGCAGCCAATCTCCTGCAAGCTAAAAAACAAGAGCTGTTCCGGGAGGAACTGTGACTAGCAACATGTTTCCGCAATACGTCGTCTCTAATTGGCGGCTGGCAGCGCTGCTAATGTCCCTCTACAACCGACCGTCCCCCCAGAACGGCGCCTGCGAAAGCGGATCAGTTCTGCGTAATCGACACCGGCGCGCCGCGTCGTTACGTGCCTGGCTCGCGTTCTGAAGCGGCGTCCGCTGCCCGGCTGGCGCTCTGAACTGTACTGCAGCATGGCGGACTTCAGAAGCTCCCACCCTTTGGTTTGTTTGCGCGCCACTTCCAGGGGTTTTAAAGCAACTTCGTAAAACTTGGTGACTCTGGGTATCTCTTCTTGCTACGTATGATGCCAAATTTTCATAATCTTATTTGGCTCAGGGGCGGAGCCAGGCTAGGTTTTTGGGAGACACTTCAGGTCACTTTTGACGCTGTTGAAGGTAAAACGTAAAGATCCGCCAAAAATAGGGTTTTAAGACTGCACTTAAAACTTGAGATGAATGTATAGGTGAAATATTGGGCAGACATACAAAAATATTTTTATTGATCGGAGGTTCACGTAACAAGGTCAGGTCAATGTCAAAAATTAAATTTTCGCTTTACGTAAATATTTTTGGCGCAAACGTTTAAGATTGCAAAATCTAGAAGGCATATGACTCACCACAATGCCTTATATTTCCGTTTCAAGTTTCAGGTCGATATCAGGTCGGGTCACGGAGCTATGGCCTAAAATGTCCGCGCACGTACGCTGTATGACGATGGATATAATTCGGAGTTTTACAAAAAAGTCAATTAAAATGACTTGGAAATGTTTTCAAACAACATGAAATAAAATCAAGATCATTTTATGTGACTCTGAATCCATTTCAGGCCATTTAAGGCCAAAGGTCGTAAGGACATGCTGAGCCTGCGACCGTGACAGTACTCCCTTTGTTCATGTCCCTGACGACGCCTATGCCAACATTATACAAACATTGTAATATGCTTCGTATTTCTTGAATATAACGTAACTAGTGAAAGCCCACAAAACATTGTAAATTTTTATTTTAATTCAGTTTTTTTAAATAATCGTCCCATTTTCCAAACCCTGCGAACGCCTATGAATTTCTCCAAAATTCCGAACATATGGATCCGTGAGAAAAGTCCCCATCTATTAGCTTTCGATTCATACTAATGGCTTAATATTGGTCCATAAAAAACGCCAAGTCGACGAATACCTTCATTTGCGAACCCCCCCTGCCCCCCCCTCCTGTATCCGTCCTTTTCAAGATTCCCAAGTATTTTTTTATGAAAAATTAAATTGACGTCATGGCGAATCGACTAACGTTTTCTGCCATGAAATAGCACAGGTAGTTCTCGAGATATCAGGGGGACAAATAAGCCCCCCATACGGGAATGCGCCCCAGCGCTATGGGTTAAGGTTAAGGAATAGGGTTAAGCGGCCTCGGCTGCCCTGCTGGCGCTCTGAAGAGGCCTGGCTGCCCGGCCCGCTCTCTGGAGTGGCCCCGCTGTGCGGTCGTCGGGGCCTGGGCCCCGGTCGGCCGGCCGCGGCGTCGACGTCAGCCCGGCCCGCCCCAATCGATGGCAGCCGGGCAGTAGCGCGCGGCCGCGGCGGGGTCGCAGCCGCGGCCGGTGGATCGGCTGACGCGGCCACGCCCATGCCCGGGATCAGGTGTCGGTCCGGACGCCGCTGCCGGCGCGTTATCGAACAAACACGCGTGTCCTGCCATCGCCCTTGGCGAAGGAAGCGGTGCACGTGCTGAGGGGCGACGGCAGGGTGCGGCCAAAGGGGTAGCGATCGAATGGCACTACATTTTTTGGTAAAACGTTGTACGGAAAACGTTGTGCTCAGGAAGCAGATACTTGTACGCTCCATGCTCGAGCTCGTATTTCACAGTGAAAGGTATTCGCCCTGTCGATGGTTGACAACAAAGTAAATCGTGCAGCTTTCTAACACTGCTGCAGCGTGATGAAATATGAAACCGCACGAATGTTGAAAAAAAGCAGTCGTCCACAATGCGACTTCGTGCCCAACGTTGAGCGTGATTCAGCGTTCCAAAATCAAATTGGTTCTCCTTCCCATAACTTCCGGTGCTCATGACCGACATGCACGACTGAAAATTCCGCCTCTCGATGGCTAAATTTCAGACTCGTCCCAGTCCCCGATGATAAATGTGCTAAAACGTAACTGTCTTAATGATGAGAACCATTTGGGAAATGTTCGTTCGCAAGGACTTAACCCTATTCCCGGAGGGCTAGACGGTATGGTCGATTTCCGGCAGGGGAGGGCGGATTCGGCCTCCCCCTGAGATCTCGAGAACTACATATCCGATTTCATCGCAACAAACGGCAATCGATTTGCCATGACGTAAACTACATTTTTAAAAAAGGAATTTTGAAAATTTTGAAAGGTGTGGATACAAAGTGGCAAAAGTGGCAAAATTAGGGGTATGTTTGGACTTCTTATAACTCCGTTGTTTATGGACCGATTCCGATGAAACTGGCATTAATCGAGAGATTATAAATAGGGCTTTTACTATGGGCACACACATCTGAAATTTTGGGAAAATTCATGGGCGTTCACAGGGTTTCAAAAATGGGAGGATTAGTTTTCCAATAACTGAATGAGCAAAACATGCAAAAGCACTTTTTGGCTTCTGCTAGTCATGTTATGCTAAAGAAGTACAAATCGCATTACAATGTTTGTATAATGTTAGCATAGGCGGTGCCAGGGACATGAAAATGGGGGAACAGTCATGGTCACACGTTCTCTCAGATCAACTTGTGACCTTTGACTTTAAATGACCTCCAGTGACCTTGGGATCACTTGGAATGATGTCGTATGCGTTTAATATTATCTGTAAACGTTTTCAATCATTTGAATTCATTCTATTTCAAAAATTTCATTTCATTGCTTTTGCCATATAGGGTACGCGCACTGATATTTCAGGTCATAGCTCCGTGACCCGACCTGATATCAAGCTGAAACTTGATACACAAGTAGAGGGCACCGTTCTACGTCATATATATTTCGGGTTTGGCATTTAAAAAACAGCGCCGAAATTATTGCAAAAAAAAACAAATTTTGACTTTTGACCTTGACCTGACCTTGTAAAGTGACTCAGATAGACAAGATTACATTTGCACATTGTCCAACTATTTCGCTATACATCCATATAAAGTTTTAAGTTTTATCTTTAAAAACGCTATTTTTGGCAGACATTTTCCTTTTGCCCTCAACATGGCCAAAAATGGCCTGAGGCGCCTCCCAAAAATGTTGCCTGGCTACGCCTCTGAGAAAAACAGGATTTTGATATTTTGTCACGGCACGTGGAAAGAATAGCTAGGAAAAGTCACCAAGTTTCGTGAAGCTGCGTTAAAAAGCCTGGAATTGGCAAGCAAAAAACCCGAGAGGGTGGCGGTTTAGCCCCCCCCCCCCGGGAATGGCGTTAAACTAATGAAAACAGACGAGCGGTAAAGAAAGACCATCACAGGCGACCACATCTTGGAAAGGCCATCGAGGGGTAGGTTTTAATGCGTTGAATACCATCTGCGCGGATGGCGGAGGGATTCATCTGTGGAAAAACGTGCTGAATGTTGATTAGGCCATTGCTATTTGTATGTTTTGTATTTTAACATTTTTTTCCAATTTTTAAATATTTTTAACAATTAGATAAAATGTCACATCTTATATTTCTATACTTTAGGCGATTTTTTCCGTACAATACCACAGAGCTAATATTAACATTATTCAAAATTGGTAGGGCCGCCATCAGGTTGATAGGGTGCCACCTTACCCGCACCACTGGTTGCAACACAAATGGATTGTTATACATCGGAATCAGCGAGGTATTCATTATTGAGAGGTCTTGTTACGCCACTGTAATCATCCGACAGCTCCAGCCCAAGACTTTCAGTGACGGTTCATGTGGTCCTCGTGTTATCTTCCATAATCCCCGATTGTGGAGGATAACACGAGGACCGACCGACACGACACGAGGATTATGGAGGATAACACGAGAGACCGACATTAGTTAACGCCAGCTGGCCTTAGTGTGTTCGAGATACAAAATCGGGAGCGAAAAATTGAAATGTTTCTCCCGTTGCATCGTTTGCATTTGTGTTTGCTCCCAGACGTCTTAAGCATGAACATTGGACAGCCGATCTTTAGGCAGAGATGAGATGAGATGAGAACTAAAATTGCAATGTCCTGTAAGAAACACCCATACGTTTGCCTGCATGAGATCGAGCACCCCAGGGCTTCCGCGCCTGTGCTTGTTGGTAACTCTGTAGGCGACATCCCTCTGTCATCGGCACTCCAGAGCAGTGGATCTGGAATATCGTTAGCTGTTGACATGACTGATAGGTGTGTCACTTGTCGCGCTCAAGATGGAAATAGAAAAATATATCTGTCTGCTTCTTCATTTAGCATTGCTAAAGAAATAAAGCAGACAATGCTGGTTAGAACTTTTTGATCCCAGCCATGTTCACGAGCATGGGTGAGGTCCTGGGGACGGGGAGGGACCTTGGAAGGTCTACATCCCCTCACTTTTTGGCGATTTTAGTATTGGGCCTGTGGAGGTGACTGGAGAGAAATGATCTGCAATCCCGGTCAACCCCATACACTCCAATAAGTTTCGCAAACCTCTAACCATGTTCACGAGTCAGTTTGCCCATGAGTAACGACCGGATGTCTGGTCGTCCACACAAGACGTTAAAAACCCGGCATATGCCACCATTTTTTTTTTACATTCGATCCGAGGGATTTGCCGCAATAGTGTGTCGGATCAAAGCCGGTGCATCATTGTTTTTTACTTCATTTATCGATAATTTTCGAAAAGGTTCAGCCAGGTTCACGACCCAACATACCCATGAATAGCAGTGATTTCATTCGAGCGATTTGCTGCAGTGATGTCTGGGATCACAGCCTTTGCACCATTTGTGAAGTCCTTGAACCTCACATCCGGCAGTGGAAGTCCGGGTAAAGGCTGCTTTTATGACGAAAGTCTGGCGTGTCGTCAAAGATGCGCCAGCTGACCTGCGGGCCGAACATCGAGCGCTGACGCGACTCGACGAAATCTTGCCGGGACGGGGAGATCAGTGCTTTTCCAACTAAGTACCAACCACCATTAAGAACTACCATGAGTTGCACAGCGCATCCACGGCTGCGAATGAAATCTTAGAAAATCAAGAGAAGTCACGTCTATTTTTTTACAGCCCTTGCGCTGATACGCTTTCCGGTGCAGGGAAATGTGTCTGGGATCACATGACCCAAGGGGAAAGATCACATCACCCAAGCAAGACAGTTGTCGACACAAGCGTTGCATGACCACGGATATGTATGCCATCCAAGCGGTCTTGTTTTACACAGACCTGAGACTCAGTGTCCTTGTCTGCATCACACATATTGCATTGCCACGTGTCTGTCAGCGTGCCAGCACGAATGTTCCAGCGGTCCATGAAGTGGGAATGGGCCGCGCCAGCTACGTACAAACGTAACTGATAGTTATGTCAAATATTTGCGAGGTGGCATTTGCGCCCGGCGGCATTTGCTTTTTGGTATCAATGCCTCTACAAGTGGCGCCGACAAACGTAGGTGGTGACCGACGTGAAGAGCAGAGTCTGTGCGCGTCCTGTCGGCGCCTGGCAGGCGTGCGGGCCGATTACGGCGCGTTCGGGACGTCGTGGCGAGTTGTTGGTCCGCTCCAGCCAGGGCCGGCGGCCGGCCGCGGGGGTGCGTCCGGCAGCGGAGCGGGACGGCCGTCGACCGGAGCGTGACGCGAACCGTCCGTGTTTCAGGCCGTCTGCTTTATCTGCACAGCAACGTCACACTTCCGGCGGTAGCGGCGAGCGGCGGCTCCAACGCTTCCGCTGCGGCCGGCCTGGACCGGCCGGGTCAGGCAGCCGGCCAGCCGGCGACGACAACCAACCACACCGAGCGGCCGGCGGCGCAGCAAACGTCGAAACGGACCGCCGCCCCGACGCCGGTGGCGACGTCGAAGCCAACGGCCAGAACGTCGACCGGGCCGGCGGCGGGCGCCGGCCCCTTGGTTGGAGACATGTTCGAGGAAGGCTTCCGGATCCCGAACGTGGGCCTGTGTCCGCAGAAGGGCCAAGGCCTGCAGCTGGTGATCCTCATCACGTCGTCGCCCAGCCACGCGCACCAGCGGAAGGCGATCCGCATGACCTGGGGTAACGTGGCGCTGCGCCGGGACGTGGCGCTGGCGTTCTTCGTTGGCCGGACTAACGACGCCCTGCAGGCGGCGATCAGCGCCGAGCAGGAGACGTACGGTGATATAGTGCAGGGCAACTTCGTCGACGCCTACCGCAATTTGACGTTAAAAACGGCGTCCATGCTAGAGTGGCTGGAGACGTACTGCTCCGGCGCGCGCATGATCCTCAAAACGGACGACGATATGTTCATCAACACAGACAACGTGCTTACGTTCGTCAAGCTGCACTGGAACAAGGAGAAGACGCTGTTCGGCAAGCTGGCACGCCGCTGGAAGCCGATTCGGAACTCCAAGTCCAAGTACTACCTGAGTCCAGCAGCGTACCCAGACAAGTTCCTGCCGGACTTCATGACGGGTCCTGCCTACATCCTGACGGGCGACCTGGTGAGCAGCCTGCACCGCGCCACCCTGCGCGCCTCTTTCCTGCCCCTGGAGGACGTGCTGGTAACCGGCGTCGTCGGCGACCAGCTTAAGGTGAAGCGCGTGCACGGGCGCGAGTTCATCAACGACCGTATTAAGATCGACACGTGCAAGTTCCAGACGGCCATCAGCGTGCACATGGTGAAGTTCGAGGAGCAGTTCGACATCTGGAAGCGGATTTCGGACGGCCGGTCGCGCTGCGCGCGCGGCTACGAGCCGACCACCGGCTGACGGCCCGGCGACCATCGAGCGCCGCCGCCGTCGCCGCCGCCGCGTGAGAGTGCCGCCCGTCGATCGACCGGTCGCCGCCGCCGCCGCCAGCCGCGTCGTATTGAGCCGCCGCGATGGTCAGCCAAAATCGATCCAGCGCGGCGCCGCTCTGGACGGCGACGGCGGCGGTCGACTGCGGCGCGGCGATAGCGGCGCTCGCTGCTCTTGCCGCCGGCCGCCGGCTCTGGATTGTGATAACGCCTGCCGCGGTCTCCAGTCAGTCGGCGGCCACGGCAGCGGCCGAAACGCCCCAGTTCGGGTATTCACCCAATGTACGGTGCCTTGATCAGTATCGAACTGTCCTAGACTCGCGCCGAATGGCAGTGCCTTGTGTTTTTTCTAGGGCGTAGCCGGCTCCTGCGCGGAGCCGCGGCGGGCGGGGGGTTCGACATATCCGCCTGCGGCACGTTCCCTGGTTGTGTTGCCGCCGGCGTCTCGCGTCTCCAAGTGACTGACTGAAGCTATGGCCGGTCCCGCTGCCTGCCGCCGTGCTTCGCCACCATCGATCGTCTTATGCCTGAAGGCCGCCTGCCCTGGTCGAGGGCCGTGGGCACGGGCGGCAGGTACCGAGCCGCGGCGCGTTCAGGCCAGTCATCTTACTACGTCCGCAGGTCATCCTTCACTTGGCTCTCTTCGTGTTCGCATCAGTTTGATCGTGTTGAGAAGAGCACAACGGGAAACACATGCATATGCAATTTTTTTCCTTTCTACGATTTGGAACTGGGTCCGAATAAGTGAAAATCGATGAATGGCAAATCTTGGCCATGGTCCTAACCAGTTTAGGCAAGTGATGAAAATAAAAGTAGGGAGCTGAAGAGCGAAACCGTAGCTTTAGCTGCTTGTACTTCAAACACAGGCTCCGGTCCCTAGCGTCACCCCATCAACTGTTCGAAGCAATGTTATAAAAAAGAGACGAAAAAAATGAAATCGAGCGATAAGCCCGATCCGACTGGGTCGCTACACTTTCTGGAGACTAGAAACTTCATAATTATTGGACAACCAATCATGAAGTGTCCACTAAAAGATACTCCACTTAGTAGAAGTTATGCTTTTGCGTTCCCAATGCGTCAGCTTGCAAGCCCTTTCGTCCACGTACATATTCCGGGAGTAGACGTGGAACGTGGTCACATTTTTTCTTTTTTTGTTCCTTTGAAAACCCACGTTCTAATCCACTTCGGCGACACCGCTCGGACTCGAGCAAGCCACGGCCGCCGCGGCTCCGCCTGTGTTCCGGGCCGTTCCCAGCCCCATTCCCACCCAGGGCCGTGGAATCCCAGTACACTGGACGTCGCGAGCTCCTGGCCAACAGGCAATGTTGTCCTAGTTGCTAAGACGACAAACGCCGACGGTCCGAACGAAAAATCGCGAACACTAAGGCCGGCAGCCTTCTTCATTGTCAGCGAAGAGAGAGAGAGGGAGAGAGGGGGGGGAGGGGACAGAGTCCTCTCCCGCCTTAATTTGACTACACCACCGAGACAACCGGTGACGCTGCCGCGAAGACAAACAGCGATCGTCGGTCAGAGTCAGCGATCGCTAGCCCTAATCAAGTCCAGAAGAAAGCGCTCTTCCAAGTCTAACTGACTACAAACGACCAGCAAATAATGTGACAGCAACCAAAATAAGCTGCGACACCTCCGGCCAGCTATGAAAAACAACAGGTACCAGCTCACCCTTGTCGCAGTCCAAAGACCCAGGAAGCCAGAGCCAAGAAAAAAGATAGAGCAAGAGCACGGACGAATATAAAAACGGTGGCGAGACGAGGGAGGGCAGACTGGCCCGGGCCGTTTCCTCGAACGGTTCTGCCTGGAAAGTCACCTGCCTCTTCGCGCTTAGCAAGGCCGGACTGAGCTCTGAGCCACCAGAGCAGCGTCGGCCTCGCCACTCTTCTGAGCGACACCCGCCGCCAGCCACCCGCCGTCAGGATCAGTGTTCACGGACTCTGTCTCTCCCTCTTCCCCCCTCATCCTCCCTTGTTTCCGCTCTGTCACAGTGGTGCGGCTGCTGGAGGTCAATTCCCGGCATGATAGAAATAATGGTCTAACTTAGAGGAATGGGATGGAACGAAATAGTTTCCCCCCCCCAGCGAAAGTGTGTGCCCAGCCGGCGCGAGGGCCACCCGTGTAGCCATTGTGACCTAATGAACAGTAAGGCGTGGAATCGGCTAGCCTTGTCCGGTGTTCGTACAGAGGCAGGCCCTCCGAGGCCAGTTATCTTTCTTTTCTTTTTTTTTGTCGTAGCTACACGAACGCGGCCTTCAGCGTACTAAGTTGGGAACAGAACGCAGCCATGCACTATCATTGAACTCCGTGAAAAAGCAACAGCAAGAGCTGGTACCTGGGATGTAAATGGACAGTAACTGTCCTAATCATGTCCTTGGGCTGCGTTTATTTGGCAAAGGAAACAGAGGTTCGCCGCACCGTAATTTTGTTGGATTTCGAAATTTTAAGGTTAATTAGTCGCCGGGCTTAATCATCCTAGGTCGGTGGACCATTCGAGCCGCGAATTCGGACTTGGTACCCGGCGAAGATGCCGGCGAAAGCGGTCTGAGGCCAAAGAATCATACGGCGACTTGTTTTTAGGCGTGCGATCAGACGGGGCCGGTACCCGCTCCCCGTCTGCTAACGACAACCTTAATGATAACTTCGCACAATCCGTTCCCTTCCCCTACTACCGCACATCCGTGTAAACTGCAGGGACAGACTCCGTGAGAGAAAGAAAAAAACTGTCAACGAGTCAGGAGCGGCCGTGGGATGCTAATCGTGGTTCCCGCGGCAAATACGTGTCAGGCGGTTGGTCGGCGGCCCGCCGCCCCGAGGCAGCGCAGCGCTGCAGCGAATGACGTCACAATGAGGGGAACCGGGCTCTGCCTGCACGGCCGGCGGCGAGCCGAGCCGGGCAGGCAGAGCGACGGCTGCGTGACGGGTGTACCTGGTAGGGCCGACGGGCGCCCTCACCGGTCATTCCCGACGGGTGACGTCACGGAGACCCCCATAGAGCTGCGCAGTTATGGTCGGAGGGTGATGACCTTGGGCTGGGGAGGGCGGCCCCCGCCGGCCCACTTCACCTATGAGGATTTTAGAGTAGTGTAACGAGGACAAAGACATCTACACCGAGGAAACCGAGCGCAACGATCTTAGAGCTCGTTGCCAGGGGCGGAACCAAAGGTTTTTGATTGGGGGTTCAGTCAGAGGTACAAGCAACATACCCTACCCCCAAATGCGGATTTCTCATCGGATTCGGGCCACTTTATTTTGCGATTTGAACCGATCGAATAAATAAGAAATAATGGGAAACGTTCGTTTTTGCTTATTTTTTGTTGTATTCTTATACATTGTATACACATATATATATACACACATATATATATATGCATGCGAGAAAATGCTCCTATATCCCGGAAGAACATTTTCCTTCAAGCATATCTTGTTAAACGCGACTGCAGTATTAGTTTTTAGCAGTTTTCTTATCGTTTTTTTCTCGATGGAGCAAGCTGTCGTCTCAACCCTATTCCCGACAGCGGGAGGGGCCGAATTCGCCTCCCTCGTGATTTTTGCTTACCAATTCCAAGGCTTTTGACGTTTTGAAGCAGCTTCACGAAACAGCTTCACTCTTCCTACCTGCTCTTTCTACTTACTGTAACAAAATTTCGCAACTCCATTTTGTTTAGGGGCGGAGCCAGGCAACGTTTTTAAGAGTCACCTCAGGACATTTTTGGCCTTGTTAAGGGTAAAAGGAAAATGGCTGCTAAAAATGGTGTTTTTAAGATAGAACTTGAAACATTATATCGATGTATAGGCAAGCAGATGGACAGACATCCAATTTTGTTAATTTGACGCCACTTCACAAGGTTAGGTCAAGGTCAAAAGTCAAAACCTGGTTTCATTGTAATAATTTTGGCGCTATGATATCAGACATGATATTAGATTGATATCAGGCGGAGTCACGGAGCTATGACCTAAAGTATCATCGAGCGTACCCTGTACGGTAAAGTGGGTGTATTGCGCCCTCCTGACTAATTGCGCCCACCTCCATTCCCGCGAATCACTATATATTTCATTCTCCTCTGTTTGAAAACCGAAATTACCACCACTAGAATGATCCTGTACCGGTGCCGATGCGGGCAGAACAGGAGGTAAGCTGCGCTCTCCACGCTGTTTGATAAAATTATGCGTTTCCTTAACTATTTTAGCCACTTTTATCGTGCTGGCTATAAGGTTTGATAACATGCAAGGCACCCGAAGTTTACTTGCCGAAAAACAGACACGATTGTTTGTCGTATTCACGTAAAATCTTCCCGAGCATGAGAGACTTCTCGCCGGTTTCCGCGCTGTTGTGCAGAGATACCATGATTTGAACTGCGCCCATGGCAAACGCGCCAGGGGACGCCACTAGCAGGAGGAAGGCGCAATTGAATGTAGCTGAGCGTAATGCAGCTTGGATTGCATATCATTGTCATTAGCATCTTCAGGCAACATGAAGCCTTTCAGCTGGACTGTAAGTGCGCTTCAGCTAGCTGTGCGGTTTGCAAAAGCGGGCATGTCAATGAGAAAGGCGAGCAAGGTGTACAGGTATGTTTGCTGGTCAGTGGTGCTTCATCTGGAGGTGGATGAAGGAGCTAACAGGCCTGTGACCTCGAATGATGGCCTACATGGAAATCATATGAAAATTACGGGAAAATGCAAGTTTCTCAATTTAAGTGCTCCTGAAATTCCTTCAATTTAGTGTAAGAGTTTTTATCAGCGTAACCTACATGACAGGATGGGATGTGACACCCAAAACATCTCATGTACCAAAACATTTTGGTTAAGTGATACCCTCAGGTCCAGGAAATTATAGGACCCCATAAATATCACGTATAATGTAAAACCCATGATATGATGTCACGTGCGTATCATATCAGCTTCGCACGGAAGGGGGAAGGGAGGGTAGATACAGTCCTCTACGTACTCAGCAAGTTTTGTGACATTCAATACCTACGCGTATGTGCGTTGCATGGAAAGCATCGGTCAGAATTCCTAAATTCTCCCTCACCCCAATTTTTGTCTGGAGCGGAATCCGTTTATCGCATTGCCAGGAAGCACGCCTGGTGCTGTCCCCTGATCCTTATCGCTAACTGTATTCCTAATACACACCTTTGCCTCTCCACAGTATGCCACGAACCACCGTTCCAGACCAGGCCTCTTGCTGAGTGAGAAACTCGAAGGGAACTCCACCCGCTCCTCCAAAAAGGGGGAGAGCACCTGTCTTTCCTTCTGCCTACGAAAAAGAGTTAGTCATACATTCTGAAAATGTCCAACGCCTTCTATAGTGTGACGAAAGTTGAACTCAGAAAGATTGCATATGATGCTGCGAAACACATCCCGCTTGATCATCCTTTTCATAAGTCCTAGCTCATGGTCGGAACAGATTGGCTGCAAAGATTTCTGGCACGGCACCCCAATCTTGCAATACATTCTCTTGTGGCGACCAGCATCTCAAGGCTGGCCGCCTTCAAGGAGTCAGAAATGAGGTTGTTCTTCAGCAACCTGAAGATCCTGATGGATAAGCACAATTATACTCCGTCCAGAATCTATAGAGTCGATGAGAGAGCCATTTCGACCGTGATGCCTACACAGAAAGTTGTCGCAGGGAAAGATATGCGGCAAGTCGGGGTCGTCAAAAGCACTGAGAGGGGCCAAAATACGACGGTCGTGTGCTGTTACAATGCAGCTGGCTCTTCCACACCTCCGCAATTGACCTTTGCTCGAAAGAGAGTTGCAGAGTCCCTCAGTCGGGACACACCCCTGGCACCATCTATGCAGCTGCTGGAAATGGATGGGCCACCCGCGAAACCTACGTGGAGTGGCTGAGGCACTTTTCGAAGGAAACTGGGTCATCCAAGGAGAATAAGACGCTCTTTATCCTAGACAGCCTCGCAAGTCATGTATCCATGGAGGTCCTGAATGTCTTTGAGGACCACGGGATCGAAATGCTGACAATGCCTCCGCACACATCGCAAAGACCCAACCCCTAAACCTCTCGGTGTACGGCCCACCAAAGGCCTGGTACAAGGAGGAAGTGAGCAGCTTCTTGAAGAAAAAGCCAGGCCAGAGAATAACTTCGCACGACGTGGTTGCACTTTATGGCAAGGCTTACCTGCGTACAGCTTCGGCAGAGAAAGCCGTCAACGGTTTCAGAGCAGCAGGTATCGTTCCTAGGAACCCGGAGGTATTCACTCCAGAAGACTTCGACGCGGCGTCACATGTCCTGGCGGATCGAGGTCTGCCAATGGACACCGCCGAGGTCACCAGTGACGCCGACTATGACGCTACGAGCGTCACCGATAAGTTTGGCGTCCAGATGCAGAATATGTTTTCATCGAAGGTGAAAATGCCAAAGAAGTAGCAGGCAGACGCTCTGGCCAGCCGACCGTCAAAGCAGCAGGCGGACGCTCCGGCCAGCCAGTCGTGGAACCAGCAGGCGGACACTCCGGCCGGCCTGCTGGCGGCGTCGATGATGTGTCGGAGGTTGGTGATGAGAACAACTATGATGTCGCCTCAGTAGGCGAAGATGATGACAATCATGAGAAAAGAGTGATAGAACAAGAAGATGAAGCGACAGTTACTGTGATAACCCAGATGCTTTTGGACCAATTTGAAGAGAGGAAAGACGACGGTGGGAAATGCAAATTGTCCAGGTATTCTGGAACTGCCAGTTCCGTCCCCCAAGGAGATGAAGCGAAGGGCGAAATGTCAGAAGTCAACGACACCTACCAGTTCGCCTTACGAAGTCGGAAGAAAAACCGAACAAGTCAAAAGCAAAACCGGCCAAGAGGCAATGCAAAACAAAGGAAATAGCAAAGAAGTTCGGAAAGAATTTCTTTGCTGTTTCCTCTGTTGAAAAAGGGAAGAAATTTGGGAGCAGTGACACCTGCATTTTCTGTGGAGCGGGCGTCATTGGAAAAATGAGTTATGGTCACAGTGTAGGCATTACGAAAAATGGTGTCACGAGGCTTGTTCACAGGGAAACTCGAGCGGGCTTTGTCTGTAATTTCTTTCGATAGAACGGCACGTGTCATGCTGGTTCCTGTATAAAATGGTCCTGGTCGGTTCGGATACACAGAGTCACGCGGAGCTAGCGCGATTCAAAGTGAGTTTTTGGCATAGAATGAAGCCCGAGATCGCAAATAGTACTGCGTTTTGTGAGTTGGACATCGTAGCTGCCTATCCTGCATCGATGGAATGCATCCGTTTCTAGTCATCATGTGTCTTTGTAGTGCATAAATATGACGCTGAGCATGGTATGCGATGTGTCGTTAAATGTCTGCACCGTGAGGACACAACTGAGCGACAAAGCAGGTTGCAAACCGAAGAATGACCAGAATCTTCATAATCAAATTGTTTTTTCTCTAGTGAGTGATTTGGCCAATATAATTTGATACAAAACACATTCGTTATTATTAAACCTAGCTATAACTGGAATGCCAAAGCCCGGTATTGTGCTTCCATGAAATACCTACATATGAATTTAGTTAGCTATACGTTATAACTCATCTAATTCACTCAATAACAAATAATGTACTCACTTCGGTGCTAGTATGCTTCCCTACACTTCCGTCTTTCATCTTAAATGTATATTCATTTGTCCGTATAACTGCGTCACTGGGGCGCATATGAATGCCAATAGCATCGCCTGGGCGCAATTAACAACGAGTTTCAGCGATGCCGCCCTTTTAAGGGTCTGCGAAAATTGACAGCCAAGAACGGGCAGCACGTTTCTGAAGAATTTTTCGACTGTTATAATGTAGCGTTTTTTTTCTATCGTTAGAAAAGGCAAGCTTTGTTTCTAGTACTCATTGGTGACTCACAAATCGTGTTTTTGCTTAAGGCGGCGCATTTCACCTTCTTTCCCCTACCACAACAGCAGTAAAATGGAATTTTGGAAATAGACTAAAGACAAATGATTGGGAACGTTTCCAGACAATATGAAATGCACTCAAGATCATTCCAAGTGATTCTAAGGTCACTGGAGGTCATTTAAGGCAAAAGGTCGTAAGTTGACCCGATGAACATGTGACCATGACAGTTCCCCCTTTTCATGCCCCTGGCATCGCCTATGCAACATCATATAAACAATATGGTGCGATTTGTACTTCTTCAACACAGCATAACTAGTAGAAACTAAAAAAAAATGTCTTTAACTTGTTTAATTCAGTTTTAGAAAAATTATTCATCCTATTTTTGAAACCGGGTGAACACCTATATTTTTCTCCATAATGTCAGATGTATGAACCAAGGGTACAAGTCCCATCCATAGTCTCTCGATTCATGCTAGTTTCATCAAAATCGGTCTGTACACAATAGAGTTATAACAAGTCCAAAAATACCGCAATTTTGACTTCTCCCCTGTATCCGCCCCTTTTTAAAACTTTGAAATTTTTCTTTATAAAAATGTAGTTTACGTCATAGCAAATCGATTGCCGTTTGCTGCGATGAAATCGGATGTGTAGTTCGCGGGCTCTCAGGGGAAGTCTAATCCACCCCCGCGGGGAATTGGCTATACTGTCTAGCCCTCCGGGAATAGGGTTCGTTAATCGCGAAATCAATGTCACAGAGGCACCCAGTTATTAAAGTTTCAAGAAATGCACCCAAATTCATTCAAATCTCCTCTGCAGATCCAGAGTCCGTCAGGCTTGAATTAATTCTTGATTGTTAAGGATTTTAGGGTCGAACCAGCGATGTCGATTTCTGTAAATTATTAGGGGGGGGGGGCAAGCCGAGGACCCGACAACCTAATTTCCCCAAATGTGGAATTTCTCAAATGATTTAGCGCACTTTATTTCAACCAACGAAAATTTATTAGTTTTTTGTGACTTTTATGAAATATAAAATCAAATTTATCCCAACGCATACAGATATATAAATGTATGTATATATATACTTGTATGCGTCAGGGTAAATGAAATTTTTCATTCCACAAAAAGCTGCAAAAAGCTTATGACATATATATATATATATATTTGCATGCGTCGGGGTAAATGCAATTTTTTTATTCCAAGAAAGCTGCAAAAAGCTTGTGACATATATATATATATATATATATATATATATATATATATATATATATATATATATATATATATATATATATATATATGTCATAGGCTTTTTGCAGCTTTTTGTGGAATGAAAAATGCATATTTTTCATATCCATAAATTAGCGATGCAAAAAGCATTTTGATAAGGCATGCAGAATATGGCATATATATGCCATATTCTATATATATATATATCTATCCATATATATATCCATAATGCCAAAAAATTGCATTAACCCCGATGCATACATCGAGGTGTATATATATATATATATATATACTTGTATGCGTCGGAGTAAATGCAATTTTTCATTCCACGAGGAGCTGCAAAAAGCTTATGACATATATATATATATATATATATATATATATATATATCTGTGTACATATATATACGTATAAGATAGAGAGATAGACAGATACTTGGCTTCAGACTTTATGCTGTACTTTCTGCCTATTTCTTATTTATTGACGCCGTTCTTTTCGTTATTTTTACTCATTTCCCTTTAAAAGCGGCAGAAAATATTGGGATAGGGAGCAAACCAACATTGGGTGAGCCCAAATCAACACTGGGCGGGCCAGAGCCCTCTCAACAGATCATATAAGCATGAACTGCTTATATAATTGACCGGCATTTGCAAGCCTCCACCCATAAATATTGGTGCTGACACAGCTGACCATCTGCAAACCGGCGGTATCCGGGCATACAAGCCACAGCAGGCCACGACTCCTCTGATGACGGAGGTGGGAGCGGCCACAACTGTGTCTGGCAAACGCGGTGCTGTCGGGAGAGACCCAAGTGCAATTGGCAAAGTAAAAAACACGTCCCGGCGACTACCCGCATCGATTTGACTCTTGCTGCACCATGCTGCAAAATGTTGCACAGTGTCGCAAGGGCCAATATCTCGACAACAGAAAGCCTGATCGCCAGAGGGACAGCGACAGCGTGCTCGCGAGGTCGAAATCCATCAGATGCCCTGCAGGGTCCCAGGCGGCAAAACATTGCAAAGTTGCGCGATCACTGCAACCGCTATTGCACGCCACGCAACCCCAGCAGAGAAAATGCCGAACCGATGTCTGGTGTCACATAATTTATTGTTGGCACTTTTGGCAAATAGTGAGATTTGTATGTGTGGCGTCTGAGACGCGTGTCGCGTGCTATTGGGCCCGAGGAGGGCACGTGCTCGACGGTACAGCGTGCTGCAGGGGCAGTGCCACCGTGAGCCAATGGTTGACCGCTGGCGCGCGGGGCGCTAGCGATGCGGAACGACAGGGGCTGGGTCCGGGTTCAGAGGGGGTGAAATGCGGGTTGCGGCGGCTCGGAGGTTGGCGACACTACAGTATGTACATGATCCGGCGAAGGCCTGAGTTTCAGCAGCAGTGATTAGCGTTTATGGACGCTTTGAGTAACTATTTCTTTCTTCGTAGGCTTCAAGCATTTTCTTGCTTATATCTGCAGTCCACCATGACGATGTTCTTTGGCCGCGGACTAAAAACGCATCTTAAAGGGGATGCTTCGCCATAAGCAGATGCTTTGAGCTAAGTTGTAGCATGCAGCCTTAGACGTAACTTTTTATACATTGCGCCTCAAATCTCTAAATCTACGAAGTTTCGAAGCGTTTTACACTGAATTTCCCTTTTCTCCCATTAAATTTTGTCTTATTTGTCCCATTTGTCCTGTTATTGTGTTCTGTTGTCAGCTGCTGCGCAACATTTTTAGGCGGGCTCAGGCCAATGAACGTTGCCAGGAAACCTGTGCTTTGCCTCATCAATGAATCAGTTCAGAAACCAGCTTTTGATTATGGTTTTAGGTGCTTCTAGCTATTTATCAGAAAATAGGTGCTGAGAACGTTACCAGCATAACGTTTTGTGTTTGGGAGTATGAAAAAGATGACTTTCTAGCTTGTGATTTCATTTTTCATTGTTCATGCTTAGGTCCGACATGGTCCCAGCCAATGTGGTCTGTATTTATTCATTCATCATTCAGCTAATTCATGCACACAGAACGCTTCAGCTTGGAAGGCGGATGCGTTGAGCTTAATTCCAAGATCTCCCGTTGCTGCACAGACTGTCAATACATGAAGGCTGAAGGCCAAAGTTTTTGCTGTGGTTGCAAATACGGTGGACGAAATCCAAGGGGCAAAAAATGAGGGTAGGTTAGGTTATCAAGAGAGGTTATAAGCGCAACCCCATAGAAAACCAAAAAGTTACATTGCTGGCCGTGCGGCAAGTTTTAATTGATCAAGGGGACAGCAAAAATGATGAAAGGATCTACTGAGTCGGTTAACCGTAAGATTTTGACCGAGCGCAGACATTCAAGGAAGATAATCGTAATAGTGGTTGTATACCGCTTGAAATGCAACATTGATGCTTACTACTTACGATTTCAGCCGAAAAACCTGAAACATACATTATTTCTCATGCAACGGATTGCGTCGTCACTACCGTGCCAGCCGCCAGACAACCGCATAGGGCGTCTTTTTTATGGCATATTTTTGATGTTTCTGCGTTAAATGGTTTGTTTACGTGATATTTCGACGCTGATTGGTCGTCGGTCGGACCCAAGGTCTGATCAAGAATAATAAAAAATGTTTGAAAATAACTAATATGCAATATAAATTGGCTTTCGAATAACAAAGCTAGTAATGATATTATAATTTATTTGAAAAATATGGAAAGGCGAAATTGTAATTTTAAAGAAATGCATGAATAAAATGATTAAAAAGAAGTGTAATAAAATATCTCAAAAATCTCGATACAAAATTGGGAAATATCAACAAACGAATTAAAACAATAAATAAAAATTTCCTAGCCGAAAATTGTAACCTAACCTAACCTAACCCAGCCTAACCCTACCTAACCTAACCTAACCTAACACAACCTAACTAGCACACGACGACTATTTAGATGTTACGTAATACCGTGCTGCGCACGACCTCTGTACTGGACACAGCCAAGTCCGATCGCACCCTTTATGGGCCTGCGACCTCTAGTACCCTATACCGCGCCTGCGGCGCGGGGTTGCGCCTTGTCAGTTGCAACATTTTTGTTCCTTATTTCCGGGTACGTCTAGGGCGAAACAACCCTCCCTCCATCCAGAGAGCATTCTGCATGATGATTATATGCGGTATTGCAACCATATAATTCAAAAATATTATCATGCACCATCACAATAGCAATCATATAAGACATCGTAACAGTTATATAAGAGCATTAATGATAACACCCCACCCAAAACCCCTTGTTTCCAACGACTAGTCACGCTGAGTTAACATTTGCAATTACTCTACATTACAATTACTACAATTACTACATCTACATCATCAGTTTGCTTGTCAAGACAAAAAAGCCGCGCATGAATACTATGCTGATGCTAAGAAAGGTAGATTGGAATTCATAGCTCATATATTCGGGCATGCATCTTGAGAATGATTTTCTGACACTTAAGAGGTGATGCACCGATGGGGAGTTTCCACTTTGTGGTGCGTTTTCCCCGCTAGGTGAGAGAATACGCCCTTTTGCACCATTCTAAAAAAGTTCTTTCAAAATATCAATGCAAAACCATCGTTGAAGTGCATGAGAGGCTATGGAACAAGGCTATGAGTTGATTTCGTGACCAACCCTTGTCCGTTTTTAAGTTATAAATAAAGAAAATACTACCAAACCTTAACCCTTTTCACGACAGTGGGGGCTAAGTCGCCCCCCCCCCCTCGGGCTTTTTTGCTTGCCAATTCCAGGGTTTTTGACGCAGCTTCACAAAACTTGGTGGCCTAGATATTTTTTCTTACGTACTGTGACAAAATGTCGTAATTCTATTTTTCTTAGGGGCGGAGCCAGGCTAGCGTTTTTGGAAGGCACCTCAGGCTATTTTTGGCCTTCTTAAGGGTGAAAGAAAATGACTGTCAAAAGTAAGCGTTTTCAAGATAGAACTTAAAAGTTTATATGAATGTATAGATAATTATATGGGCAACATACAGATACAGTTTTGTTCATCTGGGGTAACTTTACAAGGTCATGTCAACGTCGAAAGTCAAAATTTGGTTCCATAGCAAACATTTTGGCGCTATTTTTTCAGATACGAAACCCGGAACAAATATGATATAGAAGGTGCTCTCTACTTGTGTATCAAGTTTCAACTTGATATCAGGACGGGTCATGGAGCTATGACCTAAATGTCAGTACGCGTATCCTATATCACAACAACCTTAAAATGAAATTTCGGAAACAGTGTGAGTTCAAATGATTTGGAACGTTTTCAGATAATACTGAATGCACACGACACCATTCCAAGTGACTCTAAGGTCACTGGAGGTCATTTAACGTCAAAGGTCGTCAGCTGATCTGAAGAACGTGTGACCATTACAGTCCCCCTTTTTCATGTCCCTGGCACCGCCTGTGCTAACATTGTGCTTTTAACTTTTTAGTTAAATCAGTTTTGGAAAAAACAAGCCCTCCTTTTTTCAAAATCCTGTGAACGTCTATGAGTTTTCTTAGAACTCAAATATATGGACCAATGGTAAAAGTCCCTTCCATAACCTCTCGATTCATGCCAATTTTATCAAAATGCCAATTTTATGAAACAAAAACAAAAACAAAAACAAAATTGGTCCATAATCAACCGAGTTATAAGAAATCGGAAAATATCCCCCATTTTGACTTTCTTGCCCCCCGTATCCACCCCTTTCGAAATTTTGAAGATTTTCTATAGGAATGTCGTTTACGTCATGGCAAATCGATTCCCGTTTGTTGCGATGAAATCGGACGAATAGTTCTCGAGATCTCAAGGGGTGCCGAATCGGTCCCCCCACCGGGAATCTGCCATACCGTTTAGCCCTCAGGGAATAGGGTTAAGTGGGCATATTCGGCCGGTCTATCCTACAGGTGTTTTTAACCACTCAGAATGGTAGCGGCATATGCGGCCGATCTATCCCTCGAGTGTTTTTAACTACTTAGAATGGTAGCGAACAATATTGTAGACACGCTTTCCGTTTAAAGTACAATTCCTGGGACGCAAAAACCATGAAATTTGTTGACAAATATCTGAATGAATTGCGAAATACGCTAAGGAAAAGTAATATGCCAAACAATGTTACGAAATGCAATGCAAAATAACAATTTCAGAAAGAACCGAAGTAGGCGTGGCTTGCCATGCGTCCTATAAAGGTGTCTTGCCGGCTGTTAGTCGTACTTATCATATGACATTAATCGTACTTGTATATGATTTTTCACACTCCGGTCCTTGATTAGAATGATCGTCGGCGTAACGTCTTCATTGCAATACCAAATTTATCGTTTTTCACTGCGATTTACTTGTAACGTATTGGCGTTGACGGCACGTCCGTTTCAAATGGGATATGCTGCGTGTGGCAGTTAGCTGATCATCGTGTTTTGTGTATCCCATGGGCAGGGGTATTTCCCCATTAGTTCCATTTTGCTAACTTTTCTGCGATTTACATCCCGACGGAAATCCTCAGCCTCATGCTCAGAATTCAGCTGAAAGTTTAACAGTTGGCAATGTGTTTGGCAGTGCATCACGTATTATAGTTTCGTTGAGAAAAAGAAACATTGCCCTGGCTGATTACAAGCAAGGGCGATATGCGCGAACATTCAACTAATCTAAGTCTTACCAGATGTATCACTTATGAGAGCAAAGTAATTCAGTCCTAGGAATCGCCGAGTGCTCGTCTTAACCACAGAGGCCATGGGTACCAGGTTCGTCATATGAAGTTCAATGATCCGTGCTCAGTGACCAGTTGTCTTCTGGGACCACGTACAGCTTGCTCTAGTCTGCTTCGTACCATGCATACCTCAACCAGCACCCAACAGCTAAGCTATGCCGGACATCGATTTGTCGCCCACTTAGAGTGAGCGTGACCTCCACATTCCGTCGTCACGGACGATAACGAATCACGGAAAATAAAGGGGGTGGTGGATTACCGGCTACAACAAAATGACTTTAAAACCGGGCAGCCATGATTTATTATTCCGTTGCAGCTCAAGAAGGAAGAATCGATGGATGACATCGACCCGCAGTACAGGGATAACCACTTCTAAGTACAAATTTTCCCCACAACTACTGGGAATCGAATGTGTGGCACATTCGAACATCGTGGTCGAGACGCATCAAGTGTCGTGGCGATATTTCCTTTTATAGCTGCTGACACCATCACCAATCACTTCGAGCTATCAAACATTCCTGTCCAAAATTACGAACCGCAAAAACTCAACGGACGAAACCCCATCGCGAGGTCTAGTAAAAATGGTCTTAACGAGCTCCCAGTATTTGTTCGCGATTGAGCTATATTGAGCAAAAGCCCTTAAATGACATCAAAACTAAACCCCTCACCTATTGTTGCTACATCGATGATATCTTTGTCGATATCAAAGATGAAGAAACGCTTCAGACATTGAAAAGGAAATTAAAACAAATGTCATACCTTACTTTCACCGTCGAAAAAAGCAACAACGACAGACTCCCATTCCTGGACATAGACATCGACGGCTCTGAAGGACCATTCATCACCAAGATCTACAGAAAAGCCACCAACAGTGGGCATTGTTTGCATGGACGCAGCGAGTGCCCTGTCCGCTACAAAAGAAGCGTTATCAGAGCTTATGTCCATCACGCCTTCAAACATTGCTCTTCTTGGCAACTCGTTTACCAAAAGCTGCAGAGTCCGGAAAATACTGGTGAATAACAACTGGCCCTCACAGACACTGGACCAGCTGTATTCAGCAGAGAATATCACTGACAACGAACAGAACCCCAACGGCCAAGCCTTCATGATTCATGAATCGTGCACCCTCCCGCTAACGGAAGACGCCGAGCCCAACAAGTTGCACGGTCACATCAATAGCATCTTGCCCCTGATGACCTAAATCTTGCTTGTCCTTGACGGCGTTTGTGACTGCGCAGCCCACCACAGAATATGACGCCTCCACCATTAACGGTTTCCAAAAAAACAAGCCTAAATGGCAAACGAGTAAACCTCAACTCGTGCGTCCTACACACACCAGGCTGAAGCTATTGGCAAGCAAAACGGCCACATGTATTGAATGGCATGTATCACGCGCTTCCTGCCTGCCAGTTTCCAACATCCCAGCGGTTGTAGTTTTGCAGCAATGGAGGAGGGGTGTTAGTCTCTTAGGCACTTCGTGCCCCACGTACAAGTTGCAGCTCTGCTTGGGTCTGAATCCATCGGAATTGATCGTCCAGCTGTCCGCCCGCCTTCCAAAGGCACCATCACACCAGAGCGCGCCGTTTGTACCGGCAATTGGCCCATAAGAAGCACAGAGGCGTAAAAGAGGTGCATGTATGCTGAACGTTACCCGTTGCACCCTGCCCATTATGTTGGGATATCGTTGGATAGCCCTGGTGGTAGTCTTCCCACCCACCAAATTTCGGCCACGTAAGTCACTGTTGACAGCAATGGGAGGTCCCAGGGTCCACATCGAAACACGTGCCTGAGAATCGCCACGTGGATCGCACGTGAGTGCCGACCACAAAAGCACGATTTCGCAAGTGGGGTTCATCATGCCAAGTAAGTCTTGTCAGCAAATATGTCTTGAATCAACAGCATACGCCGTTTGACCTGTGCCCACGATTAATTGAATTCTGCAGGGGCCCGGCTCGCGCCACGTGGCACGTGCCACGCGGCCTACGCCTTGAATCGCTAAACCTCCACGCCGCTTGTGTCGCGATCGGCTGGTGCGTTCGGGCGCTAGACGCCCGGAAACTTGGACTGACTGACTTGAATGAATGGATGACAAACACCTCGATCTGAACTTTTACTAGCAGCCGCCAAAGCGCTCAAAGCACGGTCTTACCTCTTTCAGTTTTGAATAATGCACATGCATTGTGGAACACAGCGAGGTCTGGTACTCTACTAGCTGTATTCAGTGAGGGCCGCCCGGGGGCACCTGTGAGCCAGCTGGTCAATCACGTGACACAGTATCACACATTGCACGGCCACGGTATATTTTTGTCGCCGAAACGTTCATTAGTGCCGGAGTTATGACTTGATCAAGATAGGATTCTCAATCGAGGAAAAGGCATTTTGCGTTGAAAAATGCGCAACTACCAAATCTGTGCGACAGAAACGCTTACAGTTTGCACATCGTTTCGGTCTTATAAGATGCGATGTCCCCAAGAGACAACAAATTTGTGGTTGGTTGCACCAATGCAGAGTTCACGGAACGGTACACAGTCTGATCGCTTCAGCCTCGGGCAAGGCTTTTCAGTGCACTGGGGAGATACCAAGCCCGACATCGTACTTTATGGTGCTCCTGCGATCCAAACGATCCGCAGTGCCCAGTGCGTGATAGCATTGAACAATATCGCCAAGCGCATTCGGATGTGTTTGAGCTGACGAGACCAACATTTAGAGAATGCATTAAAACAGTTCTAAAATCAGCATGAGACGTCTTATCATTACGAAATATCGTAGGCTGAACAGGCAGCGCATTACAAAAGCTTTGCGAAATAGGTCCTTAACTCAACAGAGTAAAAAAAATATGAGGTTCTTAACTCAATGGAAAACAAACTCTTAATAGACAACGAACTTATTGCCAAAGTTAAGAGTAACATTTCTGGGGAGACATTCTGTTTAATGTTGATGGTTAAAATGCTCCAATATCTGTCATTTGAAAGCTAACACAACTGCGCTTAGTGCAATAAAATCGCCCAAATACATACGGCTGGAGCCCGAATCAGGACAGGCGGCCGCTGCCATTCGCCAAACGTTCCCAGGGAGGCCAGGCGGCCGCTGTCATTCGTCAAACGTTCCCAGGGAGGACAGGCGGCCGTTGCCATTCGCCAAACGTTCCCAGGGAGGACAGGCGGCCGCTGTCGCTTCTCTGAAGTCCCCGGAGAGGAGAGGTGGCCGCTGTCGCTCATATCGACCGCTGAGTCCGCTGATTCAGCGCGGCTGCGGCCACTGTTCAGCGGACGCCATTTGCCGCGCAGCCGGTCTGCAGGGCGGGGGGAGCGTCTGCCTGACTTGTCGGCAGACGTACAGCGGAGTTCACATTATACATATTATAAGCATGAACTCAACGTTTCAGGCATAAACCATATTCAGGATGAAGCCTGAAGATGGCCTATGGCTGAACTGTTGAGCCCATGTTAATATATATATATATATATATATATATATCTTGTGTGTGAAGTCAAGTTTCTTTCTCACGACATAAAGAAGGTTGTCTGTTTTCGAAATCTTTGTTTAATGTGTCTGAATGATGGTCGAATTTCTGTAGTCTGTCTCGTCCCCTTTAACCTACCTTAAGCCGTGGGTCATTCGAAACATAGTCGCTTATATACACTTTCCTATGAACAAATTAGCTGTCATGAAACCAGCTGGGGTCGACGTTGGGGTTCAGCTGGGACTGATAAAGGGGGTCAGCTGGGACCGGCAGTGGGCGTCAGCTGGGACCAGCAGTGGGGGTCAACTGGGACCAGCAGTGGGGTCAACTGGGACCGGCAGAGGGGGTCAACTGGGACCAGCAGTGGGGGTCAACTGGGACCAGCAGTGGGGTCAACTGGGACCAGCAGTGGGGGTCAACTGGGACCGGCAGTGGGGGTCAACTGGGACCGGCAGTGGAGTCAGCTGGGACCAGCAGTGGGGTCAACTGGAACCAGCAGTGGGGGTCAGCTGAGGCCGACAGCGCGGCTTCAGTGTCACCGTGCAGACGGCCAGTCAGTGGTTCCTGCCGTCCACGGGGAGGCACCAGCGTCGCGGCTGCAGCTCAGAGCGCGCCAAACCGGGAGCGGACAAAATCCCACACCCCCTGATTCTGACTGGCACCAGCTCTGGCAGAGGCTGGGCGCCTAATGTCCTGTGTTGAAAGGCGCCGCGGAACCGAAACGCAAGTCGGCCGCGTAGGAACGACACAAAACGCCGCGGACTGCGGACACCAAGCCGCCGACGGAAATCGCTGGCGAGAATGAGGCGAAGGTTAACGCGGGTTTGTTTTCCACTTAACGCGGCACCACCTGGCATGTTCTTTTACCCGCCAACCGCATTTGGAGTCAGCCGTTCAGGTGCGGTCGGAGCCGATCGCCGACCACTTGACCAGCATTGTAAGTACACCTTTCTGCCGCTCTCGCTATCGTCCGACGCCCTTCGCTGCTCGTCCGTGGCGTAAGGTGAATTGGGACGCGCTCTGTTTGCAGCTTCTGCAGACAGAGTGCAGAAGACGGAGTCGGACTGGGACGAAGTTTACCGTAAAACGCTGATTGACCGGAAGCTGGAGGAGTTTATGTGTCTGTGGAGTGCGGTTGATGTGCATTGTCCTCCCAGAACGGTGACCCCTCGTCGCTCCCATTGCCCATGGCTTGAGGCTAGCCCTGACCTGCGGCAACTGATGCAGAAGCGGGGCGAAGCGTATCGGAAGTGGCGTCAGTCCCGAACCGAGACCGATTTGTCCGCATACCGACGCCTTCGTAACAGCGTTAAGAGCCTTTTCGCTCGGGCTAAAAGCGATTTCCTGTGTGACAATATGCTTGCCGACCGTGTCAGTTTTTGGAGGAACATAAAAAGCTTCGCCTTTCAGCCCGCCAAGGGGGAGGAGGAACCGCCGGGGAAATGTCCGCTGAGCAGGCTGATGACTTCCACCGCCACTTTGCGTCCGCCGTCCCGCGTACTATTGCCGAGCTGGCAGCGGGCAGCCACGGTGACACCCCGTTTCCACCTAGACCACCACGCATGACCACATCAAGTCTAAGTCTGTGTCCTTCAGCTCTCCCTGAACTCTCGAGAGCTATGAGTGATTTGTCGACGAGGGCGGTAGGACATGACGGTGTGCCGCTGTATGTGCTGCGAAAATGTTACCCTGTTCTCGGGCCACATTTACTTCATCTGATCTACAGCTCTGTCGCCACTTGTGTTTTCCCTTCCTCCTGGAAGATGGCCTCTGTGCTTCCTCTTCAGAAATCAGGCCCGCGTGACACTGCCAGCAATTTGAGACCCATCTTACCTGCGCTGTCGAGGATATGAGGAAAGATCGATTGCGGAGTTTTCTTATCTCGCTACCTACGATCTTTAAGCACCATCACAATATGCATATAGACCATGTCACTCGCCGGAGGACGCCCCGGTTGACGCTGTTGGGTGTATGGTGCGTCGGATTGGCGGTGGCCACGTCGTCGCCGTCACGTCGATTGACCTCAGTCGAGCTTTTGACATTATCGACCATAAGTCCCTCCTTGCCATGCTCCAATGGTATGGCATCGATCCCAGGTGGTTCGAGAGCTACCTGGCTGATCGGCGGCAGGTGATGAGAGGTGGTCTTCTCTCCCTTCCTCTACCCCACGGTGTTGCGCAGGGGTCCATTGTCGGTCCTCTTCAGCATCCTCACGAACGACCTTCTGCTATATAACCGACTATCTGTCTCACGGACGTCTAGTATCCTATACCGATGACACCAAGCTGCTAGACTCCAAACCTGTTATTGATGATCGTTTATCCATCCTAAAATCGCGGCAAGAAGAGACTCCTTGCCGTTAAATCCTACTTTACATCCAAACAACTCTGCTCCTTGTCGACACAGCCCATAACCTCAAGAAGACCGCATCCCTCCATCTTAACTTTGCCGGCCACAGACTAACCTCTTCTTCGTCCGTAAAGGTGCTGGGAGTCACAATCAACAACTCCTTGTCCTGGGAGGAGCACATATCCAAGGTTCCCAAAAACTATAACTCCTTCCTGCTCTGTATAAGATATGTCACCTTACGCCCGAGGTCCTGACACTTCTAATTCAGTCACATGTTTTCCCCACATTCTTTACTGCCTTTCGGTCTGGGGCGGGGCCGCGTCATGCCACCTTAGCAGAGTTCAGAAGGTTGTGAACTACGGGGCCGGGATCGTCTCCGGGGCTTAGCGGGATTCGGTGTCGGCGACCTTGAGAGCGCTAGGCTTGCGTGTGCTGTGCGTGACCTAGTTGCGAAGTACGACAGCATTGGTGTCTTCCGAGCCCTGAACGACTCGCGTGCTCCGGTGGCGGTCTGGTCTCTGTTCACTCCACGTTCCGCTGTGTCCCAGCGTGCTACCCGGACGTCGGCGGCCGGCGCCTTAGAGCCGCCGACTTTCCGTCTGTCTGTGGCCTGCAGGGTTTTTTCGTACCGCGCGGCCTCGCCCTGGAACCGCCTGCCGCTGGACATCACCGCCTCTCGAACCCGTGGAGAGTTTGTACGCAAACTTGACGTACTATCTCCTGTACCTTGACGTGTCTGATTGCCTTGTTTTATCTGTACGACTATTTCGCATGTGCAGCACTGAAATGACTCGAATCAAATAGTAATCCACGCGTTGGAAAAATTCGTAAATAAACTGAACCGAACACCTGGGGGTGTCAAAATGGGCATTTGCCTCTTGTCTCTGAATCTAACCGTCGGATCTGAACTGGTCTACCACAAATCGATAGCCCTGAGCCTTGCGATTCAGAAAATACTACGTTTGCCTTTGTCACGTGACTGATGACGTCACAAGTCACATAAAATGCATGTCATGACGTCGATAAAAACTGGCACCGGTTCGCACATCATATCACCAAAAATAATGGTCTTAAAGCATTCACCTGGGAATCAAACAAAAGGTCACGATCTTCTGCTTCAGAAGCATGCCAAAATATTAAAAAAATGTCGGGTCAGGGTCAGTCTGGGTCAGGTGAGACAATGCTATTACTTTACATGCCAAAGATCGATACTTAAGATCGCGGGTCTGATAAGCCACGTCCGTTTTGACCCACGTGACAGCAAGGACGTAAGTGAAACCTTATGATGATCATTTCTGCATTACTTGCTTTTCTTCCAGTCAAGGTCGGTCTAGGTCAGGTCAGATAAGGTTGCATTACTTTTGCTGACAAATAGCAATAATTACTCAGTGGGACTCTTAAGTGCGTCAAGTACGAGACTGAAACCACATCTCGTGATAATTAAATGTGCTCTGTTCTTTATCGAGTCAGGTAAAGTCCGGTCATGTCAGTCAAGGCAAGGTCCGGTATTCCTCTTTTCCTGACTAGGAACAATAATTGCTCTCTGCTATTACTCAACAATCTTCGACAGACAATACTGTGTTCAACAGACAATACAATACTGCATTTTACATGGTATTGACATCTATCTATGACGCGGCCTGACATGACCTCATGCTGCATTTGGTGAACTTTGATGAAAGGCACATACAAATTTATTTGTCTGTCTTGAAGGATGGAGAAGATCACCGGTAACCACTTCTATCGCCCAGAATGCGCATCAGTCTGTCATCATGCATGTGGCCTAGCATGACCTCTAATGTTGACATGCCACGGTCTAATGTTGACATGTCACGGTCGTATATCCTTTTGGGGATCATTTCCTAGGTAAATCCAAATAATCTATGCTTAACAGTCGAGAATATTACCAGGAAAAAAAAACAAAAAAAAAACGAAACATGTTCGTGCCACCGCCCGAAGAGCCGAAAACATGCCTGCAGGAGCTCACTCATGACGTCATATCTCCATGACCTGACCGAGCATGGGAATGGTTGTAATGTCAAAAGATGTGGAATTGATTGGTGAACAGGTACCGAAGAATTTGTTGGGCTGGCTCTAACGTATCAGAAGTTATTCGCGAAAAACCGAGGGGCATGCCCCACCAGCCTTGACCGGTTCTTCACACCGCCAGGCGGTGCCGGGTAAATCACAACCGCCGTACAGAATCCCATCAGTTTTATTCCGTAGAAAGTGCAACGTCAGCTCGATCGAATCAGGCCCCATTTCCCGCCCGCAAGTACTCATGCATCATCGACCGAAGGCCCGTGCCGCCGCGGCGTCATCGCGGGACCCATGCACCTATATATATATATATATACCAGGCAGCCGTACAACGGCACGGTGCCGTACAGCGTTCTCAACTCGGTGACGGAGGGGAGGGGACGGGACGACCGCCGGCCGCCGGAACACAACGGCATGCGGCGGCCCGGAGTCCTTCAATGCGTCGCTCTCGTCTCACAGTCGGCACCGCGGCGCGGGAGGGGGGGGAGACCCACAGCAGAGCCAGCACGCGCCAGCGTCGCCTTGACGTAAAAAATGAAGACAGAGGCCGCACAAGTGGATGGGCAGTTGTGCGTTGCAGACAGACGCCACTTGCTGAATAATGGTGTCAGGCACACACACGGCAACAATGTATCACGGGAACAACATCAGTTCCGCGTCGATGCAGATGCCTGGGACACGGAGCGAACGAGTGGTGTCAGGAACCCGATCAGCAGATCAATCCCGATTGTAAAAAATTCTCTCAACGCTGCAAGAGACTGTTTCATCCTTAAATGTAGCTGCCATGTTTAGATTTCTTCCTTTGAAATGAACCTTGAAAATGTTCTCCCAGCTATGTCATTCCAGACTATTTCAACCTTTCCTGTGACCTCGAGTGAATGTCATTCGGGGACGTTGATTAGGATGTTACTATGCGATCTGAGCATGACAAAGAACAGACGCACTGCAACATTTGTTTGTCTGCAAGCGTCAGCAAAATCGCAACGGACGTTGAAATAAGTACTTCCGCAGTGTATCGGATTCAGACTGTGTGACACTATACGAACAAAAGCACAAACTCAGTCGGCACACAGATTTGGCAGGTATGTACATTTGGTCTCAAAAGTATCGGAGCACCCAAACCTGTCCGTCGTCAAGGGGCAGCGCAAGCGGTCCTGGAAGCTGACCGTGAAATCTGCGTCACAAATGGCCTTGACTGGGGCCCAGGCGGGCCATGACTCAGGGCTCTAGCTACGGGAGGGATAGTCGTAACCGCTGGGGGCGGAACGTGTTCCGGCAAGGAGGAAGTGGGGAGGGGGGCATCAGCTACTTTTCTAGCGCCATTTTTTTCCAAGCAACGCCATAGGGTTAATGTTAAATTTCGCCAGTCAAGGTGGGACAAGGTGCCCCGTGCCCCCCCCCCCGTTCCGCCGCCTATGGTCGTGATCACACAGGCCATCGGAGAGAACGAGTGAAAACGCGTGAAAGAAGTAGAAATGAGAAATGGGGGAAACAGTACTGAGCAGAAACAGATAAACCCCTTCTGTTTTGAGCTGATGCGATTAAGTCACATTTCCCTTGTATGCTAGAACAATGGCAACAGATCAGGAGATGTCTTAAACACATGGGTTAAGACGAGTGGTATGCTCTTGTTTTTTTTTTTTACTTATAGCGATTTTCGTTACAGCAAAACTGTGATTAATTTTCCATTAAAAGCACCTAATTACACGAAAATTACGGAGCACGAAAACATAAATGCATCATAGAAGGCAAGGGACAAAAATGTCGCCAAGAGAGAATGCAACCTTCCCATGATTTTATTTTCTAAAATACAGGTCGGGTAGCATCGACAACACGCACCCACCCATCAACATTAATTCCTCTTGTAATCTATTTGACCTTTGATTTATTTGTCATCAGTAAACATGAAATGCTAAATTCTCCATCTTGACTGGAGATGATTATCAAGATTTCAACAGGCACGCAACAAACAGAGCAAAGGTGGGGGGAGGCGCTGTCACAGCCCAGGTAAACAGCTGAAAGGGGATGCATTGTTTTTCCTTTTCGGATCGATGCCTATTTCATTTCTTATGTATTCTTTCCATTTATTCATTCTGCCATTTCAGTATTCATCCTATATGCTCGCCCGAAATGCGGGTTTGATAAGTCTATATACGAAAAATAGGGGACGTAAATAGTTCATTTTCGCTCCAGAAGCGGGTCATTCCTCCGTCATACCAACGACGCTTCTCAAGCACTGCACAAATGACGGAACCGGCAAACAACTCAAAGAACCAAACGATCAAAGAAAGGGCAATTACGCAGCTGCTCCCATTGATGCAGCAACACCTGCCACAGCTCGTCGTCCGTCCGTCGACGCTCGCTGACGGGTAGCATTTTGGCTGCCAGCTCCTCCACCATGATGACACACACGATTTCTATTTCTACAAGATCGGAGCTTTTGGACAGCCAGTGCAGCTGCGTGATATGTCAATGACTGCAAATAAAATACAAGACACGGCCTCAGTCGGCCATATACTTTTGAAACGCCTGTAACGGGGAAACTATTGCTCGCAAAACAATGCAGCTTTCTCCCCGAAACAAATTGCAATAACTTAAATTCATCTGATGTGGCATCAAATATGGACTCTCATGAAAAAATCAAGCCAGTTTAGCATGACCCTTTTCAACCTTCTTCGGGCCGGAGTTTCATGGGAAGCCCCTCTGATTCTGAGGAAAACCAATAAAAAAAGACAACAGAAAGGCGCGGACACAAGAAACTTGGGGCGCCATTTTATACATCATTTTTACATCCGGCGCGGGTTTTTAACTCAGGGTCAGCTAAAATACCTACCTGGTTCCAAAAAATTGAAGTGCCTTAACATTTCGTGGAACATGTCGACTGACATGAAACGCACTATATTGAAAGAACATGACAAATGGAACAATTCCGTTATCTTGAGTTTTTCAGAAATTTCCAGGCCAATGACCTTAGGTCAGCCCCGCTTACGGCCTTTTTACGTTTACCGTTGAAATTGTAGATCTCGTTCAACAAGTTTAAAGCTCGAAGATACACGCTGGTGCTCCCCACGTCCCTTGCACACGTAACTGTACCTCTTGGCCTGTGGCCTGATGCAAGAACATTTTATACCGAATTTTCAAACCAGCAACCGACTAAACTTGGTCGGTTTACCGCCTTGGAATGTTTATCGATATTCATATGCTTCTAAAACACTAGTGCTCCTGAAACACTAATATAGGCTAGTAACTTACTTGACAAGAGTTACCTAATCCCATTTGACCCAAGCTGACCTGATTTGACCTTTCGAAACATTATGATTGTTTTCATAGCGAACACACTTTGTAAGGCCACATATGACAAGGATTACACCCATGCCGTCTTTCTTTACATTTTGTGCTGCCCCATCCCTCTTACTACTGGTCGCTAAAATAAGAACCTTGGGCATGGCGGCAATAATTTTCCACGAAGTGCTATTTTTTACATTATGACCGCGCCCAGCTCCCGATATCTGATACGCCACAGGGTTCATGATTTAGGAATATGACGTGGACCGATGGTAAAAGGTTTTCTGTTGCGTCATATAATCATGAGTTATGCGGCAGATGGTGCGACAGACACCAGAAACCCCCAACGTATAGGCGTCAATATCTTGATCTAGGTTGATCTTGTTTGAACGTCATACGATAGTTACAGAGTTTATATACGTGCCGAAAACATGTCCGGCGTATTCCAGCCAAACTGCATTCTGATACATTCAGAAGAAACGTGACTCATGCCCATACAAAAACGATTTCTGTCCTGACACTCCATCTTTGTTTGAAATTTTCAATTTTACCCTCAAGTGCCCACTTCTGACAATATCTGGCATTCGTTTTACTGCTCACTCGTTTAGAGACAGGTAGAAGCGTTGGCTGTTCAGGTTTTCTTCCTAAAATGTCAATAGGGTTATTTGACCTAAGATAACCTCTGGCGACCTTGGCACTAACGTTCTTGCTTACCCGCCTGGCGAAGGCTAACCGATGCAAAGTGCGGCACCTCTGATAATAAACTTTGTTGCTGTACATAGGTTGCGTGCGAACTTGGGACTTGATCGAGAGATTAATGTGGACGAAAGCTGGTTTTGCGGGCTGAAACTAATGCTACCAAGCGTATGCTGTTTTCAATTTGAAGCACGGTAAGCAAAAGCCTATCCTGTCCTGTCCTGTTACGAAGGTGGTGACGACCACCTTAGCCGATACATGTACGTACAAACAATTTCCAACATTCAAACGCAGAAATAAAGTTCCTCACCACATTCCTATCCGTGAGATCACCAGCTGCATTGTTTTCAGAATATTACATGAGTTTCAGCACGCACAAGTGCTTCGTTGGTAGCAGTGTCAAGTGGACATTCCGTGACTTCAGCCAGCTTCAACGCTGATATTCCTTAACCCGTCCCTGACTGGGGGGGGGGCAGTTGACTGCTCCCCTGACGTTTTTCTGGGATTGCGAGAGAACGAACAAACACAGAGTCACGAAACTTTGTGTATCTTTTGCTTCATCAATTTCACATCTCGTGTCAAAATTTTGACCCCAGGTCGGCTCAGGTGTCTGACCTAGGTCAGATCAAACAGACCTATGTCCAAAAAAGTTTAGCGCCCTGTAACTTTTTTCTCAAAACAAGATATCTCAATAATACTTTCAGGGATTAGTGATCGTGACAGATGCAACAAATCTGCTATCTCAGATTTTTCGGAATTTTCCGGGTCATTGACCTAAGGTCAAGCCTATTTTTCAAACATGTCGTCGTTTTTTCGGAAACTGACGGAATATTTCATAACATTTTTAGTGTGGAGTGAAGCAGACATCTAGTTACCGTCACTGGGCAAAGTATTAATGGCTTCCAGTCATTGACCTGAGGTCAGGTCACGAATAACTGTAGTGGGCCAAAATGTACCGCCGTCAAAATCGGCGATGAATTACTCAGAATGGGTAGAAAATGGCAGAACTAGCTTGCACAAACGTAAGTAATACCAGGAACCTCAAAAAGTTTGAAAAAGTAGCATATTTTGGAAATAAACAGGCTCTCGCGAATAAAGCTCCTCCAATTGTGTACATTGGTAACTTAAGAATTTTTCCAAAATTTAAGCATGAAAAACCATCACAAGAACCACTAAGATCAATAAAATTTACATAGATCGTCTTTTTTCGCGAAAATAAAGGAGCGCTAAAACTAGTCCCCGTCAATTTGCGACTGCATACGGCAGCGGCGCACGCCGATAGCTGGCGCGAGAATTACCGTGTCTTGAACTCAACGTTTCGGCGTATATAATGAACAAATCTAGACGTGTGTCGGCATCCGCCGACCTTTACTTGTGCGCTGGTGCCTTTACCTAAGCGTTATTAGTCACAGCCTTTGAGATTTAGGCCATTTCTTGGTCTTATGCAGCCGGCATGAGAAAACATATATAGGGCGTAAGTTGTTGACATATTATCTAAAACTAAAAATGAGACCAGTTTCGAGCTCTACTCGTCACAAGCTTTCCAAGGGTATGCTTATTTTTATCGTGTGACCAACCGTTCGTGAGTTAAAGGGGGGGCGACTGCCCCCCCAGTTGCCAACGTTCGAAACCGACCAACGGTAGTGCGCGGGTTAATGAGAACAACACTAGGCAAACATTTTTTAAACGGATATGAGGCACAGAAACATTGCGATTCAATCCAAGCTCTACTGGAAACCAAATTTTAGAATAGGAAATATCCATAACATCGGCTTTGTTTGTAATCTTAGCAGTAACATCAATACTCATGACTTAACAAGAACATGTGACCCAAACATGGAACAGTGAGGCCAGCCGAGCTAGTCTGCGGGGTAGGGCAACAAAGATTTACCACTTCCTATCAAAAGTATCAGTGTTAGAGGTAACAGAACGATGTGCCAGTGCGTGCACTGGCTTCTGGTACCATTCCTTTTGCCGCGCTGAGCCGCTCAGCGAAACAAAAAAAAAACGGAATTTTCCAACACCTGCAAGCGGATTCGCCACGCAGACACAAAAGACATCAGAAGTAAAATCACAGAACGTCTAGAGAGCATGCATGGTTGACAAAGCCACATGAGCACTAAAAAAGGGGGGAACACTCGGCGGAACGTAAAACAAAGCTTTGCGGCGCCTGGACAGCGACTATCGAGCACCAAAGAAGAAAACACAGTTGGCTGCATTAGCTCCAACTCGGAACAGCCCTTTTCATGACTGTGAATACAACCCATTTCCAAGATACTGTGTTACTATTTCGCTGAGAAAAAAACGTGAAGGTGAAGTGAAAAAATGGAGGGCATGTTCCCTCCATTTCATCTGCTTCCTTCAGTTATGATTGTACGTCATCTTTATTATAAGAAAAAAAAAACAGCAATACGTATAGTTCTGGTTCTTTGTAAACTGGAAGCAGGCGTTTATTTTTTTTTTTAATCGTAAGTTTCTTGGACAGACTTGAATCTTGGACAATCTTGGACACTTGCATCGCTTCCCCCTCGGAACTTGGTCGGAAATTGGTTTGAATTTTTCCGAAAATAACGACACTAGTGTCACTTCATCCTAGAAACTCGTCGTCTGCGACAGTGGCGCCACAGACGGTGGTCGTGAAACTAAACGATTCGCAGACTCTCTACACCAACGACTGGACTATTCCGCCACCTTTTATTGGCTACAGGGGGCGCTCATGGGGCGTAATGTTAAGCCGTAGTCGCAACGTCGCGCATAAGGCGCGGCGCAGGATACTAGAGGCCGCAGGCCGATTAAGAGGTGCGATCGGACTTGGCTCTGTCCAACGAAGAGGTTAGGTCGCGCGAAGCGTTACATTAGGTCTTATCTCTAAAGGGATCGTGTGTCGGGCTACGTTCGTACCAGAGGCGCAGGCAAGGGGAGGGCCCGGGGAGCCGCCCCCTCCCCTTAGGCCCACAGTTTTTGCGAAAGCCATTGCACATCGTCTTCGCGTCAGGCGGTTTTCGTATGATTTCAGTTCACCCTGAGCACCGGGTCCCCCCATAAAAAATACTGGCTGCGCTCCCGCCTCCTACTGGAAAATGTTCTTACGAAAATGGTTCGCAAGAGAAAAGCCTCGTAAGGAAAAGGCTTTTAACCAAAGGCTAGTTAACTTAAAGTACGTATCAGAGATGGTTCGGATCGGAAAATAGCAACCTAACCTAACCTAAAATAGCAACCTAGAAAGTTATTGTCCTTTATACTGGAACAGCCAGCTGACGGCAGTTTTCAATGTTGTCTCAAGTCAGTCACGGATTGCTTACCGCCACCACACGGTTCTCCGCCAAGATCACTCAAGGCTGTTGAGCACATGATTACTGCCGCCATGGTCTTGGATCTGTGATGTCCATGGGGCGATGGAGTGGTGACTGATTCTTGACTGGCCTGAAATTTTAACTACCTGACACTAAAATGTCCCATCAAGGCGTCTTTACGCCGCCACTGGAGATCGAAAACCTTGACTCCGAGTCCGACGGTGCCTCAGCTTCGGAGGCAGAGGACGAGCCCGGTCTGGGTCACCCATGGCCACATCTAGAAACGTACTTTGAGTTTAAGGAGGAGGGGAAAAACGTCATTTTTATGTATGTCCTGTGCCGACCGAAAGAGGTTATGATCAAGGGTCACAAGAGTAGCCTTTCAAACCTAAAGCCACATATCAAGAGGAAGCATTATTTACGGTATTTCCGGGTGAGAAAAGAATGTGCACAATAAGTTGTCAGTCGTGAAGCATAATTATGAAGCTTGTCGACTATTGCTTGGACTATTTGCCTTAACCATATTCTCTGCAGGCAGTGGGATTCACATTACCCTGGGGGGTAGATCTGCGGTAATCTACCTTTCGCCCGACGCTTACGCGTAATTTTTGGAGACGCGGAAGTGGCAACACAAGTTGTGTGAACAATTTAGCCCATTCAGGTATTTTTGTAATCACTGGCCCCTACTGGATGTGTAAACTGACTTGGTTAGGTAACTCTTGAATTTTGATTCAGTTGACACATGTTTGCCTTCAGCCGATACGAGCTAACCAAACCAAAAAACAGGCAAATTGAACCTAACAAAAAATTAGTTTTACATGCCCATCTAGGGCAATCCCTGCAACCATACAGTAGGTCTTAGGTTAGATTAGGCTAAATCATTTTTAACTTGGAGGACAGGCTACATTGTCCATGCGATTCGAGTTACCACTTCTGCGTTCCCGAAAGAAATATCAACTGGCCGAAACACCTTTCGGCTGACACATTATTTTTTGTAGACGCAGAAGTGAGGACCCAAACTCAAACATGATATGAGCCGTTGCCAATTTTGCACCTTCGAAAAATATGCATTGGCCGAAAGATGAACATTACCAATTCTGCCCCCTCCCCTCCCCGCCCTTCCAGAGATCTCGAGATGCATTCGTCCAATGTTGATGGGATGAATGCCATTTAATATGTTTCAACGAGATCTCCAATTCCGGGCCCCAAAAACTCAAAAATTGCGAAAATAGGGCGTGGGGGCAAACAAACTCCAAAATTTGGGGATTTTTGAAAGGTCACTGCGGCCGTGTTTACCAACCAATTTTCATGGGAATAACACGGTTCAGCTTGGAATGTGCAAGTCTTTTATATACCGAAAGCTGAAATTTAAAATAGAAAACCATAGGCAGTTCCAGGGAGGGCAAGAAGGGTGATTTTTGAAATAAGAAATTTCCTTTGTTTTTGTTTGTTCTGGGTGATATAAACATCAGATGTACAACTAGCAAGCCAGTTTAAGTTTATATGTAGCGCAGAGGTGGATCCAGGTAAACAAAATTGGGAGGGCACCATAAGCACAATAGTGTGCTCCCCCATTTTTTCAGTACCTGGGTGTGCGTTCGCCTGAAAATGTGTGTGCATACGCATTGCTTAGAATGTGTATGACTATATAAATGAGTCAGTGATCTTTATTTCTACTCAGAATGTCACGATAGTGAACCGCATAACTTTGCAGCTTCACGCACAGCACATTACCGCCGAAAACGGGGGCTTGGAACCGCCTCTGCGGGACCGATTTTTTTTGAAATGTTGACAAAACACGTCTGTATCAATTCCATGAAATGCCAGAAAATCTTGTGGCGCTGCGGCAAACAGTGTGGGAGCGACAAGCAAAAAGACGCGGGTAGCAGAATCTGCTCCCCACAGGGAATAGGGTTAAATGAAGTGTTTTTAACCCGTCCCCGGCCGGGCTCAGAATGCCCTTTGCCCGGCCGGAGGGGGAGCGCGGATTTCCGCACCTCCCAGGATCTCGGCTCCCATATATCACACGGAAAAAAGGAAAACACCGGCGGAAAGGTTTTGTCAAACCGAGACGAAAACATTCAAGAGTTTTGACCTCAGGTCAATTTTGAGGCCACCAGACGTCATGAAAGGTCAAAGCACGTCCTTGGAATTAGGTAAATAGACACAATACCTTGTCCCTGAAAAGCTGAACTTAAGCGACATATACTGAACCGTAAGACAATAGCGAGTTCATTGATATCAATTTTGGCCTTTCACAGGGGTCAGGTCAGGTCACGTCATCGTTCCAAAATGTTCCACTTGTGGATGGCTAACATCCTCCGTTGCATCTTACTTATGACCATGGTTTTATAGCTAATTTGTCTTTTCAAGGGTGCTGAAGAGGTACTAAAGCACCTTTTTTAGTCTTTTATTTCACAATAATAAAATCCATATCAGTCATGTTTTTTGAGTCCTTCGTCGTTTGGTATTAAAAAAACGTCAGGGGTATCAGGAATCTTACCTCCACGCACGCGCACGTACACAAACTAATACACACACATAATTTCAAAACAAAACAAGAAGTTCGCGAGACCGAAACGAGCTCTGAACGGAGACCATTATGTTCAGGACGGATACTTCGAGAGGCATTGTTGATCAAACCCAGTCGATAGATGTCCGCTGTTTGTCGCATTTTGCATGCGTCCGCTCCAGCGCCGGTTGTTCCCGCTCCGTCGGCGCCGCGGGCAATGAACAGGAATTCGTTGGTTTGAACATTGTGGCTAACACAGTGGTAGAATACCCGCCGCGGCTGTTGTCCCGGCGCCGCCGACTCTACAACGGCTGGTGAGGGCAGTGGGCAGTTAGCGGAGTGTTTGGGGTAAGCGCTTTTTGTTTCTTCCCTTTGTATATGGAATGCGTTTTACAACCATAAAGCAGCATAAAAGACTTAAAACCCGCGTTCGCTTGGTTTTCACTGCATTTAAAAAAGTAACGGAGTAACGGAGTAACGGTAACTTCCGTTAGTTTTTAAGGCAGAGTAACAGAGTAACGAGTAACGGACTGGCTTTTTTGAGTAACGTAGTAACGAGTAACGAAGTTACATTTTTTAGTAACGATGCCCACCTATGGTAATAATGTTTGGCAGATGACAGATGGCAGATGGTGTCTGGCAAATGATGTTTGGCGAATGTTTGGTATGTCAGTTTTAGTAACGTGTAGCTCATGCTTCGATATTCGGATGTCGATAATAAATTAGCCCTTTAGTGGGAACAGCTGAAAACAAATTCTTTACTTTGCAGTCTGCCATATTTCTACAGGTGGCATCAGGGACGTAGCCAAGGGGGGGGACATGGGGGCCATGGCTCCCCCTGAGCCAAGCGGTCTACACTAGATATATAGCGATTTCGCACGAAGACGGAATAATGATCATATATATGTTGCGAAAACAAACATTCTGTGTATTCCTGTGGGTTAAAAATGGGGCAAATTACGTCAAGTTCTTCCTTTTTCCTATAAGCTTCGTCATTTGTCAGTGGTATATGACAAAATTTGACATTTGCCCCCCCCCCCCGAGGAAAATTCTGGCTACGTGCCTGGGTGGCATAAACATCGTCTGCTGGTTTCGGTCCACATGTGAGAACTCCAACCAACTCCAGTCCGATACCGCGGTTCACACCTGTAACCAGCGCCGAAAACGGCATGCTGCGAAGGCGATATATCTCATTTTTACGAATTTCGGTGTACTTGAATGGACACTGACGATACCATTCGAGTGACCGTAGTAAGGATCAATGAAGTTTTGAAGACGAACATAATTGTAGATCTCCAAATTGCCAAACATAGCTTGCGGAGCGCGAGATGGAAATACACATTGGCGTAATTACCCAACAGGGTTCTTCACTTCCCAAATATGCGTACTACAGAGACGAAACTGGTGGTAATATGACGTCTTTGTTACGTTATCAGCGCACAATGCTGCTTTCGCTAATTTTGAGCGTGGGGTTTGATTTGCGTGGATGTTAGTTTGTCCGTTATGCTATGCTTTTTAGTGCATCATGTAGAATCAGCGTGAGGAAAAATTACTTCATGCATTTACTCTGCCACTGTTTTTTCTGAAAATGGATATTTGGCTTTGCCCTAAACTGGAGAATGTCATTGGCATGCGTCCAGGGAATGTGTAATTGGTTTTGAAGCAAGTAACTTTCCCACCTGATGTTTTTTATCAACCAACTTTGTGAATCAAATGATTGTCCTCAATCATAGCAGCTCATTCAGTTTGTGTGCTAGCAGATGATTGTGAGTGTGGTTATCTCTCTATCTTGATTACCTTCTGCCTTTGCACATTTTTTGCTGCTGTTCAGATGTAACAATGATAGGGAGGTATCAGCCATTGGGTGAGTCACTATAACTGTTTTCTTAGTGACTCAGACATTGAAAATGGAAGTCAGTCAACTGGCAGCAGCTGGGAGGACAAATGACAGACTCTCATTTTTGTGTGCACTGAATGTTGAAGCATTCTGTAGTTGCATAGCATTGTTCAGTTGAATGGTTATGAAGACTTCTGGGTATTCTACCCACAGGCTTCCCACTTCTCATAACTCCAGAAATCTGCATAGTTGTCAGGCCATGTTGGCACCAAAAGATGCTGATCCAATGCATTTTGTATCTTTAAAACTTTACATCCTCTCCAAAATAATTGCCTGAACTCATCGAGTTATACACCGCCAGCACAACCAGCACGCTGTCGAAACACGGAGTATCTTCACGAGACAGATCAACGTCAGCCTCTAATGATCGACGGTTCAGAACGCGTCGTGAAATATGACGTCACTGAAAGATTAACTAAAACGCAACAGTCTCGAAATTCGAAATAGGTTAACAATGACAATCAAACGGAACTGGAAGGTCGAACAAGGACAGGCACGGGTATCTGTGAGGGGCAAGGGCGGATGCAGGATTTCGCCAGGGGAGGGAAATGGTCAGCGCGGGGCTCCCCTCCCGCCCTTGGCCCGCATTTGCTCTTCAGATATGAAAACACCTTGATCTGCTCGAGTCTTGGCTGGAATATCTGATACAATTCTGCGCTTTCTTGGTGTAAAGTAAGTGACAAATGTCAAGCACGTTAACTCATCTGAAAAAATGTTCCGTTTGGTCCTGTACAAAGTGGCCGAAATATGACAACAACGGTGGAATTTCGGGTGGCTGCGTCCCTGTCTATACTTGCAATGTCGTTTCTGTTGTCCAGGAGCCCCTCTGCCGCCTTGTAGCTTCTTGAGACTTTTTGCTAGCTCTTTGGTGGAACATTGGTCTTTGGGTAAAATATTGCCGTCTCAGGGGCTCTGACAGTTACAAAAGACTTTTTAGTGGTTTTAGGGCCCCTGTGCAGTGTCATGGGCCCTCTGAACGTCTCCCGTAGCCTCCATGGCTGTATCAGGGGTCTTTCTTTGTTACATTGGATATATCTAGCAGTCTTAAGTCTCTCACGCCGTATCAAGGGCCTTTGATAACGCTTCAGGTGCCTCACTGGCAGTCTCAGGGGATCTTTTCTGTGTCAGAAGCCTCCCTAACACACTTGGGGACAGGACGCAGCCAGCCTAAAATTTCGGAGGACCCTCGCTCAGTGGCGGGCCCCCTCACTTCATATAGGCCCGCTGGACAAAAATATTTAAACATAAGGTTTCACAAGAGGCTCGAAGAGGGGTACAGCCAGGGGTATCGATTGTATTCTTTTGAGAGGACCCTGGCCCACCTAATGTTGATTTGGGCCCACTCAATGCTGGTTTGAAGGCACTCAATATTTTCTTCCGCTTTTAAAGGGAAATGAGTAACAGCAGCGAAAAAACGACCACAACAGACACGAAATAAACACAAAGTACAGAATAAAGTCTAAAACGATGTATCTATCTATGTATCGTTTATATATTTACCTATATGTTCACATATATATACCTATATACATGGAGACAACTTCAATTTTTATTTGATGAACAGTAATAAAAGAACCCATAAATTTCCGTTGCTCAAAATAGCATAGACTCGGTCCGTTGGGGAACCCACGTTTAGGTGAGGTTAGACTGTCAGACCCTCGGCTCGGCCCACCCAATCATTTACAGAAATCGACACCCCTGGGTACAGCCGACCCAAAATTTTGGGGGTTGCATGACCAATGGTGAGACCGTATGCTATGATTGCGCCCCCTGAATAAAAACAGCCAATGGGAATTTTACGATATTGGACGCTTGCCGTTCCTACACGTCTTGACTTACAACCAGCTGGCTCTTCTCTGATTGTCGATGATCGCGCCAAAAACAGTTTTTTAACGGGGGCCTCCACAGCTGTCAGAGTGCCCCTCCACGGGCCGTCAGGGGGCCGTCAGGGGCCCCTGGCAGCCTTCGAAGGGCCTCTGCTGTCTAGGGGGTCCACATGAGGGGGGGGGGCTGCCGCTGGACGAGGACCCCCAAAAGCCCCTGAGACCACGACAGGGCCTCAACACGGCAGGCTGCACTTGATTCTGCCAGAAGGGTCACAGGGCCCCTGAGACGGCTTAGATGAGGAATGAGTCCCCAGAACGGCATAGAGGACCCTGGAATGCCATAGGGGCCCTGATTAGGTTTCACGGACCTGTATGAAAAGCTGAGAGTTCCTGATGTCATAAGAGGGCCTCCGTGGGGGTTTATGGGGCCCTGAGACGGTAAGATGGCCCCTTAGATGGATACACAGGCCCCTGAAACTCTCTAAGGGTCCCCGGGCCGCAAGAGGGATCCCAGCACGACAAAGGGTCGATGAGACCGTTGAAAGTGCCAGCGAGGCTCATGAGACGGCAAGAACTTAGAGAGTGCCTTGCACGGCATCAGGAGACTGACCAGCCAGAGGGGCCCACTGAACAGGGATTCATCACTGATCTTCTCAACCTTGAGGGGGGCCCAAATGGGCTATATTATTTTATTTTTTGAAAACCTGGGGGTTCTTGATGCAATCAGGGGGAATCGGAAGGTCAGGTGGGTCCTGAGACGGCAAGATGGGGCCCCTACACGGCAGATGGCCCCTGAGACCGCCAGAGGTCTGAGAGGCCCTGCGAGGCAAAGACGATAAGAGGATCTCTTAGGTGGTATAAGGTCTTTGAACGGCCAGAGAGCCCCGAGTGTGCTAGGCGGGCTCTTGGCATAGAAAAGGTCCGCCTGAGACTGCTAGTGAGGCCCTGACTGCCAGATATACACTATGTAACATAGGAAGACCCCTGATACTGCCATGGAAACTACCGGAGATGTCCAGAGGGCCCATGACACTGCATAGGGGATCTGAAATCGGCAAAAGATCTTTTGTAACTGTCAGAGGGCCCAAGAAACGGCAATAATGGTCCCCAGGGACAAGAGGAGAACCTAGGAGAACAGGGGGTCCATTGAGACTGCCAGAAAGGGACTTTAGGGGTCTCTGAGATCGCTCACTAGCAGTTTCTAGCAGGGGCCACTGAGATGACCAGTGAAGCCCCTGAAACCACTAAGCCTTGAGACGTCCAGACAGCTCCTGAAACGACCAAGGGACCCAATGCATTGCCAGAGGCGCCTCTCACGGCAGAGAGAGACTTACAGAGGGCCCTTGTTACTGCCTGAGGGACTTACTAGGCGGCAAAAATTCCCCGGAGACGACAGGAGGAAACCCGAGATGGCTCAAGTACCCTTGAAGCTACCAGATGGGTCCCGCCCTAAGTGTCTGTAAAATAAACTTGAGAGCACTAAAGGGCCCCGACTCGGCAGGCAATCCAAAACCACCAAGACACTGACAAAAAGTCTCCAGAATGCTACGAGGCGGCAGAGGGGCTCCTGGACAACAGAAACGACATTTCAAGTAGAGACAGGGACGCAGCCGCCTGAAATCCCACCGTTGTCATATTTCGGCCGCTTTGTACGGGAACAAAACGTAACATTTTTCAAATGAGCTGACGTGCTTGACATTTGTCACTTACTTTATACCAAAGAAAGCGCAGAATTATATCAGACATTCCAGCCAAGACTCTAGCAGATTAAGGTGTTTTCATATCTGAAGAGCAAAAAACTGCGGGCCAAGGCCGGGAGGGGAGCCCGTGCCGACCATTCCCCTCCCCTTGGCGAAATCCTGCATCCGCCCTTGCCCCTCACAGATACTCATGCCTGTCCTTGTTCGACCTTCCAGTTCCGTTTCATTGCCATTGTTAACGTTTCTCGAATTTCGAGACTTGCGTTTTAGTTAATCTTTCAGTGACGTCATATTTCACGACGCGTTCTGAACCGTCGATCATTAGAGGCTGACGTTGATCTGTCTCGTGAAGATACTCCGTGTTTCGAGAGCGTGCTGGTTGTGCTGGCGGTTGGCAACTCGATGGCTTCAGGCAAGTATTTTGGGGAAGTTGTAATGTTTTAAAGATACAAAATGCCTTGGACCGGGTTATTTTTCCATTGCGCATCTTTTGCTGCCAATATGGCCTGACAACTACGTGGATTTCTGGAGTTATGAGAAGTGGAAAGCCTGGGCCTAGAATACCGACTTCTGTTACATTAAGCTCCAATATATGGGTAACATGAATGGTGGCATGGCACTTGTAAAGTAAAAGCCACATGGGTCACCATCTGTTTCAATGATGTTGCATTTCACACATTGGTTTTTCATACAATGATTGTTTACAATTATTAGTTTGGAGACCAGTCTGCATATAGAGTGCATGAGTATTTTGGGTTTTCTGAGCATGTTAATAACTGCAGTAAAACTGAGGACAGTATGCTTTCTTGTTAGATGTATCAGGTGACCTATTTTGCTCACATTACTCTGTAAAACCTTGCCATCTGACTTCATTTTTTTTACAGAATAATAAATATGATTTTTTTATTTGCATGGTCATATTCAGTTGTGAACAAATTACATCTAAATATAACCAAGAAAACTGCTAGCTGAATAACCTTGCCATATATAAGGTTATGGCTTATGGACCCTAGACTGTCTTGGGCGAATACATCATAAATAATTCTGCTGAGTGCATATTTAAAAAAAAAACATTGTGTTCCATTTTCCTTCATGCATGACAGGAACTGCTATTCATGACTATAGCCATAAATCATTTATCAAAGATTTGGTATTAACCAATAAGGAAAATATAGCACTATAAGTATTTGATGCACTAAATGTAATGTAGTCACCTTTACATCCATGCAGCATTGCTAATGCAACTTTTTTGCTATGCATCCATTGTGTGATTGATGTTTTATGGCAGTGGTCTGGAAACTGTTACTTTCATGCTGTTCATGCTGCAGTTTGATACAGTTTTGGAGCATAAATTGATGTAAAATGTTTTGATGTCTGAAACTAGTAGATGTTTTTTTTTCATTCTCTGCAATGGTTTTGGAGAAATATTGCATATTTTGAAGAAGTATTGGGCACTTACAAGTAGATAGCCTGATCCAATGGAGGTTGCTGTTTTTTGCTGATTCCTTATGATACAAGATTGGTATATCATGACTGTGAAATGTGTTTTCTTTGCTGTCCTTTTCAGCATTCTGTTGTTTTGTATTGTGCAGCTGAGTCAGTAACATAGTTAACTCTTTGATGCTGGCACTTGTGCCCAGTCTTGACTAGTCAACAACCTTGGTGATGCCCTTTTCTCTACTAATTCAAACATCTTTTCAGCATTATTTGAAATATGACAAAATGGTCACCTCAAAACATTTATGTGGATGTGCCAAGAGGGCATGACCCTCCTTGTAAGAGTTTCTAGAAGAGAACTACAAGCTCCCAATAATGGAGTTTCAGAGGAAACAGAGTTTTTTGGAAATCCCTATTCAAGTTGGTGTGAGGGTAAGTCTGATGTTTATATTTGCATATGTATTAGATAGCTGTTGTTGGTTGCTATTTCATTTCAACTGTGATACTGTTATGACTCAAACAGAGACCAGAAGAAACTGATCTTGAATGGACTGTGTGAACACCTGTGCACCACGCATTGGGTGCCTATGCTGTAGGTAGGCTGACTCTGCCGTTGTTTTGTGTTGGGCCTCAGCTGCGCCCTGTCCTGGAGACAGACGACCCGCCCTCGGATGAGCGTGTGGAGCTGCTACCCTCTGGCCAGGTGACGGTAGAGGGCCATGTGTTCGACCCGGCCTTCTGTCTGCCGGCCTCAGTTGGCCAGCAGGAGCTCTACATGGCTGCCATCGAGCCTCAGGTCGAGATGGTGCTGCAGGGTGAGCGATTCGGTAGGGTGGCGGCTGCCGGTCGCTCTAGGGATCTTCTGTCCGGCCAGGCGGGTCTCTGGCAACATCTTGTTATTTGTCTTGTTGGAGGCCAAAGGGCATGTATTTTGACATGTATGAGGTGTTGTTGTCAGCAACCAGTCAGTTAATGACTATTTTTGGTTACTTTGGCCTCTCTACGTCGTTGCGGCTCGCGTGATCGAAGCTTCCCAGTTGGAGACAGTTCCGTGGGCGATCTGACGTGATCTGACCCGCGTCCTCCCGTTGACTCCCCGTCCCTGTCTCCTCAGGCTTCAACGTGGCCGTGATGACGTTTGGCCAGACGGGCTCCGGCAAGACGTACACTCTGGTCGGCCCGGACGCCACGTTCGCCATGACCGAGGCCGAGTTCGGCGTGCTGCCGCGCGCCGTGCGCCACCTGTTCGCTGCGCTCAAGGTACGGCGGCCTAGTGGCGACGTAGGACGCTTAATGGCGGCTGTAGGACGGTCAATGGAGGCCGTAGAGCGGTCAGGGTATGGCGGCCGTAGGATGGTTAAGGCGCTGCAGCCGTAGAACGGTCAAGGTACGGCGGCCGTACGACGGTGAAGATACGGAGGCCGTCGGAAGGTCAAGGTGCGGAGGCCGTATAATGGCCAAGGTACGGCGGCCGTAGGACGGCCAAGTACGGTGGCCATACGACGGCCAAGGCACGGCGGCTGTAGGGCGGTTAAGACACGGTGGCCGTAGGCCGGTCAAAGTACGGCGGCCGTAGGACGGTCAAGGCACGGCGGCTGGAGGACGGCCAAGGCATGGCGGCTGTACGACGGTCAGCGGCGAAACTGCTAGTGTGGACGGCATAGCGGCGACCTGCAGCGCTCAAATAGAGGGCCGCCACTCGTTGGTTCATGCTGGCGTGTGACGCGTGACATCGCTGGCGGTGTTTTATTTGGGGGCGGGAGGGAGGGGCTGAAGTTTTCGGGTAGCAGCAGTGGTGGGCTATGGCGGGTTTGTGCTGTTTACAGTTCGTAAACAGCACTCTCGGCACAGAATCAGCTCTGATCTCCCGCCGTGGCTTGGGCAGACCATGCCGCTAAGTCCTGGACTGTGTGTCACCGGAGTCCATGTTCTTCACTATGCGCGCCTTTGTAAACAAGTCTTGGCGGCGTTGCGTTACCGTTTGCTGCCGGTTTTAGCAGGGCTCCCAGGAGGTGGCCGAGCACGCCTTCACGGTGCGAGCCAGCTACATGGAGGTGGGCCAGGAGGAGATACGAGACTTGCTCAACTATGAGGCGGTCAGCTATCACCTGGAAGTGCAATGCGATAACCAGGTGAGAATGCGCAGCCTGGGAAGGTCCGATCCTGGGAAGTTCCTTAAAAACTGCCTTCTCTCGTGGGAAACATCAGTGGGAATGCTTCAGTGTCGATACGAGCAGCAGATAACTGTATAGGGATGTGATGCGAATATGATCGGCATAAAATTGTACAAATGTGATATCATTGTGCATATGGCCAGCGTGCAGTTGGAATAAGAGTGTGATAGGAATAAATCTGTCCATAGGTATTTCTTTACGAATGTGTTAAGGATGTTAGTGTTTCCTCCTTGCTGGGCAAAGTCGGATTGCGGGGGTCCGGAACGTACCGGGGAAGTATACGTTTGGGTTTAAAGGAAGTACTGCTACTTTGCTGAGACTCGAAAGCAGTGTTGGAAAACTGCCGTTTTCGGGTGCCAAGGAGCGCCAAAAAATTTATGCCCCCCAAAATTTTGTACTCCAAAATGTTCATTCCCTCCCCACTGCCCAAGAGACATGGGTATTCTTACTCAGCTAGGGTTCGAAGTTGCCCAGCGTCCCTTCCCCCGCGGTTGGTTGTTTACCATCCATACTCGGCCGCTGAAGTACACTCTAAACCCACGACCAGCCGCCTTCCCCCCCCCTCCCCGGTCAACGACTCCGCTGAGCTACCATGTAGACCTTGGAAACTGGTTTGTCCCCCCCCGCAAACGGAGCCACTGGATCCGCCCCGGCTGGCCACATATGCATGCAAAGCACCTAGTTAGTCCCTGTTTCGTCACATAAACGCATGACATTTTATACTCCAAAAGGGAATTTGTACTGCGACTCCAGGAAGAAAAAAAAAACAGGTTTCCAACACTGCTCGAAAGTTAAAATATCCAGTGGTCAGAGCAACAGCACAGCGCCGTGCCGGCGCAGACCTGCGTATGGACGCGCTCGGTTCTTTGTCTGCCGGTTTGGCGCTGCTCCTCCCCGCTGCGGTCTTGGAGCCTCTGCCGGTGTCCGACTGGCGCGCGTGCCTGTCGTGCAGTACTCAGACGGCGGCCGGTGTAGGGGCAGGGTTCGCCGGTGGTGGCCGGCTTCATCCGGCCGAATGTTCTTGTGTGACGTGCGTGCAGTACTGTCGGGACTGTGTGTGTTGGCGGTGTTTGCCGGTGGTGCCCGGCCTGACCCGGCTGGAGGGTTTTCGGTCAGAAGTTCGTCGGACTGTAGTTCGTAGGACAACAGTTCGTCGGGCAGTATTCATAAAGAGAAAGATTCGTCGAACAAAAGTTCGTGTAGGACAAAAGTTCGTCTCGCGAAAGTTCGTGTGGACAAAGTTCGTTCAGGGCAAAAGTTCGTTTGGGACAAAAGTTCGTCTAGGACAAGAGTTCGTCCAGGACAGAAGTTCGTCTGGTAGAAATTCGTTTAGTACAAAAGTTCTTGTAGGCCGAAAGTTCGTCTGGGGTAAAAGTTCGTGCAAGAAAAAAGACTGTCCGTGTCATATGGTTCTCGCACGGAAGTCCTTGAGGGCAATATATGTCTAGTCAAGAAAAATTGGCAACTTTCAGACAACATTGAGTGAAATCACGCTGGTGAATGAGGCTCTGATTACCCATGGCTGGATCCGGAATCGATCCCATTCAAACACGTGCACATCCAGCTTAAGCCACTGTGCACCGTATTGACCTGCCCGAGCCAGGGAGGAGTGGGTAACCGGACCAAGATTCGTAAGTCAGGGTTTCGTGGGGGAAAAGGTTTGTAGCCAAAGGTGTGTATGGAAAAAGGCTCTTATCGGAAAAGGTTTGTGACGAGAAAAGTTTGAACTGCAAAGGCTCCTTTTGAAAGGGTTCATGAGGAAAAGGTTCGTGAAGGAAAAGGTTCGCAATGAAAAATGTTCGTAGCCAAGGGTTCGTAAACAAAGGCTGTTATCGGAAAGGAGTCGCTCCGGGTTTGCGCCGAAGGCGCAATATCGGACACTGGAAGCCGCAGGCCCAAAAAAGGGTGCGATCGGACTTGGTTCGGTCCAACAAAGAGGTTAGGTGACGTTGCGTTACGTTAGGTTACTATTTTAGCTACGTTTCTTTTGCGATACGAACCTTATGTATACTAAACTTGTTTCGAACCATTTCCCTTACGATTTTTTCCCTCACGAAAATTTCCCACGAACCTGTTCCATACGAACCTTTCGCAATAGGAACCTTTTCCATGAGCGAGACGAACTTGTCTTAGACGACAAGTTTGTCAAGAGTTTGTCAAGAGCAACAAGAGTTTGCTCGTGACAAAGTCTTGTTGAAGACAAACTTCTGTTATGATGGTGGTGATTCAAAATGACGGACTTTTGTCCCAGACAAACTTTTGCCCCATAGAAGTTTTTGCCTGATACAAACTTTTGTCCTACAGAAACTTCTGCGAGAAGGAATTTTCTCCCAGACGAACCTTTGAACTAGACGAACTTTTGCCCCAGACGAACTTGTGCAAGGCGAACTTTTATCCTAGACGAACTTTTGTCCTCGACGAACTTTTGCCCTGGACGAACCTTTTCACGACGAACTTGTATGACGAACCCTTGTCCTAGACGAACTTTCGTCCTAGACGAACTTTTACACGACGACTTTCTGCACGGTAAAGTTTTGTCCGACGAAGTTTAGTCCGACGAACTTCTGCGATACGAACTTTGCCCTAAATCCGGCTGGAGTGTTTTTCTGCGACGGGGGTGCTTTACTGTCGGGACTGTGTGTTGACAGGGTTCGCCGGTGGTGCCCGGCCTGACCAGGCTGGAGTGTTCGTCTGTGACTGAGGTGCTCCATTGTCTGGAGACGGGCGCTTCGATGCGCCAGGCAGGCTCCACAGCCGCCAGTGACCAGCAGGCGCACACCATCTTCACCGTGTACATCGACCAGGAGTGGGCGGACGGTGAGCCGGCTGTGGGAGCAGGGATGGACGGGAGGAGGGATGCTGTCGAAGGAGGGCTAGGCTAGGGGTTAAGGGGGGACTTCGAGCGGAGGTCAGCCGCCGAGGGGTGGTCGGATGTGTAGTCCAGGGACGTATGCGCCTTGTACAGGGGTGCGGGAGCGCGAAGTCTGTACGTTGTAGCGTGCGGACTGTCGAAGCAGGCGTCTCAGACGTGTTATGAGATGCACACGCGTTATATGGTGTTATTTTATCTGCCTCGTCTCATAAATGAAAGACAAACTCGTTTGAATGGCAAAAAAAAACGTTTCTTCACGACCGTGCCCTGTATTTCGACTGCAGTCACGTGTGTAGTGGTGTTTTGTCGTATTTAATTATCATTGAAACGCCGTTGTTGTGCCTTGTTCCTTCGCCAGTGCTCTCGTTCGGCACTGTAGCAGTGTTTTCTACTTGGCGTGATAGTTGGACTATTGGCGACCTCGTTGTGTCAATACTCCTCTTCTTTAGCACTTCTCTTTTCACAATTTCTCCTTGCTAATTCTTGGTTTGTTCGTCACAGACATAGAGCTTCCGTTTCCACCACCTATATTCTTGACGTCAGAGACTGATCACTCACAGCACTGGCACTTCACTACGTCACAAGCGTCACGAGGTCCTCCACATGTTGAGCCGATAGAGATCTAGGTAGATACTGAGCGAAAACCGGCCCTACTTATATACTACCTGCGAACGGAAATGATGAAGGGGGATGGTGCAGCTACGATATCATATACAACCAGTTAGGAGGCGTTTTGCAATCCGAATATTCTGAAAAGACTAGGCTTTAACCAATGAACGAGCGTGAGAACGCATGGAATTCAAAGAACTGGCTGATGCAAGGCGGTTGCTAGAACTCAAAAGTTTCCGCTGGTGTAGGATTTTTTAAGATTAGAAAAAGGAAGTATCGTTTAACATTACGGATGTGATTCACCTAGCGGCACTGCGGCACAATGGATGTACTTGAGGTGTTAATGCGTTCTCAGACGTCTTTGTCTGATTCCCTTCGGTGCCGAGTCTGGGAACTAGAGTTGAGGGTATCTGGTAGCCTTAGACAGTCTTCACAAACCAAAGACTTGTGAGGGAAAACCTCTAAGGTTTAGAGAAATTTAGAGAACGTTAAAATTTAAGGGTTTTCTGGTATGGGAACTCTAAAGCCATGACTTTACAGACACACTGACTGTTCTTCTCATTTGTCCCGCTCGTGGTCGGGCCCGCAGGCCTGCTGTTGCACGAGACTTCGTCGGCGATGCACTTTGTGGAGCTGTCCGGCTCGGAGCTGCAGCCGGCGCCTGACGATCCGGACGACTTCACCATCAACGCAGGCCTGCTGGCGCTCGGGGACGTCGTGGACGCCCTGTCCCGCCGGCGGCCGTCCGTCCCTTACCACCGCTCTCAGCTGGCAGCGCTCCTCAAGGTGGGTCCGTCCCTTACCACCGCTCTCAGCTGGCAGCGCTCCTCAAGGTGGGTCAGTCCTCTACCACCGCTCTCAGCTGGCAGCGCTCCTCAAGGTGGGTCAGTCCTCTACCACCGCTCTCAGCTGGCAGCGCTCCTCAAGGTGGGTCCGTCCCTACCACCGCTCTCAGCTGGCAGCGCTCCTCAAGGTGGGTCCGTCCCTTACCACCGCTCTCAGCTGGCAGCGCTCCTCAAGGTGGGTCCGTCCCTTACCACCGCTCTCAGCTGGCAGCGCTCCTCAAGGTGGGTCCGTCCCTTACCACCGCTCTCAGCTGGCAGCGCTCCTCAAGGTGGGTCCGTCCCTTACCACCGCTCTCAGCTGGCAGCGCTCCTCAAGGTGGGTCCGTCCCTTACCACCGCTCTCAGCTGGCAGCGCTCCTCAAGGTGGGTCCGTCCCTTACCACCGCTCTCAGCTGGCAGCGCTCCTCAAGGTGGGTCCGTCCCTTACCACCGCTCTCAGCTGGCAGCGCTCCTCAAGGTGGGTCCGTCCCTTACCACCGCTCTCAGCTGGCAGCGCTCCTCAAGGTGGGTCCGTCCCTTACCACCGCTCTCAGCTGGCAGCGCTCCTCAAGGTGGGTCCGTCCCTTACCACCGCTCTCAGCTGGCAGCGCTCCTCAAGGTGGGTCCGTCCCTACCACCGCTCTCAGCTGGCAGCGCTCCTCAAGGTGGGTCCGTCCCTTACCACCGCTCTCAGCTGGCAGCGCTCCTCAAGGTGGGTCCGTCCCTTACCACCGCTCTCAGCTGGCAGCGCTCCTCAAGGTGGGTCCGTCCCTACCACCGCTCTCAGCTGGCAGCGCTCCTCAAGGTGGGTCCGTCCCTACCACCGCTCTCAGCTGGCAGCGCTCCTCAAGGTGGGTCCGTCCCTTACCACCGCTCTCAGCTGGCAGCGCTCCTCAAGGTGGGTCCGTCCCTTACCACCGCTCTCAGCTGGCAACGCTTCTCAAGGAGGGTCCGTCCCCTACCACCGCTCTCAGCTGGCAGCCCTTCTCAAGGTGGGTCCGTCCCCTTCCATCGTTCTCAGCTGGCAACGCCTGTCAAGGTGGGTCCGTCCCCTACCACCGCTCTCAGCTGGCAACGCTTCTCAAGATGGGTCCGTCCCCTACCACTGCTCTCAGCTGGCAACGCCTCCCAAGGTGGGTCAGTCCCCTACCACCGCTGTCAGCTGGCAGCGCTTCTCAAGGTGGGTCCGTCCCCTACCACCATTCTCAGCTGGCAACGCTTCTCAAGGTGGGTCCGTCCCCTACCACCGCTCTCAGCTGGCAACGCCTCTCAATGTGGGTCCGCCCCGTACCACCGCTCTCAGCTCTCAGCTGGCAACGTTTCCTTCCATTCTCTCCTTGTCTTGTCACTGTTACCAGCTGGCCACTGTTGCGAGAGGAGGCCTTTGACCTTATCGGGGACATAAGAGGAGGGCTAACGGTCCTCTCAGATCTGGAATATTGTCGCGGTTGAGACTACTCGTTATGGACTACGGTTGGCGTCATGCGCCAGTTACTGTAGACGGCATATTGGCACAGGCAGTGACTTCGGGCAATCTGTCATGGCGCTCGGCCACAGACTGTCCTGAACCCTGTAACTGCCCTTCGGCCGCCGACTTGGTCGTATACGGCGGATGTTTCGACCGAAAATACGGGGAGGAGGTTAGCTCACCCCACCCCATCTTGGCAGGACGTGGTGGGCGGCAACTGCAAGACACTGGTGCTGTGCTGCATCTCGCCGGCCGACACCGACGAGTCGCTCAACTCTCTGCAGTTCGTGCGCCGCTTCCCGGCCGTGCACAACCTGGTGAGCTGCGGCCTGAGCCGGCGGCCGCTGCCGGCGGCGCCCTCCGAGCCGGACTCGGGCCCGGGCCCGGCGCGGCAGGTGCACCCCGTCTATCCGCTGCAGCACCTGCAGCCGGCCTCGCCGCGGCCCGGACCGGAGCCCAAGCCGGCCGCGCAGCCGTGGCCGCCGCCGGCCGCGACTGGGTACGGCTCCAGCGTGCCATTCTCGCCGGCCGAGGCCAAGCCGGCGCCGCTGCCCTGGCCGCCGGCCGCCGGCTTCGCGATGGCGCCGGCCGGCTACCCGGCACCCGAGCTCGGTCTCCGCAGACCGCTGACGCACACTCTGTCGCCGCTGCTGGCGCCACCGCCGCCGCCTCCGCCACTGGATCAGGCGCGTTCGCCGCTGGCGCTGGGCCAGCCGTTGTTCAGCCCGGTCCGGCACGCGCCCGGCCACAGCCAGTGGGCGCTCAGCCAGACGCAGCCACCCGTGGACCAGGCGGCGCCGCCGCTCAGCCAGAGTCTGCCGGCGTTCGGCGTGCCGCAGAGTGTGGCGGCGGCCGGGCTGCGGCCGGCGGCCGGCGCCCAGCCGCCGCTGGTGCACCCGTACCACCACCAGCCGGCGCCGGCGGCGGCCGCTGGCCGGCTGGCCGGACTCGGCTTACACGGCCAGCCCGCCGCTCACCAACCTGACCGAGCTCAGCTGTCAGCGCGCCGCGCTGCTGCATGAAAACGCGCTCATCGACCTCTATCAGCGGCTGCACGTGCTGGAACTGCACCAACTGGCCGCCGCGCAGCGGGCGGCGCTGTCGCAGCAGGCGCCGACCACCTTGGAACCCGAGAAACAGGAGGATGAGCACCTCTTCCAGTGAGTGGTTGACCCAAGTATTCGGCGTACTTCGCTTCAAATGGCGTAATTTGTGTATTATCGCAGCATTGCTGTGCATGGTTCCCTTTGCTGTTGGTGAAAACTTGGAAGTCGTGTCAGAAGGGTTCTGGAGGGTCGGGAAGGCTTCTTGACAATGCACTGCCGCTCTTTCCAGTGTTAGTGATTTACCAGAACATGGTGCACGAATGGACCAGTTTAGGTCTGTCTGTGCGCGGATCCACGGGAACCGGACAGTATTACGGGTTCGTGTCACTGACTGATGTGACGTGACCCCATCTAACACCCTCGGACTGGAGTTTGCAGCTGAACAGTACCATTGGGTAGTGTCACTGGCTGACCTGACCTAGCCTGACCTGACCAGACCTAACCTGACCCCATCACCCTCAGACTGGACTTTACGTCTGAACAGTACCGTCGGCTAGTCAATGTCAATGACTGATCTGACCTAACTTGATCTGATCTGATCTGATCTGATCTGATCTGATCTGATCTGACCTGACCTGACCTGACCTGACCTGACCTGATCCCATCTGACACCCTCAGACTAGAGTTTGCGGCCAAACCATGCCATCGGCTGGTGTCACTGACTGACCTAACCTGACCTGCCCTGACCTGGCCCCGTCTGACGCCCTCAGGTTGGAGTTTGGGCTTAACAGTACCGTCAGCTGACGTCACTGACTGACCTGACATAACGCGACCTGACCTGACCTGTCCTGACCTGGCCCCGTCTGACGCCCTCAGGTTGGAGTTTGGGCTTAACAGTACCGTCAGCTGGCGTCACTGACTGACCTGACATGACGCGACCTGACCTGACCTGTCCTGACCTGGCCCCGTCTGACGCCCTCAGGTTGGAGTTTGGGCTTAACAGTACCGTCAGCTGGCGTCACTGACTGACCTGACATGACGCGACCTGACCTGACCTGTCCTGACCTGGCCCCGTCTGACGCCCTCAGGTTGGAGTTTGGGCTTAACAGTACCGTCAGCTGGCGTCACTGACTGACCTGACATAACGCGACCTGTCTTGACCTGACCCCGTGTGACGCCCTCAGGCTCGAGTTTGCGGCTGAACAGTACCGTCGGCTGGTGTCGGGCGCCGAGCGGCTGCTGCACGAGCTGGCTGGCCGCGGCATCGTGGACGCCGAGCAGAGCGGCCGCATCCAGGAGTGGATGTGCCGCAAACAGGAGACCGAGGAGTGCCTGTGCCCGGAGCCCGAGGACGAGGACGAGCTGCGCCGACTGGGCGCCGGCCGCGCCGGCAGCGGCACCAGCACACCGGCGGCGGCCGCGCCCGGCCGGCCCGGCCCGGCCCGCAGTCCTGCTGCAGCACCAGGTGAGCCTGCAGTCCTGCTGCAGCTTCAGGTGAACCTGCAGTCCTGCCGTGGCACCAAGGGAGTTTCACAGTCCTGGTGCAGCACAAGGTGACTGCCGTCACCTGCGAGACGAAACACGACACGCCGTCGAGACGTGAGACGTGGTGGCGGTGCGCGCACGTGAGACGTGTGGATTGTTCTGTCAGTCTTGGGCCTGTTTGCGCAGTTTGGATTTGTTGAAAGTAAAATTTTCACATGTCAGGCCGCCATCGTCGAGTTTGCTACGTTTAGATAATACTTTTGCGTTGTACTTCAGTTCAGTCATCGACAGTCCGAGATAACTTTTTCTGAAGTCACCTTCTGTACTGTTCTTAAGGTCTGCAAAGCACTGCTAATCCGGACAGGAATTCTTGAATGTAGGCAGACGGTGACGTCATTGTTAGCCCTTGTCATTGTTTCAGTTCTTTATTGAGCTGAACTTTAAATTCGCTGGGCCTGTGTAGCAGCCTGATAGCCGTTTGGGTGGTTAAGGAAATTATTGACTTTTTGGCGTCGTTTAGATAGCATTGCTAGGATATGCAGACGTGCGTGATATGCTTGACGTACCCATAAATTCCGCTTGTGTAAGAAAAGCCGACGAAAGTTCGACAGTCACAACAGGTTTGGACGGAACGCAAAAAGTGAAGTGCGTCTGCACCGGAGCGCAGTGCGCTGAGACGATTCTGTCCCTGGGCAGGCGGGTCGGCGCTGGGCGGGCCCGGCCGGCGAGCCGCCGCTGACGCCGAGCAGGGCGGCGAGCGGGATGGCCGGAGCGCCGCGCTGACAGTCGGCCTCTCACTGTCCGCGGAGCCAGGCCTCGACTGTCCGGCGGCCGGTGAGCGGCACCCGGGCACCCCGGCCCAGTGGGACCTGGTCAGGGCCCCAGGTCGGAGAGTGGGTTCCCTGTGTGGGGCCCTGGAGGGTACAGGTCAGATGAAAGGAGGGGAAATCATTGTGAGCATCTGTTTGTCCTCGTAAACGGATGAATGCATGTCGACGTGGTCGGCTTGGCACTGGCGTACAAGCTCATAGATAAGCTCATATCCATTTTTGAAATGGTATCGGGTGATTGTGGTCATGCTTGTCACTTCACTTCATGATCAACACTCGGTGTCAAGATTTTCTAGCCATCTCATTCTCGGATGTATGTCGCCAGGCAGGGCCTACTCCGTTTGGAGTAGGCCCTTACCTTCATCGTTTGGAGTAGGCCCTTTCATCGTTTGGAGTAAGCCCAGGTACCTGCATGGTCTGCTGATCTCCTTGCTGACGTGTCGTGTTCGGAAGAGACGAAGGACGAGCGCCGCCCGGTCACGGCTCTGGTGCTGCCCGTCGTCATTGTGTGGCGCAGCCCTCCTGGCCCAGGCCGCGTCGCTCGTTGGAAATGTATTTTCGCAACAATAACAAGCGCACGCGGGGACATCCGATGCCCCAGGTGCCCGAGGCACCATTGTCATGTTATCGTGCGAAATCCGTGGCATTGTTCATGTCTGGGATTACGCAAGACCCCTGCGCAGAATCGCTATCGGCTGTTCACCGACAGCGTGGTCTCGAGAGTCCCTCGACCCCCGAATCTCGGACGTGACGTCAGGAGTGTTTCGTCCACGTCTGTCACGCGATCACTACACGACGATATCGTTATTGCATGTCACGGAAGTTGGCTTGTCACCAATCAATTTATCTTCGCCACCTGCGCTCAGCGTCACAGGTCAGAGGTATCCTTATGCCGTGTTGGTGCCTGATTTATGCGGCTTTTTATGACTGGAGCACAATGCCAGATTGCGTGTCAGAACAAGGAAGCAAAAGTACAGCTGCTGACACACGCCCGAGAGAGATCCGTCGCAGTCGCATTTTCGAAGGCCGGCGTTCTTTCCGAATCAGATATCGTTGTCACAGGCTTTCCGTAATTGATTGCGTTGCAGAGAAGAGCGTGAGACGTCACCGCTGGTTTTTGTTGACACGAATACCACTCGTGGTGTACGGCTCTCTCCGTCGCTCGACCGGCAGTTCGTCCACGTGCCAGGGAAGCGTGCCACGGGCGCTGACGGTCGGCGGGCGTCCAGTCAACGCGCGTCCAGGCAGCGCCGCTCTACTGGCGTCCAATGAGCGCGCTTCCAGCGAGCGCCGCTTCGCCGACGACCAATCAGCGCGCGTTCAGGGAGCGCCGGTCTACTGGCGTCCAATGAGTGCGCTTCCAGCGAGCGCCGCTTCGCCGACGACCAATCAGCGCGCGTTCAGGGAGCGCCGCTCCCAGGTCAGGCTGCGCACCGCCTTTCTGATCTTGAAGAGTTCGCTCTGGACCTGGCCGAGCTGGCATTTGAGGTCGAGCACGACGTGCCGCAGCTCGGTGAGCGGGTCGTCGTCGGCCGGCGCCGCGCCGTCCGTCTCCTGGGCCTCGTCCGCCTCCGGGTCGGCGCCGTCGGCGTCCGGCCCCGGCGGGTCGGTCGGGCGGCGGCCGCCGTCCGTCTGCTCGCCGCCCGGCGCGCCGTCATCCCGCTCCGACTGGTCGTGGTGTCGCGCCAGCACCACGCTGGTGGCGTAGCGCAGCAGCTCCGGCCAGTCGGCCAGCCAGCGGCGCAGCACGTCGGCGCTCTCGACCTGCTTCTCGGCCTCGCCGCGCCAGGCGGCGAACATGACGCGCCAGCGGCGCCGCCAGCCGATGGTGTCCGGCGGCCGGCGCCAGTCGACGCTCAGTCGCCGATCGGGCAGCATGCTCAGCAGGGTCACGCCCACGGTCGGCATCAGCCTCCAGAAGGTGCCCTGCGCCCGCCACTGCATGTGCCGCTCGAAGATGTAGGCGAACTCGAGGTACTTCTTGTGCAACTTCACCTCGGCTCGCTGCTCCATGTTGCGCGTGTCGTTGACGGCCATGCCGACCATGGCGTTCATGGTGATGATGAGCATGAAAAATATGAAGAGCAAGTATACGGCGTAGCCGACCTGGCTGCCTTTCAGGGTTTCCGGGTCGTAGTTGAGCTCGCCGATCGACATGACGACGGTGGTGAAGAAGGCCTGGTACATGCTGTTGAAGGGCTCCTTCTCAAACAAGAGCACGTAGAAGCTGCTGGTGAAAGCGAACGTGACGGCCGTGTAGACCATCATGAAGACGGAAAATGTGCGGATCAGCGCGACGAAGAGCATCACGTGGATGGTGGCGAACTCAGCGCGGCCAAACAGGAAGAGCAACTCGGTCCAGGAAACCAGTAGGCCTACCGAGGCGACCTGGCGCACGTCGGAGAACTGCAGGAGGTCCGTGCAGAGACAGACCACCGCCGTCGACGTGCAGAACCAAATGATTAGGTTTTCGGCTCCGCGAATGTACGGCACGAGGCCGAGCACCCACAGCTTGGCGAGCTCACGCGCGTTGATGTATGCGCAGAGTGCCGCCACTATGAAGAACGTGATCGTTGACAGCGGCACGTCAAACAAGGTAACGGCGGAGTAATCGGTACTGGCCAGCTTGCTGGTTTGTGGGGCGGGCGTCGCGTCCGTGCTGTTCGTCGTGTTCGCCGTGTTCGGCCGGTTGTGCTGGTCCACCACGGTGAAGACGAACACGTTGAAGCTGACGACGAACAGCGCGAACATGATGACGTCGACGATGTAGAACGGCGAGATGACCTTCCACTTGAGGTTAAGGAAGCTCTTGCAGAGCGGATGCAGGAAGAGGTGGTCGCGCGTCTCCACATTATCGATGCTGTTCATGAGCCGGGTCTCGATAAAACGCTGTCGCGGGTCTTCCTCGTCGTCCAGGAGGCACGGGTCGAACAGCGAGTAGTCGAACTGGAGTGCGCGCGCGCCCCAGCCCAGCGGCCGCTCCAGCCGCATCGACCGATCAAAGGCCACCTCCAGTGCCTGTGGAAACTCGGCCACCAGGTAGCGCAGTGCCGTGCGGCCATGTTCGTTGCGGATGTCGGCGCGCGCCCCGGCCTCGAGCAGGAGGACAGCGTGTCGCCGGTTCTGCAGCCGGAGCGCGCAGTGGAGCGCCGTGTCACCGGCCTCGTCCTGAGCGTCCAGTGGGACGCCGGCGGCTTGCACCAGCAGCTGCACCACGTCCGACGGCGCCTCGGCCAGCGCGGCCGCGTGCAGCGGCGTGCCCAGCCGGGAGTCGCGCGCCGCCGGGTCGGCGCCGTGCTCTAGCAGCAGCCGGACCACGTCCACGGCGCCGGCGCGCGCTGCTCGGTGCAGCAGCGTCTCGGAGCCGGCCGGCGCCGGCGGCTCGTCCTCCGAGAACGCCGCGTTGTCGTCGCCGCGCTTGGCGGCCGGCGGCGTGGCGGCCGACCCGGCCGGCTGGGCCCGCTCTTCGGCCGACCACGGCCGCAGGAAGCGCGGCGACCTGGCCAGGCCGCGCGGTGACGTCCGCGCCCCGGCGCCGGCCCGCGATACGCATCGCGAGGCCGGCAGCGAGCGCGAGCCGCCGCCGCTCGCCGGCACGCGCGTGTTCGGGTCGGCTCCGCGCTGCAGGAGGCTGAGCGCCGATACGGCGTGCTCGGTGCGCACGGCTCGCGCCAGCTGGGCGCCCATGGTGTCCGGCGTGCTGCGCGTGCGCCGCAAGGTGGCGGCGCGTCTGGCGCGCGGCCCGCCGCGCATGGCTGCGCTGCGGTCGTCGGTCGGTGCTCTGCCGCTTACCTGCCGCTGCCGGCCGTCAGTGGAGAGAGAGCAGGCCTGTTGCCCGCCGTCAGAGGCCTGTCTCACTGGCCGCTGACCACCAGCCAAAACTCATCACCAACAGCCCCGGCCGCGCGACGTCCGTCAAGAGGTGTTAGTGTAGATGAAGAGGCGTCGCTGCAGGTGAAGAGGCGTCACTGTAAATGAAGAGGCGTCGCTGCAGGTGAAGAGACGTCACTGTTTACGAAGAGGCGTCGCTGCAGGTGAAGAGGTGTCACTGTCGGTGAAGAGGCGTCGCTGCAGGTGAAGAGCTGTGACTGGCGTGGCGGTGCGTATCGCTCCTGCGGTCCGATGTGGCTGGCCGTGCGCCGTGCTCGGCCGGTGCGGCTCCGCTGGGCGCCGTGCTGGGCCGTGACATTCCCGGCGGTGGCGCGGCCCGGACTGCCGGACCTCGGGCCGGACCGCGCCGGCACCCTCCGCTCCTGCCCAGGAGGCCGAGTCGCAGATAAGCCGACAAAGGCGGCTTACCGCGCCGGGGCCGAATCTCGAGATGACGCCGTGATACGGGCCGGGCGCGCGGACGTTGAGCGTGCGCCGGGCGGCCCGGCCGCCGGATGAGAGCCGGATCAGCGGCAGCGCTGAGGAGAGGGGGCGGGTGCGGTGACGGCGATCAATGTCACCGGTACCGGGTTGCGGTTTTCTTGTATTGCCTGATACGTGGCGGGCCCGGTGAGTCACGACCGGTTTTCCGCCGGCCGGTGGTGCCATCCGGTTATTGGCTTAGACATGCGGCAGATAAGATTTTCTGGCCATAAAAATTCCGCACGGAAGTATGACCCGTTTGTCCAGACCTTGGCGCACTAATCCGTGTGTACGGTTCGCATGTTTCGCCGGGCCGAGGGTGCTCCTCCGCGTTGTCTGTTGAGTTCCATTTTTTGGCTTCGATGTACGACATTTATGATCCATCAGTGGTCCTTGATTTCATGGGTATGAAAATGGAAGTTTTTTTTGGGGGGGGGAACATTGTGCGCAGGACTGGCGGAATAGTTCTCCTTTTTGGTTTGCATGAAGTGGATGAAGAACAAGTACCTTCTTTGGATTATTAGTTCCTCTGTGTCAGTGTTCTTATTTTCGTCATTCCTGTCATGAAACGTTCTGTCGCCTCCGACATGCCTTCTGGAGATCTGATATGTTCTTAGCTGGAGTTCTGGTTTCGTAAAGTTGTCACGACGTGAGATGCACATTAAATGTTGTAACGTATAGATTCAAATGCATTGTTGCAGCGGTGCTAAATTTTGCTGCCTAGAGCATGTTCTTGTGAGGAGGCAGGCCTGGTAGGAGAACCTTTACCATGGCCTAGTAATTGTCGCAATGTATGTAGATATTACGATTAAGAGATATGCTAGATTTGAGTTTTGTTAGCATACGGTATTTGTGACTGGTAAAGTAGTGGCCCAGAAAATTGATTTTTGCGCGCAGTAAAGCCCCCCTCATAGTCTGCACCTACCCTGTTGTTTTCTGTGCTTGTGACGACTACTGTTTCTAGGTTTTAGGACGAATTTTATCATCTTCCACCACATGTGATCCCAGCTTGTAACGACTATTGTTTCTATGTTTTAGGACGAATTTTATCACCTTCCACCACGTGTGGTTCCCAGTGGGCCTTCCGCTGCTTGTTTCTGTTGCGTGGGACATGTGTGCGTGATTTGATTTATTCGTTTATTTGGCAATGCATTTTGAAGTCAGCTGGCTGTCGTACACGATTTCCCTGCTGTTTGACAGCCGTGGTCGGTGAGCCGCCTGAAACATCCACTCCAAACGATAGTTCAGCGTTGAACCGGCAGATGGCAGCAGATAAACTACATGCTCAGCTGAAACAACTGAACGCTTCTCTGGAGGCAAAAGTAAGTGTCAAGAAAGGGAGTTGGTATAGCTCGTTATAGTTTGGATTTATTTCCAGGGCAATGATAACTTATGCCTTCTATGGCAACAACCCTGTGCGTATTCAGATGAAGTTTTGTCGTAAGGAATATTTTGTGTTTTATCAATTCCGTGTAATTCCCACATTCGGAAAGGTATCTTTGTTCGTGCTACCATACTGGTTCGCCCCTTGGCCTGTGTCCGTTGTATCCGCACTGCGTTGCTTTTTCTCGAAACATTCAGTTATTTACATATAGGAATATCTAGAGCTTATTTAGAACATGTATAGTGGATCGGTGCAAAGGAATTCATGGGAAAACAGTCCTCCACCGCCTTGTGGCATTTGTTCTATAACTATGCTGAGTGCTGCCTGTGGCTCGCTGTCCCTCCGGAGGTCGCCGCCATTGCGGGCAGTCCGCCTCTGCCGTGGCGTGTCTGCCGCCTACGCGCTCCGAGTGTTTTCCGTGTCCGACCGCGCAGGAGGCCCAGATCCGGGCTCTGACGGACGGAGGCCGACCGAGGACGGCCGCGGAGGAGCCAGCAGAACCGAGCACCCCGCCGGCCGGCCAGCGGACAGAGACGTCTCACACCGGACAGGTGGGCCGAGAGCAGAGACGTCTCACACCGGACAGGTGAGCGGAGAGCAGAGATGTCTCACACCGGACAGGTGAGCCGAGAGCAGAGATGTCTCACACCGGACAGGTGAGCCGAGAGCAGAGATGTCTCACACTGGACAGGTGAGCCGAGAGCAGAGATGTCTCACAATGGACAGGTGAGCCGAGAGCAGAGATGTCTCACACTGGACAGGTGAGCCGAGAGCAGAGACGTCTCACACCGGACAGGTGAGCCGAGAGCAGAGATGTCTCATACCGGACAGGTGAGCCGAGAGCAGAGACGTCTCACACCGGACAGGTGAGCCGAGAGCAGAGATGTCTCACACCGGACAGGTGAGCCGAGAGCAGAGACGTCTCACACCGGACAGGTGAGCCGAGAGCAGAGACGTCTCACACCGGACAGGTGAGCCGAGAGCAGAGATGTCTCACACTGGACAGGTGAGCCGAGAGCAGAGATGTCTCACACTGGACAGGTGAGCCGAGAGCAGAGATGAAAAGGACAGGTAGCCGAGAGATGCTCACACGACAGGGACCGAACACGGAAGGTGAGCCGAGAGAGAGACGTCCACCCTGACCGAGAAGACGAGCCGAGAGCAGAGAGTCTCACACCGGACAGGTGAGCCGAGAGACGTCTCACACAGGTGAGCCGAGAGCAGAGACGTCTCACACCGAAGTAGCCGAGAATTCAAGTGGACAGGTGAGTCGAGAGCAGAGATGTTTCACATCGGACAGCAGACATGTGCTTGGATCCTGATGGAATGCGGATTATCCCCTGTTGTATTCAACCCCTCCTGGACTTGAGGAGGTCATTGTGTCATCTCGGAAAGTTTGTGTCCCTCCGGAGCAAGGCGGTGCTTGGGTGACGCAACACGTGCCCTGGTCAGCCTAGAGTCCGGCGCAAAACGGGGATAGCCTGGTATCCATCGGGATCCGGGCATATGTTTACGGGATTGGTGATGTGAGACGGTTGTCGCGCCTCGGGCCAGTGTGTGAAACACATCCTTACGTGACATGGGAATGGTGGTTTGTGAGCAGATGGCTAGTAAGAGTGAGAGGATGGATTCCGTCACATGTCAGGCGTGTGGATGGGTGAACCCATCCGTTATGGATAAGTCAGTGAAATAATTGGATAGGTACATTTTAGGAAAGGTGAGTTTAGGGATTTCATGCCGGACAGATGAGGGCAAGGTCCGATCAGTTTCCCTATATGATAAGTGAGAGCAGGATTTGTAAAGTGTCGTCGCTGCGTGAACATGGGTCAGGAAATGAGGAATGGAGTTTCCGAAACATCATCAGTTTGTCTCATTCGACTGTGCATGAGGTCCGTATAACTCCCGCTTGTTTATACTGCGTAGTTCCCTGAGGGTAAGCGCCCGACGTCACTGCCACACCACGTCGGACGCAGGCGTCAGAAATTTTGCTGGTGATCTGATCACGAGCAAAAGAGCCAAACGACAGATTTCTATATTTGGATTGGCGTACAGTGGCAAGCGAAGACGTCCGTAAGGTGTTTCGTGATGTCGACCATGAGTTCTGGACTGGCTAACGCAGACGCCTGTGCGGTGTTTCAGAGTGGGTGCGGTACGAACAGGTCACCCGCATCCGACCCTTTCCAGAGGCGGCGACGCCAAGCCTGCACCGAGGAGGATCTCAAGTGCGTTAGTCGCTTCAGTCTCAGGGCTTTTAAGCAGTTTTAATGTTGATTCGAGTGGATGACTGTGGACTTTACGCATTTGTGAGATATTTTTGCAGAACTTCAAAGATGACCATTAACCTGGTCATCTTTGGTTGACTTTGTGACATCATGATTCATTTGAAATCGTGCTTCATTGCTAGAGCTACTGAAAACATTTTATTCGGCGTGTGTTTAATCAGCTTTAACGGAAATAAAAATATCCTGGTTACCTTTCTTCCCTGTCCCTGTCGTCTATTTTGTTTTTGTGCTCGCCTGCTTGTTTTTAGTCTTGGAACGATAACGTGTACGGTCGTGTTTTGATCCGTTGTTTGTCTGTTGGACCGGTTCTGCTTCGGTTTGGTCCGGTTCATTCCAGTCCAGTCCAGTTCAGTTCAGTCCAGTCCAGTCCGGTCCAGTCCAGTCCAGTCAGTCCAGTCCGGTCCGGTCCGGCCCGGCCCGGTCCGGTCCGGTCCGGTCCGGTCCGGTCCGTCCAGTCCAGTCCAGTCCAGTCCAGTCCGGTCCGGTCCGGTCCGGTCAGGTCGGTCCGGTCCGGTTCGGTCCGATCGGTCCGTCCCGCCATCCGGCGGCCGCTGACACCGCCGCTGTCGGCCGGCAGGATCCTGCGTGACTCGGACGACATCCAGACGCTGCGGGATAGCCTGGAGGACGAAGCCGCGGCGGCGGCGGCGGCCGGCTCAGGGGCCCGACAGAGTCCGCCCTCGGCGCCGCCAGCTGCTGCTGTGGAGGCGGCCGCCTGCGCCACCGCCGACGGGGTGTGTGTGGGGGCAAGCCGGGGCACGAGCGGTACAATCAAACGAGCGGACAGTGTCCAAATAGAACAGTTCTGTGTCAGGGATGTGTGGTCTGTCCGATAGTATTCGGGCTTTGTGACACCGAACTTTGAAGCGTGGTTTCATGTATCGTTTTTGAATGTTGGTTATCTTTTTTGAATATGGTTTTCAGGAGAAAATCGTCCTCAAATTGACCACTGGCAGAGGGCAGTCAGATGTTAAGCCTAGACTGCGGAAAGTATTGGACTCCTGTAACCCGGCGTCCGTGGTCAACCCGTCCACCCGTTACTCGGTGTCCACCGCCACCCCGTCCACCTGTGACCTGGTGTTCTGCTCCACCCTGTTCACCTGTGACCGGGTGGACCGTGTCCACAGTCAGTGAACGGCCGCGAGCCGGTGGAGGCGGACGGTGAAGTGGACCCGCTGCGGCATTCGAGTGAGGACCCGGGAGCGGCCAGGCGTGAGATCCAGCGGCTGCGGGACTGCCGGGACTCCCTCCACAACCAGCGCCGGCGCATCAACGCCAAACTGATACAGGTCAGCGGGTGGTGGCGCATCAGCGCTAAACTGATACAGGTCAGCAGGTGATGGCGCATCAGCGCTAAAATGATACAGGTCAGCGGGTGGTGGCGCATCAGCGCCAAACTGATACAGGTCAGCGGGTGGTGGCGCATCAGCGCCAAACTGATACAGTTCAACCAGCGATGGTGGGTCGGGGACAGACTTATCCAGGTTAGACGCCAGGGGTGACGACGGTGGCCTCCAAGCTCTCGTCGTTGGGCTGTATGCGGTGCTTTTCCGGACATTTCGATCTTCGCATCTTGAAGGCTCTCCTCCTGTGGGGCCGTTGCCGCAGTTGGCCGGCCTGGGACGCCGTGCCGCTGTGGTCGGAGTCTGGTGCTGAGACGGTGTCCGCCTGAGCCGCCCGTCCTAATGCGGCTGACCTAGCGCCGCACCGTGCTATATTTCTCGGGTGGAAATGACAGAATGTTTCACTCCCGCATACCGGGTTTCGCCGAATTTTCCCGGTGCCTGTATGCAAAACGGTGTCTCCTTGATACTTATCAATCATTCTTCCATTCAAACAGTACAGTAGTGTAGTGACAGCAGTACATCAGTGGCAACACAATAATTATGGTCGTCGAGTCGGTTTGCACAGTAGCGGTGTGACCCTTGTCGGCTCTGCGCGGTCGTCGCCGGCCGTCGTGACGGGCCGGTCCTCTGCGAATGACGCCGTTCGGCCGCCGTCCGTAGGGCCGCCGGCTGGACGCTGCCGAGACCCGCCGGCTGCTGGAGCTGGACGAGGCGCTGCACGCCGTGGACGAGGTGATCGAGCACAAGGCCGGCCGGCTGGCGGGCGGCGCGCCGCCCGCGGATGCGCGCCGCCTGCTGCTCAACCAGCGCGACCTGATGCCCCGCCTGTTGGGACTGGCCGCCGCCGAGCTGCGCCTTCTCTACTGCCGCACCTTCCAGCGGCTGGTCGACCAGCGGCTGGACGGCCGCGAAAAGGACCTGGCAGTGGCCGACCTGGACGTGAGTGGCCCGGCCACGTGGGGGTGTGCCGGTTGGCGCCCGTCCGCTCCCGTCCGCGTCTTATTTCTGTCCGTTGATTGCTCTGGCTCGGTCCGTTTGTGCCTTTTGTGTGTGTGCGTGTATGCGTGTGTGAGTTGGACTGCGTGACTGGCGGCGTATCGTCGTTTGATGTCGGCCCTGCCTCGTTCTGCGTGGGCCGACGGCCTGGACGCGCCTCCCCGCGCCTGACGACGCCGGCCCTGCCTCTCCAGGCCCAGGTGGAGGACCAGCTGCGCGGCTTGAAGCGGCTGCAGCGCATGGTGCACGACCTGATGAAGGAGCGCAGTCACTACCGCCGCCAGCGGGACGAACTGCGCCGCCGGCTGCACGGACCGCGCGGCTCGGCCGGACCGCCGCCGCCGCCGCCGCCGCCGGCCGCCCTGCCGCCGCCGCCGCAGCAGCCGCAGCCACAGCCACAGCCGCAGCTGCCTCCGCCGCAGGCGCCACCGCTGCCGGCCGCCCTGCCGCCGACGGCGGCAGCAGGCGGCAGCGGCGGCGGCGGCGGTGGCGGCGACGGCGGCGGCGGCGCCACCGCCGCCGCCGCCGCCGATGGCAGAGGCATCGGTGGCGGCCGATGCCTCTGCCATCGGCCGCCGCCGGTGGCAGAGGCGGCGGCCGGAGACAGGGGCAGAGGGACCCTGCCCAGGCAGGGTTCCTCTGTCTCTGCCTCTGCCTCTGCCTCTGTCTTCGCCTCCGCCTCCGCCGCCGCCGCCACTGCCGTCGGCCGGCCGACCGCTGGAGGCTGCCGCGGGTCCGCCGGCGCCGGTGGTCCAGAGCCGGGTGCCGAGCGACGCCAGCGGCGCGCCAGGTTCGTCCCGCCTCGTCGTTTCGCCCTGTCGCCGGGTCGGCCTGAGTCCGTGCCGTCTGCCGGGAAGCGCCCGGTGTGTGTTGGTCCGCGGCTGGTAGCTGTCGCTGTCATTTGTTTCTATACGATAGAAACAAATGACAGCGATATGACAAATGACAGGATGCCAGGAGGGACTAGTCGTTGTCGCAGGATTCGCGGCCGTTTATCTGGGAAAAGTCACCCGGCGGGGCTGATATCGGCGCGCGGCATCCCCCCTTGACCGTTTCTTTGTACTAGATGGGCCTCTGAAGTCACCGCCATACGGATCCTTTGTTTTCTCGCAGTTTGACCAATTCGTTCTGGAGTTCGGGAAGGCCTGGCTGAACTATCTGGTTTCTCCCGACACACTTAATGGGGCGGTATCTCGGTTACAGTCGATGTTAACCGCGCGTGATGTGAATTGGAAAGCCTGTTTGCTGCTGCCCGTGTTTTATTGGTGACATCGGATACAGTATAACTAAATTTGATGTTGACTGTGCTGTGTTGAGCCCGTTATTATTCTTGGCCGTGGAGAGAATCGCAGGTTGAACGATGAAGTCTCTGGTCACGTTAGGGGTTCCTCTTTCCGTTAGTTCTTTTGACTGCAAACGTGATCCATTGGCCTGTTGCTGTCGCTGGCTGTTGTGGATTGGCTGGGTACATGTTACTGTTATGGCTAACCACACACGCAGGGTTCCTTGCGTCGCAGGCCCTGGTCACAGTTTTTGACTCGGGATTCTGCGGCATTATCCTCCCGAACATTCTATTTGGGTGTCCTTCACGTGCTCTCCCTCGTTGATTGCTGTAACAGGAGGTCCCTGGTCGGTGCCTTACATATACCGTCCTGTGTGGTGTTTTTGTTGCTTTTGGCGGTTTTGTTTCTGTACCCCCTGTGCCCGGAGGGACTATCGCCCTAGCCATTCGACATCCATATACCAAATTGTTCTTGTTTGTCATATATTGTCATATAATTGTCATATACCAAAATCTTCGCCGTGGAATAGCCTGATGCAGTATGGAATGCTTGTCAGTGTAGCCCGCATCCCTGGGACCGCTGATGACTACTGCCAGCGAGTACGTCTCTTGCGTACTCCATGAGTCACGGCGAAGCACAAGTCTGCCGAGCCCGGCCGCTGTGTGACTGTGCCCTCTCTCCCTCCTGCAGAGCCAGTGCTTGCGCCCAGCTCGGCGCCGCACCGTCTGCGCCAGATGCTGCTCTCGGGCCTGACCCGGCCGGCGGCCTCGGCGCCGGCCGCGCGCGTCACACGCCAGCGCAACCGCGTCATCATCCAGTCGGCGGCGCAGCCGACCGAGAAACGCGCCAAACGATGACCGGACTCCGGCGCCGGCCGCCGCTGCCGCCGGGCTCCGGCCTGCGGAGGACCCGGCACGGCCACCGCAGGCGGGTGGTCACCAGGAACGGGCGCCGGTGGCGACTGGTGACCCGTGGCGCTCACTGGCGGCGGCTGATGACCTGGGGATGGCCCTGAACGGAAGAGGAGGATGGTGGTCGGAGAGGAAGCAAAAGGTCAGGTCTGCGTACCACGGGCTTGTGCCCGGTCACGATGGCGATAACCTCGGGACGCAGCGGAGTGGCTTTTGAGACCGCAGCAGCAAAACGCCAGGCGGTTTTATCTGGCAATCCTTTGCGATGGTTGGAAGTGGCATCGGCGTAATCCTGTGTGATGGTAGAAGAGAAACGGTCAGTACAGCCGTCAAACTCTAGTAGAAGTTCTGGCTGAGGATTCGCCCGATTGACATGTGGTTTTATAACTCACAACACCAGGATTCGAAGATAGCGGATCTCGTGAGCTCAGAGTAACTGATTGCGGGGTGTCGAGACTGATTTTAAAGACCTTTTAAACCCTTTCAGGGGGTTTGGGGATTCTCAGGGCGACAGTGCCTGGTGCGACGCTGGACGTAAAACCATGTCATCGAATTCGTGTTTTCTTATCGTTGGCTGCGCCGTGCTCTGAACGCTTATAGAATAATGCTCACTTAGGTTGCACACCATGCTTACGACAACATGTGATGCCGGGACTTAGTGGCGTGATGTGACGCCCATTCGTAAAAAGTTGTTTTGTTTGACTGACGTTGACGCATTTTTCAACCCTGTAAGATCAGTAAGACAGTGTCATTTGTGTGCCTATGGGTGGCGAAGCCTGGTTTCGCAGCGCTCACGTCGACTGGGCTGTGATACAGTCTTCCATGACACGTGGATGGCCGGGCCCGGGGCGGCGCCTTCCGCGTCATGCGTTCGCCGCCGTGACGGCGCTCTGTCGGGAGATTTGGAGGGCGCCACTCCCTGACTGCCGTCTGTCGGTAGTGGTGTACCGGGACTGTCGCGTCGGTGGGCTGGGGGGGGGGGCTCCCTGACTGCCGTCTGTCGGTTGTGGTGTACCTAGACTGTCGCGTCGGTGGGCTGGGGGGCGCTCCCTGACTGCCGTCTGTCGGTTGTGGTGTACCGGTACTGTCGCGTCGGTGGATACCTCCGAGCGAGACCGGTGCCTGTGCGTCCGGCCAGAAGCTCATCAGATATGCGTGCCATTGCCTGTTGCGTTGTCGTCTTCAACGTCATCGGCTTCGCTTGTGTCTCCATTGCTGTTTGTCTCCGCTAATACAGCTGCGGACGTCGCGCCGCGCCGTCTCTGTTCTGTTCTCCACAACCGTGTGGCTGCTCCGAGCGGAGGCGTCTCCAGTTGTAGGCCATGGCAGGATGGTGCAGAACTTTGGAACGATGGTGAATTTTTCAGTTTTGACCGGCATGTCAACTTACTCGATAACGCGCGTATCAGCATGTCTTCTTGAGAAGGCGAGGCGATTTGCCGTAAGAGAAGGCGAGCCTAGTTTGTAATGTGTGGTGCTTCTTGCGCTGTTTTTCGTGTCAAGAATGTATACCTTGCTCGCGCTTGCATGTAGGCATACCTACTGGCACTTGGCATAATGCCATTTCGCAGGTGCGCGGCGAGCCATGCTCTCAGTACCAGTTTGATTCATTCTTCATTTCATTCTGAAATAGTGGCCTTTTCTTCCTCTGCACTGCTGTGAGCGGTGGGTGTGAATCCGACAGCCTACAGTCGAATGCAGAATTTGTTCCAAGTAAGTTAGATGCGCTCCGTCCTGTGAATTCGCAGGTGGAAAAAGGACTGAAAATGCCGAGCTGAAAACAGTCCGTCCTAAGGCTTTTTGAAGATCCCGTAGTTTCGAAATTGTTGCGAAGCGACCATGGAAAAATGGGAATGCCGTTTGCAACCGACAAACTTCTCGACGTCCAGAATTTACATCGTTCCCGGACTTTAATTGTAAGGTAAAACCATTGGCTCCGAGTAGGCTGCGTTTACGATTCTAAGCATGTAGCTGGACGGACCATAAAGCGTGAGAGCGCGCCTCCGTCCACAGGTGAACCAACCATCGAGCCGGGCCGCCAGGCCTGGTCACCTCCCGGGCTCACTGTACAGAGCGCCCCCTCGCCCCGTCCACCGCCTGCACGTCCCCGGAAGCGGAGTCCGGCCGGGCGGTGCGCTCGGCTCCTTTAACATGGGGCGGGGAGGGCGCAAACCGAGGTTCTTTTAAAGAACCATTGTGATGACGCGATTCAGGATGAAGCCGGTCAGCTGTTCACTCGCCGCTGTATAATGGCAACAGGAACGTGACGTTGTATACGGTTGGTATGGAGCTTTCCATACCAAACTCATTGGTATGGGATTCCATACCAATATTTTTCCCCACTCATGCGTTTTCTTGTCTTATAAAGCAGGGTTCCGCAAATAAGTTGTCAACGTCACATCAAGGGTCCGATGAATTTATTTTTCGTTACCAAATTTGTCCTCATTCAACACCCATGACTGACTATTGCCCACAATAGCCTTGATACTGGCAATTGTGAAATGGCCTGTGGCGTGTTGGAACGTGCTTTTCAGTCTGTAAGAAAAGCTGCTTGCAGAAATATCGAGAAGTATTTATAAGACATAAAAACGGATCCCGAGTAGATCACCCTCATCTGAATTCTCGAGTGGTTGGAAAGGCTGAAAAAACGTTTGTGATCACTAACTGGGGCGCGTAGGACGTCGATCACGCATGACTAGGCAGAAAAGGCTCCTTGCTACCTGCTCCTCCATCGGCGACTGACTGCAAACTGTGCGACAATGATTTTGATAGACCGAAAATATATCATAACTCAATCTGAGACCGTGCGTGTCTCAATTGATCCCAGGCTACAGTATTACGGCGCCGACTCGTCGACAGGCAGCCACCGCTAGTCGCTACCCGCCTTGCATTGGCGACTGGCTATGCGGCCACATTGTTCTGGGCCTAACGCATGAAGAAAAAACAGTGCATCAGTTCATGATCTCCACTATCTACAACGGACTGATGGTTTGCGATACTTAGCATCATCTACCTGCGAGCCGTGACGGCGGACGACCAAGTCAGACCCAAGGCTCTGTATAGGAGGTACGGTCACCAAGCGATTTGTGTCCACTGCGCAAGGCGCTGTGTGACGTCACTGGGAATGACTTCGTCGGCGTCCGCCATGGGCATTGAATAAGCAGCCCAGATCTCGGCCGCCGAACGCTTGTGCTTCATATTAACCCTGATTTTAACGGACGTAGTACCATGCGGTATGGCATGCTTTCATGAAACCAAAGAAACAGTTCATAGGGAAGGTGCAAGTATTGTATGATCGTAAGTGTCGGTGGCTCAGTTGGTTTGGCGTTTGCTGCCGCTGCCCACCTTGGCTAGGTGGCTTCCAGTCGTCTCGGCCCTCGCTTTTTCTCTCGGAGGCCACTTAACCCTCCAAGCGACCCACAGCTACCGCGCGATCGTGTGGGTCATGTCCGCACGTTGAACTTTTGCCTCCGAATTATGCAGTCAGGCTAGGGTTGCGCGATCCGGTGTACGACAGCCCGTTCACACACAACAGGGCTCTGGCTTTAACGCACCCCAGCAAACCATTCGGACCATTTCTTTAGCATGATACTAAATGGTCGGGAAGCATGGTGACTTATTTCAACATTTCTCAATGCGGTCATGACGTCTCTCCGTGTGCAGCGGCAGGCCGACACTTCTCCGAGCACCGCGGCAGACCGGGACACCTCTCAAAGCTGGCTCTCTTCTCTCGAGACTGCATTAGGTCCTTCCCGACAAGAGCACATGTCAGGTGGGGCGGTATAACCACCGCCCAAGGTCAGATACGGTCAACCGGTCAGTCACGACGGCCCGCCGGGTCAGCGGACCGCGGGCGCCGGTGTTCGAGCCCGGCACAGTCATGGCGACACAACACCTCCCCCAAAGACGTGGAGGAGGCCACCCCACACTTCCGACAATACCCACCATCACAAACAGAACAAAGCAACCGGGGGCGTCGATTTCCGTAAATGATTGGGGGTCGAGCCGAGGGCCCGACAACCTAACCTCCTCCTAAATGTGGGTTTCTCAACGGATTCAGTCCACCTTATTTTGACCAATAGACATTTATAAATTTCTTTATTATTTATCAAATAAAAAATTGAGGCTGCCCCCATATATATATATATATATATATATATATATATATATATATATATATATATATATATATATATGACAGCTAGATAGATACATCGCTTTGGACTTTATTCTTTACTTTCTGCCTATTTCTTATCTAACGCAGTGGTTTTTTCGCACCTTTTACTCATTTCCCTTTAAAACCGGCAGAAAACATTGGGCCCAAATCGACATTGGGTGGGCCAAGGCCCTCTCAAAAGGATACAAATCGACACCCCTGAAGGCAACAGCCAATAACAATGCAGCCACCCTCACGAAACCGATCGTCACTGCTTGATCTGGCTACTGCTCTGCTGCCGTACCTTTCACACGTAACCATACACTGGCTCGGACCATTTAACACAGAGTCTCTGAAGCCGCTGGCGTCCTCGCAGCCCGAGTCCAGTCCGCAGCCCGCTTCGTGGGCAGCACTGTCGGAGCTCTAGCGCCCATGCGGTCGCTGCCACACGCAACGCCGTTGGCGCGAACGCCGCCGCGGTCGCCATATGCTACGTCGTCACGGCCGTTGTTGCGGCTATCATCGCCTTTAATGCCGCCGTCGCCGCCGTGGCGGCCGCCGGAGTCGAAGCAGCTGCCACCGCCGTTGTCTCGATCTCTGCCGCCACCTTGTGAGTGTGGTGGCATTCGATGCATGGGCCGGAGATACTGGCTGTTGCGTCAGTATATGCGTCAGCTGGGCATGCGTACCAGGTAATTTTGTCTCCAGCCAACATCCAGACGTTCTCCGACCGGTCCCTACACAAGCCTTCGGGTCCTGCATGAGGACGTGCTGTCCGGTAGGGAGAGGCCGGAGCGAGCTGGCGCACATATAGTTACGAATGAAGTTACATGCGCTCGAGACGAGACACATGTAGTGAAATGTACAAAACTACACATTATTGCTATATGTTGTACTCACAAATTTCAACATTTTTTGCGCAATAATGGCATGCATCAATTAACTGCCCATTACCTCATGATACCTCTAATGCAGGATGCAACCAGCTTCAAACTTTTTGCATTTGATCTGTCTGACATGTCACTGGCAGCTGCACAGTCCAGATATCGTTACACACAATCTAACTACATAAAGTAACATGAAAAAATAAGTGGCATGGAATGAGGAAACACTCAGGAGTCAAATTCCACCTTCCATGCTCTACTGTTTTCATAAATTAAGCACACCTGACAAAATGTGTCATCTTCCACATATGATAAATTAACTACATATCATTTGTAATTGCAATTAATTTACTTCATATTCATAAATCCAGCATTACATGGTCCAGATCTTGCGAAAGACTGCGCACAATCAATATTCAAGGGTTAGTGAACTTCCAGTGACTTACATAAAACATAGAAGAAAGTGAAAGTAAAGTAAAGTAAAGTAAAGTAAGTAAAGTAAAAGAGTTTTTGCTTTAAACTAATGTAAAGTAAAAGTTAAGTAAAAGAACAGCATGCACAAAACACCCAACAAAAAGCAAACCAGGCAGACATGCTTATTACTTGGTGACATGAACACTCAGCAAGCACTGGTAGAAAAATAACTTCTGTGAGGCTGCAAAAAACAAAGACTGTTGTGACTATTGAATGAATGCCTGACTGACTGACTTGATTGACTGAAAACTATTGTTTGAAGACTGAAAAGCTGCAAACAGCTCAGAGGCTTATCAAGTTAAAATGTATTTTGACTAACATAACTAATGCATTATTTTGAACAATTTTGTCTTTTGCCATAGGCCACATGAATATCTATGCAATAATTATTGTTCTTAGTGTGCTGTGTCTGCTGGGATTGGTAGGTGATATCTACTTGCAAATTAGCACCAAAAGCTTATCACACCAAGGGAAAAGCAAATCTTTCCCAATATGGCAATAAGTCAATAGCTAAGCTAGCATTAACACATCCAAACAAATGTGTCAATTGTTATCCACATACCAAGTTACAATAATATATCTAGGGGGACCAACAGGACCATGCCCCCCCAGAGAAAAACCAGGCAAAAGCTGACATATTCCTGGAAACTAAAGAAAATCTAAGCAGCTTTCATGAAGGAAACTTTATTTTAAAGTAGAACTTGAGGTAAAATAACGTGAAATCCAATAAGTTTTTTACACGATCAGTACATCTTTTTGAAATTTAGCCCCAGACAGAAAAAAAGTGCTCTAGACGTGCCCTTGGCCACAAATCTAATACCTTGACAAGCAAAATGGAAGATTTTTGGATGGCACTGCACCTCTTCTCAGCATATGTTTGATACTGGCAACCAACCTTCTTCACAAGATATAGATAACCTTGGTTGGTTGGTTATTGGGGCTTAGGGGTGCACCGACTGCAGGGTCATTCGGCGCCCATATAGATAACCTTCTTCACAAGATATAATGAGTCACAATCTGCCTCAACAAAGCATTCCAAGCAAATTGCTGCATGATCTGTTAAGTTTGTCTCCTCTAACTCACTTGTGCACCCATGATACCCTAGTACCTTGTTCTTTTGGAAATCAAAACAAAGACAAGCTAGGCAATCCTTTAGAAGCGCACGCCATAAACCAAGCACACTGGATGACACATATACGGCGCGCGTGGCAAAAGGAGACGTCAGCTGTTGCGAGAAACAACAACATTATACACTGGAGCTCCAGGTCGTAGATCACCTACTATTCGCTCTTGTTTTACACAGTAGGTTAGGTTAGGTTAGGTTAGGTTAGGTTAGGTTAGGTAAGGTTAGGTTAGGTTAGGTTAGGTTAGGTTAGGTTAGCGAATAGTAGGTGATCCACGACCCTGGAGCTCCAGTGCATAATGTTGTTGTTTCTCGCAACAGCTGACGTCTCCTTTTGCCACGCGCGCCGTATATGTGTCATCCAGTGTGCTTGGTTTATGGCGCACGCTTCTAAAGGATTACCGACAAGCTAGCCCTTGGTATTTACATTTACCACCAACCACAATCAACAGGTGCACACAGCACAAATAGTTGGCATCTTTGCTTGTCAGCCCAGTGTGAAATGAAGGACACTACCACACATAAGCCACAAACACTCTGATGGTATAGGTATGACCACAACCACAAGCCTCTTGTGTTGTTATAAAATGCCACAGAAACATCACGACACTGACAGGCAACAGGTAACGGTAGGTCTAAATGCACCACTCCAATCATGTCTGCCTTGTGTTGACAATCCCGATTTAAAACCATTGCTGCTGCCAGCCACAAACCAGTATACGTGAAAATATTTTGGTAAGTAGGGAATTACAAACATCGACATGAGGGCACTACCAACCCTGAACCCTTTTACATGGACATTTAGTGTTGGCTGGGGGCTGGGGCGCGGAACCAGAAATCACATTCCTTTTATGGCGTGATAAGCTGACTGCCCTGAAGATCTAAAGTGCTGCACGTTGCCTTAAACTACAGCTGCACTGAATTTTTAGTTCGTCATATCTCTTTTACAATGAGGGTTCAAAGATATCGTCGGTTTGAGACACAAATTTAGCGGATATTTTTTTGGGCCGGAGGCCCAAGTTTTTTTTGCTATAAGCATTGCGTTCATTGCGTGGTGCGGTTAAATCAAGACTGTCTATAATGCTGACACGTTTACTAAAACTGCCACAGTTCTCCCTGAGCCTGAGTTTATTATATTTCATTCAAGTTGTGTCAAAAAGTGTGGTTTGACTGAAAACTGACAAAAGCATTAGCTGCATAGCAAATCTGTAGCAGTTACAAGAACATCCTGTTAGCATACATGGGTAGCAAGAGTGTCGATTTGTGTTTTTTTTGAGGGGGCCCTGGCCCACCCAATGTTGATCTGGGCCCACCCAATGTTAGTTTGGGCCCAACCAATATTTTCTGCCGGTTTTCAAGGGAAATGAATAATGGTAGCGAAAAATGGGCCGCAATATATCAGAGATAGGCAGAAAGTAAGTAATAAAGTCCACAACGATGCATGTCTTTTTATCTTCTATACATGTGTGCATTTCTATATATATATATATATATATATATATATATATATATATATGTGTATAATATATATATGCATGGGGATAAGCGCAATTTTGTATTTGATGAATAGTAACAAAAGAACTCACAAGTTTCCATTGGTCAAAATAAAGTGGGCTAAATCCGTTGAGAAACCCACATTTGGGGGAGGTTAGGTTGTCGGACATTCGGCTCGCCCCCCCCCCCAAATCATTTACAGAAACCGACGCCCCTGATGGGTAGCATTGGATTGCAGGACTGCAGATTCTGGATTACAATCTTCATCATTTAGAAAAAAAAACATTTGGTTATGCTTTTGAATACTTTGTATTGACATGAACGACCTGAAAGCCGCGACCTGGGCACCAGTCACTACATCCCGAGGCGTGTGAGTCGTCTGAAACCATTTAAATGAAGGCGCTGTGCCACGGTGCCAGCCTCGTTCGGTTGTCTGGTGTCCGAGATAAATCCCCTAACAGAGATGGTAAAGGCGCCTGAGCACGTTGCGACATTAGCAAGCGAGAGTCTGAAATACCAATGGTTTTGAAACAGCCGAGTGACTTTATGTGGACCCAGAGCTGAACACGGCCAACTCAGTGAGTTGGTCCTCACTGCGGTAGAGGCACCTTTGCATGGGCGGCATCCGAGCCAATATCGAGTCGGCCACTAGACGATCACTAATTCCGAAACCATGCGATGCTAGCGCAATTGCCACTGATACCTGTACGCCGTATCGGCTCGGGTTGAGTGCCAACGGAGCGGAATATGGACGATCAGCTGGCGCGTTGAGCTGATTATCATTACTGATGACTGATACTTATTGACACAGGCGCAGCCGGGGGGGAGGTCCGGCCTTCCCCTGTCCCTTAGGCCTGCATTTTTTGTGAAAACCATTGCATATTATCTTCCCGGCAGGCGATTTCCGTATTTCAGTTCATGAGCTCCGCCCTCCCCCCCCCGTTAGAAAATCCCGGCTGCGTCCCTGCTTATTGATGATTCACATGTACCTTGAATATCACACAACATGGCTTTCTTCTTCGAGTCTTAGGACCTCAAATGCAACGTCTCTCACAGACGTTGATAACAAGTTATACATCAGGTTTCATTTGCCGTGAACAGATTATCACTGCTGGCACCTACACCACACACGTCGTGACACATGGGACACAAGGCTGGCAGACGGGAGGACTGCACTAGTACGTGTGGTCTGTTGGGACCCTAAGTACTTCTTCCTGTCCGACGTCTCTTGCGCAGAGTAGTTTGGCCGCGACGGGCGTCCGAAGTTCTCGTCCTCTCAAGCGTTTCTGTTTCCCGAGAACGCGTGTGACACTTAGATATGAATGGTGTGACAGCGGCTGGATTTTTGGCATTCCAGAGAAGCTGCAACTCTTGGGTTTCTGCATGTGTAGGCTCTGAGGGAACCGTGCGAGTCGTGATCACTGGCGGATCGTGGGAGATCTGGGCCATGCCCCCAACCGCAATTAGCGGGGGGGGGCAAGTAGGCGTTTGCCCTTTCCCCCAAAAAAACGCATTGCTATTATTACACAGCCAGGGTTTGAAGTCGCTCGATACTCCAAATCTACAGTCAGCGTCTTCGCCCCCACCCCCCCCCCCTCCCCGGCCACTTACCTACCTTCCACACCCAGAGAATTCTTGTTTGTCCCCCCCAAAACAAGCCTCTGGATCCGCCCCTGATCGTGATTTGTTCCATCTCTCGTACCTAAGTGATCAGCATGAACTGCGCATCTCTGGGCAGATGGACCACCGTACCGAGCTTGTGTGTGATGGTGTACGGTAGATCGGCAGTTCTGCTCGTTATGTCATCTAGACTGGACGCATGGTCCAGTCGTCATATTTCGACGCATGGTTCGTGCCAGCCAGCTCTTTCGCGGTTGTAGCGACAGCGGCACCGGACGTGGAGGAGCTGCCGCCAGCGCTCCATTGCAGTTGAGGCGCCACCGGCCTGAATCGCTGCACGGGGAGGAGTCAAATCGCCAGCACCGGACATGGGGGCACCGTTGTCGGCACTTCACAGTAATGAAAAGGAATGATACATTGCATGATAGCAATGGACCATAACAAGACCATAGACAATGGACAATAGCAGGCACAGAAACATAATTAGGTCTGCTTGTTGAGTCTTCATCTGAGTCTGACAAGTTTGCTGTTTATGGAGATAAATCAGTAATATTGCGCGCAAAAACCATTAAATGATAGATCTGAAGACATAAAAAGCAGTATGTACTGTTTCTGGACTAATGGTATCCTGGCAAACATGCCAGGTTTCAAACAAATTGATGTGCTAGAACACCAAAACATATGTGGATAGACAATTCAGGAATTTCGAACACTAATTCACGAAAACGCTTTCCCAGTAGCGGACATGTGGCATCTCAAGCAAGCACTCTTTCAATAGATGCAGTTAAGCCTTAAGTATTTACCTAGATTCACGTACACCTCCATAGAAAATATGATAATGCCTTCAAGTCAGAGGAATGTAAGCAAATATGTAAGTCGGTGTCTTTAAACGCAAGCATTTACGAGCTCGCATGGCTCAAGTCAGGCCACAACGATCAGACGGAACCCTTGCGCGCAAAGATGCGCTATTTTCCGCCTGTATCGCGCCATAATTGGGCGTTGTGATTTCTGGTTCTGCAGATAGGGCCTTGGTTCCGCAGCCCCAGCCCTCAATGGCGTCATGACGGATGCTGCAGTCAAATTACCGTTGTCGGACCTTTTCGAACCGGAGCGTTCTACCTAGCTTTGTATTAAAAACCCTGATATTCAGCTGCTGTCAGTCGCTTCCTTATGGGAATTACCTGCGAGGGAAATGGCATGTCCATGCTCAGTATGAAACCCAGGCCTGAGGGTTTTATATTCACTAAAAGCTGCTTGGCAGGGATACAGTCAGGATTCTCTTGAAGGGGGAGCTCTTGTGTACACTGAAGTCTTATGAAAAATGCCTGCCGGGAAGAGGATGTGTAATGGTCTTTGCAGGGCCTAAGGGAAGATCCGGGCCCCCCGGGCCTCCCCACCCTTGCCCACACCTGCGCTGCTTGGAATACATTTGAGCGATGATCGTGCGCTTGTGAATTGTAAATTAAGCAATAAAAATAACGAAAACTTCTGAATTTGGACGAATCATGCAAATTGATACGAATTCAAAGTAATATCTAGAATTCCTGCGTCACATTTCTTGCTCGCTTTAACTCAAAGCAAAATATATCCCAGCCAGCATCCCCAAATGGGACCCATGCTAGCTACAGGTGGGGTAATTGGTTTTTTTGTGGGCATGGGCTGCAGGTGGTCTGGTATCTGGACTCCATACGGGATCCAGATGGGCTGCCCATATGTTGTCATGCTCATTTGATACGCCTGGAATATTTGCGATTTGTGCTCCCATCGTTGAGTACTACGCGAATAATCTTCACAGATACCAAAAATGGAATGAATACTAATGTGGGCTCCATATGGGCTATATTTGGGCCAGCTGGGCTCATGTCAACATGGGGTGCAGGTGAGCTTGCAACTGAGCTCCATATGGGACCAGCGACGGGGGAAAGGGGGGGGGGCAGGAGGGACAATCATATCCCTTTGCATCTCACATTGCCATCATTTCAAGGGGTTCCCTGTATGTCACGAAACCGCCTCCATCCTCGTAACCACTCACATATTAATTTGCAGACGATGGCATCTGTGAAGCCAGGAACACCCACAGGAGCACAGTCTCGTCAAGATATCCGCCGATGAAAACAAATCTACCATAGGAAAGATAGCGCGCTTCTTGTTACATAATGAGGGACAATTGTCGGTGACAGTCCTGTTCGGAAATTTTCAGTTCCTGTTCGGGACGTGGTCGCTACACACTACACAGGTCATAGAGTTTGTAACATGGAGCAAATAAAGACTGTATTAACCTACATGTAGCATAGGAATGACACCAGAACATCCAAAAGTGTACTTGTAAATCATTCAGGTGTTCCTAACGTCACAAGAGACACAACCAGTTAATCAATGCAGCAACGTAATATTGGCTTAGCCAGCCTAGGATCGTCCCTCCGAGTTTTGCGGAAGTTGACTTTATAACTAAAATACTGCATTAAAAAAAGTGGTAAAACAGATCCCGATAAAGTCGGGCATAATTACTGGGGCCGGTTTTGTGAAGAAATTACACCATGTTAAATGATGTTTTTGTGTGATACCCCTTCCTTTATGTCGCATGCGGTTATCATATGGCATTTTGTAGCAGAACATTGTTATCTTAGCCCACGTTTGTCTTCCGAGCTGTGCATTTACGACATCTTCCAATGGACTTGGCTCCGCTTCGGTAAGAAAGTTCTTGATACATACGAGACCCAAAACCGCATCTTAAGGTCAATGATGCCATCTGGGGCCAAATACAGGACCACTTTTGAACTGTTGAGGGTCAAAACATAGGGCTGGTGTGGTTAAAACGAGGTCATGGCTCATGCAAGGTCTACAGTAAGAAAAAAACTATCTCTTGCAGGGCAAAAATGCATGGTTTGAAAGGCCAGTTCCACGTAGCGAACCGCTCTAAACAAATACAAAAATGTTACTCCTAGGGGCTACATTAACATATATGCGAATTTTCCGTGATTTCGTTTTTACACGACATAGTAGGCAGGTGTTATTGGAATACCAAGTTTTCAGACCTGCCCCCCCCCCCAGTCAAAATTTCTTAGACGAGGGCCTGGCTTTGGCTGTCTCCCCCCACCCACATAATGTAATGATACCAGCACCAAACTTCTGACATGTAGGACGCAACTATCTTGCCAGAGTGCCCAAAGCGTTAACAATCATTACGATGCCCAACACCACTACGCATAATATACAGAAAAGAATCTCAACATACATCAAGCCGTGTGACGTTAAAAACACATAGGGCTAATTTTTAATAGATATAATATAATTTTCCCCACAGGGCTAATGCTAAATTTCCAAAAAGTAGGGCCATGGCCCCGCCCTCGCGCTTCCCCTGTTCCTATGCCCGTGTATTAATGTCCACAAAAACGGTTATTTTTCTCTCTATTGACGTCACGTTTGGTACAAAAGGCTGCCGCGCACATTTATGACTGATTACTCCTGAAATCATCTCTAGAATGTCGCGTCTCGAAAAGGGCGCCGAGTCCCATCAAATTTAATGACTACCATATCAGGAAAACCTTCGGATTTGCACTGAAATTCCGCGAAAACAGTTATCGTCTGTCACCCTTGCTCCCACAATGATTTTTATTTTTAATGGTAAAAGGTTGATTTCTTACGGTTTTGCTTGGTGCAATGACCAAAATTTTTCAAGGGGGGACAGAAAACGCAGTTTTGTGTTTTTGCCCCTTAGTGAGTACAAGAATGCATATATCGAAATGCCGCGTCAAGAATAATGAACTTACATATGAAGCATTAAAACAACTGTATGAAAAACCAATAATGATGAGGATAAGACAAAGAACGAAAGCACGGTCCTTGCAAGGAAAAGGCTGTAAACATGTAGACTGCGCGTCATGACCCGTAAACTTAGCTATACAGCATTAGAGCATCTGCAGGAAAAATCAGCAATGTTTAGGATAAGTAACTGTCAAGACTGATCACATTCCATTCATGTACCATATAATTTATACATGCCTTTTGCCACACATCATTGGTTTCTAGCCCGTGTTTATCTTCGGAACCAGGGATGACACACTTCCCCACAAAATGCCGAATGGAGGAATATCGAGTGCACAAATCTTGAAAACAAACTGTCAGAAGCAAAGCATTAAACAGGGTGACTGTCGACAGACATGAACATCAAACGGGGAAACTTGGAAGGCAAGATGTCCAATATGGATAAACAACTAACTGCGATATTGATCGAAACGGAAAAATATTGCAGAACGAAATAATGGATGAACAAACAATCGCAAGGTTATACTTTATATCGCCGTATCAGGGAGGGGAATCGCATATGGTCTGGTATAGAATGTCCAGCTTTTGCATTACAAACCATGGACGGGTCTGTAAAGCAAAAGTTGGGGCAATACGTAACAGCTTGATATCTCAAAGTACGAAAATTATACCAAGACATGAACCTGATGGCGACGTGGTCAGGACCTCTGTCTGTCAAAATCACGGACGGAAGTCAAGCTCTTCCCAAGTTGATGGTCATTGGCGGATACGATAATCAGCGCGGGCCGTCGCCGGAGATCGACGGTATGTTCTATAATTATTCTTGTCCGAGACGCTGGAAAACGTTTTCTAGTCCATTGCCATGCGTTATTAACAGATGAAAGATCCCTGGCAACAAGAATCATAGGTTGTCTTCAAAAGACGACTGGGAAAAGAACATGGGTAGTTTGGATAACCAGAAACCTCTACCCTGTATGACGTGAAAAGCAAGCATTTTTGCATCCACACCATCAGGTTCATTGATGCGACCAGGGTATTTGTCTAGTCGGTTCAATTCAGTAAGCCCCTGAGACAACCGGAATATTCATTTCAATTTTAGCTACATAGAGAAGACACTTGGAAGGTTATGTGTAAATCATAGGGAAGATTTCACGGCGGTCCTGCTGAGACGTACCCGAACAGTTGTAGGAAAAAGTCAGTGCCCATGCGCCACTAGGTCCGTATTGCGATATCATTCACCCAGATATTTATCCGATGCGTTATTGATCCCCATCCCGATATTTTGTCATTCAGTCATCAATCATCTGGTATATGGCAGGTTGGTGTTTATACTGCTTCGATATTTATGTTGAACATTTTACATTTGATGTTTCCTCATTCCAAGTTTTGTTCGACGAAGCAATTGCTTTCCGCCTTAATCCCTACATTGATATACGGCATTTCGTATCTTTCCCGTTCGAAATTTCCGCCCACCGTTATTCATCTTATTCGATGTTTTGTGTTCGTTGGCTGTAATCGAACAAATCATCCCAACGTTTTTCATTCCGCTTCTAAGAAAGTGGCTGATTTTAGGGCAATATGACTCCAAAATTGGACCAAGAAGTTCTATAGGCCATGTTGGGTAAAATATCAGGTCATTTTGCATTTCAGTGAGCTCTAAGTTTATTTGATTGTGTTTTTAAAACGATCTTATGCTTCATGAGAAGACAGTTAGTTACAAAAACGGTCATATTGAAGGCAAAATGCATGATTAAAAAAAAACATGAATTCTTCAGAGGTAGACCAACTTAGACCTACAGCAGTGTAGGTTTTTGGGGATATGGCCGTGTACAAGATCATTATGCTTTTTTGGATTTTGTTTTTTCTTGCCCCTAGCCTGCTATCTACCCTGCCCCTTTCCCCCTCATTGTTTTGTTTTCGGTTGCATTGCATTGTTTTCTGTTTTTCCCTTTCGGTGTCATTGCAGCATAACAATGACATTAACATATGTTATTTCCATACACTGCTACCTTTGATTTAATCGCATGAAAAGCTGATGGACAAAACATTTTGCGGTGACTTTGCATTTAGACAAAATCTTATGCGAACCACAGAAAACCCGGTATTTATTGTGCATTTCTGCAACGATTTCACATTGAAAAAAACTACGTCTCCGCAGAAAACCTGTTTCAGACTTAATAATTTTGAACATTCGAACTGTACCCCTCCCCAATTACCTGGTTTTGCCTTGAAGGGAATGGGGCTGGCGACTACCACTGCAAAGAACTGAGCCCCCAGTTAACATGTTAGACGAGGCCCTGGACAAAGTTACTTTGGCAAGTGCTCAAGATAATGATTAGTGTGATAGTCCGCAACAGCTTTGTTACTGAGCTTCGAGTCATAATTTCATGTTGTGCCAGGAAGCTGTCTTTCAACTGTTTACAAATATACGTGATGATAATGTTGAATTCGTGTTGTAAATGCAAACAACATAAGAGACAGAAGTCTGCATCATGCGCCATTATGTGGATGGATGCCCAAGGGTAAAGACCTGAAAAATGTCAATTGGTATAGACCTGGAAAAAACCCATGCATTTTAGAAAACACAAGAGTACACCAGCGCCAAAACCTGGGGAAAAAGTCTGTTTGTTTAACGAAAACTGGGCGATAGCAAAAAGAACGAAATTCAGTTACTTTTTTGGGGGGGAGGACGGAACCCAAATGAGGTCGGCCGTTGATCCGATAGAGCTTGTCCCCCCCCCCCCAGCCGAAAATGCAATCCGCCATCCTTTGTGACGCCTCAGATGAAGTATCTTTTCGTTCGTCAGGAGTAAGAGAAGGCCATCTGCGATATGGTAAGTGACTGTGAATACGTCTTGTGCTGTATAAGGTTTGGTGCCAAATGGCTATGCAGTCTCTTTTGCCAATGTTCTTACGTACGGCGTATATATGCCGCGTTTAGTCGTCTACAGGTTTAGAAGTCCGGTAGGCCCCGAAGCGTCTGAGTCGACGCCCGTTCGGTCGCTTCCAGGGGCGCAGCCAAGGAGGAGGCCCGAGGGGCCCGATCCCCCCTCCCCCTAGGTCCGCATTTTTGTGAAAACCATTGCACATTGTCTTCCCGGCAGGCGGTTTTCGTGCGATTTCAGTTTACCCTGAGCCCCCCTACCCCTTAAGAAAATCCTGGCTGCGCCCCTGGTCGCTTTTCCTTGGTGACACGGGTCCACTGGACTTCCTGCCCCGAGTCTTGACACACTAATTCTGCACGCCTTTTTATAGTCCTTGTGCCATGCGAATTGTTCACCAGTCGGTGTGGCGTGGCAGCTGTGTTTTGTGTCTCCGTCCAGGAGCGAGGCGAGAAACTTACCTGCGAGCTGACCGGCTTTTGGTGATGATTTGGCCGTGCTCCCGCATGGCCCGCACCCCCCTCCCCCCTCGGTTCTGTCACTGGGGAAAACGCCCCTCGGCTCGGTCACTGGGAAAAAAGTGCCTCGGCTCTGTCACTGTGGAAAACGCCTCTCGGCTCGGTCACTGGGAAAAAAGTCCCTCGGCTCTGTCACTGGGGAAAACGTCCCTCGGCTCTGTCACTGGAAGAAAACTCCCTCGAGTTCTTCAGAATTCACCGTCGCCCCTCCCGGGTGTTGCATGATAAAATGTTCGAAAATTTCGATGCCTCGCTCCTGCTTCCGTGTCTCCTCTGCACATTTGTCTTGCTGGAAAGCTCTTGGCCCTGGTCTCTGGTATGGCCACTTCGCTGTCGCATCCGTCGCTGAAAACAATCGCGATCCTGCATCAAAGCCGTTCTGATTATAATTAGAAGAGCTCCGCGCCGACCTGCTTCGGACTTTTCTGGGGCTTGTTACCTGGTATAGATAAATCAGCGGCTTTAGCATCTTGTTACAGGCCGGCATAGCGACTGGGTTAATTAGCCTTCGTCTCGAACGGACTGTTACCTCGGAGCAACACGGACGACTTTTCGTCCTGTCATGACTTCATGAAGAAACGTCCTTAGGATTCGTTCCTTCCTTGATAACCTTTGCTGAACCGAACATCCTGTCCGAGATCACATAATTTTCTTTGAAACTAATTGTTCGATAGAACGGAAAATGCGCTGTAACGCATATCGCGTCTCCTTATTGAAATTCTGCATAAATATCGATGGATTGTCCTGCAGGGGTTTTATCTGCTTATACTGACAAACAAGGTCTGTTTACTTCACATCATGGGTTGTTTACTCGAACGTGACTGTCATCCTAGCACGACTTGAGGATGATTCAAGGAATCTATGCGGGCTGGTTTTCTCCCAAACTAGAACTCTGTGAATGAAACCAGTTTTTAGAGTTCCCAGATTCCGACACCCTTGGCAGTGATCCATTATTTACCTCCACAGGAGTCCCTGGGGTCAGGCTTGTAACCGTACCGATACCGTTTCTTTTAGAGTTTGTCGTCGTTGATCGTCGAGCCTTTTGCTGCATCCGCCGAGCTTCAGCGAGACGACGGCCCTGTACCAGGTCAGAGGCTTCAGGCCCGCCCCGCAGTGGAGCTGTGAAGGTTAGTGGTGACATCCGGTCTGCTCTGCGGAGAAGCTGGCAGGCTGCAGCGACTCAGCCCTCGCCCCTCCGCGGAGTTGTTTGTACACTCAGGTCCGCTTCGTGACGGGGCTGTGAATGCTAGAAGAGGCTGCCAGCCTGCCCTGCGGCGAAGTTGAGTATCCTCAACTGTAATAAGTGTGTCTTAACCCTGCTCCGCCGTATACTTTTCCCCATAACTGGAACGTTTTTCGCTGATTTTCTCTGTTTGCGTAAGTTGTTCATTGTAAAATCCATTACCTATTTTATGTTATATTCATTCACTTTTTCATGCAAATAAATCCAATAACACATGGTTAAACTGCAAACCAGCAACGAAATTGTAAGCATATGCCTGTCCCGGTCATTTGTGCCGCGCCGTCGGCACGATCCGGAGTCCCGGACTCCGGCCGCGAACGCTCCCGGCATCGCTTTGGTCCCAGTCGTCAGTGCGACGAACATCAGCGCCTCTCCAGGGAACTGCCAGCTCTTTCTGACCTCGGTCCTGAAGCCTTTCGCAGCTGTTCCTGCCGCCGCTCGTCGCCGTGCCGTCAACTTCTCGCAGCTGTTTGGAAATCGGATTCCTCTGCGACCCCTCCGAGCCAGGCCACCCCTCCTGGGCGTCCCTCCAGCATATGCGCACTCCTTGGAGGTGTTTCCCGAGATCCGGTGCACTTGCATTCTTCCGATCCTTCTGGTGTCGCCGGATCACTCCTCACCCCCTGTCCGCCCACCTCCTTCCCGGCAAGGATCCCGTTTGCCGTTCCGCGTTCCGCAGCGGTGCTCTCCGTCCAAACACGGCACTGTCTTACTCTATTTATTCACTTACACCAGAAAGTCCTTACATTCTCTAAAACGACTGCATACGGGGAACAGGGCTGGCCCGGTCAGCTGGCCGGCCCGGTCGGTCGCGGCCGGCCGGCACCGGAACGCGCGCTTTGTGCTCTCTCGCTCGCTCGCTCGCATCTCGCACAACCTACGCTCTACCGACAATAATAAATAGATTAAATAATGACTGGCAGCGGGGCGACCAACTCAAAGCACTCAACGCTAAGGTGGCCGCGCCCGGCGCGAACTGACTAGTACAGCAGAAGGACTCGTGTGGCTACGCACAGCGCCGGCAGGCGCGCGCCGCAACAAAAACAGTCAGCGTATAAAAAAACGACCGCAGGCCTGGAATGCGCGCAACGGAATGTTCGAATGACTAGACGATTTGTTGGCCTTGAGGCGGCGCGAGGTGGGCCGGGTCAGGTCAGGTCAGGTCGGGCGGGGCGGGGCGGGGCGGGGCGGGGCGGCCGTCTGTGCGGCCCACTCCCGGGCGACCGTGGCGGGGGGTGTGCGCGGTGTCCACGAACGCTGGGGCTGGAGTGAGGTCGGTGATATGTGGGACATGCTGACAGGTATTGCACCAACATCTAGATACCTATGCGCCGCCTGGGCGGGCCCGATGCACCGACACGTCCGGGGGCAACAGGGGGCGGGGGGGGGGGGCAACAGCGGGGGCGCGCCGGCCCGGGTGGCGGGGCCCGGCGGGCAGCGCCCAGTCTGCGCCGGCCGCCCGTGGCCGCGCCGGGCCGCTTAAGTAGACTCATGGAACCACTGGCCACCCGAGTACAGGGCCGCCCGCGCGCTCGTGCGGCTGACCCCCACCAGCGGGTCGTGTACAAAAACCACGGACAGTATACAAATGGTGGTGTGCGCCCGACGGCGGACGTATCTACAGGGTGCAACGACGACAAATCAAAGGCAATGCAAAGACAACAACCTGGGGTTATGTACAGTGCGCTCTGGTGACCGAGTCATGCATAAATGAATGTGTCTATGTACAATTGATCGGCCTGACGGCGGCGCCGCCCAGGCCTTGCATCTATATAGAAATATCCTTTGCCGCGGTGCGCCAAGACCTCCTAAAAATACCTACGGAATGTGTTGAGATCAGAATGGAAACTCGTACACACACGCGCGCACTGGCACTCGAGTCTAGACGTGATCGGGAGCGCGAATTGAGGAGGCCAGATGGCGACACGGGGTCCATCGCCGACGAGAGAGAGCGCGAGCGCGCGCACGCCAACGCGCGTATTGCTATGGATCACTATGGCCCTTCGTCTGCGTTGCTGACTAGCATGGTTGTCCTATAGTTTTCACTGACTAGCATCACTGCGATGGGCACTGAGCCCTCAGAGCTCTGCTGACTAGAAGCATCTGGAACGGACTAGCTGCGTTGCCAGCGGCGTCGGTGCGCCCGTCTGCGCGGTGGGTGGGTCAGTGTGTCTGCGTCCCTGTGTGTGTGGAGTGTGGGTGTGAGTGTCTGTGTGCGCGCGCGCGAGAGGCCGACCCTCGGCGGCGCTCCCTCAGTTGTCGTCGGAGCCGACGTAGAGTCGGATGACGCTGCCGGCGCCCTCCGAGTCCTCATGTCACAAGTCGCCGGTGAGCGAGTCCAGCGCGTGCTGGAGTGGCGCCGTGGTGACGGCCGCCGTCAGCACCTGGCTCTGCAGCAGGCCAGAGCTGCCGCCGCCGCCGCCGCCGCCGCCGCCGCCGCCGCCGCCGCCGCCTCCGCCGCCGCCACCGCCGCCGCCCGGCTTCTCGTCCTCCTTCCACTTGTCCTGTGACCGGCGGCGGGCGTTCATGAAGAAGTTGCCGACGGTGGTGGGCTCCAGTCCCAGCTGCCGAGCGATCGTCACCTGCATCTCTTTCGACGGACGCTTCGTCTCCTGCGGGAGGGCCGGAGGCGGCGTCAGACAGGTGCGGACGCCGCGACACCGGTCAGCGGCAGCGGACCTCTGATCAGACAGACAGGCAGACTGACAGACAGACATGGGGACGACAGGCGAGGGCAGAACAGGGACAGACAGGCCACCGCGGCACAGTCTTCAGTAAAGTGGGCGAGCAGTCCAAGACTTCGCGTCCAAAGCAATGCCGCATCGCAAGGTCCGTGCGTTTGGTTGTGCTCCATGGTTTTAGCTAACATGGATCTGTCGCTTTCTACTGCGGCTGGAAGCCGGGGGGCGTTCCCGAGGCGTTCCAAGGAAACGTCCTTTTGACGTTGCGCCCGTCTGTTGCTTTCAAGTCGGGGCCAAAGTGACCGACTTCAGGCACAATATGGCATTTTGCGTCGATCAGCAATCGATGGGTCGCCATATCTACGTCCTGTCAGGTGAAATGGACTGATATTGCGGCTCCTGCGCCTGCAACAAAGACGGCAGATGCACCACGACATTAAGCAGCTAGATTGGAGACGCCGGACTATCTGGCTGCTATTTTTAATACTGACTTATGGTTTAGCATTTCTGTGTTGTTTGTTTCTGTCGGCTCAGCGACAGAGCGTAGAACAAGTGGTTAGTTTGTCTGGCGATGGCGGGCTTAGAGACGTGCATCGAGCTGGATATTTTCAGGCTCCATTGGCTATGATATCCAGCACTCTCCTTTTACATTCCCTTTGTTAAGGGTAAGTCCATTAAACGGGACATAGGACAAGTAATTGGTATCTATTGAGATGGAGCACGTTGACTGGAAAACAAAACATTACAATGTGACTAAAATGTGCGATGCAAAGGAATTTTCTTTCTTCTCCATTCATGAAGCTGAAACTGAATCCATATCGGTTCAAGGTTGGAGCAGTTCCGAAATACGCGAAACTGCGTGGCGTGACGTGGCGTGGCGTGGAATTAGGTGTGCACGCAGCCTTTTTATAAAAATGAAACCTACCTTTATAACCGTTCGGTAGGACGTTACCGCATACGAGACACTGAGGAAATGGGTCTGTAGAGTCTGACGTGCTCCAAGCTAGGACTCTTTCATCGATTCTTGCTTCCGAGTGAGACTGAGTTAAACGCATGCACGTTACCCGGGATGTAGGTGGCACTTCTCCTAGGCTGGGTTTATGACACTGCGTCTCTGCAGAAAGTACCCAGGGAGCGTGAAGTGTGACAATGCCGCGCCGGCTTTAGGATTTCTGGGCGCTCTCATGACGTTGTCACAAGGCGTGCATGCAACGCTAACAAGGAGAGGCAGAGCGAGGAAAAAGGCCGAAACAAGCATTGGTTCTTGGGCTAGGCCATCTTCCTCAAGGGGAACCGCAGCCATCCCAGCCATCTCCGTCATCTGCGGTAATCTGCTGCTGGACGTAATTACTGGAGGCCCATGCCGACGTGGGCGGAGGACAGCAAAGGGAACGATGTGGAGACAGCACAATGTTGAAACACTCAGAAACCAGGGCTTCATCGACAGGGGTGGTACTGCGCTGAGATATACGCAGGCCTCCGGAAGCCCGTTCGAACGGCGTGTCTCTCATCAATCGGAGCCAATGTGTCCCGCAGCTCGGGTCACATCCCTGAAGATGCAACCACGAACGGATCTACCAAATCAGACAACGGCGCAGCGCGTCGCTTTAAAACGTGTCTGTTTGTCGGTGTGCTTGGTCATTGGTAGGCACTTACAAAATCGTTTGAGGCATGGCCTACGCCAGTCGCTTAGCTCGGACTTCCGGGAAATTTAGACGAGGATACGGGATTTGATGCAGCTGTAAGAAAGCTATGATGGACGTGACGTTTTCAGAGGGCCAGTCTTTAGATATGGTAACGTTTTACGTATTTAGAACTTTCCCGCTTAACTTTACATATAAAGTATATATAACTATAACCGCTTAAACTATAAATCACTGGGAATTTGGACATGCAGTCCAACTTAGTTCCACGAAAAGCATTATCCCGTCATCATTTATTTTTTCCAGAAAGACGCTAGACGTTTTTCAAGTAAGATAACCACATGTCCAGTGCCAATTTCGGGTCAAGACCACTTAAGATCATAAAACTCAGGAGAGTGTGACAGCAAGTTTCTTCATAGTAATTTACCTTTAATTGGACAAATATCGGATTGCTTTTTATACAGCGTAAGTCAGTGCCTTATATGTCGCATGTGCGTCTTATTGCCTTGTGTCCTGACCTTAAGCTTGTATAGATTATTTATGGTTGATTTCAGTGCTGGAGGTGCAAACTTGTGAGTTGAACCGATTGCGGCCTTTTTTGTTTTTAACACAAACGTTCATTTGTTTCCAAATGCTGTCTTACTGTGCTTGGCCTGCTAATTCCAAAAAAAGGGATTTGTCAGGAACCGAAAAGTAAGAAAGGGCAAAAATCTCCCCCAAACACTTGCTTGGAAGCAGCCGGACTCACCTTAAAAAAGGCAGCGTTGCCTGTAGGTCGGCAAGACGGGGCTTCTGGCCCGCGCTCTGGCGCTTTCCTCTTCCTTTCAGGCGTACAGACCATGGTCACACACGCCACGACGTAACAATGTCGGAGTGCGTCTAGGTAACACTTCAACCTATTAAGAAGGATGTTTCAATTCGGACACACCTTAAAAATAGCCTGCAGCGTTCGCCGCTGTAGGTCGGTAAAGACAAGACGGGGCTTCTTGGGCGCCGGCGGCTGCTCGGTAGGCGGCTGTTCCTCTTTCCTTTTGCAGGCTGTAACAGAGGACGCGATCGGTCACACACTCACGCCACGTGACGTGAAGACAAGATGTGCGGGAGTGCGCCTGAAAGGTAACAGCTGTCTGGAGTGACCGTGGTATAGGCGCTACGATTAAAGTCAAACAGCGATGACAATGGATTATTCAATGATTCGAAGACGGGACTGATGTATATACGTCCCACTGGCGCGGTAACGCTGGGCAAGAAAACATGACAAGGGCTGCGACATAAACGCAAGGCATAAGTTATGAATATGAATTATGTATGCAGATGCGTATGTGAGGTTATTCAAAAAAGTGTGTGAATTCCAAATTTCTAATGTTTTACATTCGTCATGGTTTTATTTGTATAACCCTGGAACGAGTTCGCGAAACACAGTTACGAAATACAGCCACGAAATACAATTACGGCCCGTTGTTGGAGGTTCAGACGAATACCTCAGATAGCACGGCTGCTCGCGCACATAAAATTCAAAGAGATACGAAGTATTGCTGCGGTACGTCGCAACTTATTCCAATTGCTTCCACCATTTCCTGGAGTACGGAAGTGATCAATGCAATTTTCACGACATGGGGTCTTCTGCAGGCCCATTACTTGAAAGGTTAATTAATGGTTCAAGCGGTTTCTGGTAATGACTGTTTAATCAGCAATAATGTTTGGGCGATTCAGGCTCCGGGGAACGAACGATATTTTGTAAGCGACAGCCGTTGAGCCAACTGAATAGCGTTATGTAGGCAGGGGCAGCATTTGGTTGATCACCTGCCTTAGCCGTCGGCTTATAGCGCCCGACGTCAGCATAGACGCGTGCCGTCCCCGGCACTGCGTGTCGGTATCGTCCATCTCTGCAGTCACTCCGTTTCCGATGGTCAACATCACGCCGAGAACGATGGAAAAGACGTGCTGAGAGGAGGGATGGCAGGGGGCGTCGTGTGGGCCTACAGGGGCGTCACGCGATAGTCGGTTCTTTTCATGGCGGATGCGGAGAGGCTTTCATGGTATGTAAATTCCCGGTCTCTTCTTCTGAAACGGTGGGCTGGACGCCATAATAGAGACATTGCTTCACTGGGTGCGTGTCCTGCGCGGCTCTGCTGGCCAGTAATGGTTCCCTTGTGGCTCGGCCGGAGACAGTAACAGTCGTGCTGTGACCCGGCCAAACAGAGTATCAGTTGTGCTATGACCCGGCCAGACACAGTATCAGTCGTGCTGTGACCCGGCTGGACACGCGAACAGTCTCGATGTGATCTAGCCGGATGCAGGAAAAGTCTGGCGTGGCCGGCCGGCCCGGTCGGCTGCCGGGCCGGCTCGCGGCTGCAGCCGCTGGCTCGGTGCCCGACACGGTCGCACGTGTGATGCCGTGACATTTCGGCGGTACGTCATCGGGCTGCGCCGGCCGCCGGTATTCTGGGACGGGCCGGCTCCCGGCCGGACAGCGCCGGACGCCGCCGTACCGCAGGCAGGAGCGGGAGTGGGCAGTTTGCCACGCAAACTGCGCACGGGGAGAAGACTGTAGATTTTGGGGCGATTTTCTTTCGCAACGGCATAAGCCTTATGTTAAAAATTTACAAGAGCTGGGAGAGGGATGCTGTCTCGTGCTCCGCCCTTCTTCCTACGCCCTGTTCCTGCGCCTGCGACTAAATGGCCGCGTGCCGATGCGCCACGTGCACTGGGACAAGCGGTTGAAGTCAACAGGCACGAACAAAACTGCAGCCAGATGCTGTTGTAACTCAGTGTCTGCCACGACCCTTTGGCGGGACGGGAATTCAGCGACTCGTCCTTTGATGTTTTCAGGGCGAATGTCTGGTTAGGCCAATGGTGCGAGGCCGAAGCGCCGCCCGTGTTAGCAATCTTGCGGGGTACAGCATGGCAGTGCTGCTGTCCGCGGGTAGGGGAGGGGGTGGTCGCGGGCACGCCAAACCCCGCCGCCGTTCCCCGTTCCCCGAGCGGCAGCCGGGCGTCACGTGGGCCCACAAAGGCCACATTATCCCGCGGGGAGGGGTCTGCCGGGCTGTGTAAATACTTCATGGCGCTGAGCGGGCGCGGGGCCGTGGAACTCTCCGACGCTGCCGTCTCGAGATGCCGCCTCCGGGCAGGCGAGCCCATTCAGTGTGTGGAGGTGTCCGCGCCGCCCGAGGTTCTGCAGAGGTGACGGTGGCGCTGCTACATCCGGCGACAGCGGCTGACTAAAGATAACGGGAGACGGTCGGTCTTCCGATATCCCACCTACGACATTCAGTTCACCCGCTCCCTCTCACGTTTACCGGGGGCTGCTATAGCTGCGCTCGGCTGGGTCCAGCCTCTCTTGCGCGGAGCCCGCTGAGCAGAAGCCGCGACGCCGAAATTAGCGCGCTCCCGGCCGGGCGGTTTGCACCTCTGCGGCGCCCTGCCGGCCGCCGGAGAATCGGCGGCTTTACGGCCGGCCGGAGCGGCGCTAAACCGCGGCGGGCTACACGGCCGCTCGTCCTCCGATCCCGCTCGCCGGAGACGGCCCCGGCCGACCCGGAGGTCAGAGCCGCCTTCATAAACTGACGAACATCACTTGCAAGGTTGCCATGTGCTCCTTACTGCGGTTTGTAGCAAAGTTAAATTTCCGCTTATATCTACTGAAAAATCGACGCCGCTCCTTAATGATGTTTTGACGCACTAAGGTAACCTCCAAAGTGGCCTAGTTAGTTTCTGAACGCGACCAAGGGGCCGGACGGAGACGTCCGGATGTCGGGGATCAGACCGAAGACGGTCCCAGCCGGTCCAGACGTCAGGGCTCGGCCTGAGACGGCCCCGGGACGGTCCGCAGGTGTGAGCGTGGGAAGGAACTGGCCAGGAACTGCCATGATAGAGAACGAGGGGATGGAGGGGGTGGTTTGGTTTATTACTGCCTCTCGAACTTTATTCCGAGCATTGAAAAGACCAGGGTGCGAAAGGAGTGTCGTTTTTATGTTTCTGGGTTTTTTTCATGGGAGTCTGAAGACTCCCACCGAGAAAAATCTTTTGTAGCTTCCAACCCAATACATCTGTTAGGAACCTCAACGATTCCGTAACGATACGCCTGGGATGAAGTGAACTGAGCTTCACACTTCATTTGTTTTCCCTCATTTTCAGGAACACTTCTTTTTTCGGCCACGATTTGCGGTTGCATTGATTAATATTTTATCTGCTTGAAACTGAGAGCAACTATAATTTCCCTTTATTGGGCTTTAAACGTTATTGCCAAAGTTGGCAGGGCCTCGGCCAACTGGGAGATGACAGGCCATTAACAATGACGCTACTTGTTCTGTAGGTGCTACGCATAAGGCCACGACTGCCAAGCATAAAGCCTGCGTCGGGTTGGGGGAGTGGCAGGGGGGCAGGTTTCCGCTTGGGTGGTGATACAGCACCGATTTGTTCATAGCGTGCCCATGGTAACATTTTCGGATACGAGCTTGCTGTCGCTGTGTGGCGGAGTTAAAATATAGCAGCCATCTGTTCGCAGAGTGACCACGGTAACGCATGCTGTCACGATGCAGCCGGACTCAAACGGCTGGTCGGATTTACCGAGCAGCGGCCGAAATTGCCATTCTGTTCCGGCTGAGCGGCACGCATTCGCACAGTTCGTCCTGGCGACTGGTTCAGAAAGTTTTGCAAATTATGAAAGCAAGCATGGCGTCCACCCACGACTGGATCCGAAACCGTGAGCTGGACCCACCGCAGCTGCGCGCAGTTGGGACATGACGCTATTCAAACATCACTGCATAAACGGTACTAGGGCAAAACAAAACGCCAGATGCCGCAGAACGCGAAGGCGAACCATTTGGCCAATCGCCATTTTAACGTGTCGCCATTTTTACATGTCGCCTTTCAGCATTCGCCATCCAGCATTCGCCAAAAAGGCATTCGCCATTTTCGCGTTTCGCCATTTTGTCCGGACATCGCATGAACATCACGGGCCGGTCGAAAGCAGAACCAATGAATACCGGGATGTGGTTAAGCGTCCACGACGGGACTAAGAGGAACGAGAAAACGTCGCCTTGAATGACAAATACTCGTCATGTTGGTATGGACCTGTAGGACGCAAGTTACTTCGTATCCCCATAATGAGGTCTGCTCGGGCTTTGATATAAAACGTCATCGTTCTCTAGTTTGCCAAAGGCCAAGGAATTCATCAATGACGCCTGGACGCCCATCGCCGAGTTAATCCGTGCGGGTGCCGAGAGAAACGGTCGTCATAGTTCTTTGGACCGGTCGCTGGGTGCCCGGTTATCGCGTACGGCATCGGTCCAATGACCTTTCCGGTGGGACTGCTCGGGCTCGGTGCAGCCCTGCCCGCCGAACCGGCCTGTCGCCGCCTTCATCTCTTAGTTGCTTCCGGCGCATCCCCGGTAGTCTCCGGAGCGTCACTCACTCGTCTCCGGAGCGTCTCTCAGTGGTCTTCCGAGAACATCCCACTCGCCTCCGGAGCATCGGCCAGCGGCCTCCAGAACGCCTCTTAGGAGGGTCTCTCAGTCGCCTCCGGAGCGCCTCTCAGTCGTCTCCGTCCCAGGCGCGTTTCGCAGTTGTCTCCGGAGTGTCTGCGGGCCGGCGATGCCTCGCCGAACCGTGCTCGCGTCGGCCGCGATAAACGACAATTACCTGCAGTCTCTGGTGGAGTGCGGCGGCCGGCGGCCGTATTTTTCGGCCCGCCGCCGGCCAAAATCGATGGCGGCTAGTTGAAGGCCCTCGCTCCGGAGTGGCAGGGCGGTAATGATGAGAGGGCGCGGTCACGTGTTGTTCAATCAGGTGCGCGGCTGACCCGCTCCCTGGGGGCGGCCGGAGCGCGTGACCGCGTCGCGTGAAGCCATCGCGGCGGCCGAATTGCGCGGCGGCCGTGTGTGCCCGGACACGTCAATTACGGCCTGCATTTTGTATGGTCATTCAACAGAGACGCAGCGAGAACGAGTAACACCGCGCCAGACAAATTGTCCCGCCGAAATGTGATAACCATCCGCGGCCGGTCGAATCAATGTTGACACGGCGGCGCCGGTTTGTTCAGTTGGACACCCGGCCAGTGGGTTTATTGTGGCCGGACGGGCAGCGGTCAGCCGTGCGCGAGCTTTGTCCCAACAGCAGACGCGCTTGCAGGCTTAGTTGACCTGCAGCCCTCCGGCTTCCTGGCGTGTTAACTCAATGCTTTAAGCCAAATTGCTCCTAATTGTATATACGAAAGTGCACGAAAGTTCGAACAGGGCTACGCCAAAAGTTGAGGAAGCACTTGCTAAAATTGCACCAAAAATAGGGCATCTTAATTCTTAAGGGATTCCTTTCGATGCGATGTCGATAGATAAAGTGGCCATTCCCGTACAAAATTTGGGAAATGTCCCTCCTCCCCTCCCCTTTCTGTCCCTGATCGGTGCCTAGCTTAATGATGAGCTCAGGACGCAGCTACATCACAAACTTGAAAAACAGAACTTGTTTGGCATTGCGTGCACGGATTTGACTTTCATATGGCGTGCGGATACGTCCCCAATAACAATGGGAAAGTTTCGCTCCCGCACGCAAAGAAATCAGATGCATTTTGCTAGACATCTGTCTTCCGGGGAACGTATCCCCCACAGGCGACCTTGACATGCCTGACGCACATGGCGCTGACCTCGGCCTCGGCTGGGGCCCGGCGGGGCGGCGCCGGCCCGGCCAAGACCCGTGCCGGCCGCCGCCGCCGGTCCCCTGCGCCGGGCGCCGCCGCGGGCAGGGCCGGTCGGCCGGCACGCGTTCATCTGTCGCCGGCCGGGGGCGGGCCTCGGCAGCGGCCGGCTCGCAGGGGGAGCGGGCCTATTACGGCGCGGGCGGCCAGGTGCCTTTTTTCTCACAGCGGCCGCTCGGCCCGGCCGGGACTTTCATGTTACACCGCCATTCGCCGGCGGACAAGAAATGCCTTTTACTTTCCTCTGGCTCTGCCCCGGGGGCGGCGGGGCGCGGCCGGCCGGCGCTCGGCGGCCGCCGGCTCGACGCTCGGAAAGAAAGAACGGCGGGGAGGGGACGGCCGCCCGGCGAGCTGTCCCGCCAACGGGCGCCCCCCCCCCCCGGACCGGCGCTGTGACCCGCGTGCCGCGAACGCTGGACGTCGTCGCGCGGCCTCCGGCGCCGAGGTCCGGCCTCCGCTCTTGGGTTTCCAAGCCGGGGCGGGGGGAGGAGATGACGGTCGTCGTCCTGGCAGCGCGCGCCATTTTCTGTGCCGGTTGCGCTTGGCTGGCGGCGGGCGCCGCCGCCGACAGACTGGCCGTGATTTCTCACGTGATAAAACCTCACTCTGATTTTCCATCCGGCATACCTCGGAGCCATCATCTTTTCATTATAATCAATCAGCGCGCGCCGCGGCGGCCGCTGATCGAATCAATAGGGCTGACAGGGCGCGTGACGGCCCGGGCCCCGGCCGAGCGTCGCTTCATTTCCCCCGCATGTCACTGATAGAATCGGCGGCGGCGGCCGGCACCGGCGACCGCTCACCTGCCACCTCTCCCTCCCGCCGCCGCCGCCGCCCGCATCGCCGAGCGCCACAAAGGCGGCGACTTTCAAAAAACGCGGCCGGCCGCCTTTGTGTGCGCCGCCGACTGGAGGGCCGCCCGAGAGTGCTTCAGGCGTCGAGGGGCGGCCGTGCACAAGTTATCAAAGTCGGCCCACTCCTGCTGCTGCGGCGGCGGCGGCGGCGGTGAATAATCGAGACCATCCGTTCGTCCGCCCGTCCGCCCGTCCGTCTGTCCGCTAGTCCGCCGCGGCTGCGTCTGTCCGTCCGTCCGTCTGCCCGCCGCACCGCTGGCTAAGGAGGCTACCATGCCGCACTGGCGCTGCTCGGCGGCCGGGTCAGGAACGTGCTGGGCGGGCGGCGGATCATGCGGCCTAGGGGGCTCATGCGCGACGCGATCACGACCCGGGCGATGGGGGGGGGGTCGCTGACCGAGCGGACAGGGGCGGGACAGGGCGCGGCGCCGGCCGTCTCGTGCGTGCTATCGACTAGATCAGGTCGTGAACACCACTCACTGCCAGTGCGCGCGACGGCCGGGCCGGGCCCTGTCACTGTGTTTGTCCCGTTCTGGAACGGAAGGAAACCGGTCAGGCGATTGACTGGCTTCTCGCAGGAGGGAGGGGCTGCTGCAGCGCCTCGGTCGGCTCGGGCAGGTGAGCTGTGGCAGGCCCAGGGATTTCAGGGTCTGGCTCCTCACGGGCATCCTGGCCACCTAAGGGATAGGCCGTCGCTGGGTATGCGTTCCTTCCCTTGTCCCTCATAACGGTCTCTGGGGAACTGATCACATACTGAACGCCAAGGATTCTAGGAAAAACAACCGGTTAACGGCGTTATGCCTTCTCGCGGGTACATTTGCCCGGAGGGTCTTGCACAAAAAAATGTGAAGCAAAAGTTTCGTCGAACTAATTTAGTCCAGATAGCAGATTGCTTGCTCACAGTTCATTGCAAGTGTCAAGGTCCTAACTGTTATAGGTCCGCCTTCGCACTGATGATTTACGACCCCTTAATCATGGGAATCCACGGTCTCCGTGGTCTCCGACAGTGGTCGCCTCCGCGGCCGAAGGTCCTGGCGAGTGCGCAAGTGTCCCGTCCTGGCAGCGTGTACCTCTGTCTCGTGCTGACGACCTTACACATCTGCGGGGGACTCCGGGACCGGCAGGTCCGGGAGTTCCGGGAGGTCCGGGAGGTCCGGGAGGTGAGAGCGCGGCGTTCGTCCGTCGGACGCAGGAGACAGCTCACAGGCCCGGAGAAGCGTCCCAGCGCACGTCCCGAGCGGTGTCTGGGTCGAGAGGCAGGTCAGCGCTCCGACCGTCCATCCCATCGGAACAGCATGCATGAACACATGTCCAGTGGTCAGCGACTGAGAGTGATGTGTGCCGTTGTTCGAGACAGCACGCCCGGCGGACGGGGACCGGCCGGCTGGGCGCCGCGTCCTGCGGCTCTGCGCACGGAGGTGCGCCAGCCGCGGCGGGCCGGCCCGGTCAGATCCGCCACATTACCATACATATGAGCCGGTGCGGTCCCGCACATGGCGCCGCTGTAAACAATCTATCTCCCGGACAACAGCAGCGCCTGTCGACAGATACCGATACCCTGTCCGCCGCCCACCCCGGACCCGACTCCGGTCCCGGCCCCGGTCCCGGATCCCTGCCCCGGTCCCGGTCCCGGCCCTGGTCCCGGCCCCGGTCCCGGTCCCGGCTCCGGCCCCGGTCCCGGTCCCGGCCCCGGCTCCGGTCCCGGTCGCCACCACTGGACCGCCAGCGCGGCCTGGTCTGGCCCCGAACAAGTCGCCGTTTATTGCCGACGGCGCCCAATTTTTCCTGATTGCCCTATGCTTTATGATGGCGCAGCGACAGGTTCGAGGATAATAAAGCGGCCCCGGGCCTTCCGGACACGTTGATGACCGGTAATACGGAGAGGGCCGGCCGCCGGCCCCGGCCCCGGGTCCAATCATGGACCGACGCAGAATTATTGCTAATTTAATTTGTTTACAAGTTTCATTTCATTAGGCCAGATAACATGATATGGGTGCCGCTTGGAGGCTGGCCGCCGGAGATAAGGCTAATGAATGGGCTAATTCGGGCTGGCCCGCCGAGCATTGGTCGTGTGTCGGTCTTCACGGATCTTCGACAGGCCCCTCGGGAAAGCCCTTACTCGCCGCTCCGTTATCCTCCCGCACTGAGCAGCTGGCGGCCGGAGCTGGTGGGGGTTCTCCGTCGTATCAGGACCGCACGGCTTCCGCGCACCTGCGGCGCGGAGCAACGGAGCTGGCGATGCTCCCAGGGGTCGGCAGTGCCCTGTCTGCCCTCCCGAGCGGAAAATTTACTTTTCTCACAGGGAAAGAAAGCAAATGCTGTTTCACGTGGCCAGAATTGGGCCAGTGCCTTCGTCTCTGAAACTGTATGGTGCGTCGCGGAAATGCTGAATTCTGTCGTATGCTTCGCATACATTTGTTACTTTTTGTGATGGGAAGTTTTGTTATGCTCCGACACTGGATTCGCCTCAGCCCAGTGGACATCCCTTTGGACTTCATCAGAACATTGAGAGAATAAAGTTTCTACAAATGATAAGCATCACCAAGCGGCAGAACGGTATGGGCTATGAGACACTTGAATGGGTTGCAGGAAAGACGACAGAGATCTATGTGTTCCTGATGGCAAGTTCGTGGATACCCATTTCAGGCGCAGATCCAACAGGGGATAGAGCGATCCAACAGCGATGGAGGCGATCGTCCCCCCGAGGCCTGAGAAGGGGTTCCACGAGATAGGCTCCAAATGGGCCCCGAAGAGGCCCTGTACGGGCTTCACGGGGTCTCTGTGAAAACGTAACGGGTTCTTGATGAAGTCAGGGGGACCTCTGGGAGGGTTAGATGATATCTGAGACGCATAGAAAGCCCCCTGGATCTCCAAAAGAGCCCTTAAGACCACACAGGGCCTCAATACGGCAGATTGCCCCTAAGACCGCCAGAAGGGTCACAGGGTCCCTGAGACCGCCAAGATGAGGACTTAGTCCCTGGGACAGCATAGGGACCCCTGGAATGTTATAGGGAGTCCGAATGGGTTTCAAAAACCTGTGTGAAAAACTGAAGGTTCCTGGTACAGTCAGAGGGCCTCTGGTAGGATTAATGAGATCCTGAGACGGCAAGATGGCCCCTAAGATGAACAGAAGGTCCCTTGAAATTTTCCAAGGGTCCGTGGGACCTCATGAGGGACCCAGCACGGCAAAGGGTCCATGAAACCGCTAAAAGTGCCAGAGAGGCTTCTGGCAGGACAAGAACTTAAGAGGGTGCCTTGCACGGCGCAAGGAGGCCCCGGCCAGCCAGGGGGGTCCTGGACAGGAATTCATTAGTGACTTTCTCAAGATCGAGAGGGGCCCCAAATGGACTACACTGGTCTTTTTGAACACCTGGGGTGTTCTCGATACAGCCAGAGGTCCCTGGGAAAGTCAGATGGATCCTGAGACGGCAAGATGGCCTCTGAGACCGCCAAAAAGGTTGGAGGGGCCTTGCGAAGCAAAGACGATAAGAGGGCCTCTGAACTAAACCTCTGACCTCTGGACGGCCAGAAGACCCCGAGTGTATAAGTCGGGCTCCTGGGATGGAAAAGGTCCCCCCGAAACTGTCAGTGAAGCCCCTGAAATGCCACCGAAGGCCTCTGGTACGGCTAAAGAGACCCTAAGACTGCCAGATGTGCCCCACGTAGCAGAGAAAGGACCCCTGATACAGCCATGGAGATCACCGGAGACGTTTAGAGGGCCCATAACACTGCACAGGTGCCCTTAAAACACCAAAAGGTCTTTTGTGTCTGCCAGAGGGCCCCTGAGATAGCAAAAATTTTCCCAAGAGGCGACAAGCAGGGCAATTTGGACAATAGAGGGGTAACTGAGACTGCTAGAAAGGGTCCTTTGAAACTGCTAACTAGCAGACTATGTCAATACGGGCCCATGAGACGACCAGAGGGGCTCCTGAAATTGCTAAACCGTGGGGCGTCTAGACGACGTCTGAAATGGCCAAAGGACGCAGAGCATTGCCAGGGCCGCCTCTGTCACGGCAAAGAGAGTTATAGAGAGCCCTTGTTACTGCCTGAGGAGAAGAGAGCCTGAGCACCCGTCCGCGCATGTCCTTTCGATGTCGTTCGGTCCTGCCTGCCCTGCTGCCCTCCCCAAAAATCCGACGCTGCCCACGGCATCTCTTCCACCTCCGAGCAGCCTCCGCGCGCCTTCTCGCAGCCACCCCTGCCGAAGGCGTGGCGTGGGCCGGATGGCACTGGAGCGCTGCGGCACAGTTTGCTTTCCCTGGCGCTGCCTGGACCCTGGGCCCGGGAAGCGTGGTTCGCAGCATTCGACGTTTCCAAACGCGGGCACCGACGTCCGCACATAGAGAGATGCCAGAAGTTGGGTCGTCGCACTTGAGACCAACAATCACAAAGCGCGCTTTCCACCGTGTTCCCCGTTTGCCAGGTCGACACACCGGCACAGCCAAATGGGGCCGGGGCCCCCTTAGGCCTACATTTTTCGTGAAAACCATTGCACATCGTCTTCCCAGCACGCGGCTTTTGTATTGCAGTTCACACAGAGCTCCGCCCCCCCCCCCCTTAAGAAAATCCTGGCTGCGCCTTTGGGTTGACACGCGGCTGGTGTGATCGTGCGTTCAGCATGTTCAAATCCAGGCCGGAAAGTCCCTGGTTCGAGGCCATTTCAAAGTGAGCTCTTACTCTCCCCGCTAAACCGGCGCGAGGAGTGATGACGCGACGCAGCACCCTGGCACTCCCTTGTGTGAAATGAGGAAATTAGGTCGAGAAATCAACGCTTAGGAGTAGGTCGCACAACGCTGACGTCGCAGACGGGTAAGCGCCGTATACTGTTCACTGTAAACCAATGATTTCCAGACCAGCGAGGACAGGCGAGGGCTCATTAGCCGCCACTGCTGCTCTTCAGGGCCGGCAGGGATTTGTCAGATTTGTTTCTGCTTTAAATTTCCTGCCTTTACCACGACTCCGATCAGCGATTCATCTGCTACAATCTGGGACGATCGGGTCACGACGTATGAGCTCCGGGAGGTTCGAGCTCCGGGGCGTGCGAATTTCTCCAGAACATGGCTTTCAGCGACGTGTCTCAGCCTCTACTTCTGTCTTTTCCCGGCCACGTCCGTACCTCGGCTTTCACAGTCGACGAAACTGGCCGGTAACTGAACTCTGAACTACGGCAGCGAGCGACGGCTGTCGCAGCGGAGACCTGGGATGTATTCGCAGCGTGCGTAGAATATTCTATTCTGCGTGACGTCGCTTAGAATCTTTCCCGGACGTATTCGCAACGTGCCAGTTTTTTGTTTACAGTTTTGTTAGGTTGATGACAATAACTGCGCATGCAGGACATCACCGTGTCTGTTAGTAACTGACACCGGACAACAGGCGTCGTGAATTAGCAGTGAATCGCCTGCGAACCTGCTGTATTTCACGACTTCGGACAGACAGAGTTCAAAGAGCTCATATTGTTCAAATGCAGTTACTGGCTGCCGGGTGAGGTGTTATTATAATCTGTGCCCTCTTCGGTTCCTGTCTTCCCTGACAGGTCCCTTCAGACATTGGCATAGTCATCTTTACAGTAACCAATCAAACCATTACTCATCGCCGCTGCCCGATACGCACGATTATTTAATAGCCTTGGTCCGCTTGTACTTTGCATGGTCCGTAACCATAGGAACTGAGCGTAACCTCAGCAGTCTGTAAATGAACCCGCTGAACCATTTCTGTCTAACTTTGCCCAACTAACAGAAAAACATTCTGCGTGTCCGACAAAGATTCTACGTAATGCAACGTAGAATCTTTGTCGTCCGGATCGCTGCGAACACCAAAACGCGCAGCATCTTCGGGGTATGACGTCATGTATGACGTCGACGACATAGACTCTACGTCATCCGGGTCACTACGAATACACCCCTGGACGCCTCCAGAACTCCGGTGGCGGGAGTCCCGGAACCCGGCCGGCCGCGGCGGGACCCGCTCTCGGCCGGGGCCGAGGGCTTTCAGGCCGCCGGAGCGCGGTGTCACGGATCGCGCTCCCTCTATCGGCCGAGATCGGGCGCCGCCGGCCGCGCTCCATGCAGATCGCGCTGATAAATCAGGGACGAGCCGGGCGGCCGCCGCCGCCCCAATTGGTGCTAAACGCTCCCGCGGGCCCTTGTTATCTGCCGGCGCGCCGGAGACGGCGCTTTAATGAACAACACGTACAGCAGCGCCCGGCCCCGCCGCTGCCAACTCGACCCGAAGGAAATAACAAGCGGGCGCCGCGGCGCCGGCCGCCGCGCCGCCTGAGTCACCGGTGTCACGCCGCCGCCGACCTGACACGGCTTAGTCACCCCCCCCCCCCCGCCGCCCCCGGACCCCCGACCCCCGGACGTGCCGGTGACGCCATGGCGCAGTGACGCCAGGCCGGGCCGCTGCCGCCGACGACGGCGACGATGTCGCGAATCGTCTTCAAGGTCCGCGCCGAGGCTGACGCTTCGTTGCGCAGGGGCGGGAATATTGCCTGAGGCGCGGATTACTGGAAAACCGTGGCTTTCTGGCCCATCTCGAACAGCGAAAGTAGCATTGCGGTGTCAAGCAATTCAGGCCTAAGCATCCCTGCATTCCGGGCGGCGGCATCCAAGACTTCCGCTTAGATTCAACATCACAGGCGAGGACCATGAGCTGTGGGAGTGCGAGATAACTGTATCGTAGTTTAATGGACAACACGTACAGCACTTGTGCTTCATTGCTCTCCTCGCAACGAAATAAGGATTACAGGTTGTGCAGTCGTATTTTATTCCTGCTAAAACAAAGGAAAGCCGCTGCTATTTCGTTATTTTCGCACTAAAATCAGTTCAAAAGCATAAAACTATTTCCTCATTGTTGCAACGAACCAGCATAGGTATCGCATTTCGTGGTAGTTTGTCATGCTCGCATCAAAGTAGAAATGAAGGTTTGCACAATGACCTGAAATGAGTGTGCATTCTAAGCCAATTTGTCTGCTGCTTCGTCATGCGCGCCACGAAGCGGGTATGCGTCTCAACAATTTCCTCAGTGATTTTTTTTCACTACTGCTATGCGCATACTGCTAAACTCATACCGCGACAATTTTGGGATACGTGCAACAGACGGTCATCAGCATAGCAATTTTTTGCTTGATGGCAACTTTTGGCCATTTTCGGTCTCTCTGGCGCTAACACCCAGCCCAATCGGCCGGCTGGTCGGCTCCGAAAATCGTGGGTCAAACGGTAGGAAGAAGGAAGAGGAGGGGGGGGGGGGGTAGCGATCGACAACCAGCCGTCGACGGCGCCATCCGTCTCGTGTGATGGTCTCTGGAGCGGCCTGACCCCAGGTGCCGCCGCGACCGGGCTAATTTCTACCCAGTAATGACCTGTCACTGGCAACAAGACGAATCCACCGGGTGCGGCGGTGCGCGCGCTCCTGACCACTTCACTGGGGGGCAGCGAGCGGCGCCTGGGGGACCGCACAAAAGCGGCTCTGTCGACAGCGGCGCCGCCGGCAGCGCCGCTCGTGTCGACACGTCTGGGTCGGTCACGCCCGTCGGCGCCGGCGTCCACGCCCTGCGGCGGATCCCGGCGGCCTGTCTCGGAAGGCATCAAACCACCTGGGCGCCGAGTGATGGGACTGGTTACGGAAGGTTTGAAATCAGACACGTTGAAACGTCAAAAACTGCATGGGTTTATTTGTGGTGTATTATTTGGTTCTTATGATTATCACTATGATTGTGACTGGTTATAATTTCCTACAAACAGTAAACCGTCATCTGTGACGTTAGGAAATGAACACAACACTAAACCTATTGTGTCTTGCGTGACTTGGTCTCCGTGCTCTGCCCCGCAGGGTCCTTCTCTGCCGACGTCCGCGCAAAAAGCGTTCAATTAGAGGTGCGGCGGCGGTCGTCGGTCGGCGCGGCTCATTATGCAAAGGGCCTTCCTCACCTGGGCCCGCCGGCCGGCCGTGGGAACGCCACACGCGCGCCGTAATGGTCGCCGGCGACGCGCGGCGGCCGTAATTAACGGCGCCGGCGTCGGCGGCAGCGCCATTGTGCGCGGTCCCGAGTGTCGCGCGCTCCGGTGGCCCCCGACGGCCCCCAGCCCCTCGGTCCCGCCCTGGTGGCCCCCACCACAGCCAGCAGCTCCCGCCGGTCCGCCGCCCGGCTCCGGCGCCGGTGTTCCGCCGGAGGGACGCGGCTCCCCTTCCCCTGCGCCGGGCGGGCGGCGGCGAGGGACGGGCCGCTCCACCTCGGCACCGCCGGCCGACTGGCAGCGCCTACTCCGGCCGCCAAAATGCCGCGCTCGACGGGCCGGTCGCCAGTCGCCGCGTGGTTGTTTGTCGCGGATTAGCTGTCGGTCGCGGGGCAGCCTGTCGCGCTGACCGTCTCTGCGAACGTTCCCCGTGTTCTCCCGACTCACCAGGTCCGCCGCTGCTCAGTCGGCCTGACGCTGGCCGGGCCGCCGCCACTGCCGCCGCGGGCAAGGAGGCCGCCGGCCGGCCCGGGCCCGGCCGGCCGCCGCTTACGTATTCCACGCCGCGTAAGACGGCCAGGCCGCCGCTCATGAGTTATGCACGCGCCGAGAAATCATTTAACGGCCGGCCGGCCGCGCCTCTGTTCTTTTGTTTCATTCATCTTATCGGCGCATCGGCAATCAGGCCGGGCGCGCCGCCCAAATCCTTGCCTCTTCTGCGTCCGCTGGCCCTGGTAATTACCAGTCGGGCCACACACTTGAGCCGGTGGCCGGCCGCGCCGGGACGCCGGTTATTGCCGCTGGCGCGGCAGCGGCCGGCTTTCTCAGGCCGACCGGCGGTGCGGGCGCATGACGCCGCGAATAAATATGCATTCCACTTTCAACGGCGGAACCGGCTAACAAGGTGGGCAAACATGGGCAATCTTGTAGCCAGTCCCTCTGGGAATGACAATCAGGTTTCGGTCGGATGTTTTCCCGGCGCATTGCCATGTGGGGCTCGCCGCGCTAAATAGGGCCGGGCCGGCCTGCCGGACGAAGAGCCGGCGGCGACGCTCTGTCGGAGGCGGCGGCGGCCGGCGGATCGCGCGCGCCGCCGCCTCCGCCGCAGCGCGAACGGACGGTCAGGCCAAAATCCGCCAGCGGAGCGGTCCGTGGAGAGCGTAACGCACGCCCGGTCGTAGCACGCCCTTATGGCTGACGCGGCAGAATTCCAAGTAACGAAACTCGGCGAAATTCGAAACGACGAGCGTCGCCGGCGACGCGGGCTGACGGGAGAGGTCTGCAGAGCCCGAGGTCGGCTGGCGGCGGCCGGCACCCGTGCCTGCCGCCCGGGGAGCACTCGTCACGAGCACCTCTCAGAGCGGGCGCCGGAGCTGGAGTGAGCACCTGACGACCGGCGGCGACCGTCGTCACTCCGCCATCAGCGGCCACATCGGAGTCACCGCCGGGTAACCGGCTACCGGCCGGCCAGACCGGCCAACCGACCCCTGAATAACAGAGAGTCGCGCCTATCGACATATCATTATCGACCCACGGCCGCGATCAGCGACAACCAACCGGATGGTCGGAGCGTGGTATTTTCTCAGACTTGCGGCGGATTTGGCGAAGGCGCCAGGCGCATTCCGACACGAGACTGGACCCGCACCGATAACTCGTGGATGTCGCGCATGAGCAGCAGCCGGACAGTGCCCGTAGCGTGTCGCTGGTTGGAGTTCGGGTTTACGACAAGACCAGGGCGGGCGATCAGAACCGGGGTGAATTACATCTCAGGGCCAGAAAGCGTGTGAGGTCGGTCGGTGCTGCCGACTGAGGGAGAGGCAGACGCAGGCGCTCGACTCGAGAACGCCGACCCGTCGGGGCCGCCAGCCGGCTCGGCTCGTTCCAATGAGGAGAGTGAGGCCTGGCACGGTGATGGGATTGATATCGGCCAGAAGGTCACGCCTAGACATCAGTGGTCGGCAACTTCCTGACACGCACACGTCGAAACGGCGTCAGCACGGTCAAAACATTAGCTGAACAAATGCGGTTGCTTTCGATGGCTTGGGCGAATTTCAACCTATGGGTTGGAGGGCGTTGCTTGGCTCTTCTTTGAATATAGCTTTGCCCTTATTTTGCCGTTATCGGAGCTTCTGAGACCAAATCCCTTTCATTTTCAACGCATTTACGGCCCCCGCGGCCTTGTTACGGAACTCCTGACCACGATGCTGTTTGGCAGCAGCCGGCTTGAGAGTACAACTGACAATTTGTCGTTGTTCACTCGCCACCAAAGGCTCAGAGTACAAAAAAAAAACAGAGGTAAAATGTGGTTACGTTGCCCGTTCCTACCATTAGTCCAACTCGACACAGCTTGAAGACAGGGGAACAAATCACCTCACGATGTTCTGTTTTTCTGACAAGGAACAGACAACCTTGTATTTTGTAATGTCTGGGGCTGAAGACTGAATTTGATGTATCTTACGAACCAGAACAGCATGCATGTGCTGTTCGTTACAACTGGTCTGTGTTTAACGTGACGAGACATGACGTCATTCATGTCAAAGCTCACGGAAAATTAGCATTTCGGTGGATTTGGCCAAGAAACCAGAGACCATGCTGCTCAAGGGTGCACAGTTTTTTTTTAAGATTTGAGATGATGGTCCTGTGGCATTACTGGACATCATGGCCCAGCCGATACAGACTCCGCACGGCCCCGGACTCACCGCATTACCAACGCAAGGCTTTCACACGGCCAGGACTTTTTCCGCTTGCCGGCGAATATTCGGCAGAGCCCCCTTCCCCCCCCCCACCGTCCCCGGGAGCGGCATGAGAGGCATCACAGGAGTGGCACCATTAGTTTCAGTTAGGAAGCACGTCTGGAACGACAGGCTGCAAAGAGAGTCGTCGCATGAGATGCCCAGAAGCAGCGGCCGCTCTGAGAAGCAGCAACAGCAGCGGCAGCGCCTTTCTCATGGTCGCTGTTTGCAAGATCGGCGGCAGCCGGAGAAGCGGCGACAGCGGCGGCAGGAGCAGCCTTCTCACGATCAGTCAGCGCCGCCGGCCGAGATGCGCCGCCGTCTCCGGAAACAAAGACGGCTAATACGCCGGCCGGGCACGAGCCGTCCCATTAGGCGGCATCCACGCACGGCCTGATTACTGGACAATGGAGCCGGCCGGAGCGCGCAGTCCGGCCCGCCGCGCCCCGGCCGCCGCCCGCCTCTGATCTATCACGGCAAAGCTCCCGCATTAGGGCGTCACGGCAGGATTTTATTACGCGGCACGCCATGTTGTGGCCGCCGTCGCCGGCCGCCGGCGTCGTGCGCGCTCGGCCGCGCTCTTCAGCCGGGACCTCTAATAAAAATGTAGCCCCGCTGCCGGCCGGGCGACAGCCACCAATTAGGGCCGGGATAATGGCCGACGACCGTCCAGCGCCGGTCGCCATGATCGTCGGACACGTACGCGATGCATTTTGCATCAGGGCCGACAATTGACGGGCCGGCGGGGGGACTTGTGGCCGCTCCGGCCGCGTCGAACCCCGCCAATTGGCCGAAACAGCGCTTCCGTCCAGCCCCGACGACCGGACAGTCGAAACAGCGCCCGGCGTCCGGCCCCGGCAATAAGGCAGCCGAAAAAAGGGCCACTCCCGGCCGCCAAGAGGCTGACTCGGTGTCACTCACGGGCATCCGGAGGCTGACTTAAGCCAGTCATGGCCACCCAGAGGCTCGCTCCGACCAGCCACGGCTGCCCAGCGAAGGCGCAGTGACGGCCACAGCTCGAGCGATCCGAGGGGTGACTTGTGAGACATGAAGGAAAGCCCTATAAATCGCGAAATTTATGGAAACTAACGGAGCTATTTCATGAGAAACATATGAAACCCTTCAAATACTGAACAGAAGTACTTTTATGAGAACACGCTGAAGGAAATGACCGATCACGGACATGCAATAATCTTGGAACAGCGCCACATTTCAGACAAAAAAGTCATCGACACGTCACAGGCGCCACACTGAGTAACTGCAAACGTCAACCCTTTCACCGAAAACCCAAAGGAGCCGCCAGACTATGCCGGTTTGCCTTTCAACTTCCTGCAAACAATTCTGAACGGGACAAAAATGTTTCGTTTCGCTCGCTTAGATTGTTCTGAATCGGCGCGCTGTAACGCGACAGGAGCCGACCCACGGATTGTTACCGCTTGCTCCGCTCCGAATTCCCTGAAACATGCCGGCCGCCGTCCCTTCTCCGCCGAACCGTCCCTGCCGGCGGGTCTCAGTAGGCTGAATGCCCGCGCTCAAGGTCATGCTCTGCGTCTACAGACTGAAGGCCATTTTACACGAGCGGTTTGGCCTGCGGCGGCAGGGCGACCGCGTCTTGCAACAGCTGGCAGAGATCGTCACGTGTTTCCTTACGTGATACATACGTCATACTTCGTCACGACGATGGCCCCGTCAACCTGGCTCGAGTACGGTTCCGCGTTTTGCGACGGAAATTTGTGTGTAATAAGCTTGGGCGTGGTTGATCTGACGTGCAACAAGCCTACAGGTCCATTCGATCGCTGAACGGCGTAAATGCCGGGAACACGTCATAAAACGTCATCAGTCGTCATCACTCGCAGATGCCAGACAGAGGTGAGCCGTTCGAGCGGCAGAGCCGCGTGGTAGCCGGCTGTTTTCGCCGCTCACGTAAACTGGGCTTGACTGCGTGTCCAGCGGCCGGCCGACCTCTGCGTAAAGGCATTCGTTCAATTCAGATTTCGCGTGAAATGAGCTTGGGTGGTTGTTTTCGTGCGTCTGGGAACGGGATGGCACTCTGGAACGAGATTCACGACGCCGCAGGGGGAACAAAGCCGCAGGACACCGGGCGCCAACGGCGCGACGCTGATGGCAGCGTAAGGGATGCACGGGAGTAGTACGCCACGGGGTGGCTTCACTTATGCGCCGCAGGCACGTCCGCGGGCCATCGTTAATGATGCCGCTGCTACACTGAAAGGTCACTGTGATTCATCACGAGAAATAGCCCGCGTGGCAAATTCGCAAAGCGGAAAGCTGACATTTACCCTCGCCGTGACGTGCTCGAAAGGCTTCGGAGCCCGCCATTTATACGGCTGCTACGCGTTCGGGCGATGGGAATTTGGTGATTAGAATGGGACTCAGGCGCCCAGCCGTCGCCCCAGCTACCCCCTCCCCTACCCCTCACGTGCGGGTGTATGGGCTCCCTCGTCGGGGCGCCGATCTCCCCTCGCGATGCCGTCCCCTCTTCCTGCGCCGCACGTCCGGACTTCCAGTCCGTCGGCTGAATTTTGGCCGGGGCCGGCCGCCGCCGTGCCGCCGTTCCTGCGATGGTCGTTAGTGGATCGCCGAGCCGGCCTGCCGAGGGTACCAGCTGAGAGGGAGTGCCGAGCGTTGGACAGGGAGGGGTGGCACTGTGCTGGACGGCACCACCTGAGGTCAGGGAGAAGAAGATGGTATGGTTGTGTGCTGGGTGGTACCAGTTGGAGTCAGAGAGGACTGGGGCTGTGCTGGACGGCACCAGCTGAGGTCAGGGAGAGGTAGGACTGCGCTAGACGTTGCAGCTAGAGTCAGGAAAGTAGTTGGGGTCAGGGAGGGGTGGGGACGTTATCAGTTGGGGTTGGTGAAGGGTGGGGCTGTGGGGGGACGGCACCACTTGGAGTCGGGAGGGCTAGGGACGTTACCAGTAGGGGCAAGGGACGGGCGGGACTACGCCTAACGGTACGAGCTGGGGTCCGAGTGTGGCCGAAATGCTTGTGGTAACGGGGACCCTGGTGTATGTTTCAGGGACATCAGTGATGACGTCACAGTGACATCAGACAGTGAGCCAGTGCTGGCGCGGCAGAAAGTCCTCTCACATCACGCCAGACGGAGGGGGCTCACTTCAACCCAAAGACGAGGCTTGTTCACAGTCGGGCTCAGGAGCGCGGGTCTAGACCGAGTGAAAGGTCAGAATAGCCTGCTCGAAATGACCAGAACGCAACCAGCGGCCAGTTTCGGACGTAAGACCGTCGGTGAAAGACGCGACAGCGATAATCCTCCTCCGACAATCACGCACGGCCGGAACGTCTCTCACCGCTCGCCATCTGAACTGCCGCGGCGCAGGGAGTGGCCAGGGCGACGCTCGCTGCGGACTCGTGTGAGGCCGACGCCCGGACGGCCGTGCTCCGCGGCGCCCGATGACCTGGGGCCAGCCGCGCCGGGCGCAGCCGGCAGTCGCGGCTCCCCGGGTCGGCCCTGAGCGCCACATCGCCGCGCCATGAACTCGTGACCAAACCTGGAGCAGTCGGCGGCCGACTCGCCGCCTCCGCTCCTACTTTCGTGTGGGCACCGCCACCTGGTCCGCCGCAGGGAGAGCGTGCTGGAGCGTGAGCGCGCCTGACTGGCAGCGGCCAGGCTCTCCGACCGCGACATTTCGGCGGCCCAGTGCACGTTTATGGTGATGAGTTTGGGCAGGGGCAGCGGGCGATTGCTGTCTTTAATACTGGGCGTTTGCTGGTCATGCGACGCGCGCCCCTGTCGGACCTGCAGGCTCGCCGCTCAGTCGTTTCGGAGTCGAGCGGTCGTGACCGATTCCGGGAAGTGGTTCGGGGCGTCACCGGCCGGTAGGTCGCGGTCGCAGCAGCGCGCAGAGGAATGCGCGGGGTCGGCGGGACCTCGCCGCCCTGTTCACCAGAGGTGAGGGGGAGGGCCAATGTACTCACCCTGCCAAGCGTCGTGCCGTGATCCTCCTGTGGACAAAGAAAACAGCTGAAATCCAAGCAGGAATAAACGCTAAGCTTTCACCTGGCCGAACGTACCGAGATAATCATCGTTTCTTGTGATTTGGTTTCTTGAGGGCCTAAAAAGATGACATGGAACTCCGTGAATGGAACTAACTAAATACCCGTCCCCTGGTCCTCACCAGTGGGTTGGTGAAAAACGCCCAAAATATGCCAGCGCATGACGTTAGTATCACGCGAAAACATTAAAAACTTCCCGAATAATGCACTTATTTCAGATCCTTTCAGATATTCATTTCATAACCTATCAGCAGTTCAAGTTATAAGGACAGGGTCTTATTACTCTGCGAAACTTTTCAGGAATGATTGTGGATGCCCTACGATACGCTCTCATAATGATTGAGATCATTCAACCCAGACAGTTTAGTCAATGTTGTTCAGACATCATGAACAGGGTACCAGGATCACAATGGCATACGTATGTACGTATCATCACGAGCGGTGCCGAAAGCCGACCGTAGTCTCTTGAACAAACAAAATTATCCAGAGTGACCTGTCCGACCGGAGTGTAACACTGAATACAAATGCGTTCCTCAGTAATTATCATTAGACAGAGATTATTTGCTGTACGTATCACCAACGTAATGCATCCAGCCAGCATGAAATTACTGGATGCAGCAGGTGCAGTCTTAACCACATGCAGTATTTACCGAACGGAATATTTGTAAATGGAATGTAAATTATAAACGTATATGTAATAGAATATATGTTATGGAATATCAGTTATAAACATACCGCATGCAGTCTACCCGAAGTCAGCTGTGTTCTTTTGCAAATCCGATCTTTTGCTTTTACCGCTCCTATAAGAAACACTGGCTGTATTTGGTTCACCGGAGACGCCGCGAAATTGCCATGAACGTCGCCTTTATAGCCAAAAAGAATGTTGTGATTTTCGCAAAACCTCATCGTGCACCGAAAACTTTTTTACACCCGTTCCGAAAATTTCACGCATACCTGAGGTGTAATCAAGAAAAAACCTGTTACTACGGTTCATGGTGTTTATCTGCTGTTCAGGTGTCTGTCGAGGCGTTAGTTGATTAACCTGTTTTCATTACACCTTTCTCACAATGAACACCTATGGTGACTGGGAGTCAGTGCAGCTGTGAGAAGACAACACTTTTTGGGGAGAATAATGTGTTTTTTTCAATTTCTTTTGGCTGCAGTTGTAAGTCGCACATCTGAACATTGCATTTTCAACATCATAAGACCACAATGGCAGTTTATTTCTCTCAATGTAAACACAATTTACTGATTTTCACTCTGACCATTGCTGTATAATACAGTTACCACACTGAGATGTAAAATACAGAGAACAGATTCTGTCCATTATAATTTTGGGTATGATGCCTGTCAAACATAAAATCTCGCGGACATGGGCCATCAAAAGGGCCAATTAGATCAATCTGGAAAAGGTAAACCTGACTTCTTTGAAACCCAAAATGTGTCAGGAACTGGACATGTGAGATGTGGATCAGATGCCAGACTAGTACACAGTATATACATCATGGGCACAGCCAGGGGGCTCTAGGGCTCTCAGGACCTCCCCAAAAGTGTTTGAAGGGGGCTGATCGCCTCCAAATTAAACAAAAATCTAGTCCTATAAATATCAAAGCTATCAGTTAAATCAGTGGCGCAACCAGGATTTTCTTAAGGGGGGAGGCGGAGCTTAGTGTGAAATGAAATGATATGAGAACTGCCTGCCCGGATGACGACGTGCAATGGTTTTCACGAGAAATGCGGGCCTAAGGGGGCTGGCCCCCTGGGGCCCCCTTGGCTGTGCCAGTGGTATAAATGCTTTAGGAATGGTAAATGAGTAGACAGAAGATGAAGTATCTAGATCCAAGCCCATGTAGGGGCCCATATGGACCCGCAGGGGAGGGCCTGCTAGCCTGAAAGGCGCTCTGCCAGCCTGCGGGGTCCCCTGGCAGCCTGGAGGGGCCACGTACTGGTCTGGAGGGGCCCCTGCTGGCCTGCAAGGACCTCCTGTCAGCTGACAGGGGCCCCTGCTGGCGCTTTGGGCCCCTACCGTCCTGTAAGGACCACCTACCGGTCTGTAGGGTACACTGCCAACTTGTGGGATCCCTGTCAGTCTTCAAATGGCCCGGGCTGGCCTGTGGAGGGAACCCCTGGTGTTCTGTGGGGCCCCTGCTGGCCGGTAGGGGCCTCCTGCTAGTCGACTGGGGTGCCTTGCTGGCCTGTAAGGGGTTGTCTACAGGCAGGCAGGAGGTCAAACTGGCCTGCAGGGCCTTCCCGTTGGTCTGTAGGGCCCCCTGCTGGCCTGTGTGGCCCTTTCCAGCTTTAAGAGAGCACCTGCTGTCCAGGGGGTCCACATGAAGTGAGGGGACCTACCACTGGGCGAGGATCCCCCAAATTTTTGGCTGGTTGTGCTCCTGGTATAACGTTAGAAGTAAATTGTCATACTATTTTATGACGCAGAAAATGCGGTGTTGAGGTGGACTACTTGCAATTTTAGTCCAACGAATTTTAGAAATACGTATTTCCCCGTGGAAAGTGATTGTCCGATCGTTCTTGCGCCAGCTGCCTTCATTAGAATTGCTAACTAGGATTTTTTTTTACGTTTCTGTTGCAAATGTTTGTTCATGTTGAATCTTGGTGCGGAATGGCAGTTGGTTGGACGAAAGGTGATGAAAAGCATGACAGTAAATGGGATGAAAGACAAAAATATGTTTATGTTCCAGAATCTGTTAGAAGTGAAGTAAAATGATATATATGTATGTATATATATATACATATATGTATATATATATATATATATATATATATCAAGAGATATATATCTCTTGATATATATATATATCAAGAGATACAACACATCGTAGTCGCAAGTTATGTATTAAAACTAACAGTTTTGAGCCGTCTCGGCTCCTTGTCAAAGTTTTACATACGCACAGCATCAAATCATTCACACACCTTCACCGACCATGTTTTTTATTATCGCACGCGCATGAAACAGTTTAGTCAGGGCTTTCATTGCAATATTTTGTTTTTATAATGCCTTCTTCTGCTTTATTGAAGGAAAACTGATCTGACTCGGAGACATATTCACCTTTTCTGTTGCTGAAATCATTGCCGACTCCATAATGCGCCGTTTGACTAACTGGTAGTCGTTCGAACTGAACACAGCTTTTGCCTGGTCAGAATGTATGGAATGATTAAAATCCCTAGCATGACAAATAATGACACTCATCTTTCCTAAGTCGTATATCTCTCCGGTGTTCCTATATCCTTTTGATAAATCCCCTGTCTCCCCGGCATAGGCTCTGTTGGAGCACTCTACATGGGATAGCACAAATACCAATACTGTTGCCAGTTTTTGGTTGGTTTCTTATCACAGTTTTCTTAATCGTGTTCGCTTACGTAAACGCCACACCCACACCTTCCTCGTGACGAGCGTTTTTGAAGCCTAACCGTACTAGGACTTCGTTATACGGTATATCTTAGCATTTCTAGCTGCGTCTTTTCTCTCCCCCTGTTTTTGGAGAAAAACCTTCTCCTAGTCGACAAATGGGCTTGATAAATAAACCATTCCAGATATCGTAGTTCTTCGAAAGTCCTTTTAATATTTTCTATTTCATTCGCAAGTGTACCATTTTTTTTTACATTTGGTGCGTGAGGGATCCAGAGGGCTTCATTTTTCGGTTTGTAGAAAGCCGACTAAGTCAAGCTCGTACGTGCATTATTGTTCTTTTCACGATCAACAGGCCAAGAAGATAGTGATTTCGGGGTTATTTCTCAAAAGTATGGAAAAAGTATTTCTCAGGGTGTATAGTTGTTACTCAGAAACACTTGCGAATGGCAAAGAAAATATTAAGAGTATTCGTAGGACTGCGATACCCGGAATGGTTTATGCATGAAGCCCATTTACCGGCTAGAGCGTTTTCTCCAAAAAAGAGAAAAAGACACAAAAATGTGTACTTCTGCCGACTGTCTAGTCAGGTTAGGCTTCAAAAAGCATGTCACGAAGAAGGTGTGGGTGTGGCGTTTACGTATTCCAACACGATTAAGAAAACTTTGATTAGAAACCAACTAAAAAGTGAAAAAACCATTGGTGTTTATGTTATCCATGCAAGGAGTGCTCCAAGAGAGTCTATGTCGGGTAGACAGGGAGGGATTTATCGAAAAGAATGTACGAACAACGGACAGATGTACGAGTTGGGAACGCAAAAGTGTCATTTTTGTCATGTAGGGGATTTTAATTATTCGCTAGATTTTGGCCAGGCAAAAATTGTGTCCAGTCCAAACGACTGCAGCGAACGGCGCGTTGTGGAATTGGCATTGATCAATACAACAGAAAATGTGAATATATCACCGGGCCAGTTTTCCTTCACTGAAGTAGAAGCGGATGTGATAAAAGCAAAATATTGCAGCGAAAGCTCCAATCGAGTTGTTTCATGTGTGTGCGATAAGAAAGAACATGGTGGTTGAATGTGTGTAGTGGATTCGATGCTATGTGTATGCAAAACTTTGATTAGGAGTCGAAATGGCTCAGAACTGTTAGTTTTAATACATAATTTGTTAACCCAATATGTGTTATCTCTGTAAATATTTAAACATCAATGCTAAGCGAAATGCATTTGTTTCATATATATATATATATATATATATATATATATAAACGTGTGTGTGTGTGTGTGTGATTTCATACCACCTTAATATCTGCCCAGTTTCTTGACAGGTGACCACTGTGAACTAGAGTTGTGAATACATTTAGACTTGAATCCATAATTTGTGTCGTTGATAAAGATAAATCGCTAGATTTCGTGCACTCAAGCAAAAAAGACAAGGGCATCATTGATCTTGTCTGTATGTAATACTTTAGCTGCCAGCTCGATTCACTGATTTATTTACTCTGTCAGAAAAAAGGATGTTTTCAGGCAACGAAACGAAAACGACGGGTATTGGGCACCAGGAGTACATTCTTGTGTGAGTGGGCGAAAACCTCTTGCCTTGAGCTCTTTCAGGTTTTGTTTTGTGTTTTTATAGACGTGGTGCTGGACTGACATCTCTTCGAGCTCCGAGAAAAGCCTAACGTGCTTGTGTCGCCCAGAATTCACCCGACATGACACCCCTATGACGACAACCTGTACGTAGAATGGTTTTGGCTGTGAATAGTTCGTGGTGTAGTTATATAGTTATATAGTTATATATATACATAAATGGTGTAGTTCCAGATCCCACGGCTGGAACGGTTTCTGTGAGCTGGGGCTGCGCATCAGCAGTGGTAGCGTAGCGCCTGAGCTTCGGGTCAGTTCAGAACTCGGCTCACCTCGCCTGTACACGTTGGCGCATTCTGCGCAAGACGTATGCAAGCCACCACTGAAGCCACCACACTGCTCCTGAAGCGACTGTCAGACCTCGAGTAGATTCAGACCAGCACTCTGACAGACGCGCACGGCCACGCAGACGCTGTCACGCGGTTTATGTCTTTGTGTGCTAGCTGCCTGTCGTCCGGTTCTGTTTTTCTTGACGCAAGGTAAGTGTCGTTTTTTGTTCTTTCCACGTTTTCCATGACCACATCGAGAAGGTATGAAGTTTAAGCTACGATAGCGTTGCCTATGTAAAACTCCGTGTTGCTGACCTTAAGCGCAGAAATATGGTGAACCTTTGTTGCTAGCTTTATTCAAATGTGTAAAGTGATTCTACCGGAAATGTGAGGAAGAGAAGAGTTATGGCACAGGGGAGTGCAGTCTGGAAGTGTTGCATCCAGCAGAGACGCAAGTGTAGGGTGTGTATATCTGGTGAAGGTGTTAACTTGCAACCAATATGGGTGTAAAGCAACATTTAACTCGGGTATCAAAGACGACATGGGATCAGCAACACTAGTACAGGGTGTGAACACCCGAAACGTGTCTAAAAAATTCACGTACTGCAGGTGTAAGTTGTAAGTGTTGTACTCTGGAGAGGTATACGTTTTAAGTGTTACACTTCGTGAGAATGTTATACGCAAAGCGTTACTCTCAATACAAGTGTTAGTGTCAGGTGTGATACACGCGGAAAGTGTTGGTTCACACCCTGGATGGGGATAACACAGCACCGTGCCTGATCAGCGAAAACAGCGTCCCATCAGCGTCACCCATATCAGGTGACATACACTCAGAATGGGTGTGATAAAGTTTTCATTGTGGTTATGGCATAGCGAGCATCTACGGTGTGAGGTGCCCGTTGTTTACAGTGTACAGTGTACACGGATTTCCAATCCTTCGTATCTGCGTATAAAAGCCAAGGCGCGATGAACTATATGGTATTAAAACCTGGCTCGTCTTTCCATATTTTGGGCGTCTTGCCGGCATAGGTGTGCGTCGTGCGCTACGCAAACACGTTTTTTAGGGCTGAGGGAAAAACGCATTTCATGCTTCGTTTCTAGCCATGCCATGCCACAGGGTATCTTGTTTGCAAATAAATGGAGCCATTGTCCGCACAGTCCCCTATTTCGTCCTTTTCTGTAGACTGCAGTGGTATGGTATCGTTAAGATATAGTATCGACAATTCATTGTAATCGTAAACAGAGTCAATATTTGTGGACGTTGGCTGTAAATTTATGGAAACCCGGGTTCGGAAGCTCACAAAAATTCTGAGAATCTACGCCTGAAATCGGAGGCAACAGATGAGCCGCAAAAATATTTCCAACATCAAAGTGTTTTCTTCAAACATAAACATCCATATTGACCGCTATGGACATCAAAATAACATAGAGATCACACGACGCACCATACTTATATCACACGACTTCCCAGACTTCGGCCAGTTTTGCTTCTGGGTTATACCATTGTACTCATGGGTGTAGAATTGGGACAAAATTGGGCATGAGAATTCATCTATCCCTAAAATGTGACATTGATAACCAATTTACAGTAATATATTTCATAAAGCAAGAAAACACATGGACGGTTCAAGATACTGTTATGGAATTCCATACCAATAATTTCCCTTGGTATGGAAAATTCCATGCCAAAGGTACACAAAGTTACGCCCCTGATTGTACTGTTTCTCTTCTGAAACACTTTTGATAGGCGTCATTTTTCATTTGCAGCATGAGAGCCGTCAGTTTCAGCCATAATTTCTGCAGTCACCAAACTACGTGTGATACCGCGGACTCGGAGAGCCTTTCCTAGCCTAGAATGCTGCAGTGTTTTTCTTGCGTCGGGCACTGGTCTTCCCGGCCGTGGCGGCATTCTTTCCCACCTATGTCATTGTTCCGCCTGCCTGGAGCGATAGTTTCCTCCGTCTAGGATGGGGCCATAACCGACCGAGACTGCGCCGCGCGCCGACCCGAACCGGTGCCGTGACGGTGTCCAACCGACTCCATCCTCGTACAGGGGGGTTCGATTCATTCTCCGTGTGGGACAAACTCATTTCCCGGTCAGGACGATGACATACGCATCCAGAACGACGTCACCATCATCATCCTCACCAGGGGTGAGGTCAGCGCCGTCCCCGCTGCGGCAGTTAGCGTCCATGCAGATCATTCGGTCTGTCAGGCTGCAATGCTCATCGCTCAGAACGGCGCCGCTCCCGCCCGCACTGTATTAGTTGTCACCAGAACGGTGCAGCGAGATTTTCTGTCTCGGGTCGAAAGGTGTTGTCATTCTCGGGCTGCTCATTTGCACGGGATCGAGGCACAGGGTGGCCCAGAGAAGCTTCTCCCAGCATGCTTCAGATTGTCCGCAAACCATGTATTTTCCGAATTTAGAAGATGAACACGCTTGTCTTAAAGCACAAAAATAAGAATATCAGAAACACTCGATTTCGACCCATGCAACAAAAGACATATTTAGTGTTGAACATCCCGAATAGTTACTACGAAACTTAAAACAAAAAACAAAAAAAAAAACGAAATGAATCAGCGGGGTTTTCTGAAAGCTGGCCTTCTGTAGCTTTAGCGTAGATTCAACAGACTTGAATTTGAAAAGACTGCTGTTCTTATCGTGTTCCTACAGACTACATGTGTACGTTTTGGGCGCCCTGCATCGCGGTGGCGGCGGTTCACAGAGCAGCTCTCGCCGGGGTGGGCGCGCTCGCGGCGTGTTTGCCGCCGTCACCAGCGTGACATTCGACGTCTGACGGTTGACGTGTTTACATTTCGGAGGCGCCGCGCCTGCGCGACCCGCCGCTCGTCAGAGTCGCCTCGAGAGGACGCAGTCCCCTGCGGTCCCCCCCCCCCCTCCTCTCGTGCCGGCTACCCGAATAGGTCCGGACCGTGCGGCTGTTGTCAGCACCCCCCGTCGCGGCTGTATCAGATGGGCGGCAACGGGGTTTCGGACGTCACCGGGACGGTTGCGGAAAATAAACTGGGTCAGGCCTCGCGCTGCCAGTTTCGCTGAGGGAATGAACCCAGCTTGCATCCTTGGCGATGGTGCTTTTTTTACCGACAGTCGATGCATTTGCAGAGTTCTCACCATTCCTACCCTGTGAAGGCAGATCTATATTCCGTTTTGTAAAGTTCCTATGCGGCTTTAGCAGCATGATCCCAACTACTCGGCCAAGTTTCCCATCGCTCTCGATTGAGCTGTCCGATAGTTTGCAGTTTTTTAACAATCAGCGGCTGGTCAAACATTCATTTCGTGAGAGCAGAGCTCAACAAAGGTGAACCGCAGCCACGAGCAGACCCAGGGGGCCATCTCGGCCATGGCCCCAACCGCGATTGGGGGGGCAGATGGTCATTTGCCCTCCCCCCTCCAAAGAAAGACATGGGTATTTTTACTCAACCAGGGTTCAAAGTTGCTGGAATAACGAATGGAACCTAAGGCCATCGTCTTCCCCCCGCCCCTCCCTGGTCGATGACCTAACGTCCATACCCAGCCGCTGAAGCACACACTCCGCACTCACGGGCAGTGTCTTCCACCCCCGATCCCCTCCCCGTCCACGACTCCGCTGACCTACCATCCAGACCCAGGAAGCTGGTTTACCCCCCTCTTCCCAAACGGAGCCGCTAGATCCGTCCCTGGCCGCGGTCCTCGGCAAAACCAGCCGCTCCCTAAGACCAGCCCGTACCAACAGCCGGTGATCCCCGAATTACGACTGACCGCACACCCAGCCGCAGACCCATTTGTAACTCAGACCGTTGATGAAACTGTTCTGTTCTCTACTGTTCTACTGTTGTACTGTTCTCGGCCTGGTCACCGAACACCTCGAAACCTCGCTCACCTGGTGTTTGAGGGACTGAACATCACAGTCCTTTTTCTGGCAACTCAAAATGCATTCGTCTTGAACCTGAAGCTCACTGTTCGTCCAACCCAAAAGGCCCAGTGCTCAGCCTTTAGCAATCGTCATCCAGCAGCAGAATAGTAACAGCCCTAAAGGTCGTTAACGACTGTAGCAAAACAGTCCTTATCCGAAGCGTTTCCCTTGCTTTTCTGTGATTTGAACGAGATCCCATCAGGTAAGAAAACAGCTCAAACATCTGTTCTAAAGTGAGTACGTCGGTGTTTTTTTGTGGTGAATACGGAGTTCTATTGAAAAAGATGCAACCCGCATGGGACATTAACGTAGCCGGGACGCACTGAGCGCGTGCAGTCAGTGCATCCATCTGCCGTCGCCGACTGAACAAAGTACGCGTGTATGGCCTATTCTCCTGCTCCGGCTAAAATATCATATTTAGCCAGAGCAGGGCCGAAACTTGGGGCCGGGTCTGCGCAATTACGACCTCTCATTCAGCGGATCTGGAGCAGAACTCTACCGGCAAAAGAGCAGATAAATTGGAACAGATTGGACCTGGATTGTTGCTGAAGGTGGGCCGAGAGGACTTCATTATCCGGCCTCCCGCCCGAATGTCAGCAGAGCGGCAATTGTGGAGTGTTTTGTACATGCCGCGCCGGACCGCCGGCCGCCTGGACCAAAAAAACCCTGGGGAGCAGACGACTCGACGGACAGTCCGAAGTCTGTGGTCCCGACCCGCCGCGAGAAAGGCCAGCGCTGGAGACGTCGACCGTCCGCCCATTTTGTCGTTCGCCATCAGAGGCCAGCGAAGACGCAGCTGGTAAAAGCGGAATCCTGTTTGCCGATGGCGCTGCGCTGGTGCCGCGCTGTTTGGCTGGCGGTTGCACTCGGCGGCGGCCGGCGGCCGACACGCGCCCCGCGCCGAGCCGGGCCGAGCGGCGGCTGTTCGGAAACCGCCCACCCACCGCCGCCGGTCAGGTCACCCGGCAGTCGGTGTTCTGTGTTTCCGATCGGTCGGAGCCGGAAGCGGCGACCGCCGTCATTACGGCCTCCTTCCTGTCGACGACCGGCCCCGGCCAACAGCCGCCCCGCACCCTCATTAGGGAAAAACCGAAATGCACGACCATTACCGGCCACTTATCCCGCGCCCGGCTTACACCGCCGGGAACTTTTTGACAGAACTGATCAGAAACTATGTATAGCCTGAACAGGTATGATTATGGTTGTTAGCACCGCGGCTCGCCGCTCGATGAGGGCGCCCCGCCCGCCGCCGTCTATGACTCAGCGGACCGTCACTGGTGGCTCGAACCGGGACCGGGCCGGCTCCCGGTCGGCCTTGTGCCGACCCCCGAAGTTTGGCCGCTTAATCAGCTGGTGAATGCGCGCTTGCCGCCATTCTGCCGGGCGTGGCCGCTGGCTACACGATGCAACGCGCAGGTGTGAATGTTACAGGCGGCCACAGTGTACCGTAACGACCAGCGCAAGCTGCTGCCGTTCCAGCCGGCTTCGCCCTGGTCCAGGCTCTATGGTCCAGGTCCGGCTTCGCCCAGGTCCAGGTCCGAGACGCGGAGCCCGTGTCGGACCCCTATCAGCGCGGGCGCGGGAGCCTGAACTTCGGCCCGGCCCCTGCCGCCGGCGCCGCTGGCCCTGCCGTCACGGCGGACTCGCCGCTGCCAGCCGCGTAGGGTTCCGTCCCGCCGATAGATGTCGCCCTTGGCGGCGGCCGGTCGGCGCGCGGTCGTCTTGCCCGCCGGCCGACGCGGCGCGTGCGGCCTCGTTCGCCTCAGGGCGCCTCCGGTTGCCATGGCAACCAAGTGACAACAGACGGGCGGCGGGCGGCAGCGGCAGCGGCCGGCTGAATGCGAGCGGGCCGCCCGCCGGCTCCGACAATGTCGTGTAATGGCGGCGGACAGCGGCGCGGACACGGGCGGCGCCTGTCCGCCCGGCGCCCGCGTCAAGTGATCAGTCAAACGCACTCATTAATGGGCCGGCCGAAACCGAGGCCGCCGGCGCCCCGCCGGGCCGGCGAACTCACCCCGGCCGCCGGCGCCGTCACCTGGTCCACGCCTCAGTCAGGGACGACCGCCCGGCCTCCGTCTGCCGCCCACAAACGTCAAACACCGGCACGGTGTCTTTCGGGTGCCGACGCGCTTTGAGTCCCAGCTTGGCCAAATGCTCGGCGCGATGTCTTTGGCTGCCTAGAACTCGTTCCCGGTCCCACCACACCGCGCCTAGCTGCCTAACTAATCGACGGAATCGACGCAGATTGTTGCCTTCCCGCAAGCCTTTCCAGCAAGGGTCAGAAAGGAAAAATATCCAGGAATCGTGCGACATACTCATGCATCACGCCCTTTAACGGAATCAACTTACCTTGTGATGTCAGTTGACACTGTTTAGGTCATCGTAATGCGAACAACGCATATCGCCCGAGCTCACTTAGTCCATTAACGTTGCACAATTGCATTGCTATACCAGCCGGTGGAGCGCGACTGCCTGCTAGCTTCGTTAAAAGGGTGCTTCGTTTGCAAGTTGCGCCGTGAAGTGGAACTGCGGAAAACAAGGCGACTCTGGACCAGGCAATGCCGGTCTGTGTGAATCGATTTCTAACCATATGCAGTGTTTACTGTAAAAGCCGTGGACTAAAGTGCGAACAGTAACGTATACTAGTATCTCATTTCGTGGGAATGCGTTGTCTTTTTCTCCGCATCATCGCCTTAGCTGGTGAGCCTCATAGAAAAACGAAAAATGACGCTTACTGCATTGCAATGAAAGCATGGACTTCAAAATGGCTTTTGTATCCCAATAAATGTTAGAAGCGTTCATGCCGTGTTCCGTCTTATCCAAAGCCAAATGACGATGCATTTCCGCACACGATACGCTGGTCTGGCACTGTTGGCACATTGAAAATCCGACTATGAGCTGCTCCTGTCAGCTCGTCAATGCTAGGACGCTGGACGTCCCTAAAACCCTGCAAACTGCACAATAGATGATGGATATTTCGGAAAGAAGGCCCCGCGTGCAGGTGCTTGAGGTTCGCCGACGGAATAAAAACCACTGTTTCTATTGGTTTCCATGGCAACGTCTAATCGAGCTTTCAGAAGCCAGAGGGCGGTTTGGAAATTTAAAATGGATTGCGCCCTCCCCTGAAAGGTTAGTCCGATGGAAGGTTTGGCGAGGACATTTGCTTGCAATACAAATCTTCGGGGAAAATCGAGGCCTAAGGCACGGAAACTGTTGCAACAAATGGCTAAAAGCGCATGGATGAAATGACTTCATGTCAGCCCCGAACCGGATTAATCAAGGCGCATGCATTCCTCCGGGTAGTTCCAAACCGGTTTCAGAGCCATTACAACACCATTGCGCTTTGAAAGTGCATGCCAGTGGTTGAGAGTTTACTGATGCTGCTGTAGCTCGCAACATAACAACAGCGGACGTGGCGGGGTTCAGATGCGAGAATCATTGCGACAGCTTTGGAGGAAGCGAATTTTCGAAATATGCGAAATTGTCCGAAAAAAGTCGTTCTTGCCTTATGGACTTTCGACAGAACCCCGTCCGCTATGCCATGCCACCAAGGCGGATAATGCATTACGGATGCCGCCTACGTGCGCCGTAATTTCGTCATTTCGTGGCTTGAGCGGCGAACAATGCGCGCGATTATGCACAGATTGCAACGAGTCGGGCTAGTCAGTTTCGTTTAAATTGGAGCTGACACAGCCACCACTTCTTGGTAGCAGAAAGCCACAGCTTTTAAAGTTTGCGGCGAAGAGTAACCGCGCAAAAGCAAAGCATCAAAAAAGGAAAACGTCATGTCTTAGTTCGTCCGACCCCAGTGTAGTGGTACCCCAACTGCAGCGGTACCCCCACGTTCCACAGCAGCTGGCTGGGCAGGCGGCTGCCGTGGCCAGACAGGCGGTATTATACGGACCCACTCCGACGTGACTCCACTTTACTCCGGGCTTCACTCCGTGGAGCCCGACCAGCCGCTGGCAGAGTCTGTCACCCCCCCCCCCCGGTCCCCTGCGGGTTGCGCCGGCGGCCGGTCGGCGACCCCAGGTCTGCTGCCGCTGGGGAGGGGGGCCGGGAGGGGGAGGGGCAGGGGGAGAGCGCGGAGCAGGTGGTGGGGTGGCGGTTCGGCAGCTGTCTGCCGCTGCCGGAACGCCGCCTGCTGGTGCTAATTCGCGACATCCCGAGCGCAAACAGCGGGACGCTGGACGGGATCGGCTGATGACACCCCTACCGCGGACCGGGCCACGGACGAACTGGGGCGGCTCCGGTACCGGCCACCGAAAGCAGGGGAACGGTCCAGGTGCCGGACCAGGCCCAGGTCGGGGAGGAGGAACTGAGGCGACCCCAGCCCGGGTCATCAGTGGTGGAGCAGTGGTAACCCACGCACCTCCCAAACTAGGTCCGGGTCGGGATGGAGGAACTAGATCACTAAGGGCTGCGGACCCCTTGTCCTGTGCCAAAGCCAGGCCTGTGCCGGGTCGTGGTAACGGTTGGCCCTAGACTGGGCTGGCAAGGGCAAGAAAGCGATCTGTTCGAAACCAAGAACAAACAGCCGGGACACAGAAACCTAACATTTTGTGGGAGTAGAGATGTCAGCGGGTCTTTAAATGTATTTTAAGTTTGTTTTCTTGGTTGCGCGGCGGTACACAGGTATTTTTAATCCGTCCGAATCACACTTGATTTCTGTACTATACCGATGTTCGAGGGTAAACGTGTGACATGCTTAGTATTCATGGATATTCAAGGACAGAGGCTGGCCAAATTTATTGATGTAAATATTAATTACCCAAAAATATTCATTACCCATCCATTTACAACGCCGAAAGTATAGGATTATTGGTGTTGTATTGGTTGGAAGTGTAGAGTATAATTAATACAAAAAGATGAGACCTGCCACCCAAAATAAGGACCTATCAGTTACGCCCCTTAGGTAAAGATTGAAAAATTGCATCGTGTTCGAACGACTGAATAAATGATCGAAACCAGCCACGAACCCAAGTAAACCGAGCCCAGATAGTGACAGCGATGCTGAAAATTGTCGTAGGGATTTCCAGTTGACCCATCTGACCGCTTGGCAACAATGTGGTTCTATTCCGTTACCCCGTCATCTAACGACATTCCCTACGCGACTTGGTTTCGCATGAGCTCCATTCGTGCGAGAATACTAGACAAAAAAATGGTGGTTTCAGCGTGATATTCTATGGCCGAAACAAAAAAGACCTTCGTCTCTCAAACATTCTCTAAAGAATCGAGTAACCGTATTAGCTATGCAGCTGCGCCTTGACCAAGCAAAAAATGCAGCGAACTTTCCTTACACGCTGTCGAGCATATAACTCGTCTGTAAACTGGAGTCGAGATTAGTGCTACAGATTACAAAGGTATTGAAGCTTTGTGGGCTTGCTTTCCGTTTAGGTCCCCTGGGAACTCAGCTGTGTACTGTCATGGGATTCACTAAAGCTGACGCCAATATTCAATGTTCTGAAACCGGGCATATCCGTCCGCTAGCGGCGCGGGTCCACCTTTTTTCGTTCGTGAGTCTGCCAACCTTTGGAACGTTTGGGCAGGACGCAGCCGACGTGCCCTGTACCTCCGCCTCCCAGCGAGCCGCCAGCGGGCCGCTGCCGTGGGAGAGGACAGGCGGCCACGCGCCGCACTGGCGGGGCCCGCACGCGCGAGGGGCGCCGAGGGTCGTCAGGGGGAGGGGGACGGCACGCGGCGTGGCGCGTGCGCACCTGGCCCGCTGGCCGGGCCCGAGGCCAGCGGCGCCGTCACCTGCGCAGGAAGCCGGGGCGGCGACGCCGCGGCGCGGCTCGGCCGGCTGGGCCGCGCCACAAATGAGCGCGCGATGCAAATGTGGCGCACTGACGGCCGTCGGCGGCGTCGGCCGCCAGTGCCTAATTGGCGGCCGCAGATGGGAGGAATCGTTTCGCGCTCGCCGATGCGTTATTGGAGAGGATTCGCGCGGCGGGCGTTGCTGAGGGGAGTCTGCTCCTGGCGCTGGGCGCGGTCCAGCGGTATCAGAGGAGGTCCGACAGCAGTCGGTGTTTGTTTAACGGGGTACAGAGGTCCGTACCCCTACTGATGAGGAGGAAGAGAGGGGGAGAGAGAGAGAGAGAGAAACAGCAAAAAAGAGTCTCTGCATAGCTGGGCAGACAAAAACATAGACAGGGATGCACGCAACCAAGCGGATCCCAGCGCACAGATCGACAGAAACAGCGACGTACAAATCACATTGGAAAGTTCCAATAGCTTGGTATGAATTTTCCACGCACCCCGGGACAGGGTGATTAATTCTGCACCAGCTCCACGTCCACAACTGGAAAACAACTCAGCTGATAATGGGGATCAACGTCATCCAGGGAGCGGGAGTTTGTCGTTTGTGACGTTCTTGGTAAGTCCCGCACCCGCCACCGGAGCAATCAAAGTGTTTTTCACGCAGTGCGTGTCCCCAATATTATTACCTTATTGTTGCGTGTATGAGCTACCGTTAATAAACCTTGTAACATTTAAAGCGCAGCATTACGATAGAGACCGTGTTTAGTAGTTTCTTGGAGATGTGATTAATCCAGTTTATCAAAGGCTTGCGCAGTTTTCATGTGACCGCATCTGTGTTGTGCCCTTTCCCTTGAGTGGGTAAACAGAGGTGCCCTTGGGTGCTCATGTGATCCATTTGCGCTGTATACCAAACTTGAACGTTCATTGAAAAATCGCCATGGGTTAAATGACATGAAATAAGGTTTGCTCAGTCAGACTAAATTGTAGTTTCCTTTACCTCAGATTGAAGCATTGTGGATTCTTGTCATTATTCTGTCAACTGGCGCCTATTCCTTTTCAACTATCAAATCAACTCGCAGCGCAACACACCACGATGTATTTTTACGCAATTTATCCACCAAGGTAGGGCAAGTGAAAATTTATACATACGAATTATTATAACCTAGCCTTAACATTATGGTTTTGGAGCTGTTCGCTGCAGAACGTATGACATTAAGTGTATCGTATCAAATGATGTTTTATTTATAGCACGGCTCGGCGGAAGTAAACGATGGAAAATTTGTCGTCGCGGCTGCGTTGAGCATTCAGGCGCAGTACTGCGCTGAGATACTCCAGGTGCGCTGGAGTACATCAAAGAGAAAAAAAGTCCAGTTGTCACCGGCAAACATAGTGAGATTTGACCGAAAATGTCGATCTGCGCTGCCACGGGCGTGAGTGTGGGTGAAGGAACGTTTTTACAATTGATAGGGTCGGAGCTGTTTTGAGGTCATTTCTTTGAATGTAGCTTCATGGGACATGTATGAAACCCCTCCAGGAGTGTTCGTCGGACCTAACTGCCCTTTGGACCCCTTCACCCATGGGAATAAACGCCCTGTGAAAAAGTACAGGTGTCATATACAGGATCATAACATCCTGTCCCATTTCTTAGGCATTTGATGGTCGTTACGTATCTAGAAAACGTTCGGCACCCGCCGTAGGTATTCGTGGGCACAGTGCATTCTGTACCATCCAATAGACCGCGGCAAAAGTCCGGTTTTCCACGAACACGGGCCAACGTTTAGTGATATGACATCGAAACCTAACCACAGTACCATGTGACCGAAATTGAAGTTTTCCACGTCGCCATTCCTTCCCGAAAAATCGCGGTGCAGGTGTGGTGTGTGTGTGTGTGTGTGCAGGTCTCCCGGCGGACCCTCAGTCCTTCAGGTCCGCCCGAGCCACGGCAGAGGCGGCCACGAACTGTCCGGCCGTCGGCGCCGGCGCGTCGTTCGCGAGCCGGTGGCGTATTTGTTTATGTGGGCGCGGGCCGGCCGGTGCCCCGGGGCGCCGTCTGTGTCAGTCCGGACGGCCGCCACCTGGCGGCGCGCCCTATCTGGCCCGCACTCAGGTGTGCCGGCTCTGCCGCACACCTGCCCCGGCCGGTGCCGGCCTCGTAAAGCCTCCCCCGCCCTCCACCCCAGCCCGCCTTGTGCCCGAGGCGCCGGCCGCCCGCGTGCCGAGAATGTGACAGTGGCGGCCAGATGGCACGGGCCGAGGTTCGGCCGGCGGCGCCGTCTGGGGATGCCGTCGGCCGCCCAGCACACAGACCAGCTCGTCTGACGGCGCGGCCGCCAGAGAACCGCGCGCGCGCCCGGCGAGAGCTCGCCGGAAGCGGCGCCGCGCCCTTGCTCGGTGTAAAGTAAAGAAGGAAAACGGACCAACCGTGGTCCATGATTAGTGGCTATGGACGTGGTGGAGTGGCCAATATTCCGAAGTCACTCAGTTTATATTGTTTCATTAAATGGCACCGCAGCAGCCCAGTAAATGTCACTAAATGTCAAAGTCCTTCTCAGAACCGAAACCGTGCACCCGGACATAGAAACTTTGCATCATCTTTAAATTCCGATTTAAAAATCACAATGACCAAGTTTAGGATAATGTACAAAAACGACAAAAATGCATGAGGAAAATTGATAGCAGCTGACACATTTACGTGCTCTAAAAATGGGGTTCCAAGGGAAGCCAGGGCATGGCCCCAGGTGTCAAATGGCACGCCTCAACCAATAGTGGAGTGGTTTTCAGTCCAAAGAATGGTTTTGGACTTGAGACAGGCAAAGATCACTTTAAGTTCTGTTTTTTTTTGTGCAACGCACAGGAACGATGACAAGTTTCCTCAAACATGGAGCAGCCTGTCCATTCCTCTCTGATGGCATAGCCACAGTCATAAACTCCATTTGTGTTTATTTGTTTTGTCATCGATATGGAATATTTACACTCCCTATTTTGCATTTGTTTTGCCGCATTTTTAGAATGTCTGATTTTGCCAAGAATCATGTTTCCGTACTGGCGCTCGCCAAAACGGCACACACGTATTCTTCGATCGTAATGATTTTCACGCCAATAACAGGACAGCTACATTCGTAAAAATAGGAATTTCCTTACATAGAAATAAGTCAGCAATGTCCCATATGCCAACATCTTTGGAACAACATGAAAATTTAGCAGTCACAGCGTGTTTGGGCGGCAGAATATGGCAACAGTATATACCCTGTTAAATGACGTCACACGCTGTGATGATTACTCAGTCCGGCGGCCGATGATTGCCAGGTTTTCGCGTCCTATCTGGTACCCAGCTCCCTGATGTGGCCAATGGTGCATTAGCAGGCAGCCCGGCTATATGGTGGTGCCCGGGTCCCCACCAGTCGGACTATGCGGTACCTGTGGCGGCACGGGAGCCCCAGACAGGGCAGACAGGGCAGACAGCGGTGCACGGCACACCGCTAACTTGCTCCGTCCGACTGTCATGTCTCCGGCCAGTCGCCGATTACCGTACAAATGTCCCCCGTTGTTGCGCTGTATTGCGGGATGTCGCGCGACGTTAACTCAGTCTTGGCCCACTAAATCCATAAGACTTCAGACAGCGAGATTTTATGTCGTGATAGGTGTTATAAGCAAAGCGCAACTTTATGGAATCAGTTTTGAGTCCAGCGTATGCTTTGTTGGGAAACAGCGGACCCCTAACAAAGAATTCATAAACTGAGTTTTGAAGTTCCAGGCCTCTGGGGTTGAGCCAGGAGTGATGAGGTGACGTCTTCTCAGAGCTAAGCAAAAGAACATTCCAAGCCTGAAAGCTGTCCCACAGTTCATGTAAATAAAGTCTTTTTTTAAGCTGTTGTACTCCGCGCGGGCTGGGTGATGCATGAAGAACAAAGACCGAACCGAACCCGGACTAGCTGACATAAACGTTTCTGAAGATTTCTTTTTGTAGGCGAAAATCTCTTATGAGTTTCCAGTTGTTACAAAGCTACAGCGTTGGAAAAAAATGGACTGGCTCTCCATTTTAAACTTTTTCTTCTGATCCGTAATGGCTTGATAGAGAAGGTACTCATTTTCTTATTGTAACGTTGATTGCAAGCCTCTTCTGATTTACTGCCTGATAAATCAGGCATGCAGAAAAAAACTGAACACTATTTTCCTTATAAACGCAGACTTTTTACACGACTATAGCACTCACAATGTACTTCACAGACCAGTGTGCTACTCTGAGGGCGCTCATGAATACAGTTTATCATATTCCATTTGAAAAGCTAGCATAAGAATGCAAACGATTGATGCATTTCTGATTTTTTAAACGACACCTTGCAGTTTTCAATGATGTTCAATTCTGGTAGCGCTAAAGTTAAGCTCATCATTGGGCGAGCACATCATCCCACTTCAATTAGGAAGCGCCCTAACCCAAATCAAAGCCCACTGCAAAAGACTGGCCCGGCAAGCAAAACACTCAAACCACCACCACGACCACCACCAGAACGTTCAAACCACCACCACCACCAAAAGGAATAAGAGAAAAATGATTTACCAGAGCTGATCTCGGGGTGGTGCGACGGCGTCAGAGACTGACCTGCCAGCCGCAAGGACGACATGCGCTGAAACTCCGGCTCCTGGAGCCACTTCCACATGCGTCGGAAAGTCTCGCGGCCGGACTTCAGCTTGGACCAGGGCTTCGGGTTGCGCAGCAGGTCCGAGAGCGTGCCCTGCGAGCGGCAGAGCACGCGCTGCGCGAAGATGGCCTGCGGGATGCTGTAGCGCTTCAGCTCGGCCGAGATGCGCTGCGCCAGCTCCTTGGTGTTGAGCTCCTCGCAGTCGGAGGCGGTGGAGGAGGAGCTGGATTTGCACTGGACCTGGTGGCTGGGCGTGAGCGTCTGGCCCGTGTGCTGTATGTGCCCGCCCGACTGCATGGAGGGCGCGGACATGGCATGCATGGGGTCCCGCAGCTGCGGAGCCGGCGACGGCGACGACTGCAGGTGCAGCGACGGCGAGTTGGGCGAGACTGCGTGTGGCGACAGGGGCCCCAGGCTGCCGGCGTTCATGCTGTTGAAGCTGGGAGTCAGCGCCGACGTGGTCAGTGTGGTGGTTGCGATGTAGCCGTTGAACGTGGAACTGGGCGGCGAGTGGAGTGACACGGAGGGACTGAGCGCTGGACTCTGCGGCTGGGCCAGCGTGGCCCGCGACAGGTCCTCGCGCGTATATGGACTGTTGTAGTTCTCAGGGGATATGGATTTTTGCGGAGAATGCATGCCGTTGTGGCTGTAGCTCTGTGGGGACAGCGGCGACGGCTGCTGGTGCATCATCATGCCGTTGTTGGACGAGTAGTGCGTGGGCGACATGTTCATGTGACTGAGCTTGTCGTAGTGGTATGGAGAGTTGAGGTTGATGTTGCCCAGCGCGGGGTTGTTATGCATGACGGTAAACGAGCCCGATACGTTACCCGGCTGACCGTAGGCGAAGCGTTCCGAAACGGTGGAGATCGGTGGCAGGGGCTGCAGCGGCGTCAGGGTGGCATAGGAGGAGGAGGGGCTGTAGGCGGACGGCGACATCCTGCCGCCCAAGCTGCTGAGGTTCTGGTACATGGGCTCCTGCGGCAGGGAGCGGAAGTCGGAGGCGTCGATCATGCTGTGCACACTGGTGGGGATCTCCTCCTGACGGGGTGAGAGCCGAGCCGGGCTCAGCTGGCTGTAGTCGTGCGCCTCCGTCTGCTCCTCGATCACCTGCACACTGAGCGGCTCCTTGTACGGCGACGACGGGATGTCCGCTTTGAACTCACTCGACGTGAGCTCGCTGGAGCCGAGCTCACCGTGCGCCAAGTCGACGTGCGACGCGAGTTCACTGGAGCCGAGCGCGGGGTGCACCGAACCGAGGCCCTCCGAGCGCAGCGTCTTCACGCTAAAGTCGGCCGGCTCGTCACTGTCCAGGCTGTCCAGGCGCACGTCGTGCGTGCTCAAGTCCGAGGGCAGCAGCTCGTCCTCGGCGCGGAGCTCGTGCCTCAGCAGCTGCGCGTCCTCGCGGAGCAGGAGCCGCACCGGCTGGTGCCCGGGCGCCAGCACCCGGCTGTATGTGGGCCCGGCCGCCGTCCGTATCAGCAGCACCTGCGTGGTGGCCGCCGGCACGTCCGCCGGCGCTGCCATTGGCGCACGCCCGGCCGCGCCGAGAGCCGTCAGAAAAAGCGCTGCTCACCGTCGGGCCGGCGCGCTGCGGCGGCCGGCGACTGTCCCAGCGGCTGCGGCGATCCCTCAGCTGCACGGCCGTCACACTTTTGGTGTCACACGCTGCAAAAGACCGCGTTCACCGGTGAAAAAAGGCCGCGCAACGGCTCCTCACGTCAGCGCCGACCGGCCATGTTTGTGTACGGCGGCGGCGCAGACGGTCTGCGCACCACGGCCGCCCGGTGGAGGGTAAATCATCGCATTGAAAATCAATACGACGCGAATCGATATTATTCGCAGACAACGCACAATCGTACGCGATGCACGCGCTCAGCGCACTCACCGCCAACTGGCGCAGGAGCCGGAGATTTCGGTGGGCGGCCGCGGCCGCGCCGGCGGCCTATTTTCAGAGCAGAGAGCGGGCGCGGGCCGGGCCGTGCCGCCGCCGCCGCGTCCGACGCCGTCCTCTTTTGTCCGCGCGCCGTGCAAGTCGGCCCGGCCCGGGCCGGCGGCAAGACGCGCCGGCAGCCGGGCGCCGCGCGGCCGCGCCGACCCTCCTCGGGACGCCGCGACCGGCGGGGGCGGCCGGCGCCGCCGCCACCCTCCCAACGCCCGGCTGCCGGCATCGATTGCTCAGATATCGGTCCGAGGTGGATGAAAGGGAATCGATAGTGGTTACGCTGCGGCCGTGTGCGGCCCGGGAGGCCGCGAGAGCAGCCCGGTTGAGCTGCAGGTGTTGCCTCCAGATCGATGTGGCAATCGATAGGCGCAGATTTAAAATACATCGATTGTCAAGCTCTAGGTCAGGAAGTCCCATTGATCCCGGTGTCGGTGGCGTAATTCTCTCGCGCTCTGTTCTCCCCTGCCGTCGAGCGCCGTCGTCACATGGCCGACAGCTGGTCAGGCACGGCCGGCGCCGCCGCCGCCACCACTGAGGTCGGTGTCCCGTTGCTGGACCTCTGGCTGGCGGTGGCAGCGCTTCTCCTACTTGCTCGGATGTACGACCGAGACGAAATGTAGACGTTTCGGTGCAGCGCTGTGAGAGAATTCTGCTGGACGAAACTCTGAGCAAACGCATGTCTCGTTAAAAAAATGTTGGTATGAAGCTCCAAAAACAGCTCCTTTTATGTAATGGCTAAACTAAACTGAGTCCATGCTCATGACCGATACTTACAAACGTGAAAAAAGAACAGTTCGATCCCTTATTCGTCAATCTTCTACTGACTCTCCTGGGCACTGTGAATGTTAATGTTATGCACATTAAAAGTAGTTTTCAAGACAGGAGGAATAGCTATTTCAGACACCGCTCTATTATGTTCATCGCATTACACCTTATACCCAACACGTTTTTTGGTCACTGGTAAAACTGTCGTAAAAAAGTGTATGTTAGAAAGAGTTTTTTTTTTTAGCGCAGCTGGTTTTTTACTGCGAAAACAGTGGTGAATTCGACTACGGAAATGCATATTTAGTGATGGAGTATATTTTCTTTTTACTAGTCTCGTACGAACACCTCACTGATGTCAAAGAGATGAAAATAAATGCGTTTCAGGGATGAATGAGATGTGTGGATGGTGAGAGCAATGAGGTTGTGGAGTCCTCTGCATAATTTTAGGTCACTTCTACCAGCCCTGTGGTGTTGCTTAGGAAGAAATGATTTAGGACCGCGTTTATCCCCGCAACCCTGAAACAGGACGTTTGTACGGTCTGTACTTACTGTTTGTAATGTTTGTACATGAACGCTCGTTTGTACTTTGAAAAAGGTGCCCTTGAACGCAATAAAAAAGCTGGTACCGAGAAATAGATCAATTCCAAGATAATTGACAAACATATTACAAGGGGAACGGGCACTTTCACGGAATTTTGTTCTATTTGAAATGATCTCTGAGGTCTGAAGGGGGTCATAACAAATCGATTTTGAATAATATTTAAACCATACGACAATCTCTTGAACCTACGTTGTCTGATTTCTCTTTCGTTTTCAGGGCCCTAGCGCACCCAGGACAACATGGGCATTTAAATTTCATAAAACTCAAGATATATGTATGAAAAAGGCACTTTGAAAAGAGATCAGCCGGTGAATAATGGTCACATGTGCATCCTCACAGCCTCCTCTCATAGCATCTCTAACAACGTTGGAAATTCTACGTCTCATATGCATGCAGATAATGCCGTAAAAAGTCAACGAGTTTCGTAGTACTTGTTCAGAGAGTTAAGAACTGGCCAATAAAAATCCAAAGCGTGTGTCTTGTCACCCGCCCGAAAACGGTAGTCTTGCATCTTCTTTATTTTTGTCTTAATATCGAATTTAATAAAACAAAGCGAAGATGGTTTTCTTCTCGGACAACACAGAAATTGTATCCATACGAAATCGCCAGCAACACTATACACAAGAAGACCGGAGGTAGCTAAAACCCTCCTTTTACGCACAGAGGCTGCAACACATACTCTTGTCAGTCAGTCAGTCAGTCAGATAGTCAAGTAACTATGTCATATATATATATATATATATGATAGTCAATATAAATCTGCGCAGGGGCGCAGCCAAGATTTTCTTAAGGGGGAGGGGGCGAAGCCAGCATCAACTGAAATCATGCGAAAACTGCCTGCTGGAAAGATGACGTGCAATGGTTTTCACGAAATAATGCGGACTTAAGGGGCGGGAGCTGGCCCCCTCCCTTCTTTGGCTGCGCCTGTGCATTTGCGGAACCAGTTCGCTTTATTAGGAAGTGGTGCACGGGTGGAGCAATCGGTATGGCATAGTACTTATTGCCTGGAACCAATAAAATGAAGTTTAAAACCCCAGATTTCTTTATTTGTTAACAGTTACTCGGTATTTTCCGTATTTGCATAAGTCCTTAGCAAATTTGAAACTGTGTTTCGACGATTCAAATTGTTATTACTCTACTTTTTGACTTCACATCTAAAAAAAATGTAGTGACAGAGCTCCATTTTTATCGTGTGTCATAAATTTATTTAGCTTGATTTACCAAGATGGTGCTTATGGTCCAAGGCCATGCTAAACTAGGCTTGTTTCACGGATCCTAAGCTCTGAGCTCACCATAGAGTTCCAGGATAGCTGTGTTGTGAGTTTCAATCGTGTCGGCAGGATGTGACGTATCAGTCTGGTGGTCACCGTGACCATCTTTTCTCCATCTGCCAGCTGGTCGCCGGGACGAATATCAAGCGTCGAGGCGACTCAAACGCGTCTTTCCAGAACGAACCGACTGGGAGTGGAAGTTACGGACATCTCTCTGAACTGAGCTTCCGATCCTGGTTGCGCACCTACGGCAATTTTTAAAAGCTCCGTCCTTGAGTCGCTATGTCCATGATCATCAGGGTTGAAAAATCGGGCACCTTAGACTCACTCCCGTAAATTAACCGGAAAATGGTTCTTAGAGACAAACGCATAACATATGAGTCCAGTCCGTTCATACATCCCTGGGGCACAGGTTGTGGATGCACCGATGCACGACACATCCGCTCTGCGTAAATTGTAAATCATTTCCTGCACGACATGTGTGTTGTCGAGCTGTCCCCGCCGTACTTGTGGTCCACCCCTTTGCCAATATCTGTGCGCGCCGTCGCTCGTGGCCCAGGCTAGCCGGGCCTCCGTCAGCCCCAGTCCCCTCGCCGACGGCCCCGCTCCGTTTGTCTACCTGGCCTGGGACGCGGGCAAATACGGGCCGACCGGCCGGGCGCCGGCCGCCTGTCCCGCCGGCACGCGACAGCTGCTCCCCATGACGGCTGACGTCACGCGCGCGCCAGCTGTGCCACGTCCGCGTCACGGACCGCGACGTGGGCCGGTGCGCCGCGCACCGCGCGTCGACGCCCGCGGCGATTGCGGCGTGGGGACGCGCCAGAATCGGATAGTGTCTTATGACGCGGCGCATTCTCCTGGAACTTGGACGATAGGCTGCGCCGCATGACTCTTAAGTCCGGCGGGACAAGCTATTTCGTCTTCTGCAGGGGACGGTTTGAATTCTGAGAACTGATCCCGTCTTGCGATGAGTTAGCCGCGCGGCGGATATTAATTTTATTCGACCTCCTATCTATGGGATATCCATGACGTTCGCCCGCGCGAAATTCAGCTTCAGTCATTCGTTTTATGCGCATCGCAGAACCGCCGTGAATCAATGCGCTATTCTCAGTCAGCCCTGAGCGAGCTCTTGTCTTCAACGAGCGAATCACATGCCGTGGACAGAATTCGACCCAGTAACATTTTCGTTCAATGAAACGTATAATTCACGTTTATTTTGTTGTATTCTTGGCATACGACAACATGAAAAACCTTTCTCATTACCTTTCGAGACATTTTTAATACGCAACGTATCGTCGTCAGCAAGAATGTAGCCGGGGGATGGTGAAATGGCACAGGATGCTCAAATGTGGCTCCTGAGGCCATAGCGGGCCCTCTATGTTGCTATAGGAGGCCCATATAAAATCTCTTGAGGGTGTAGGAGGTCCCTTGATGGCTTAGGAGGCTCCCTATTGCTATAGGAAGCCCTCTTGAAGCTATAGGGGGCACCCTTGATGATAACCTTATTCCCGGCAGGGGGCTGAATCCGCCCCCCCCCCCTCGGGTTTTTTGTTTGCCAGTTCCAGGGTTTCTGACGCAGCTTCACGAGACTTGGGCACTTTTCCTAGCTGTTTTTTTCTACGTACTGTGGCAAAATTTCAAAATTCCGTTTTTTTAGGGGCGGAGCCAAGCAACGTTTCTGGGAAGCACCGCAGGCCATTCTTGGCCCCGTCAAGGGTAAAGGAAAATGTTCGCTAAAAATAGCGTTTTCAAGATAGAACTTAAAACTCCATGTGGATAAATAGATAAGTAGTTGGGCAACACACAAATACCATGTTGTTCATCTGAGATCACTTTACAAGGTCAAGTCATGTTCAAAAGTCAAAATTTAGTTTTATAATGGTACTTTTGGCGTTATTCTTTTAAATGCCAACCTCGACGCATATTTTACGTAGATGGGTATCCTCTACTTGTGCAACAAGTTCCAGCTTGATACCAGGTTGGGTCACGGAGCTATGACCTAAAATGTCAGTGCGCCTGCCCTAAACCCCAACAGCCTTAAAATGGAATTTTTGAAACAGAGTGAATTCAAATGATTGAAAACGTTTTCAAATAATATCGAATGCACACAAGATCATTCCAAATGACTCGAAGGTCACTGGAGGTCATTTAAGGTCAAAGGTCGTAGGCTAATCTGAAGAACATGTGACCATGACAGTTCCCTCTTTTTCATGTCCTTGCACCGCCTATGCTAACATTATGCAAACATTTTAATGCGGTTTGAACTTCTTCAGCACAACATAACTAGCAGAAGCCAAAAAAGTGCTTGAAACTTTTTTGTCCATTCAGTTGTTGAAAAACCAGTCCTCATATTTTTGAAACCCTGTGAACGCCTATGATTTTCTCAAAATTTCAAATGTCTGTACCGAAGGTAAGATTCCCTTTCATAATCTCTCGATTCATGCCAGTTTCTTCAAAATCGGTCCATAAACAACGGAGTTATAAGAAGTCTAAAAATATCCTCCATTTTGACATTTTTGCCCTCCTGTATCCACCCCTTTGAAAGTTTTAAAAATCTCTTTTGTGGAAATGTACTTAACGTCATGACAAATCGACTGCCGTTTGTTGCGATGAAATTGGGTGTGTAGTTCTCCAGATCTCAGGGGGATCGCATCCCCCCCGCCGGGAATCGATCATACCGTCTAGCCCTACGGGAACAGGATTAAAATAGTTCCCCCTTGATGGTATAGGAGCCCCCCGTGAAGTTTAAGGAGGCCCCCTTGAGTTATAGGAAGCCCCTAAGAATGATAAGGTCCCATTTTAGGCCATGGGAGGCGACCTCGGGACTTTTTAATGGATGCCCCCGTGGGGTGACGAGGCTCTTTCCGAGGAGCCGCCCCCTCCCCCCCAGCCAGTTCCTGGCTACGTGCTTGGTCGTCAGTGACGCATGGTACTGGGGACCTGAGGTGCGTCCGTGCTAGCTTCTGCGTTCACTTCTGGCTCCAGTCATAGCCCAGCCTGGATGAGACATCTCACGGCAACGGGCATTTGGTTTGAATTTGAATGGTATAATAAAATGTGCAAACCATTCAGTTGGTCTTCCCACGATAAAAAGGCCAATGATTTTTCGGAGCTGACTGATCAAAGTGATTTCCCTTCAGCGCCATATATCGACGTACATCTTGAGGCATTACTGTCATCACGTTCTGCACAATCGCGGCAGCTACATTGGAGCGCAACGTTTTCAGCTGCTGAGCCAAGTTCACAATGTTACTGCCACGTGATATTTAACTGCCTTTGTGTTGCACGACAGACCACATGTTTCAACTGGATCTAGGTTCGGGATGTTGTCAGAACACGCTGTTCTGCCTCAAAACGAGCTGAGATTTTGTTCGTACCATTTGCTGTGCCATCTATGTTTTCTCCGTGAATCCGGGCACTCTCCCTCCAGGATGTTTCTCCGGTAATACTGGCCGTGTATGCTGACCTTTCGGAGAGCATCGATTACCGTGCAGAGTACCGAGTCTCGCCACGCCCGCACGTGGAATTTTCCCGGACGTTTGGCGTTTGAGATGGGCCGGTCTTGCCGCCCTATACACGCCCACTCACCGTCGTTTGGGTGGTCTGGCGAGTGGAGCAGCTCTCGGGGCGACTCGCCCGACCGTAAAACCTTCCACCGGTTTTCTTTGATCCGGTTATTGTTTTGGCTGTGACCTTGAGACGGCGAGCCAGCTGGTTTTTGTCAGCTTCGACCTCTTCGGAACTTTGTGGGCGCGCCTTCCAAGTTTTTGGCGGTGGCAGGTGTGCTTAGCTGTGTGAGAGGCATCATCCCTCGTTTTGGACAGGTACAGGTGTCCTAGTTCCTTGGTTGACTGGGGACGTTACCCTTTTTAATTTCGCATTGAATCTGCGTATTTTAGTCACAGTAGAAATATCTGATCTGCCATTTCAATCTGGCTTATTCTGAAGGTCTGTTCTATATTTTTCACGCTTCATCCAGTGGTAAGGTTTGAGTGCAACTGACTTTCAGTTGCTTGTCCGTCATGTTCGGTGTCATTCTGGATGTAGAACCAGCCTGACAGCATTGCTTGTGAAGGACAGTATGTTCCCATTTCGGCTGGCAGCCAGATCCGTTACTAAACACAAGGTCTGTAAATACTAAATGGACCCGATTACGAGCCCGTTAGGTCGCCTTCCCACCCTGTCCGGGGAACTAGCGATAGACTCATGCGGATTTTACAGCTCGGAACTTATTCCACAGTAAATAGCTGGGTCGTCTTCAGAAAAATCATAAGTAGCTTTGTACGACAGGTTAAAATAGTTACAGCTGATTGCAAAAATCAACCAAGTAGATATTGCTCGCAGTACGAACAGGAGCAATTTGTCAAGAAGACTTTTTTAGGGACTGCATGTAGCCGTCATTACACAATATTTGTTGACAGACATGATAAATGCAGTCCCGAGTGGCATGATAAACACGGCCGGCTGAACGTCGAATAAAGTGCAATAAAGTCGCGCGGGATAAGCTGCAAGAATGTTGAACCTTTTTGCAGCTTACCACGGTGCCGCGCGTTTGCCCAATGGTCTGCCTTCATGAACACGTCATCAGTTTGGGCTGTTGGTCTCTCATGGCAACAGAAAGGTTTACTGATCTGACTGAGTGATGTACCTTGCCATTCTACTTATACCAGTTCTAAAACAACAACGTATATGATCATGGCTGTGTACTACCTGAAAGGTAGTTTTTGTTTTGCAATAAATGCCCGCCAGACACAAGCAAACTATAGCGGAAGCACGCTAAATGTCTTCACGCTGGCATTTAAGGCAATGTGTCATAAGTTCAGCTGAATAATCAAGTTTTACCTGAGAATTGAGATAAATCGTGACATTTCCATGGAATCCGCTCAGGACACAACGCGGGAACAAGTTAAGGAGCTTAGAGCACCATTTCCGGTAGGATAACTAGAGATTAGAGATGTGAAACTTTCATTCAGCTCAACACGTTTTCAGCCGACCGCAGTGAAACCTGAGGTGATACGTGCCAAAGGCAACGTGTCGTATCTCAGTCTGTCTGCACTCTGTTCAGATCGTAGCAACGATTCTTCAGAACCTAGTCTTCGTCCGATGGCCGTTTGCGGAGAAGGAGACCGCACCGCCACGTGCTTTATTCTCGGCTCGGGTCACTGGGGCTTGACGCAGGTGTTCGACTGCCCAGGTCATGTAGCGTGCAGGACTGTTGCGTATTATGAAACCGTTGAGATCGCGCTAGCCTTCCACAGGACCCACTGCGGCGCACTTCAACGTCATTAACAATCTGATAAAAGCATCGCAGGCCTTACAGTCGACATCAAGATCCAGTGGGTTCGAGACAACGTTGCCTGACGGGAAGCATCAACGTAACGGATAATAGGACAAAAATTTGTCTAAATTCGTAACCTTTTTAGTGTTCCGGTGCTTTCGATATATTTCCTTGCTTATTGTTTTAGGCACTTCAGCGTGCGCAATAACACGTTAACGGAGCTCGACAAAATCGATGGGCGCATCTTGATACAAGTTGAGAACAGTTCTGTCATCATCCGTTCAGTCTGCACCGCATAAAAATGTCCAATAAGCGTCAGGAATAACATATGCGATTCTATGTGCATGTAAAGTGCTTGCCCAATGTTTCAAAAGTCAAAACACACGGAAGCTAGAAAAGCATGTAGCAGGAAAAAAGCAACACGCAGGTAGCCTTGCCCACAGAGCCGAACGTAGCCTTAATGAGAGATCGGCATTTGGTAAAATGCGGAAATCATTGAGAAATCAGTCAACTACTTACAGAAAAATGACGTTTTTAGTCAACTGCAGTACATATATGAGTACTCATGGTTGTCAAAAAATCCTGGCGGTACGCACCGGAAACTTTTTCACACTTAAAGGGAACGGTCTTGTTCAGTGACTTGTTCAGTTCCGTATGAGCTGGTTGACCTGTCAGAAAACTCATCATTTCGTTGTGGACATAAATTACCTTTGCATTATTTTGGACAAGTTTTTTGTGTCTGTTTCCTAGGGATTTTACGTGCTAAGTTCGAGAAGAGTTCGAACACGAAGGCTGATATGGTCATTAAATGAAACCTGCGCAATCTCGGCGTTTTGTAATTCTATTAGTTTTTTATTATTTACACGCACCACGGCAGTACATGTCAAAAATTCATCACTCTCTACCTAGTCTAAAACAGTGCGTGAAATGGGCAAATGCAAACAAAGAGTCACAGATCGTGAGAAATTATTTTCAGCTCTGGAGCTATGCGACCAGTTTTAGAGTCCAATCTGATGTTCATTTACTTGAGCCTCAAGTTTCACAGCGGTTACGACCGGATCATCCTAAGTAGTGCAGTCTTAGACAAATTTCTCATTAAAGCTCAGGCGCAATCTTACGTTCCTGAAAAGCTGCGCAATACGTGCCCTCGGTACGTGGCAAACCCCTGAAATATACTATTTCAGGTTTTTTTTAAAATATTTTTCGGCAATACAATGTAGGTCATTCACCTGCAAATATAAACGAAAAATATAAAAACTTGAAATATACTATTTCAAACTTTTTTTTATACTTTTCAGCAACACAAAGTAGGCCATTCACCTGCATGTCTAGATGTTAGTTTGGTATATGTCACAGATGACAGATGACATAAGGAAAGACATACAAGAGTGCGTCTTCTGGTGATTGCAGTGAAAAATAGGCCGAAATGATGTCTGTAGCTCAGGAATGTCGGGAGCACCCGTTCCAAAAGTAGCTGGGCTACTCGATTCTCAAATGGATTATTTTGGTGTTCTGACGCGAGTTTCTGTGTAGTTTTGCGAGGTTCTGAGCTAGCAGCAAAACAGCGAAATTTTGCTGTTAGTTCAATAAGTCTGAAGGCCGAAATCTCGTCGCAGTCCATTGAAGGTTGTCTGTGACCTCGTAGAAAATTATCACTAACGATTGAGGCTGTTTATGCCATCATAGCAACAGTAATCACTTCTCAAGAAAAGCCGCAGCTGTACCATCTTTAAGCTGACGATTAACCAGCACTGCTGCACGTTGAATGTTTTGCTGAGTCACATGCACACCTGAACCTTTCACATCTTTGGAATCGCTTATTGGTGGAACAAAACTACTGGCCAGCCATAAACGGCTTATTTTAATCAGCCGTTTTAATTTTTTTAATTTTTATTTAATTTATTATTTAATTTTAATTAATTTTAATCAGTGATCACTGTACTGCAGGAGCGGTGAAACCAAAGTGGAGATGGGGAAAACGTGATGGTTACGTCGTTTTTTGCCATGCAGCGCCATAGGATTAATGTTAAATGTTGTCCACATTAAGGGGGGGGCAACCACCTCCCTCCGCCCCCCCCCCCCGGGCTCCAATGCCCCTGCTTTACTGTAATCACATAGGAGAAGCCCCCAGTTTGTGCCACCGCTTCGAAAAATGGGCACTGTGGGTAGAACACGGCACAAATTGTCTTAGGTCTTTTTCTGATATTTTCTCTGGTCTTTTCACCGTCAGAATGTCTGGAGTTTTAGTGCTTCAGTCTTCTCCCATTAATTTTTGTTTAATTATTAGTAAGACGCTGCAAAACGTGCAGTTAGGACAACCCTGCCATATTTTCGCCATATGATGTGCCTAATTGTGCCACCATAGAAATAAGACGGAATTCCAGGTACTTTTTCTCTGGCAAGGGGATAATGAGCCATTGTGTGCTATATTATGAATAGTTGCACTCATTATTCTTCCTTCCAATACTTTCCAACAGACGGGGACATGTGCTCGGCCTCCACAGAATGCTGGGCAGACCCCGTGAAGGTGGCTACATAGGCGCAACAGATGGGCTTGGGGTCCAAACCCCTCTTGTGATCAGAAGATATTTCGCTCTTAGCCCAAAAATCAGGAACGTAGGAACAATCAGAAAAGCGTGGGGGGACAGAGACGTTTTCCCCGTAGGAGTAGTGTTAAATTTCCAAAAAGTGTGGCCATGTCCCCGGTCCCCCTGCTCCTAAGCTCATGCGGAAAATAAAACAGCTCTGCATTTCCTAAACGTCAAAGCAAGGTCACCGAAAACATATAAGTTTCGGGGTTCGGGGAGGGTGTACTCTCCCTCTCCAGGTCAAGTACGGAGCAAAGTCCTGCATTAGCAGCTACACCCCCAGGGGGGAGGACTTTGAAGCTCCCAATGGACATAACGAGGTCACCTGCTCCGAAAAGCACAGTTAGTGTGCTTAGCAGCGAGGCATCTCCTCTAAGTAAATTGGCAAAAATCTGTAAAATATTCACCTGCAAGATTGCTAGGAAGCGCTCGTTTCAAGGGTGTCGCCAGGATTCTTGGCCTGAGGGTTGCCTGAGAGACTTGAGGGCGTTGATTACATGGTGAATGGGGAAAAAATTATGTTTTAGATTAGTTCCCGCGGCCCACGTGAACAGCAGGGGTTGAACAGGCTTCGTAGGGAGGGGCGAGGGCTGAAGCTGCAGCCTTCCTAAGGAGGCTTTGCCGACACTCTCAAGGTGCCCTTTCTGCAGCCGAAATCCGTCTCCCGTGATTCTCTCTTTAAATGGGCCCTAAACACATACGAAACACTGGAACAGCCATCAGCACACCGTTACCTAATCCTCCCCCGATTATTCTACTGCCGCAACAAGACACGGAAAATGGTGGCGCAAAAAGGACAGTGGCTCTTCCATAACAAGACCAGCTGCGGATAAAAAAACGCGCATGTGTCATCTCTATTTTTGTGAAACAGAGAGCGTTATTCCACGACGGAGGCACTGCACAGGAACAGTTTTGCTTCACGGCATGGAGATCACAGTTATACACGGGTAGCACAGGCCAGAAAATCTTTTCAAACCTGCACTAAAACTTCACGGACCCACCAAACGTTTGTAACGCTGCCAGAAAGGAAAAGGAAAGGATCATATCTGCAGCCATGCCCATGGACGTAGGAACAGGGGGGCCTTGGGGGCATGACCCCCTATTTTTGGGGAAATTTGTCATTAACTCCATAGGTGAAACGTCCCTGCCCCCTCCCCCCTGCTTTTCTGGATATATCTACGCTCCGGGCCATACCGTCTTTTTTCAGAAAATGTCCCTTATTTGGCAATCACCTGTCTCAATTATGAGGCAATAGGGGTGGCGCAATTAGGCAGGGTGGCGCTCATTGGGCAGTTCCCCTATATACAAGCATTATTGCAAATCAGACTAGGTAGAAATAATTCCAAGTTCTAAATTCGAAGTTGTTCACTAGGTGTAAGAGCATGACGAATTGCATCCCATTTTTCCGGTGTACTTTTCGGTCATAAGCTCTAACCTCGCATTCCATCCAACTGACCTGCGCCTACCCAAAAAGTGTCCACTAGGCGTAGTCGAAAAAAGGAAATCTTTGATCTGAAGCAAGAGACAGGTAACTTGATATGTCCAGGAATGTGAGTAACATGAAAATGTTAATATAAGTCGAGCAGTGGTCAAGTTTACCGTCCTTGGGACGTTTCGAAACCTGTAAGTGTTTTTATAGTTGAGGTCACCATTTTTTTAGTGTGTGAAATAACACCGGAACTCACAATGCTGTTATCTGCATCAACCAACGAGAGAAAAGCCTGACCGTACACACCCTGCTAACCAAAATGAACCATGTATGATGCATCCACATCAGTTCGCAATGCGTGGGAGAGAAATGGTCCTTCATTTCTCCACAGCTGAATGTCCCTCTTGCTGGCGGTCACCTGGGACTAGAAACTACCCAAAGTTACTGTGTCGTGCTCTACGAGCGCAGCGTTACGAATTCCCAAGGTTACAGGATAGCTCAGAGATAGCTCAGAGATAATCATAAGAGAGAAAATAAAAAGAAGGTTTGGATGGGCCCAGCCCATGTTGCGGTTCAACTATTTAATCCGACTTGGCAATAAACCTATTCAGTGCAATCGATAGCTTCTTAGATAAATAAAGAACCCTAAATGCGTTCTGAACAACCCTTGATTTGTACTTTTCTTGGTCCACAACCCATTAACACACAAGCAAGAGTGCCCTTCTAGGACCATGAGACCCATGCCTCACAGATTTATTTCTTATAGTCAGGGACGTCAGTTTCTGTAAATGATTGTGTGTAAATGAGCCGTGGGCCGGACAACATAACCTCCCCCCAAATGCGGGTTTCTCAATGGATTTAGCCCACTTTATTTTGATCAATGGATTTCTTTTTAGTTTTTGTTACTATTTGTTCATATAAAAACTGCATATATCCCATGGATATAGGTATATAGGCATATATATAAAGCATAGAAAGATAAATATATGCATCACTTTATACCTTGCTCTATACTTTCTGCCTATATTTTATCTATTGCGGACGTTTCTTTCATTACTTTCGCCCAATTCCCTTTACAACTGGCGAAAAATATTGGAGGGGCCCAAATAAACACTTGGTGGGCCCGAGCTCCCTCGAAAGAATACAAATCGACACCCCTGCTTATAGTTACTCAAAATTTTGACCAAAAATGAGTGAACGACAGGGAAACCTTAGGAAAATGTAGCGTATTCATCTCGTTACAGGAGCAGGGGCGGCGGAAGCTATTTCGGGATGCGGGGCAAGCCGTTCGCGGAGCTAGCCAACCCATTCGGCGGAACCTAAAGTACCCGTAAGTTCTGATTTCTCTTCGGATTTCGGTCACTTTGTTTTAGGTCCAGACCAGACATGAGAAGAAATAATTGTGACGAAATTACAGTGGTGATGATCAAAGAATTACTGGATTCCGCACTGTCCCCTGGTAGAGTATCGTAAGTTTGTTATGAAGTCTTGTTGATTTAGCACATGTTTTACATAAACTCAACGAACGCAGATATATTGCCTAATTTGATGGAGGTAGTTTGGTCTGGCGGGCGCGAAACGTGCCGTCTAAACAGTAATATTAACCGAGTTTTGTACCCAATTTCATGTTATTTACGCCAACATTTCATCTGGTTTTAAGGCTGGAAGGGCTGGAACTACAGTCTGGAAGCGAACGTTTCAAATAACTTTATTGCGTTCGTATGCCTGTAGGACACAGCGCCAGGGTCTATTTTAACATGTTAACTGGGGGGGGGGCAAATTCCCCCTCAGTCGGACACTTTGCCCCCCCCCCCAGTCAAGAACCTTTGCCCATGCAAAGGAAAAAACAACCAGGAATACCAGCGTAACCAGGAGAGTATTCCATAAAGCGCTGCGCACGAGTCTCGCGAAGCAGTATTTCATCAACGCAGGATATTTTAAATCACTGAGTAATGTGGGAGCACACTTAGAAGCATCACTTCATAGTACGTATTGCAGGCACACCTAGTGACCGCTGGCGAGCATGTTTCGTAACTAGGTCGCCGGCACCCGATGCCGCGATTGTCTGGTGGGCGGCTAAGGCGCTTCATTGCATCGTAAGCACGTTAAAAATGACGATGACCATGTTTGACGTGTTCAAGCGCAAGAAAACTGAAGGGTGAGCTGGTGGTCAGGGCGGTTTCGCTATGGTGGGATAATGTTTATATGAATGCGGTGATAATCCAGCAGTGCTATTGTTGTCATCCTGATCTGAAAACCCTGCTAAAATCCCAGTACCTAATTGGTACAACTTCATTGAACACGAGTTTTACGCGAGGAAAACAGAAAATTAATGAGTCATATATTAAAACCGTCACTCTTGCTGCTCCTTGTGCATGGGTTTGTGCATTCCATGAGCATGCTCCATGTGCTTCACCAACATGGCATAGCCCAGACTGCAGATAATGACGAGTGTTGATGATACCTCATTGAAGCTGGGCCAAGGCGAATATTTTAACTTGAGGTGGCTCTTGTATTTTTCGGGACGATAACCTGGAAAGGGAGAAGTCTGTTCTGTGTGTTGGGACAGCATTTGCACTTTTGCGTAGTGTTGAAAAACATATTGGCCAAAATTTGGTGAGAAACTGTATTTCGGGGATAGATTAGATCAACAGAAACTATCCCGTACAGGCAACCTACTGCCTCATTTAGGGAAAATCGAAGCTGCCCAACATCTCGTCAGTATCCTGGCCATCGTCTGCAGACTGTGGCTTATATATAACAATTTTGAAATGTCATACCTGGCTAAAGCAACGGCAACCCATGGTGCCAGTCTGTTAATTTCAAAGTTTCACGCGCGTTCTTAGATGCCGGGATATTTAAGGACCGTCCGCGGCAACCTGCGTCACCGCAAAAAGTACCTTTTATGACGGAAGTCTGTGCCACTATGGTTGCACCCCGAGGAAAAAGTCGAGGAAAATGCTGGAGGTCCACCACGGAAATTGACAAAAAGAAATTTAGGGACAGTCTCCAAAACTTTTTTTTCACATCACCCATGTAGGCACCATTAAGATCACCAAAACCAAGAGGGCAAAGGCGTTCTCCAAACTCAAAGGAAGCCAGGTCGCTGAGGCGTCCCGATGGTATTCGATGAATTTTTTCTGGGAAGGAGGAGTGAGCACTTCAACGACAACAGTAGGTCGAAGAAAGGGCCCACCGTTAGACTGAACAGTAGACCGAGCAGGAGGCAACTGCCCAGTTGAAATGCTCGTCTACCGACAACACACAACTGTCAGACCAGGATGACCCGCAGGCTTTCGCCATGCCTTCTCCTTCGAAGCGGCTCTGTAGGAGAGCTAAGAACATCGTCATTCCTGGTCTGGCAGCAGTACTCGATCGGACCAAGTTCAGTGATCGCTCTGCAATCCACTTCCTATCGTCTGCGGCTTGGGACCTCGGCCACGACTCTTCTGAACTGGCGATCACAGAAGCTCGACCAGGCGAGCGCGTAGATCGCAGAGGAAAGCCATTGCGGACGAAATCTAACATTCTTTCTCCGCGCCACCCAACCTGGTGGTCCACTGGGATGGCAAACTGTTACCTGACGATGGAAAGGAAAAGGTGGATCGACTCCCTGTCATTGTAACCGGTCAAAGAAGTGCCACCAAGCTCCTCAGTGTTCCGAAGTTTGCAAGTAGGGCCGGAGCAACGCCAGCTGACGTTGTCGCGCATTGTCTGGAAGACTGGCGAAACCTCCAGCAATACTGAACAAGTTGTGGGAGCAAGCACGCTTCTTCAACAGAAGCTTGAGCGACAAGCGACCTATTCACTTTGCTTGTCGTCATCATATCTTCGACCTGGTGGTAGAGGCGGCTTTCTCCACGCCTTTCAGTCCGTCTTCGGGACCGGGATCTCTTTGTTCAAGCGCTTCAAGAAGAGATGGAGGCTCACTGATTGCATCGTAAGCATCGTAAGCATCGTAAGGTGGATCTCACAGCAAAGGAGGTTCTCGCCAGGAAGACCATCGTCGACTTCATGACCGCAAAGTCGGTGGGCAACCTGAAAGCCTACGGCATCAACATGGACTTCTTTGCCGCCGATCCCGGTGACTGGGAGACAGCACCTGGCTTCAAGAACGCTAAGGAAGTCCTCTGCGGGATCGCGGTAGTCAGCGACTTCGCCGAACGAGCTGTGGCTCTTATCCAAGTGTACAACGAGGTGCTGACGAAGGATGAAAGGCAAAAGCAGTATCTGCTGCAAGTCGTCGAATGGCATCGTCGCCAGAACCCCGAGACCACAAAGAAGATTGAAGAATCATTCCCACCTAAGCCACACTGCTGTCGACAGGACAGCAGTGGCCTATGACCTGAGACAGCATGTGAAATGTCTTTTGATCCAGTGTGTCAAAAGGAGTACTATGCTGCGCATTTTATGCATATCGTGCACTTGGTTTAAAAAAATCTGAAGCACAAAACACGTTTGGGGGTATTTCAGACCCTCTCCCTGACCGAATCTCTCCGGGATCATAAGTCCATGGAGAATGAGTTCTGCTGGGGATAGATGGAATAGTGTTCTTTGACTTTAATGAGTTCGAAATGCACAAAAACCGACGCAAATTTCATCAAAATAAAAATAGAATCCAGCACAAACGAAGTACAAACTTCGTGTGAAAGTGGTCAAGAGTGTTGGACCTAGGCCATATTTTGCACGCATAATTTCCTCCAAAAGACATATCAGTTAATGAGAGAACACTCTGGAAAAGTCTACATCGTAATTCGCACTTATATATATATATATATATATATATATATATATATTCCTCCCTTAGGAAAGTATATATATATATATATATATATATATATATATATAGATGAAGTGGATAAAATTCAACAAGGAGAACGCAAATGTCGGGGGGGGGGGCTGCGGTCTCGGCCAATGCGCCTTATTCGCAAAATTGCCCCTGCAGTCATGTTTCCTTAAAATAGGCCCTGCACAGCGCAAATACTTTAACAGAAGAACAGTGTTTCAGAAAGGTATCTTGAGCATCAGTCAAGACAGTCAAGTCGATTGTGTAGCCCTGATTTTTTGTAGTGGGTCCAGAGAATGAGGGGCCCTTACACTAGGAGCGTTTATACGGGCTTTTGGAAAGCTGCCAGATTCCTGACCAAGTTGGCCGGATTGGCCAGCTTTAAAATAAATGCTGATTTAAACTACAGTTGGTTCTGGAAAGGCGTATTTTAACATTATGGGGCATAATGAATGGATTGCAATGCAAACAAAAATGAAATAAAAGGAGGAGAAACCTTGGCTTTTTGTGCTACATGCCATGCGAAGTAATTTCCTCGCGTGCTCTGCGGTTTATATGGTAGCTTCTGGCCAGCCTGGACGCGTCTCGCCAGTGCGGTCGCTGGCCAAATCCAGTGATTCACAAAGGCTACCTACCTTGACAAGGTTGAAAAGTTTTACAACGAAGGCGCTGAATGGTCGAAGTCTGTTAAGCTGGAAACGCAGGAAGAGGGGCAAGGAGTGGAAAATTCCTTCACTCATTGTGAACGTGGTCCTTGTTTAAGATCGTGGCGTCTGTGTTTGAAGCGATTTGTGGTCTTCGAAACCTAAAGAAGGTAAGTGGGCTGGTACACGGAATTAGTTAGCTGTAATTTCATGCAAATCAGCATAGGTCGCAATGGCGTTTAAACTGCAACAAATGAAGAGAACGTGAAGGAAACCCAGAACCTCGCGGGTGCTTAAACTGGGCAGAAAAGTGCACCCTGGCCAATCTGGCCGGGAATTCGAACCGTCTCTTTTTTATCCACCGGTGCATCCTGCATCTCAACGACTCTGAAAATTGCAGAGATGAATTATACGTTTAGCGCTGTTCAAGTTACTTGTGTTTTATGGACCTACGTTCAAATTTGATTATGTTGTCCAGGGATTTGCCCAGGACCATGCACTCTGTCCCTGGGCGTGACCCACAGGTAGGTATTCTTCTGTAGTGCATAAAAGCTGTCGTAGATTGGTAAATGTGCATAATTATGTCAGTGTAGAATATGCACATAAATAACCACCAGGGCGGAATTCCTTTTTGCTTCATTTACCACATTTCGACGCTAGATCGGTTTGATCCGATTCTCCCAGTGTCGTTTTCACACATGGTTCCAGCCCGGGACGTCCCACGTCCAAGTCCGGTTTTGGTGCCGAATATCGGTAGAGTTGCTGACTCCCCGCGCTGTGGTGATAACTAGAAGAGTAGCTGGACGCGGTGGCGGTGCAGCTTACCGGCATTACGGTGAAATTCATAGCATGGCTATATCGTTCTACGGCAAATAGCTGAGGGGTGCGGCAGGCGTACTATTACCCTGTGCAAGTTTCGGAGACTTGTCGTTTGGGTGTGACTGCAGTCAGACACAAGTGCCCTCCTCTCATCGAGAAATTCCCCTTGCGCGCATCCGTCTCTACCTCTGTCTATGGCGATGCTCAAAATATCTTTTGTGCTTTTTAAGTGCTGTTGGTTGGAATTTGTTTTGTTGAGAATTGAAAATTTCTGAAGCTGGGACCCCTAGGGTCCTTGCTTAGGTTACGCTACTGGGTCCCCTTCCCGACACGCCGACACCATCCCGTGGCAGGAGGATCTTTCCTGGCCGACAGTTCCTTTGCAGAAGAGCATCCTTTCCGGTTCTCGCATGTGCCTTTTGGTAGGTACATACATACCCTGGGGCCCACTTATCTTTCCTGGTCAACGGGCACCCCGCTACCTGCCAGAGGGTTTTGATGATGCTTGGAGCCCGGAGACGGAGGGCCCTTTGCAGGGGAATGGTTTGCCCTTCCCAGCCAGGAGAGCCCCTTTAAGTAAATGCTAGGGGACCCCTTCGAATACCACAAAATTCGGGGGGAATCCTGGAAAGGGACCTCAGGGGGAGGGGCCAGACTTAAAAGGAGGCCCGAAGGTGCTCCGTATGAGCTTCACGGGGTCTCTATAAGAACTTGATGGGCTCCTGATGCAGTCAGGGAGGCCTCCTGGAGGGTTAGATGACCTCTGAGACGCTTAGAGGGCCCCTGATTTTCCCAAAGGGCCCCTGAGACCACAACAGGCCCCCCCCCCCAACACGGCAGTGTCTCTAAGACCGCCAGATGGCTCATAGGGCCCCTGAGACGGCCAAAATAAGGACTGAGTCCCCAGGGCGCCCCTGTGAGGGAAAAGCTGAAGGTCTTTGATGTAGTCAGAACGCCTGCGGGAGGGTTAATGAGACCCTGACACAGCAAGATGGTCCCTGAGATGGAAAGAAGGGTTCTTGGGCCCAAGGGGCCCCAGCACGGCAAAGGGCCCATGAGACCGTTAAAAGTGTCAAAGAGGCCTCTGCGACGGCAAGAACTTAAGAGGATGCCTAGCACGGCATAAGGAGACCCTGGCCAGCTAGAGGGACCCTCTGAACGGGGATTTGTCGGTGACCCTCTCAGCCTTGAGAGGAGCCACACATAGGCTATACTGGCCTTTTTGAAACTTTGAGGGGTTCTTGATGCTGTCAGGGGTCCCGGGAAGGTCAGGTGGTTTCTGAGACGGCAAGATGGGCCCGTACACCGCAGATGACCCCTGAGACCGCCAAAAAGATCGCGGGGCCCCTGCAAGACAAAGACGATATGAGGTCATCTGAGACAATATCTGGGTTTTATGGGGACGCTGGACGGCCAGAGGGTCCCCGAGTGTAATGAGCGGGCTCGTGGCACGGCAAGGTCCCTCCGAGACTGCCAGTGAAGGCCCCTGAAGTGCCAACAAAAGCCCCTTGTTACGGCTAGAGGGGCCCTAAAAGACTGCCAGATATACCTCATGTAACAGAGGAAGACTCCTGATACGGCCATGGGGACCACCGGAGACGGTCAGAGGGCCTGTGACACTGCACAGGAGCCCTGAAATTGCCAAAAAGTCCTTTGTAACTGCAAGAGGGTTCCTGAGATGACAAAAATGTTTCCCAGAGACGATAAGAGGGGTACCCAGGACCACACCGGGTCCACTGAGACTGCTAGAGAGGGACCTTTAAGACTGCTAACTAGAAGTCTCTAGCAACAGCGGCCCTTGAGACGACCAGAAGGGTCCCTGAAACTACCATACCTTGAGACGTCCAGACTGCTCCTGAAACGGCCAAAGGACATAGAGGATTGCCAGAGGCGCCTCTGTCACGGCAGAGAGAGACTTACAGAGGACCTTTTTTAGAGCCTGGGGGCTCCTTAGACAGCAAAAACGTCCCAGCGACGACAGGAGGAATCCCGAGGAGGCCTAAGCGTCCCTGAAACTACCAGATGGGTCCCTGAGATTGTTCGAGGTGCCCTTGAAACTGGCAAAGGAGCGCCTGAGACGTCCCTCGGGACACGTGAAACTGTAAAAGGAACCTGAGACCAATAAAAGGTCCTGGCACGGCAGACAGCCCGAGACCACCAAAAGTTCCCCTGTAACTGCGAGAAGGAACCTAAACTAAGCTGACAAAAAAAATCCCCAGAAGCTACGGGATGGAGGGGACAAACGGGCTCCTGGACCAGATACAGACGCAACATTTCAAATGTAGGGAGGGACGGAACCGCCTAAAATCTTGCGTTTTTTTTATCATATTTCGGCGATTTTGTTCGGGAACAAAACGTAGAATTTTCTCAGATAAGGTGGCGCATTTGGATTTTTTGGTGATTTCATATGATAAAAAAGCAAAATTACATCATTTTTTTCGCATCTGAAGGGCAAAAAATGGGGGCCCCGCGCTGACCATTCGCCTCCAGCCTCATCCCTCGCCTTGGCGAAATCCTTCATCCACCCTTGGCGAGGGCCCCCATTGGCTACGAGGGCCCCTTAATCCGATTTGCCCCCCCCCCGCGGCATCCTGGTTACGTCCCTGCCTCAAACCCAGCACAATCGAACAATGCCATTTTCAGCTATGAACAAAATGGGCTAGTTTGGTTCGCGATCGGCAAAAACACGCAAAACGCGACATGTAAATATTTCATGCGCCTTTATTTGAATCAACCTCAAAGAAACCCGACCAGTTATTTTTAACGACGTCAGGGACGTAACCAGGATTTCTCTCAGGAAGGGAGTAGGCATATGTCAAATTTTGTCGTATCCACTGGCAAATGATGAAATTTATAGGATTAGCAGCAATTTCATGCAATTTAACTCGTATTTCACGCACATGAAAACATGTAATGTTTGCTTGTGCAACATATATGTCATTACTATTCAGTATTGCTGCAAAGCCTCTTTATATCTAGTGTACACCGCTTGGCTCGGGGGGCCATGGCCCCCATGGCCTCCCTCTTGGCTGCGTCCCTCAACGACGTGTGCAGAATTGATAAAGGAACTTAGCGGCGCAGCGGCAGAAGCAGTGAAATTTCCAAACCGCATGACGCCATAATCAGTTCCTCGGTTGCCAAAAACTTGTACGTAACACGCGGCCATTTTTGCGGGGGCAAGAAGATATGTTCCTCTACGTCTTTGGATGGGGGGTCACTTTGTCCCTGCTTCCGCCGCCATTGTAAACGAGCATTTATAAGGTCTCTTGGCTCGGAATTTTGGCTGGTTATTGGGTTATTTATCGACGCTTTTGACTGCCAGGGTGATATCGCGTCCCATCCTCTCAGGTTGGTTGTCGCGAGGGACGGCGAGGTGCCGCTATCGCCCGGACTCGAACAGAGGACTTTTCGGCCACAAGGCGAGCATGGTAATCGCTACTCTACGCCGCCCCTTGGCTCGGATTATTGGCGTCATCAAGAGTGGTGCTGGGCACGTAAAATAACCTTTTCAAAGTTCGACCCTGCCCAATAGGAAGAAAAACTTTCTCACCGGCGGGCCTTGTCTTTGGCCCAGCTGTTAGGTTTCAATGGGCGTGAGCTCACCAGCCTTGAAACGTAAACCCTGTCTTGGCTCCGTCATTGTCTTTATCCACAGGAGACGGTAATTCACACGCTACATTTCTGTGGAAGCTGGCTGAAGCGGACTGGCCAAAAATACGGGGAACGCCCAACTCCGCGGCCGGCGCCGTGACGCGCGGCAGGCGCCTGACCACCTGAACACCGCCGCTCTTTCATGTCTGTGCCGACGCGCTCGCCTAAACGACTGGCAGGACTGTGCCGCCGCGGCTGGTCAGTCGCTGTCGAATCCTCATTTCGCGATGGCCCTGGCCAGGTCACGTAAGCACCCCGACCGAAAATTACAGCCCTTAAGCACGGGTGTCCGTGCTGGCGGATCCCTGGGGCCTGCTGTCCGGTGCACAGGATCCGCTGAAATTCTACGTGCGCGCATACACGTGTGTGGTGCTCAAATGTAGTGTTCATGCGCAATTTTGAGTTCATGAGTATGCGGGTGTTTTAGTTCACAGCTCAGTTCCATCCACTGTTGCACTCTTCCTCGGAATATTGGACCTTCGACAGTCGTGGCTGCTATGTTTCTACCTACACTCGCTCGTGTGCATCCAGTAGGTATATAAGGTTAAGGGGAAGGTGTTTTGTACCAGCCTCCAGAGCATTTCTGAGCTATTCACTGTTTCAAAAGCTGGAGAAAACATCGGCGCACTTTTGTCCTTGAATCGACCCCTGACTGTCCAGCACGGGCAGTTCAGTGTACTGTTGGCGGACCGTGAAGCCCAGACAGTGGACTAATCAGGCCCGGCCTTCCCTGTCTGGCAGTTCGACTAAACGGCAGCTCCTTTGGACCACCCGTGCCGGCATGTCCGGGGGCGTTCTGACCGGGGGCGCCGCGCCGGCCGGCCGCGGAGCCGCACAGATTAACCTGTATCCGCTATCGCGGCCCGGTGTGTGCTCGGCTCCGGCCCGGTGACCGGTCTGTAAACGCTCGGCGGCGTCGGCCTGTCCCGCGCTCGGCCAGCGCCTGGTGGGCCAGACACCGAGCCGTCCGTCCTTGGCCGACCACGCACGCGAAACGCAGCCTGCCGCCGACTGCGGGCCGCCCGACTCGCAGCCGCAGTCGGGCCGCGCGGCGACGGCCTGCCGCGGCCCGCACAGGTGGCCGGCGCCCCCCGGCAGCGGTGCTGACGCCGCACGACGGCCCTGTGAGCGCCGCGGCGGGAATCACCAGCCACCACGGAGACTGCCAGGGCTGAGGCACGTAGCCCGTATTTTCCTCTGGGGGGAGGAAATCTCAAATTTTGTCATATGCCACTTGGCCACTGGGATACGTGCCTGCCAGGGCCGCTCCACCCGTCATTGGTGCACTTCAGGCTGGAATAATGTCCTGCCAGGAGCGCTGTACATGTCGTGGCTCTGAGGGCACGGTGCGTAACACAACTGGGCTGCCAGCCTGCAAGGTGGGAGGAAAAAATCGTCCCTTCCAGTCTGTTAAAGTGCAGTACGAGTCACGTTTTGCCCATTCAATTTGGATGCTTATGTGGTCATGGAATGTCGCCTTTGTCGTAGGCTCCGGTGCAATTTATAATTTGAAGCCAACTTGGTTCCGGTGATTCGGGTAGCACCTGTGTGTATGCCCGTTGCCATGGTGACCCGAGCTCAAACATTTGGCCAGCCAACCATGCGTCATTGGGGCTCATTCATTACGCTATTTACAACATTGTGCCATTACGGAGGGAGCAATTTCCAAACAGTTACCTTCTATGATAACGAACTGGCGTTTTGCATCGCGCGGGCAGCGCGTGCCGCAGACTCCGCACTTCCCCAGCAGGGCCGGAGGCGGCGGGGGCGCGCGCACCGCCAGCGACACTAGCGCCGCCACCGGCCGCGGCGCGAAGCTCGGTATTGATCGGTCAGCCGGCGCCGGAGCGCGGGCCGGGGAGGGGAGCCCAGCCGGCAGGGAAGATAAACTCGCCCACCCAGAGCGGACGGCTGCACTTGGTCCGGCTCCGGCCGTTGACTTGGCCGTGCCCCGAGGCTACCTGAGCGCCGCCGCCGGCCGAGGGATGCCGGCGGCGGCAGCGGCAGCCGCACGTCACGTACGGCGTCAGCAGCTGACCGACGACCAGGCTACCGGGCGCAGTCCGGGCGCAGCGCACAGCCCGCCACCTCTGGGCCGGACTCGTTGACCTGCCGGCTTACGCTGTCCTGTTGGCTGGCCGAAAACACGCGGCAGAGAGCTGACTTAATGGTGGACGCTCCCATGTTTGAACTTTGATCTTTGTGCATCATGTGTGCATTAGTCTGTTACTTTTGTCAGCTGTAGGAAAAATAAATCCTCAAAGCCCATAAGCTGGGTGTGTCGTTACACCATTAATTCAAAATTTGTAAGATTCGCACAAATAACCATTTTATTGTGTGCGCTAATTATATGATGGTTAGCAACTGAAATAGCCAGTTTTTTAAAACATGTGAACACTAAGGATGAGGGCCGACGGTAACATGGAAGGTATATTTTGTAATACAACAACGTTCGCATACGGAGAATTCCCAGAAATGGGAACCAAAGTTCCGTGAAAAAGCTCTAAAGTTGCCCATCACCCAGCCGAATGCACGTTGTTGAGATAAAGTCCAGACCATTCTACCCCGCGCTATCTTAAGATGTCGCTGATGTTTTAGCGTTTTTTAAGGACTGAAAATCTCGTGTATCACCACATAGTCCGTAAACGTCCCTCGATGCACATATGGACAGTGCACAGCATGATTGTGCCTTCTATGGTTCTGCCATTGCTGCCACCTATACGTCCAAAGTATTGTGTCCACGCGCCCTCTGTACAGGACAAAATTCGTGTGTCATTTCTGAAAACAGCAGTCGTTTTACTCGTTCCCTTTACTTCGCAAATTAAATAAATACTTGTTGAGAAAATCGAGATTCAATCACCAGTCAACGGGTTAAGCCAAAGGCTGAGCAGCAACAGCCTTGGCCATGTAATGTGAATGAAGCCGGAGTGAAGTACAACGCGTATTGCAACAGGACCACAAAGCCAAGAAGTTAGGTAATTCGTGCTTCAAACCTTGCAACATTTACGTTTGCGAAAATGAATTTGGGTGTTGGAATGGGAGTTAGGAAGTTTTTATAGCCTTTAACCCCTTTTCTTTTTTTTTTTTCAACCCCTTTTTTTTTTTTTTTTTTTTCTTTATTTATTTTTTTTTTTTTTTTTATAATAACGGGGGGTTTTTCCCCCCCCGGCCCAAAAGGGGCTCCCGGCCCCCTTTTTATTCTTCCAGCCTCCGCAAAAAGTTCTCCGGTGTAGATTGGTTGGTTGGTTGGTTATTGGGGCTTAGGGGCGCACAGACTGCAGGGTCATTCGGCGCCCATAACTTCTTCAAGTAGCTCCATTAAAAAGAGTCACGACGATTAATAAAATCCGACGGCGTAATATAACGCAATTATGTCAAGACAAAAAAGTTACCTACAACAGCATACACAAAATAAAACACATGTGACTAGTAGCGTGAAAAAACCGCAGAAAAACCGACATCCAATAAAAACCGGAACAACTGTCCCGTCTCTATAAAACGAGACTCGTCACTCAGCAAATCCTGCAAAGTGCGAGGAGTCGTACTGTGGCCAAAGTGCCGCAAACGCTCTGAAGTCAAACCATTGCATGTGATCAGCACATGGTGCACAGTGAGGGGCTCACTGCAGCGGGGGCACATCCCTCTCTCTTCGCCCTTTAACAGATGGTGATGCGTTACGTATGTGTGGCCTAGGCGCAAACGGCAGAGAATAACCTCCTCTCGCCGGTTTTCGCGTGAACTTGAGGCCCAAGTTCCTAGGCGGGGTTTAATACTTTTGAGCTTATTTGGACCGAGCGCATCCCACTCACGTTGCCACAAGTCATACATATATGACGAAAACACACGATAAAAGTCCTTGGCAGGCAATGACATTCGTCGCGTCACACACATGCGTGACGCACGCTTCGCGGCTGCATCGGCTCGTTCGTTGCCAGATATCCCCACGTGGCTGGGGATCCAACAGAACGTCACTCTCTTTCCATGTCGGTCTAACGCTGTCAATCGTCTTAAAATATCCTGTATAAGGGGATGACGCGGATGGAAACACTTCAGCGCTAAAAGGCTACTCAGCGAGTCTGTAAAAAGTACGTAAAAACCATCGTCGCTTGCCTCAATGAAACACAGCGCCTTGTCGATAGCCACGAGTTCCGACGTATAAACCGATGCATGAGGTGGCAAAGTAAATGACCGAGTGTCAGGGCCACACACGAAAGCACAGCCCACACCAGCCTCCGTCCTCGATCCATCGGTGAAAGCAGTCATATGGCCATCGTAGGATGCCATGTGCTCCAGTGCTCTGCACCGTAACTCCTCCGGGGCCACGTCGCGCTTCCGGTTCTCAGCCAAAGACACGTCCACCACAGGGGACACCAGTTCCCAGGGAGGTATGTCTAGATCGTAAGAACGTGCCACGGACCTCAGTCGCACACCGCTCTCAATTAACAGGTCATGGACTCTCACACAGAAAGGAGTGGCTTTCAGAGATCGTCCGGTGCGAAAAAGGGCTATTGTGCTGGAAGAAAACACCGCCTCATATGTCGGGTGGTCGGGGAACTGAGCTAACTTGCATGCATACCGCAGCCCGAGCACCTTCCGTCGCAAAGCCAGGGGTGGCTCATTAGCTTCCACCAAGATACTAGCGGTGGGAGACGTTCTGAAGGCACCCGTAGCAATGCGCAAGGCAGAGTTGTGCACTGTGTCCAACGTACGCTTGCTGGAATCGCATGCAGAGTCATACACAAAACAAGCATAGTCCAACTTAGAGCGAATCAGGGATCTGTATAGACGGAGCAACGTCACTCTGTCCGCACCGTACGATGTACCTGCGACACACTTTAAAACGTTCAGTGATTTAAAACACTTCTCACGCAGCGATTTAAAATGGTCCCTGTACGTCAAACGTTTGTCAAATTGCAGTCCAAGAAACCGCACTACTGGCTCCGACGGAATCAGTTTCCCGTACAGTTGCACAGATAAAGCGGGACAGCCACGGCGAGAGCGGCAAAAGTGGCACGCAACTGTTTTTGACGTCGAGAAACGGAAGCCATTTGCCAGGCTCCACTTCTCCAAGCGGCCGACGGCCAGCTGCAACTGCCTCTCCATCGAGATAGCACTGGACGCCTTACACCATATTGCCAGATCGTCGACGAACAGTGACCTTCCTACAGAGCGAGGCAGTCTGTCTACCACATCGTTAATCATAATGGCAAAGAGTGTCACACTTAACACACCACCCTGAGGCACGCCGTTCACCTGCAGAAACCGGTCAGAAAAGTGCTTTCCTACACGAACACGGAAAAAACGGTCATCCAAGTAGTTCTGTAAAAAGACGCCCATACGACCACGAATACCTTGCCCAAAGGCCTTCAAGAGAATGCCGTGTCGCCACGTCGTGTCGTATGCACCCTCGATGTCAAAAAACACACCTCCCACATGACGTCGTTCCCGAAAAGCAACACGCACTGCTGTGTCTAGGGCTAAAAGGTGGTCCACAGTACTACGGTTTTTCCGGAGACCGCACTGAGCATTGTCAAACACGTTATTCTTCTCTAAAAACCAGGTCAGGCGGAGGTTAACCATCTTCTCCAAAAGTTTACACAAGGAAGATGTCAGAGATATGGGACGATAATCAAGAGGGTTTAAACCACTCTTGCCGGGCTTGCACAGTGGGATGACGATGGCCTCTCGCCAGGCCAACGGGAACTCGCCACGGGTCCAAATCGCATTGAACATAGTCAACAGTGTCTCAACCGCGCAATGTGGAAGGTGTCGAAGCATATCGTTATGCACTTCGTCTGGGCCCTCCGACACACTGCGCAGGGACGATATTGCTGACCTGAGTTCAGCCATTGTGAACACTTCGTTATACGAGTGCTGCTCAGAGGTATAAAAGTTCACTGGCGACCGCTCACAGCGAGTTTTGTGACGCACAAACTCAGGATCGGCGCCGCCACCCCGGCAGCGCTCTGCGAGGGCGCGGCCGATCTCGTTGGCAACGTCAGCAGGGTGAAAAACGTCATGGCCGTGCACGCGCAGCACGGGCAGCGGCGCAGAGCAATGTCGGCCCCCTATCCTCTTGATGCGGTCCCAGACCTCCGAAGTGCGGGTGGAGCGGTTCAGGCCACCCACATACTCTCGCCATGACCGCCGTTTCGCCTCCAAGATAACACGGCGTGCCGAGGCCCTCGCTTGTCGAAAAGCGATCAAATTATCAAGTGTACTGCAACGATCGAATGCCCTGTAAGCTCGCCTGCGTGTACGAATGGCGTCTCTACACGCTTTCGTCCACCATGGCACTGGTGGGCGGCGGGGAGCACCAGATGTTTTGGGGATGCTTTGTCCGGCTGACTGCACGATCATCTCGGTAAATTCGTCCACCGACATCGGACGCTCCTCCGGCTGACGCCAACGCACGGCCAATTCAACCTGTTCCTCAAACTGGCCCCAGTCAGCACGCCGAAGCAACCACCGTGGTGGCCTTGAGCCGAGCACGGCACCGTCCTTATAGTGCAGCCATACTGGCAAGTGATCGCTTCCGCATGGGTCGTCATCCACCGACCACGTCAAGTACTGCATCATCTGTGGGCTACAAATGCTCAGGTCTAGAGCCGATGTTTGTCCGGAAGGCAAAGTAAAATGTGTTTTGGCTCCAGTATTTAAAAGACATAGTGATTCGTCGTTCAACAAGCTTTCTAAAAGTCGACCACGTGTGTCGGTGTTGTCGCAACCCCAATTAGTATGGTGAGCATTAAAATCACCTAAAAGCAGGAAAGGTGCAGGCAGCTCTGCAACCAGACGCCGGAGCTCCAACGTGGGAAAAACACAACCAGGCGCCAAATACACTGAGCACAGTGTTACTTGACGGCGTCCCAAGTGCGACCTCACTGCCACAGCCTGCACATCAGCGCGCACGTCGAGCCGCTGGGTGGGAACACCATGGTGAACGGCTAGTAGGACCCCACCGTGCGCAACGGTGTCGACTGGCTCGTCGCGACGAAATATGCTGTAACCTTTGAGACTAAAACAAGTGTTTGGTGCCAGTTTTGTCTCCTGGAGGCCAACAGCAAATGGGCAACGCCGTCTCAGAAGAGCCTGCAGATCACTGGCGCTCGACCTAACACCTCTACAGTTCCACTGTAAAATGACCTGTATAAGGTCGGGTTAAAAGGGTCTTAAAACACAGCGTCCCGGGATATAAAAGATAAAAGCATCAGCACCTGCAGGAACACTAAAACAGTCACTGCAAGTGGAAGGTTAAAGTGTTCAAAAGAAGTGGTCAGCCCTTTTGCAAGGTCATAACCCTCCCGTGACTGGACGACCTTCTGCAGAACTGCCGCGCACCTTGGCCCTGCCCCCGTCCGTCGGGGACACAGGCCAAGGCGGCGGGCGTTTTGTTGTCCGGCCCGCGGCCGGGGAGGACGACGCCGACCCACCCCGCGCCGGAGCAGGGGGAGGGCCCATGGCCGCGCCATCGCCAGACGGCGACGGATGGGCCCGGGCCGGCGCAACCGTCGGCCCCACGCCCCGGGCCGCGCGACCCGCAGCCCCCAGATCTGGAGCACCCGGGCGCACGGTGACACCCGTACTCCGCGGCGCCCCAGGACGGGAAGCCCCGCCCGAGAGCTGCGCCCCCGACGGAGCGGTCACCGGGGAACGTCTCGAGGCCGCGGCACGAGGCGGCGTGGGCGGCGCGGACGCGGGGGACGCAACAGGTCCCGGTGGAGAGCCGCTCCGCGCCGGAGAAGAGCGGGGTCCCCGACCCCGCCGGACCACGGTCCATCCCACTGCCCCCGGCCGACGGAACGTCCGGGGCCGTGGACACCACCGAGGTGGCGGGCGCAGGAGGCGTCGGGGACCCCAAGGACGTGGCCGGTGCAGAGGGCGCAGGTACGACGGCAAGGCCGTAATGCTTTAAAATGTTTACTAGTTGAGGCAACGTCATCACTTCAGACTGCGTCGCCGGCACAGCAGTCTTCACCTTCGCAGCGTAAGACGACTTTGGATGTGTCGCACTGTATAATTCTCTTGCCTCTCGGAAGGAGACTTTGCGAGAGCATTTTATGGTCAGGATTTCTTTTTCTCTTATATAAACAGGACATGTCCTGTCGAAAGACGCATGTGGCGACTGCGTTGGTCCACAGTTGGCACAGCGCGGGGCATGACCCTCGCAAGCATCAGCAAGGTGCTCTGTTGACGCACAAACTCCACAGACAGGAGGGTTTTTACAATACGGTTTTGTGTGGCCGAAGCGCTGGCACTGGTAACAACGCATGGGGTTTGGGATGAACGGTCGCACCTTGACCCTCAGGTATCCAACGGCTACATCAGCAGGTAGGTCAGGCCGGTTAAACGTCAGTACAATGTTATTTGTGGGACAGAGACGTCCCTCCCGTCTCACCATCATGCGACGGGCGTCCGTCACACCGAACTCGGACAGTCCATCAACAATCTCCTCGTCGGCAACGTCTCTCAGATCGTAACAGTTTATAATCCCTTTCGACAAGTTCTTCATTTTGTGGGGCTCCACAGTCATATTTACCACCACATCTCGTGTCTCCGTACCGTTGCGCACACTGTATGCGAACGTTGTCGCTGTCAAGGCTTTTTCAGCTTCTTCACTTTTCACAAATTCGACCTCTAGGGAGCCGTCTCTCAGTTTGTCACATCTGATAATTTGTCCCAAACGGTCGCAGCCGTTACGGCGATGAAAAGGCGACAACGAAGCGAGGGCCTTATCTTTTCCTCGGAAAATCAATACTCGAGCCCCACGGATTTCCGTTCCTCGGCAGGAGGCAGGGGGACGACTGGTCCGCCCCTCGCAGGAGTGGGAGATGTCTGAGCGTAGAGTTTGGTTAGAGTTTGCCATAAGTGAGATTTGTAATTTCGGCACCAGGGCTCCCCACCCACCTCGGAGCCCAACTGGGGGACGCCCGGCCCTACAAAAAAAGGGACGCGGGACGCCAGGGCTACCCCGGTGCTATACGGGACAGGCGGCGCCTTCTGCCCGGCCAGGTGCAACCGGCGAGACCCCTCCCCCGTCCTGACCGGGTTCCAGCGCCGCCCACCCCTTGACCCCGGCCGGCCGGGCCGAACGAACCCGAACAAAGCCGGGCTCGACGGCCCGAGGCGACCAGCCACTTGGTCCGCATGGGGCCATACGGACCCGCCCGCCCCTCCCGGATATTAGGACCAAAGAGGCGTGTTGGCCCCCCGCCACAACTAGCACCGTGCGGCGAGGGGCCTCAACCTCCAGGACTCCGTCAACCCCGGGGGACGGGCCGAGGGAGCGCGGCTACTCCGATAAAACCGAGAGCTGGCGGACTGGCAGGGTTGCTAGACCTGAGCAGTCAGGGGAAGCTGAGCTGCTTGCTACCAGAGGTGAGGTGAACAAATGGCCCGGATATGGGACAACCAGGGTCGGCGTGGGCAGGGGATGCTAGGATCGATACAGGTCAGAGGAATTTCTTGGCTGGGACCCGGGGGGTCGCCATACCCCACACCAACAGTGATGTTCCTGCGGGAGAAGCTGGGGGCCGAGGGGGCGCTGCTCCCCTACACTGACCGGAGCCAGTGCCCTTCGGTGAGGCACTCTTCGTCTGGCTCCTCCCCTTTGGCCGGAAGGGGAGCTCCACGAGCAACCCCGACCGCCCGCCGGATCACTGGAGCACACAATCCCCCCCACCACGGAAAGGTGGTGCCCCATCGAGGGGGACACTGATGTGTATTATGTTATGGTTATACAGTATTTACATTACCTGCCTGAATCGGATTCGGATTGAGAATCGGACAGTTTTAGCCACAATGGAACTGGATTCGGAATCAGTTCCACTTGTAATTGGTTGCCTGGAACTAGATTCGGATTCGGAGTCATTTGCCTTGTTACTCAGTCGGAGTCGATTCCAGTCAAGCGGAATCAAGCGCAAGTCTGCAGCAAAACAACGGCGCTGGCGGACCGCGGCGAGCGGCTGTGCGCCAGTCTCTCGCCCGCATACGCATTTCACGTATTCTTACTCTGTTAGCGAGTAGTACATACATCGCCCTCGTCCCGGACATTTAGATGTCCGAATTAGAACAGCGTGTGAGGTCAAGAATAAAGGTGTTGAATACTTAAGCTCGCTTTGAAAACAATCTAATTTTATGGAACGCAGAGCAATACCGACAGCTATGTCGCCGCTTGTCTTGTCACCCAGTGCAAAAACTAGGTTACAGACTCTGCCTGGGCCGCCCGGTGCCAGTCTTCTGCGTCATGAAAACTGACGGCGGCAGCTGGGCCGCCACACAGCGCGGCGTCGACATCCGACACCGGCAGAACTTCTTCATCGGCTGGCAGGACAAGTGCGGCCTGGGCCAGCTGGTCGCTCAATTTCAACTGGGGAATGAGCACCCCTTGACAACGACGTCCCTGCTCGATCGGCAGTACGAGCTGCACGTCGACTTGGAGGGTTTGAACGGCGCGTAACGATACGCGGTGTTTCAGGAGTTCCGGGTCACGGCTGAGCCAGATTGCTACCGTCCGGCGGTAACCAACTACAACGGTAACCGGCCACGCCGGCGCGAGCTCTCAGGACCTCTCGGGCAGGTCAAGTTCGCAGCCGCAGACAGGGAATAACATGACCGTGGCGACCAAAGCGTACAGCAATTCAAAGATGAGGCAGTTGTATGACCTCAAATAAAATCAGTAACATCCTACTGTTAACGTTTATAAGATGTAGTCTTGCCTTTATTTTCTTCTTTATTTTTTATTTTTCGTCTTGAAAATGACCTGGGTCACATTCCGAGGCATTCAGTCATCCTTGTGATACCAGGCATGCAGTCAGTTTACACAAAGGAAGTGGGGCATGGTCATCTGTTGTACAAATCAAGACATGTAACATTTAAGTTATCCATCACTCCTCGCTGCAACGTTTAGCCCGGTGAACATGAGTACGTAGTCTGTGCCTCTCCACAACGTCATTTAGCACAGCAAATGTACGTGTGTTCAAGGTGCAGGCCATGCGCCCACGTGTCTCTAGATGTTCGATTACAAGGAAGACAAAGTACGTCCGCCACTGAATGGGCAAATGAGGAAAATCTCAATGATAAGTTAACGGGTCGTTAGTGCACTGGTTTTTAGGTATCCAAAGGAGCTGTGAATGACGCAGCAAGGAAGACGTGGGGCTGCGTTTTTTCTAACCATGGCGTTTATATGACATGCTGCCCAATGACCAACAGTGCTGGAGTGGCAGGCATCCATGAATTGCGCAGTAACGCGACTCGCCGTTTCCTGCCAATGACCACTGTTGACTCCCGTCTGGATGATCTGATCTGATGAGGCTGGGCCATGAACGTACTGCAGCGGGACGACGGCTCACGCACAGACGAAGGTAGCCGGTGCAAATGAACGCTGCGACAAAAAAAGAGAGAAAAGAGCGCAGCACACACACACATCACACACATCTTGCCAGACATCAGTGACGCGGGAGTGCAACAGAACCTGTCCGTGTTCGTTTCATTCTCATGCAAAACTGTCCCCCTTGCGGAAGGTGGCTGGGGCCGCTCTGACACCTGAGCGCGCCGTCAGTCGGGGGGGGGGGGGGGGGGGGTGCCCAGCAGTCCGTACCGGCAGGACGCTGACGCGTCAGCCGGCCAGGCCAGGGTGGCGTCATGACGCCGCGCGGTCCCGGAGTTCGGCCCGCCCGGTCTCCGGTGACGGCGCCGGACAGTCGGGATGACGACACGCTCTGAGAGGCAGACCTCGCCAGCTGCACTAGCTCCGCGCAGGCCGACACACTGCGGGCTATCTATAAGCTCAGGCTGGTGAACCTCGGGGAACACAGGACGGAAATCTCCGCAGTCCGCATCAGGGCGTCGACCGTGGCAGCACGCCAGTCAACAGCAGCAGAATAGTGAAATCCCCGAGCGATTTCAGAATCCACAGCTTGTGTGCGCACAACTCGCCACCGTAATCTGTTTTAGTTCAAAAATGTCCGCTGTATGCGCATACTTTTCTGTATATTCTTATCTGCATGTTCGTACAAGCACGTACAGAAATTACACAAAGCCTGAACCAAATATACTTTGGAAAAGATTACACAGACCCCTGAATACAGACATGAAAACAATACCCAATGTCACAAAAAACTTGTTATGATGCTTCATATCTCATATCGCGGAAACATCTGTTCATAAGAAATTTAAATGCATTTCAAAATCAGTTTTAGACCACAGATATATCGCACTCCATTTTAATGTCAAATTTAGTTCGGAATCGATGCATCTCGCGAGGGGTCAGACTCACTTCTGTTCCGGACACAAGGCGCTAGGAAGAAAATGTGTCCGTTCTTGATATTTTCAAGTCCTAATAATATTCCTCGGTGAGCAAGCTTGGCACCTTTTGGGTGTGTAGCAATGGCCTGCGCGATCTAGATATTGTAGCAACGGGCCTACGCGATTTGCGTCACTCCGCGGTTTGGCCGCCATTTGTGAAATGGTCGCGATTTGTGAAACCTGTGATTCGTGTAACGCTTTTTAGCCTTACGTCCCGTCGCTGCCGCCGCGTGATCACTGATGCAGACGCAATTAATCATACATGTTTACCTCACCAGCCCCAGGCCAGCCGGTCTATTTATCTTTTGCAGTTGATACAAGCCCCGCATAGAGACACGTGCCAGACGGCCAACCACGCACCGGTCACGCGCTCACACCCTGGCCTCCTCCCCAAAAGCTTCTAGAACTTTCCATCGGACTTAGACAATCACAACCCGCCACCGCACAACACGTCACTTACTTCTTCACCACCACGTCACACTTTTCACGTCACACCCCGGCCAGGTATAACAGACGTAACCCCGAGACCCCAGGAGGGATTTGCTAGCCGGCCCACCATCGCCGACACCACCCTGCTGCTTTGCTCTGCTCTGCTCCCTCACGACCGTGAGTTCCCGCTTCGGTTATCTTTCAACCTCACATCGCGAAGAGGTCCTGCCACTCAGACTACGCTGTTCTCCGCTATTCTCCGCTGTTCTCTGCTGTCCGCTGCTCTGTCAATTTCAATACAGCGTCAACCTGCAAATCCGAATGTCTAGCACCCTGCAGGCAGCCAGCAAGACTACCATCAGCATTCGAACGACAACAGCGGACCGGACGGACAGCGGGACGAGAGGAACGCTACATTGGTGCCGTGACCCGGATACAACCAAGTGGGAACTCGAGGTGAGCCAGAGCCAACAACACCCAGAGCAAGCACTGACCATTGTCCTGAATCTTGCGCAAGCCCCGACGCTTTCTGCTGACGCCAACAGGTGCGCCTGTGTCTGCCCCTGTCACCGCCGGACAGACAACCGCCGAGTACCATCACCGGCTGTACCGGAGGTACCACCAACGTCCCCGCTGAAAGAAGACCACGAAGGAGACAAGGGAACCAGTGCACCGTCTGAGCTACCAGCAAACGTTGCAGGTACGGCCGACGTTGCGCCCCGGCAAAGGGCAAGCACGCCAACCCCTGCGCCGCCTGTGGCTGCACCGGCTGTGCCTGTAACTGAATCCCGCTCAGTCTACCTTCGGCGCATGCTTCATAAGTATCAAGCTAAGAAGCAATCCAAAACCAGCCGCTGGGACGAGCCTCCTCCTCTCGCGTGGGGTCCGATCCAGCCGCCTAGTGACCATCAGCCGCTTCAGGAAGACCGCTTTGCGCAAGCCTCGACGCTTCCATCTAACGACTGCCCACCGCTTCCGGAAGACCAGCCAACGCTTGTACAACGCCACCGCACTGCCGACTACCAGCAAGACCTGGAGAAATATTCCCAGCAGAGCCATTGGGGCGAAACCGACCTCGAAGACTTCTTTTAGGGTAAAGAAATCTTTCTTTACAGTGTACGCATACTAAAGACGCCGCTACTACCTCACCCCGTACGCCAAAAGGAACAGCGCATCACCTCATCTCAAGGTATGAATTCCTCTCCCCATCTAAATTAAAGTAACATGGCCCATAGCGAGCAGCACCAGTATGTCCATCAGCAGCATGGAATTGTGGAAGAACTGTCTCGCCTCGCACAAAACATGGTTAACGCTTTCCGGAGTAGCAGTATGATTTCGGGCTGCAAATCTTTCGATGATCAGAGCGCAGAAGGTCTCAATCAGTGGACAGAAAATGTGGAGCGAATTTTTAACAGCTGTCAATGTGACGAAGCAACTGTGCTGTACGTCGCTTCACGTCTTGTGACTGGCGCGACAGAACGTTTTTTCTGGAGAATTAGGAATCAGTGCCCAAATTGGGACACCCTAAAAGAAACCATGGTGCAACATTTTGAAAACCTCCGCGATGTTGGAGGTACTCAGGAAAAATTACGGCATTTAACGCAAAGAAATCATGAAAACATTCAACAGTACGGTGAAAGAGTCGCTCGTTTGGCGACTGAAGCCTTTAGTACCGACACTGGAATCCCTGTCGTACAAAACCTGTTGATTAACTCGTTCACGAATGGACTGACAGACAAACGCATCAGGACGACTTTGATTCGACGAGCCCCGAGGACATTGGACGAAACAGTGCAAATTGCCATGGACGAACAAAAAGTGTACCGTGCTGTAGACTTCATGACGGACAAATCTGAACCCATGGACATTGACGCTGTGACAAAAACAAAACCAGTGACGACCAAGCTGCAGGAGGACGTCCAGAACCTGTCGGAGGATGTAAAGGTGCTGACGGTAAAGATGCACGAAATGTACAAAAACTCTCAGCCGTCGCCATCCGAGGTAAGGCCGCAGCATCACTACCAACCTTTCGGACAGCAACCGTACCAGCCGCGCCCATCCGTCAGACCACCAATGTGGGCACACCAAAATCGTCCCTCGTTCCGGACTGATCGTGCTCCATCTCGCAGAGAACCACTCCGAGCAGCAAATTACCGTTGGACAGCAGACAATCGCCCTATCTGCAATTTCTGTGGCATCCCGGGTCACACGCAGCGCGTGTGCAGAAAACGTGCTGCAGCCGAACGACAACAGCCACCATCCGTGCAGCAGGGAAACTAGAAGAGCCTGGCACCACCTCGAGCACAAGGGCCGACAGCTACGTCTTTGAAGTAAGTCCGGACTGCCCATACATTGATATTAACATTGGCACTAATCAATTTAGGACTCTGTTGGACACGGGAGCGCAATTTCCGCTAGTAAGTGAAGACTTCTTGGGATTATGCGACCCGAAATTCGTTAAATCAGCAAAAGATGCAAACATTCCCCTCGTCTCTGCTTCAGGCCATCACTTTAAAATTGGTAAAAACAGTCAAAATACGTATCACCCTGGGTAAAGTTAGAATGTACCATGACTTCATAGTCATTGCAGATTTTAAACAAGATATGATTCTCGGAACTGATTTTCTGAACGCCCGGAAAGCCTGTCTGGATTTCGAACATCAGTCACTCACCATTGGACGGACAGTCGTCACGTTGAAAAGAAAACCCGTGAACTCCCAACAGGACGTACAAATGATTTGCCTTTCGGATGATGTAAATATTTCCCCAAGAAGTGACGTACAAATTCGGTGTCACCTGTCCAAAAAGAGAACGCCTGGTGAGATATTCATTGCAATCCAGCTAACTTCCTCCCCATGCTTCCAAGACGAACCTGAAATTTTGCTGCCAAACGCGATAGTAAAACTGTCAAAAAATAGACACATCCCATGGGCTATTGTCAATGAAACAGGTCGTTATCTTCATATCAAAAAGGGACAAGTTTTAGGTGTCGCTGCTGCTTATCAGTGTGATGATCAAATTGTTGATGTTAACGTGATAGAAACCAAGGATGGAACAGCTGCCCAAACTGGTGAGACGGATTTCACAAATCCCTTTAACCTTTCGCATATATCCGATGAATTCCGGCCTCAACTAGAAAACCTCCTCAAAAACAATCGAGATGTCTTTGTCCAGAAAGATACTGAATTAACCACAACTCACGGAACAGAAATGACCATAGACACGCAAGGTCACCCACCTATTCGGCAAAAACCTTATCGTTTACCTCTTGTGCATAGGGAAGTTCTGGACAAACAAATTCAAGACATGTTAGCTGCAGGAATTATTCGTAGAAGTAACTCTCCATGACTGTCCCCTGTGATTGTTGTCCCAAAGAAGGATGGAACTCATAAAGTTTGCATTGATTTTCGGAAAGCTAACGCTGTAACAGCCATACCGGCACCTAGCATCCCTTCCCCAGAGGATATTCTACACACATTAGGAAAACCAAAGTTTCGAAGCAACCTAGACCTAAAAGCCGGATTTTGGCAAATCCCAACATGTGAGGAAGATAAGGAAAGGACTGGTTTCGGTACGGACTCAGGAGTTTTTGAATTCAATACTATGGCTTTTGGAGTCTCTGGATCACCAAGTGTCTTCCAAAATCTCATGAACGCTGTGCTAGGAGATGTAAGAAAATTCGCATTAGCATTCATTGACGACATCATTGTCTTTAGTAATACCTTCGAGGAACACATTGAACATTTACGTTTGGTATATGACCGACTTCGGCGCGCAAACCTGAAACTCAAAATCTCAAGATGTGACTTCTTAAAGGAAGAGTTACGTTATTTGGGCCATATTGTCTCAAATTCGGGAATTGCTGCAGATCCAGACAAAATAAAAGTAGTAGAAAACATGGATCCACCCAAACTGTACGAGACGTGAGAAGTTTTCTAGGAATGGCTTCCTGTTACCGGAAATATGTTAAAGATTTTAGTAAAATTGCCCGTCCCTTGACAATAATAACCAAGAAACATGCAAAATTCTCTTGGAACCCAGACGCACAGAGAGCTTTCGAAACTCTCAAGCAACGTTTAGTTAAAGCCCCTGTTCTGGCTTTTCCGAACATTACTTTGCCATTTAAGCTGTACAAGGGTGCGTCACAATACGCTTTAGAAGCCGTACTCATGCAAGAGTAAGAGGGACAAGATCGAGTCATCCAATACGTTTCGCATCAATTCACGGACGCCCAACAAAAATGGTCTACTACAGAACGCGAAGCGTTTGCCATTATTTATAGTCCGCAGAAACTCCGTCCGATTATCGTCGGAACAAAATTGACGGTTTAAACTCATCATAAACCTTTGAAGCATTTATTTACCAGTGAAATGAAGAACCCACGTATTCAGCGCTGGGCCATTATTTTAGGAGAATACGCCTGCGATACAGAATACATCAGAGGACCCAAAAATGTCACTGCAGACGCGCTCTCCCGTTTGCAAAACACGGAAGTTACAGATCTTTCGGACAACGAACATTTAGATTGGAAGGGTACAGATGGGAAACCAAATGTTAACGTAGTGGACAACGCCTTTGAAATCGATAAAGGTGATCAAGCCCAAATTCCACCCGATTATAGTAGCCTGTGTTTAGACAATGTCCAAAAAGCTCGACAGATGAACTCCAGCCCATAATCACCATGTTAAGAGACCAAAATTTAGAGGCTCCCGCTAACTTCTATCTTGAGGACGATTTACTCTTTTATCTCAAACAGGGCACAAAAACACGCCCAAATACTCGCGCTCAGTTAGTTGTGCCACAGCAGTTCCGTGACAGAGTTTTGAAAGACTGTCACGATGTATTCTTCGGAGGTCATTTAGGAATTGAGAAAACCACGGACAAAGTTAGCAAATCCTACTTTTGGCCTACTTTGCTGAAGGACATCATTTCATATGTGCAAACCTGTGAAACTTGCAATAGAAACAAATTACGCAAGGAAAGACGACCCATGCAAGATATGCCTATGCCAAATGCTCCCATGGAAATTCTCGGCATTGATACTTGTGGCCCATTTCCAATCTCAGAGAAGGTAAATATGTACGTTTGCACGATAGTGGATCATTTAAGTGGTTGGCCAGAAGTTTGGGCCATACCTGACAAATCAGCTCAAACCATCGCAAAAATTCCCCTTCAAGAATTCATTCCTCGGCATGGCGTTCCTCGCATCATTATTAGCGATCAAGGAACTGAATGCTGTAACGCACTTTTGGACTTAAAAAACTCAGAACTCGGTATCGCACGTGTCAGAACATCTAGTTACCATGCTCAGTGAAACGGAAAAACAGAACGTTTTCACAAATGCATGAATGAAATGATTGCCAAACAAATCAGTGAAAACCAAAACAAGTGGGACGAAGTCCTACAACCCTGTCTAGCAGCTTACCGGGTCGAGCAAAAATGAATCGTCAAAATATTCACCATATTTCATTTTGTACGGTAGAGATCCCATCCTCCCAGTAGACACTCTCTTACAGCCTACACTCAAGTACACCGGTGAGGATTATGTCCCCGCCATGTTCGAAAACCTTCACAATGCCTTCCAACAAGTGACACAAAATTTACGGCAGTCCCGCGAACACAACAAAGAACTTATTGGTCGAAAAGCACAAGCATCCTCCTTTCAACCAGGTGATCCAGTCTTTTTCTATGATCCTACCGTCAAGCCAGGCGATTCTTCAAAATTCACTCTTTACTGGAAGCCCTACTTTCGGATCGTATCCAAAATTGGAAAGGAGGACTACGTCATTAAAAACTTAATCAACGGAAAAACAAAATTAGTTCATTCAGAAAACTTGCGCTTCCGTGACACAGATTACGTTTGGCAACGCCAGTACGAAACTCTTAGGCGACCATTACAAGTAAGTATGCAGGACGAGATACCAACAAGATTCCAACCCCTTCGAACCACAAAATTACCATACGGTAGTAGATCCTATCTCGACAGCCAAATTACGCCTTTAGCCCCCCAAGAAACTTATGAAGAGCAAACGGACGAAAGCGAAGAAGACGGGTCGTGCGCGAACGTTGGAGACGGCGAAGAAGACGACGAGGACAGCAAGGACGCGCAGCATGAAACGGAAGAAAGCGAATACCGTCAGCAGGATCCTCCAATGGCATAGATGCCGCCCGCTCAAGGCCATTCCACACCGTTACCGGTCGATGAGGAAAGTGAGCAGCATCCCTCCACGAGTTCAAGTGAGCAGCGTCCCTCCACGAGTTCAAGTGAGCAGCATCGCGCATCGAGCTCTCCGACAGAGCTGGACCATGACGTCACAGGTAAGGACGAACGACGTCATGACTATAACCTCAGATCCAGGTCAAGGATGCCAATCAACGATCTTTCACGGTACCGTGATAGAGGATTACAGTTACACGAAAAATTACACGAATCGCGGAAACGTCGAACCTTTAGTCCGGACATCGCTGACGACGACGACGAGACCAAAAGACCACGAATACAGCCCGAAATCCAATGTTTACCAGATGACGATGTAAACATTGCACATATTGCTGCTGGCTCGGAACCGCGATCATGTGATTACCAGCCTCATGTAATGTCACGAATCTGCGAGCTGTTCTTCGGTGGTAAATGGTTCAATGCTGCTGACGCGTTACATATTCTCTTGGGGTCCCCTCAGGAACTTCTGTATGTTCCCAGGACGACAAGGCCTATATGGCCATGAGGAGTATTCAGATCTTCGCGCTGCTCTGGGTCCTTAGCATCCACCACGTTAACGGTCAAAACCAAACAAACCTTTCCGACGAGTCTCATGGCGACCCTGGGCATATTTTCATACCTCTTGGAAAAGTCTACCCGAGCTATAGTTCTTGGGCCGTAACAGTTACGATTCGGACGCCCGGTTACAAGGATCAGCTTTCCAAAATTCATCGATCCGTCGCTCACATCGTAGCCAACATCCATTCCCTTCAAGCCAGTATGACGGAAAGAGAAGTTCAAAACAACCCAACCCTTCATGTGCTCCTGAAACGCGTATCCGGATCCCTAATCCACCTCAAACGAGACGAAGACGCTATCAAAGACCATTTCCCAACTATCCTTGGCAACAACCGACGTAGTGACTCTTTCAAAGAAAACAGAGTATCCAGTAGCAAACGAGTCAAGCGAGGACTCATCAACGGCATTGGCAAAATCTCAAATTACCTTTTTGGTACCGCTACTGAGCATGAAGTCGAACACCTGAACAAAAACGTCATTCTGCTCAACGATAAAGAAGTTGCGATGGCCCACCGTTTTAATGGAATATTGATGGTCCTGAACCAAACACAGATGGGTACCAACCAAAATGGGAAAGCCCTACGTCTTTTGTCTTCAGCTCTAGCGGACCTGACCCACTCTTACAGAAATTTCATCCGAGCCTCAGCCAACGACACCCATTCCCAGTCCACCATTGCCCTTGAGGACCTCCAAGGAACCATCTCCCAAACTGCGTACACCATTCAGCGTCTGTACTTCGCTTTAAGCCAACTGTCTGATAAGATCACTCTCGCCAAAGCTGGCATCCTGCATGATCATTTGATTCCTCGCCGCACCTTCCAACGCCTTCTCAAAAAGATCATGAAACCTCTTGCTCCGACATTCGCTTTACCCTTCCGGCCCGACGCCATATCCGACTACATCCGTACAGTCAAGACCAAGGTCGCCTCTCAAGAAGATATCCTCCATGTCATATTCTACGTCCCGCTTCTCAACGTACTCCATGCCTTCGACGTCTACCGCTTCTTCCCGTACATGGTTCGTCACGCCAACCATAACGTTTCCCTTGAATACGTTCCTTCTGAACCGCCGTATCTCCTGATTTCTGAAAACCGCCAGCACTACGTTCAGCCCTTAACGTTCGAGATCGAAAGCTGTGTGCTCGCAAAACAACCTTTCTGTCAAATCCACGAACCAGCCTTCTCAACCTCCAAATCTGCTTCCTGTGTTGTCGCCCTTTTTCGAAAAGACCTGCGTGACGTCCAACGCGACTGCACACCTCTCATTCGACCGACCAGTAACGACCCGAAAGCCTATTACATCACGAAAGGCCAATGGCTGCTTGTTTCTCCCCGTACCTTCGACGTCACCATTTTCTGTGCCCCCACGAAAGACAGCCGTACCGTCAAAATTAACAAAACGGTGTCTTCTCTCATCTTACAGCCGGAATGTTCTGCATTAGGTGACTCCTTTTACCTTCCACCTTATTACGCGTCCGAAACTGTCCTTGAACTACCGCCCGTCGAAGCCGATAACCTTCTTACGTCCAACAACCTTCCAATCTGGAAACCTCATTGGTCCTGCCTTATGCAAAACACCTCCTTAAATCTTCCGTCTCTTCCGTCGCTCAAGATCCAGAATGTCCCTGCCGACGAATACTTCTCTCGCATTGAAGCCCAACTGTTGGAATCCGTCTCCGCAGACAGCCCCTCATCCTACCACAACTTTTGGTTACTGATTCTTGTCATCGGCATCATCACCATTTGCGGTCTCGGCGAACTAATTCGCTTTTGTTACCCACGGTCATGTCATCGTCGCTTCCGCTTCCCCGCCGTGTACCAACGCCCCCCGAAACCGAAGTCCTCCCTTTAAACCGCCTTGCTGCCCGTAGAACCCATGAGCACGCCGTCCCCTCTCCCTACGTCGTCATGGATTCGCCCCCTGAGCTGCGGCGATGCGCTGATCCATCGGCCAGCACTGACGCCTCAGTCGCCGCTGAAACGTCCGTCCCCGTCGGCCTCACGTCAGGCCACCTCACTGCGAGTCGGGATTCGACCGTCAGACGAGACGTCATCCCTACGACCGCAACCCCTGTGTCGGCTGGTCCTACGCCACACCCGACACACCGTGCTCGCGATGTCTGCGAGGCTCCGCATGTTGTTCTTCGTGTTTAAGTTCCGCGCCGGGATTGCGATGTAAGCGCAATCATTCTTAGTTTAGTTGGTCCTTCAGACGCTGTACGTACGTGTCTTCTCACGCTGCACCGCGCCCCTCTCCCTTCGCCTATGGCGCCGGTCGTCTGCTTCACTGTTTCGCTCTTTTGTCTAGGGGGGGGAGATATTGTAGCAATGGCCTGCGCGATCTAGATATTGTACCAACGGGCCTACGCGATTTGCGTAACTCCGCGGTTTGGCCGCCATTTGTGAAATGGTCGCGATTTGTGAAACCTGTGATTCGTGTAACGCTTTTAGTCTTACGTCCCGTCGCTGCCGCCGCGTGATCACCGATGCAGACGCAATTAATCATACATGTTTGTGATTAATTGCGTCTGCATTCACCAGCCCCAGGCCAGCCAGCCCATTTATCTTTTGCAGTTGATAGTTGGTTGGTTATTGGGGCTTAGGGGCGCACCGACTGCAGGGTCATTCGGCGCCCATAACCTCTTCAAGTAGCTCCATTAAAAAGAGTCACGACGATTAATAAAATCCGACGGCGTAATATAACGCAATTATGTCAAGACAAAAAAGTTACCTACAACAGCATACACAAAATAAAATACATGTGACTAGTAGCGTGAAAAAACCGCAGAAAAACCGACATCCAATAAAAACCGGAACAACTGTCCCGTCTCTATAAAACGAGACTCGTCACTCAGCAAATCCTGCAAAGTGCGAGGAGTCGTACTGTGGCCAAAGTGCCGCAAACGCTCTGAAGTCAAACCATTGCATGTGATCAGCACATGGTGCACAGTGAGGGGCTCACTGCAGCGGGGGCACATCCCTCTCTCTTCGCCCTTTAACAGATGGTGATGCGTTACGTATGTGTGGCCTAGGCGCAAACGGCAGAGAATAACCTCCTCTCGCCGGTTTTCGCGTGAACTTGAGGCCCAAGTTCCTAGGCGGGGTTTAATACTTTTGAGCTTATTTGGACCGAGCGCATCCCACTCACGTTGCCACAAGTCATACATATATGACGAAAACACACGATAAAAGTCCTTGGCAGGTAATGACATTCGTCGCGTCACACACATGCGTGACGCACGCTTCGCGGCTGCATCGGCTCGTTCGTTGCCAGATATCCCCACGTGGCTTGGGATCCAACAGAACGTCACTCTCTTTCCATGTCGGTCTAACGCTGTCAATCGTCTTAAAATATCCTGTATAAGGGGATGACGCGGATGGAAACACTTCAGCGCTAAAAGGCTACTCAGCGAGTCTGTAAAAAGTACGTAAAAACCATCGTCGCTTGCCTCAATGAAACACAGCGCCTTGTCGATAGCCACGAGTTCCGACGTATAAACCGATGCATGAGGTGGCAAAGTAAATGACCGAGTGTCAGGGCCACACACGAAAGCACAGCCCACACCAGCCTCCGTCCTCGATCCATCGGTGAAAGCAGTCATATGGCCATCGTAGGATGCCATGTGCTCCAGTGCTCTGCACCGTAACTCCTCCGGGGCCACGTCGCGCTTCCGGTTCTCAGCCAAAGACACGTCCACCACAGGGGACACCAGTTCCCAGGGAGGTATGTCTAGATCGTAAGAACGTGCCACGGACCTCAGTCGCACACCGCTCTCAATTAACAGGTCATGGACTCTCACACAGAAAGGAGTGGCTTTCAGAGATCGTCCGGTGCGAAAAAGGGCTATTGTGCTGGAAGAAAACACCGCCTCATATGTCGGGTGGTCGGGGAACTGAGCTAACTTGCATGCATACCGCAGCCCGAGCACCTTCCGTCGCAAAGCCAGGGGTGGCTCATTAGCTTCCACCAAGATACTAGCGGTGGGAGACGTTCTGAAGGCACCCGTAGCAATGCGCAAGGCAGAGTTGTGCACTGTGTCCAACGTACGCTTGCTGGAATCGCATGCAGAGTCATACACAAAACAAGCATAGTCCAACTTAGAGCGAATCAGGGATCTGTATAGACGGAGCAACGTCACTCTGTCCGCACCGTACGATGTACCTGCGACACACTTTAAAACGTTCAGTGATTTAAAACACTTCTCACGCAGCGATTTAAAATGGTCCCTGTACGTCAATCGTTTGTCAAATTGCAGTCCAAGAAACCGCACTACTGGCTCCGACGGAACCAGTTTCCCGTACAGTTGCACAGATAAAGCGGGACAGCCACGGCGAGAGCGGCAAAAGTGGCACGCAACTGTTTTTGACGTCGAGAAACGGAAGCCATTTGCCAGGCTCCACTTCTCCAAGCGGCCGACGGCCAGCTGCAACTGCCTCTCCATCGAGATAGCACTGGACGCCTTACACCATATTGCCAGATCGTCGACGAACAGTGACCTTCCTACAGAGCGAGGCAGTCTGTCTACCACATCGTTAATCATAATGGCAAAGAGTGTCACACTTAACACACCACCCTGAGGCACGCCGTTCACCTGCAGAAACCGGTCAGAAAAGTGCTTTCCTACACGAACACGGAAAAAACGGTCATCCAAGTAGTTCTGTAAAAAGACGCCCATACGACCACGAATACCTTGCCCAAAGGCCTTCAAGAGAATGCCGTGTCGCCACGTCGTGTCGTATGCACCCTCGATGTCAAAAAACACACCTCCCACATGACGTCGTTCCCGAAAAGCAACACGCACTGCTGTGTCTAGGGCTAAAAGGTGGTCCACAGTACTACGGTTTTTCCGGAGACCGCACTGAGCATTGTCAAACACGTTATTCTTCTCTAAAAACCAGGTCAGGCGGAGGTTAACCATCTTCTCCAAAAGTTTACACAAGGAAGATGTCAGAGATATGGGACGATAATCAAGAGGGTTTAAACCACTCTTGCCGGGCTTGCACAGTGGGATGACGATGGCCTCTCGCCAGGCCAACGGGAACTCGCCACGGGTCCAAATCGCATTGAACATAGTCAACAGTGTCTCAACCGCGCAATGTGGAAGGTGTCGAAGCATATCGTTATGCACTTCGTCTGGGCCCTCCGACACACTGCGCAGGGACGATATTGCTGACCTGAGTTCAGCCATTGTGAACACTTCGTTATACGAGTGCTGCTCAGAGGTATAAAAGTTCACTGGCGACCGCTCACAGCGAGTTTTGTGACGCACAAACTCAGGATCGGCGCCGCCACCCCGGCAGCGCTCTGCGAGGGCGCGGCCGATCTCGTTGGCAACGTCAGCAGGGTGAAACACGTCATGGCCGTGCACGCGCAGCACGGGCAGCGGCGCAGAGCAATGTCGGCCCCCTATCCTCTTGATGCGGTCCCAGACCTCCGAAGTGCGGGTGGAGCGGTTCAGGCCACCCACATACTCTCGCCATGACCGCCGTTTCGCCTCCAAGATAACACGGCGTGCCGAGGCCCTCGCTTGTCGAAAAGCGATCAAATTATCAAGTGTACTGCAACGATCGAATGCCCTGTAAGCTCGCCTGCGTGTACGAATGGCGTCTCTACACGCTTTCGTCCACCATGGCACTGGTGGGCGGCGGGGAGCACCAGATGTTTTGGGGATGCTTTGTCCGGCTGACTGCACGATCATCTCGGTAAATTCGTCCACCGACATCGGACGCTCCTCCGGCTGACGCCAACGCACGGCCAATTCAACCTCTTCCTCAAATTGGCCCCAGTCAGCACACCGAAGCAACCACCGTGGTGGCCTTGAGCCGAGCACGGCACCGTCCTTATAGTGCAGCCATACTGGCAAGTGATCGCTTCCGCATGGGTCGTCATCCACCGACCACGTCAAGTACTGCATCATCTGTGGGCTACAAATGCTCAGGTCTAGAGCCGATGTTTGTCCGGAAGGCAAAGTAAAATGTGTTTTGGCTCCAGTATTTAAAAGACATAGTGATTCGTCGTTCAACAAGCTTTCTAAAAGTCGACCACGTGTGTCGGTGTTGTCGCAACCCCAATTAGTATGGTGAGCATTAAAATCACCTAAAAGCAGGAAAGGTGCAGGCAGCTCTGCAACCAGACGCCGGAGCTCCAACGTGGGAAAAACACAACCAGGCGCCAAATACACTGAGCACAGTGTTACTTGACGGCGTCCCAAGTGCGACCTCACTGCCACAGCCTGCACATCAGCGCGCACGTCGAGCCGCTGGGTGGGAACACCATGGTGAACGGCTAGTAGGACCCCACCGTGCGCAACGGTGTCGACTGGCTCGTCGCGACGAAATATGCTGTAACCTTTGAGACTAAAACAAGTGTTTGGTGCCAGTTTTGTCTCCTGGAGGCCAACAGCAAATGGGCAACGCCGTCTCAGAAGAGCCTGCAGATCACTGGCGCTCGACCTAACACCTCTACAGTTCCACTGTAAAATGACCTGTATAAGGTCGGGTTAAAAGGGTCTTAAAACACAGCGTCCCGGGATATAAAAGAAGCATCAGCACCTGCAGGAACACTAAAACAGTCACTGCAAGTGCAAGGTTAAAGTGTTCAAAAGAAGTGGTCAGCCCTTTTGCAAGGTCATAACCCTCCCGTGACTGGACGACCTTCTGCAGAACTGCCGCGCACCTTGGCCCTGCCCCCCGTCCGTCGGGGACACAGGCCAAGGCGGCGGGCGTTTTGTTGTCCGGCCCGCGGCCGGGGAGGACGACGCCGACCCACCCCGCGCCGGAGCAGGGGAGGGCCCATGGCCGCGCCATCGCCAGACGGCGACGGATGGGCCCGGGCCGGCGCAACCGTCGGCCCCACGCCCCGGGCCGCGCGACCCGCAGCCCCCAGATCTGGAGCACCCGGGCGCACGGTGACACCCGTACTCCGCGGCGCCCCAGGACGGGAAGCCCCGCCCGAGAGCTGCGCCCCCCGACGGAGCGGTCACCGGGGAACGTCTCGAGGCCGCGGCACGAGGCGGCGTGGGCGGCGCGGACGCGGGGGACGCAACAGGTCCCGGTGGAGAGCCGCTCCGCGCCGGAGAAGAGCGGGGTCCCCGACCCCGCCGGACCACGGTCCACCCACTGCCCCCGGCCGACGGAACGTCCGGGGCCGTGGACACCACCGAGGTGGCGGGCGCAGGAGGCGTCGGGGACCCCAAGGACGTGGCCGGTGCAGAGGGCGCAGGTACGACGGCAAGGCCGTAATGCTTTAAAATGTTTACTAGTTGAGGCAACGTCATCACTTCAGACTGCGTCGCCGGCACAGCAGTCTTCACCTTCGCAGCGTAAGACGACTTTGGATGCGTCGCACTGTATATTTCTCTTGCCTCTCGGAAGGAGACTTTGCGAGAGCATTTTATGGTCAGGATTTCTTTTTCTCTTATATAAACAGGACATGTCCTGTCGAAAGACGCATGTGGCGACTGCGTTGGTCCACAGTTGGCACAGCGCGGGGCATGACCCTCGCAAGCATCAGCAAGGTGCTCTGTTGACGCACAAACTCCACAGACAGGAGGGTTTTTACAATACGGTTTTGTGTGGCCGAAGCGCTGGCACTGGTAACAACGCATGGGGTTTGGGATGAACGGTCGCACCTTGACCCTCAGGTATCCAACGGCTACATCAGCAGGTAGGTCAGGCCGGTTAAACGTAAGTACAATGTTATTGGTGGGACAGAGACGTCCCTCCCGTCTCACCATCATGCGACGGGCGTCCGTCACACCGAACTCGGACAATCCATCAACAATCTCCTCGTCGGCAACGTCTCTCAGATCGTAACAGTTTATAATCCCTTTCGACAAGTTCTTCATTTTGTGGGGCTCCACAGTCATATTTACCACCACATCTCGTGTCTCCGTACCGTTGCGCACACTGTATGCGAACGTTGTCGCTGTCAAGGCTTTTTCAGCTTCTTCACTTTTCACAAATTCGACCTCTAGGGAGCCGTCTCTCAGTTTGTCACATCTGATAATTTGTCCCAAACGGTCGCAGCCGTTACGGCGATGAAAAGGCGACAACGAAGCGAGGGCCTTATCTTTTCCTCGGAAAATCAATACTCGAGCCCCACGGATTTCCGTTCCTCGGCAGGAGGCAGGGGGACGACTGGTCCGCCCCTCGCAGGGGTGGGAGATGTCTGAGCGTAGAGTTTGGTTAGAGTTTGCCATAAGTGAGATTTGTAATTTCGGCACCAGGGCTCCCCACCCACCTCGGAGCCCAACTGGGGGACGCCCGGCCCTACAAAAAAAGGGACGCGGGACGCCAGGGCTACCCCGGTGCTATACGGGACAGGCGGCGCCTTCTGCCCGGCCAGGTGCAACCGGCGAGACCCCTCCCCGTCCTGACCGGGTTCCAGCGCCGCCCACCCCTTGACCCCGGCCGGCCGGGCCGAACGAACCCGAACAAAGCCGGGCTCGACGGCCCGAGGCGACCAGCCACTTGGTCCGCATGGGGCCATACGGACCCGCCCGCCCCTCCCGGATATTAGGACCAAAGAGGCGTGTTGGCCCCCCCGCCACAACTAGCACCGTGCGGCGAGGGGCCTCAACCTCCAGGACTCCGTCAACCCCGGGGGACGGGCCGAGGGAGCGCGGCTACTCCGATAAAACCGAGAGCTGGCGGACTGGCAGGGTTGCTAGACCTGAGCAGTCAGGGGAAGCTGAGCTGCTTGCTACCAGAGGTGAGGTGAACAAATGGCCCGGATATGGGACAACCAGGGTCGGCGTGGGCAGGGGATGCTAGGATCGATACAGGTCAGAGGAATTTCTTGGCTGGGACCCGGGGGGGTCGCCATACCCCACACCAACAGTGGTGTTCCTGCGGGAGAAGCTGGGGACCGAGGGGGCGCTGCTCCCCTACACTGACCGGAGCCAGTGCCCTTCGGTGAGGTTCTTTTTTCTCCTTTTTCCTGGGGTTGGACGGGAAGGCAAACCCAAAACCCCCGCCGCCCCCACTAGAACACAAACACACACCATCCAAAAAGGGAAAGCGCGGTGCCCTTTGAGGGTTTAAAATAATACCAGCACCGACAGGTACCAACTCCCAAAACCCAACCCGCACCCGTCCCACCCCCCCATCCCGCCCTTCCCTCCCAAAAACCTTGTAAACCTTCCCTTGGACTTAAACAATCACAACCTGGCACCGCACAACACGTCACTTACTTCCCCCCCCCCCTTGGCCGGGCGGGGGGGCCCCACAACCCCCCCCCCCCCCCCCCCCCACCCCCCGCCCACACCCCCCCCCCCCGGGGGGGGGTGGCCCCCCGTGGGGGGTTTTTGTTTTTTTTACCCCCTCCTCACCCCCCCCCCCCCCAGACGTCCCCCACCCCCCCCCCCCCCCCCCCCCCCCCCCCCCCCCCCCCCCCAAAACTTTCCTGAACCTTCCTTGGGTTTTTGAAAATAACAACCCTGGCCCCCCACACCACGTCCCTTTTTTTTTCACCACCACGTCACACTTTTCACGCCACACCCCGGCCAGGTATAAAAGCACGTAACCCCGAGACCCCAGGAGGATGACTTGCTAGCCGGCCCACCATCGCCGACACCACCCTGCTCCGCTTTGCTCTGCTCTGCTCCCCTCACGACCGTGAGTTCCCGCTTCGGTTATCTTTCAACCTCACATCGCGAAGAGGTCCTGCCACACTACGCTGTTCTTCGCCTACTGTCCGCTGCTCTGCCCAATTTCAATACAGCGTCAACCTGCAAATCCGAATGTCTAGCACCCCGCAGGCAGCCAAGACTATCATCAGCATTCGAACGACAACAGCGGACCGGACGGACAGCGGGACGAGAGGAACGCTACAGGTGATCAGGACATCATGACAGCCAAGGAGGGCAAAATCCACAAATCCGGAGTGATGTCTGCTTTGAGCGCCATCCACCAGCGTCCGAACAGACGTCTTCAGCCATCAAACATGGGTGGGAGTTAGTGGTGGCAGCCGTGCGTGAGCCTGAGCCCCATACTGAAAATCAGCTGACAGTGGAATGTGCACAGCACACGGCTGTTGGACTGTCTGACAATCCAACGCCTTACTGTGTTGTCTGAACGCCTCGTTCAAGCTGTTTCGTAGCTTTGCTACCGTGAACGATCATGACATTTTTGCCTGCCGCCGATAAGTCATGTATGCCTGTCCGGTCCAGGCCAACGTGGTATCTGTAAATAAGCACGCGTTTTTCTTCTTGCGTCTAGTGTGAAGTTCGACCCGAAGAGAAAGAGTGGGGGGCAGCAGCGCCCAAGAGGTATACGGATAATGTCGACAAATTATACCAATGCTGCCACGAAGTTGTCCAAACGCTGGAGCAGTCCTGACACATGCAAGGAACACAGCCTGGTTCGCAACGTGAGGGACAAATGCACTTCAACTTCTCTTGACCTGAAGACTCCCCGAAACGGTCATTCGAGGGGCCGCCGGCCCGTGGGAAACATGAAAGGTGCCCATAGAAGGTCGGCCGCATAGAAGTACGCAGCAATGAACGCACTGTCGCTCGGAATCTGGTACGAAGGTGCAAACGTTAGCGGCGACCCTTTGCAATTATCGGAGCATAATTCACTTGAGTGGGTGTCATGGTGCACATCCTAATTATCTACTTTCATTTGACTTCCCTGACACGGAAGTGATCTCTTACATCATGTTGGATGATTGTAATACTTTTCGGCACGGCATCTTCACGGCGAAGACAATGTTTGCAGTGCCCTAGGAAATAGATACGGGATAACCACGCTGACTCGCAAGCAGCGTTACGGGCTGCTAACAGTTCTGGCATTTTGTCAGGGTGACTCGCGACAAACATCATATATCCAACAAGGTAAATGGATGATTCACGACTATCTACTCCAGGATCTAGGGCAATGTAGGAATATCATGCCAACAGTGCACTAGCAACAAAACAATGAAAACAGGACGACAGCTCCACTTTTCACCTTCAGCCTCGAGTAGAAATGAAAACCGGCAAACGAGAGGTCATTTTGATTCACATCACTTCAGAAACATCACTTCAAACGAAGTACAACGTCCAGAGGCAAGGGCGATGTCCTATAGTGCGAGCAAACGCACGCGAGACTGTAAAAGCAATCGCAGTGACAAAGGGTAGCGGCAAAGGCAACTCTCAAGGAGAAACTGATGTCATCTGCAAGCGACGACATGGCGGTGGCTTTCAAAAAGACATGGTCCATGGCTGACATCACGCCAGTGCCAGAATATCAGGAAGTTTTCGAAACATTTGTTTTCGATGAAATGCGAATCGTCACGGAGCACCCTGGCGAGAAGAATAGTCAATGGAATGACTCACGCGCAATTCGTGTACATCTCCAGATGGCGACGCTCATATGTGGCCGCATTACTGGCAGGGGACATCTGATATAACATGGTGTAAACATGAGGTATGCTATCATGGCCTCGATTCCTGGCTTTTCGTGGCCTCGTTTTCCGATACAAAACTCAACGCGGCGCAAGTGAGTGGCGTTTTTGTCCACCAGCTGCTGTATGGCGAAGACGCGCGACGCTCGTCGATAGAAACGCAACTGACTAAATTCTGAGTGTGTCCGTCACTGATTAGTGTTCTGCCCAACTGCATGTCGAGCGTGTTTTGCTACTGCACGGACCGGGCGTAATCGAATGGATACAAAATTTGAGTAAGCCGACAGTTCAATAGATGCTGCAAATTTCAAAACCTTAAAAACCGACACCTTTGTAGTCCAAACAAGAATCCATACATAAAATAAGAGATAACTTTCCGTTTCCCTTCAGTCGATTCCTGAGACCAGAACGATACTGCACCGAGCGCGACACCAGAAACCACGGGAACGTCCACGTCTGGATCTGAATCGATTCAGCCACAGTATCACAGTTTCGCGTGTTTTGATGCCAGTTCTAGGACTTCTCCATGAACACAAATGAGCTTTTTGCAGCACGGCAAAGGAGAAATGAGCCGGATCGTCGTCAGGCAGCAACACCGCGGTGCACCAGCATCCTGGAGCTGGTGAAATCAGCGCTAGGACACAGCAGCACATGCCGAAAGAAAACGGCGTCTTTCACACCGGAAACGGAAACCCTCTCAGAAAGCAAGGCGAGGGGAAAAAAGAAATGTAAAGAAGAAGGAAAAAAGAAGAAAATAAAGAAAACGATCAAGAGAATGGGCCACGACCATCTGCTCAAGATCTAAATGCTGCCATATGTCATCTCTTGTCTGGAAGTGCACACACAAATACACAAAGAACCAGCAATATATACGTATATGGATATTCACCCTTGTGCATATTAATTGACTCAGTACAGTTTTTCCATGTTTTTTCGAAGATACTGTTTTGTTACACAATCACACAATGATTTCCACTATCATAGTCAAGTTTTTTAACAATGTTTGTTCGTAGGCTTTTGTAAGAGCTTTTTCAAAGTGAGTCTGGAACCAGTGTGTACTGCGCATGCGCGAACTTTGGTTGGCTGATGCAATATACGTCATTGCGTCAGCGGCATTGATTCACTGAACATTCATCGCACACACACAACAGCTCTAACACAATGGACATCACGCCTAGGAAGCGGACGAAAATTTTTACTTTATTCGAACATTCTGAGAAGTCACAGAGAGAAATCGCTAAGATAGTTGGTGTCAGTCAGCGCTCAGTCTCACGGATTATAAAACAAGGAGTTACTACTAGATCTCTGTCACCAAAACGAAAAGGGAACTGTGGAAGAAAACGAAAAACGACGCCGAGAGATGATCTGTACTTGATACGTCAAAGCAAACTTGCACCACCAAAGACTACTGATGATCTGCAAAAAGATCTAGCCGGATCTGGAGTTAGTGTGAGTTCGAGAACTGTTCGAAGAAGGCTTCTAGAGACCGGTCGGAGGGCTCACAGACCACTAAAAAAACAACTTCTTACAGAGAAAATGAAGGCTAAACGTTTGTTATGGGCACAAAAGTACCGGCACTGGACAAGGGAAGACTGGCGGAAGGTCATGTTTTCGGACGAAAGCCATTTTTTCGTTCAAGGACAGAGGAGTCAACATGTCCGATGCTCTCCTGGTGAGAAAGTCCGTGAGGGTCACATCAACCAAACCGTGAAACACCCCGAAAAGAAATTTTTTTGGGGTTGTTTCAGTTTCCGTGGCGTGGGATCACTTCATCCTGTCGAAGGAATGATGAAATCTGCCCAATACATCGACGTGATACGGAGAAAGGCGATTCCAGACATGCAGAAGGCGTTTCCAGATGGTTCAGGGGTTTTTCAATAGGACCTGGCTCCTTGCCATACGTCGAAGATTGTGACCAATTTTTTCAAAACAAACAAGATAAATGTTTTGGACTGGCCGGGAAACTCGCCGGATTTAAATCCTATAGAAAATTTATGGTCTATCATAAAGACTCGTCTCCGCAAAAAGGATTGTACAACCAAAACCAAGCTGATACAAGCTATAATTCAGGTCTGGTACCACGACGAAGAGATAAAAGAGAACTGCGAAAACTTGATAGATTCCATGCCCAAGCGGGTTTCACAAGTGAGACAATAAAGGTGGTCATACTACGTATTAAAACGTGAAAAAATAAGAAGAAATTATGTGAATAAAAGATTATTTTGACAAAAACCATGATTTTTATTGTTTTGAGTGTTTGAATCAATTAATAAGAACAAGGGTGTACATACAAACATGTACATGTCAGTCTCGCTGAATGCAGGGGCGTAAAACGCTTTTATATGCTTCTTTCTTGCGGACGAGTCAATGACAACGAGACGATTTCCGATCACCGAAGCCTTTTTCATACGTGAAACCAAGCCCGCTCTAAACAAGCAACTTTGTTCGTGCATCACCCTGGAATTGTTCCAGATGACGGTAATATGAACGCAAGCAACTATGACATGAGCAGAATGGTAACAGATCAACTGTGTGATCGGAGAAATATGTCTAGCTGGAAGCGTAACTGTTATAGTATGATCTGAATTATAGCGTTTTTGTTGTCACTGCATGCGACACTTTAATACCTGCATTTTAACTGAGACAGGGATGACAAAAATTACACTTTTGTCCAAAACGGACTAGGTAAATCCGAAACGTTCACACGACAGTCTGAGCTCAACAAGAACGTAGTTAGTGTACCGAAAACGACGAGGAGGTTGGCGACTCATCTTTCACAACGGTCCAGAAGGTAATATAAGACAGCCTACAACTCCTGGGCGTCGACTTCAGCCAGATGTAAACACATTTGTAACCGGCAGGTCCCCCGTGGCGTTCACACTGGACATCTAGGACACCAAACGATCTTTGTATAAACGACCTTTCTGGAAGATACGACTGGGCAGATAGAAACCTGGTTTTCGTAGCACGAAGTCGCTGCGACATCGCTCGGTCGCCACGTACGCCGAGCCCTGTATGTCTCGCCCGGTACCTCACCACGCAGTTTGTCAGACCGCGATACCATGCGGATGACGGGAGCCCGCGAGCCGCGCGAGCCTCTGCCACCAGACTTGAGTCCGACGGAGGCTAATTGCAGAAAGCGGGGCGGCTCTGGCGGCAGCAGGGGGCCACTTTGGACAGGACAGCTGCTCCACTCACCGGTGCTCCGCAGTGTCGCGACGAAACAAACCTCACCGTCCTACACGGGCTCCCCTGGACTGGGCGCCGCTCGGGATCAGAGCCCGACTGGAATGTCCAGCAGGTCTGCACCGTCTGACCTCGC